>CM053586.1:165509149-165551455 GCA_028646515.1 Pseudochirops corinnae
TAATGATAAACTCTTCATTTCCTCTCCTGGGCCTTGTAACAGTTTTTCAGTTTAACAATGAGGTGAAGTACATTGGACTTAGAGTTAGGAAGACCTAGGTTCAAAAAAAATGAGGTGAAAAGAAAATAAATGTGTTAGTGCCAAATGGCAAAGAGGACTTAAATAGAATAGGAACTTTGTTCTACAGCTCACGTTTGTGGCCTCAGCGTCTGCTCTGTTTCCTTTACTTCAGTGGTCATTTTGAACTCTGTGATATGGGCTGTTTTCCATATACTGATAGTGACACTTGCTTCCGTGTCATCACTCCAGTTTGTAGAAAGAAATTACTTCCATTTTGGGATCAAAGGATTTCATTTTCCCAGCTGTTGACCATGCCATGTTAGCCCTCCAGCAGGAATGTGTAGCTCTGAACACTGAAATAAGAACAGATTTAATCCCTAGAGTTTCCAGATAGAATTCTGGGTGGTCTAGAGAGATCAGCAGTCCCTTTCACAACTTGACAATTTTAGATATGTTTTTACATGTTAGAGCTATAATTTTGACAGTGAATGCTTATTAGAACACATTGACCTATTTGATTATCACTAAAAATGATACTAAAACAAGAAAGTTAACTTCTTTGGCACTTTTTATTTTTCATAGTGCTTTCCTCACCTCCCCTCCTCCAAAAAAGAAAGTTTCATGAGGATTTGTGATGAGGAAGCTTACATATTCAATTTAAATGACTTGCCTAGAGACACAGAGCTAGTAAATGAAATTGCTAGACTTGAATGCAGATCTTCTTATTCATAGTTTAGTATTCTTTTTCCTCCCTTTTTCCCCTAAAATTTGCAGGTTTTATTTGATGATAATGCACTGTTCTCATTTAAATCTAATGAGTCATTTATTGCTAGGGTAAAGAATGGGCCCTCCCAGAGCCCCATGATGGGGATGGACATGGGATTTTGACATACTGTAAGGACATTAGCTGTAGAGATGACCTTGCTATGTGAGACTCCTTCATTTGGTATCTCCTTTTTTTTTTTTCCAGTCACACAATTATTCACTAACACAAACATTTCATTATACAAATTAGGAACCAAAAAACTGAATATATATATATATGAACCTGCATAATTTGCTATATACAGTTTTAAAGTATATATTAAATTTAACAAGGTAGTATCAAAATTGCCTCATATCAAAAGTATCCTTTTCTAAACTTCATTTTTTTCTCTGTGCTTTAAAACCTTTTTTGTAGTCCCCATCTTCCCTTACCAGCTTCAGCTAATTCTGAGCTTTAGTATTCCTTAAACTATTTTTACAGGACCATATAACCCTTTTATGTTTATCTTCCTTTACTTCACCTTGCTTCCATCCTTTATATATTTCTCTTTTTTTAAAAAAAAGTTTTGTTTTGTTTTTTTTTACAATACTCAGTGCCTTCAGACAAATTCTGTTTTGTCATTGGAAATTATTTCCCTTTGTGGATTTAGAATTTCACTTTTTTAGCATCTCTTAATCTGACTTCTCCCTAAAGCATTTTAGTCTATATGATCCTACCTCTCTTTCCTTTGAACCCAATTAAATCTGTTTTCTCAAAATCTAGGCTATGTATCATATTGTGCCTGCTTTCCTCTTCTCTATCATAAAGTCTAGGATGGAGTGGTTATTTTCCTTCAAAGTACCCATCATTTCTATCCCAGCAACTAGGTCTTCCCTGTTTAGATCCAGATGCTGATCCAGAATAGAATTTTCCTTTGTTAGTTCATTTACTTTGTAAAGGATGAAATTATTATTTAGGCAAGGGAAAAACTGCTCTACTTTTGGTAAAGAGAGAGAACTACAAAAAAATAAGTGGTTAGTTAGTAATCCTATCATTATTATACCATGCTTCTGTACTAGGCTTGTGATAATACCCAAACCCCTCATCAATTCCTTCTTTCTCTTCAGATGGTCTCTAGTATATACCAGTGACAGAAATAATTTCTGTTTCTCCCTTCTCTAACTGTAGTCCAAGTATTCTCCATGCTTTCCTTCTTGTTTCTCTCATATGAGTATATTTTCTCAATATATAATGCTACCAAATCCTGCCCCTTCATTTCTTTTGGATAAGTTATATCCATCTAGAGCTATGGTCCAAGTCATGAGTTTCATTTCACCAAGTCTCAGTGATGTCTCTGAGGGCGAATTTGCCCTTTTGAAATGACCTCTGGATCTACTTTTTTGCTACCTAAATTTGAAGCATTTATATCTAAACATTTGTGGCCATAAGTATTATTACTGACTTATTCATTGGACTTTCTCTCTTATGAATTTCTGGGTTTCTTAGCTACTGCTCTTATTCTGTCTTTGAAGCTATTCCTTATGCTAACTTTGACAATATGTACAAGCAGTCTTCTCTTTAGCTCTTCCTTTTTAGTTTCGAGCCCCTTTGATTAGATTTTCAAGAAACCTGGTAAATACATTCTTACCTTTTTTAGGTCTGCTTAGGCCATGGTGACTTTTCATGCCTCTTAATTCCTTACAATTCTTGCTACTCACTTAGCACATGTTCACTGCACTTTGTAATAAAGCACCCTGAACTTGAGGGTCTGAAATTATAATGATTGCCTTGAGAGAAGTTGGAATCCCCCTTCTTGGAAGTCTTTACACAGACGATGGATAACCACTGGTTAGGTGTGTTAAAGTGGAAATTTCTCTAGGTAAGGATTGACCTAAATGGCTACTGAATTCCCTTTCAAGTCTTAAGTTATCTTGGTTCTGCTCTCCTCACTCAGCATCAGTTTATATAAGTCTCTCCAGGTTATTATGAAGTTCGTCTGCTCTTCATTTCTTATAGCACAATAGTATTCCATCATATTCATATACCACAACTTGTTTAGCCATTTGCCAATTGATGGACATCCCCTTAATTTCCAATTCTTTGCCACCACAAAAGAGTTGCTATAAATATTTTTGCATATATGGGTCTTTCTCCCATTTCTATGATCTCTTTGGGATACAGCCATAGAAGTGGTATTGTTGGGTCAAAGGGTATGCACATTTTTATAGCCCTTTGGGCATAGTTCCAGACTTCTCTCCAGAATGGTTGAATCAGTTCACAACTTCACCAACAATGTATTAGTGTTCCAATTTTTTCACATCCTCTCCAGTTTTTGTCATTTTCCTGTTTTGTCATCTTAGCCAATCTGACCAGTGAGATGTGGTACCTCAGAGTTGTTTTGATTTGTGTTTCTCTAATCAGCAGTGATTCAGAGCATTTTTTCATATGCTTATAGATATCTTTAATTTCTTCCTCTGAAAACTGCCTGTTCATATCCTTTGACCATTTATCAGTTGGGGAATGACTTGTATTCTTATAGATTTGTCTCAGTTCTCTTTATATTTTAGAAATGAGGCCTTTATCAGAGACACTGGTTGTAAGAATTCTTTCCCAATTTTCTACTTCCCTCCTAATCTTGGTTACATTGGCTTTATTTGTACAGAAACTTTTCAATTTAATGTAATCAAAATTATCCATTTTGCATTTCATAATGCTCTCTAACTCTTTTTTGGTCAGAAAGTTTTCCCTTCTCCCTAAATCTGACAGATAAATTATTCCTTGCTCTCCCAGATTGCCTTTATACCTAGATTGAGATTTTATTTTGGTATGCAGTATAAGATATTGGTCCATGCCTAGTTTCTGCTATACTATATTCCAGTTTTCCTAGCCACTTTTGTCAAATAGTGAGTTCTTATCCCAGAAGCTGGGGTCTTTGGGTATATCAAATAGTAGATTACTATAGTCATTGACTGCTGTATCTCATGTACCTAATCTATTCCACTGATCCACCACTCTATTCCTCAGCCAGTACCAAGTACTTTTGATGACTGCTGCTTTATAATACAGTTTAAAATCTGGTATGGCTAGGCCACCTTCCCTAGCATTTCTTTTCATTGATTCCCTCGATATTCTGGATCTTTTGTTCTTCCAAATGAATTTTGTTATGATTTTTTTTCTAGCTCTATAAAATATTTTTTGGTAGATTGATTGGTATGGCACTAAATATGTAAATTAATTTAGGTAAAATTGTCATTTTTATTATATTAGCTCGACCTAGCCACAAGCAGCTGATGTTGATCCAGTTATTTAGATCTGACTTTATTTGTGTGAAAAGTGTTTTGTAATTGTGTTCATATAGTCCTGGGTTTGTTTTGGTAGGTAGATTTCCAAATATTTTATAATGTCTACAGTAACTTTAAATGGAAATTCTCTTTCTATCTCTTGTTGTTGGATTTCATTAGAAATATATAGGAATGCTGAGGATTTATGTAGGTTTATTTTATATCCTGCAAATTTGCTAATTATTATTCTAATTATTTATTATTAATTATTTATTATCTCAAGTAGTTTTGATTCTCTAGCATTCTCCTAAGTATATCATCATATCATCTGCAAAGAGTGATAGCTTAGTCTCTTCTTTGCCTAATTTGATTCCTTCAGTTTCTTTTTCTTCTCTTATCACTGCTGCTAACATTTCTAGTACCAAATTGAATAAGAGGAGTGATAGTGGACATCCTTGTTTCACCCCCAATCTTATTGGAAATGCTTCTAGCTAATCTATATATATTATATTATTATATTTAATATATTATATGTAGTTATTATATATACTATATTTATTTATAATATATATTATATATAATTTATATATAATATTTGGTGATGGTTTTAGATAGATGCTACTTAATTTTTTAAGGAAGGCTGCATTTATTCCTATACTTTCTAGTGTTTTTAATAGGAATGGGTATTGTATTTTATCAAAAGCCTTTTCTGCATCTATTGAGATAATCATATGGTTCCTACCAGTTTTGTTGTTGCTATGATCAATTATACTGATAGTTTTCCACTAAACTTTTATAATTTGAGCTATAATTTAAGTAGCAAAAGTTTTAGGCATGATATATAAATTCTTATTTGTAGTACTTTTAGGCTTAAAAATGGTTTTTCCTAATGATTCCATGAGATATTTACTGCAGGTATCATTGTCCCTATTTTGTAATTGCGGAAACTAAGGCTCTGTTTAGGTTAAGCAACTTGCCCAGATTCTCACAATTAGTATGTGTCCAGAGCTAACTCTGAATCGCTTCACCATGGTGACTTTCAGTTAGTTTGGTACAGTGTTGTTGAATACATCATGAAGTATACAAAAGAGAAATCTGTGCTGCTGAGTTGATCAGGCTCTGACTCCAGTTTGAGATGGGTGTGTGTATGTGTGTGTGTGTGTGTGTGTGTGTGTATCTGCACAGGCATGCTTGTGTAAACACATACATACGCACAGTAAGATTTTCTTACTTTGTACTTATAAAAGGAATGAGTATCTTGCCTGGTAATGCTGTTTGTGTAAGGGCTTTAGGGCATTCATGAGTAGTATAGCACCTTTATTTTAATAACCTGTGGGTGCTCATATGGCAAATTATCGCCCCAGTAGATTCCCTTCATTTTGAATTTGAGCTCTTGCCAAGAAAAACACCTTAATGACAGAAAGCTGGCTGAGACACAATTGATTTTGGATTATAACCTTGAATTTAACAGCTCAGGTCAATGGATGCTTTTCCCCCCAAGAAACCATGCTTATAAGTCTATTAGAATTCAGTTAAAAAAGATTAGTCTAATTAATTAGTTAACATGTTATTGGAATGGAATTTTTATAAAATCTTACATGTAGATTCATTAAGAGTTAAACAGTATATTTGTACCTTTTAACATTGTCAGACTTCATTTACTGGTTTTTAATATAGGAAGTCCCTAGTTTAAAGATGACCTGTATTTATTTCTGAGTTGTCAGTTCAGAGCTCAGTTCATAGAGTCAACATTTCAAATGGCAATTAATCCCCAAACCAACCAGGTGAAACCTATTTAATTCATAATGTGACCTATCTCTGTTGTATAAGAGCCCATTCCTGGGGTCAGCCCCCTCTAACCTGTTCTGTTTTTTTGTTTCTTCCTGTTCTACTCCCTCCTCAAAACTTAGAGGTTTCTCTAAAAGCTGTAAGATTCCACCACTCTCCAGGCATATCTTTTGTTTGTAACAGTGGGGGCTATCTGAAGGAGTGTCAGGAAGAAGGGGCAGTATTGTACTCCACACAGCAGCTTTCCTAAACCTTCACTTCCTAAGACACCTACTCCCTCTCAGATGATGTGGCCTTATAAACTTCGCTGTCTTAACCTCCCTCTCTTTCCCATGTACTGAATTAAATCATTTTAGCATCATCTACCATCTTTTTCCTTTGCTCCAGCCTCAGAAGGTAAGGCGGCCCTCTTGATAATGACAACTCTTCTGCTTATTTCCTTCATTTCATTCCTAACATGAACTTAAAGTTTCAATCTTTCCCCTTTCTTTCCCTAATTTATAACCTCTCCTTGTTCACTGACTCCTTCTTTGATGCCTACAAACATGCCCAGATCTCCTTTGTCCTTCAGAAGCCTTTACTTGATACTACCATCTCTTTAGGCTACTGTCCTATATCTTTTTTCCCCTTCTATAGCCAAATTCCTTTAAAACCAGACAAAACAGCAGAAAACAACAAGCTATCAACATGCCTTACCTCTGCTTTCTCACTTAACAATTTGGTTTCCACATATCACGTGGCTGAAACTGCTCTCTTGAAGGTTATCAGTGACCTCCTAATTATTAAATCCAATGGCCTTTTCTCATCTTTCTTGACTTCTCTGCAGTGTTTGAAACTCTTGACTACCTGCCCTTTTTTTTGGATACCCTCCTCTTCCTGGATTTTTACCAGCACTGTTCTGTAGTACCTGTTGTACTGATCTTTCCAAGTCTGCTTTGTTAGATAATCTCTGTCCTGCCCTTTATATGTGAGTGAACTCCAGAGCTCTATCCTAGGGCCTCTTCTCTCTTATTACTTCCTCTCTTGACATTCCCATGAATTTGACTAGCTCTAATCAGCTCCCATTAATTCAACTAGCATCTCTCTGCAAACACTCACAGATCTATATATCTAGGCCTCATATCTCTTCTGAGCTCCAGGCCTGCTTCTCCAAATGCCTGCTGAACATCTTTACCTGGATGTGCTATAGACATCTCAAACTCAACATGTACAAAGCAGAATTCATCTTTCCCTTTAAGGCTACCTCTCCTCCTAATTTCAGTCAAAGATTTTACCTTTCTGGTCACTAAGGTTCACAAAATGAGTTGTCCTTCACTTTCCGCTTTTGGCTAATCCTGAGCCAATAATTAGTTACCAAAGCTTTTTTTTTTTTCCCTTTAGGATAAAATACAAACTGTTCTCTTTGGCATTTAAAGGCATTCCTTCATGGTCTAGCTCTTGTCTGTCCACACTAATTATATATTATTTCCTCTTTTGTATTCTACATGTCATACAAATTAGCCCATATACATTTTATCTCCCACTTCCATGCCTTTGCAGAGTTTTCCCCTAAGCTTACCCTCTCCATCTGTACTTTAAGAGGAAATAGATTACCCCTACTTGTAAACTTGCCACCAATCACTCTGTATATGTTTATGTATGTGTTTATATATGTGTGTGTATATTATGTCTATTATTAACTATAAATGTATTATATACTTCCTCCAGCCCTCATTAGATATAAGCACAACTCTTTAGGTACCAGGGCTGGGATGCTTTTGTATTTGGATGTGTTTGGCATATCATAGGCACCTAATAAATATTTTTTGATTAATTAGTTGATTGCCACTGTTTGTATTTATGGGTAATCTGTAAATTAGATGCTGTTAAACTTTTCACTGTCTAGGTTTATAAATCTGTTAAGTCAGATTGTATTCTGGCTAATGCTAATGTTTTTATTGCTCTTATTTTTCCCCACATTATAAAGATGGAATGTAACTCATAGCATTTAGACCTGGAAGGACGCTCAGAGAGGATAGTCCAACCTTCTTGGTTTACAAAGAATGCACTCAAGGCACAGGCCTCTTATGTGATTGGCCCATCATCACCAAGTGGCACTTACATGGACTTAAATCCCTGACTTCTGAATCTATATCTGGTTCTTTTTCCAAATCCAAATAATTATTTGAAAAAATATGTCAACGCAGGGAGATTATTTACAGTGTGAGACAGAAGCAGAGATGGCAGTCAAAGAAAGATATGAGAGAGCTCTGTGCTCTCCATGACTGTTTCTTTCCAAGTGACCCATGTCTATCAGGTGTATTTTTCCAAGACAAATAGTGTAAGAGTGGTTAGTGTTGTATTAGACAGTTTACAGGCAAATTGCCCACTAAGTTTTCCCAGTTCCTACTGAAGAAATATTTGAAACGATAACAAACTACATCAGAAACTATCCTGTAGTCTGAATACTTAATGCAAAAATGTCTAAAAGGTGTATAGTCAATTTATATTCCTTCTTACCCTCAGAGAATAAAGGATTTTCTTCATAAGCAGTCATGAAGTATACTTCTGAAATTGTAAATAACACATCCAGCCTTATTTTGAGAGCTTCAAAGTTATTCATAAGTTTCTTGGCAACTATTTTTGAAGTTTAGAAGAAGTGCTAGAATAATGAAAAATGTCCATTTGACAGTTAAGTTGAAGTTCATTTGCAGTATCCAATTCTCTTCAGATAGAATGTTGACTCCTGAATATAATATACATGACTGTCTTGAGACTCATTTTCCTCACCTGGAAAATTGAGATTATACTCATTGTTATTACTTACATACTTCACAGGGTTTCTGTGACTAGTGAACAAAATAATGTATTCCTTGTGAGAGCTGTTGTTTGTGACTGTCATATACTTTATCCTGAGATTGCCCCTTTTTGAGATGAGTTTTTTTGACAAAATCTCATTCATTGTATTTAGATACTGAATTCTACACTCCACAAAATGTCCAGGAAGAAGGGTGATAATATCTCTTTGAGTTAATTCTTTGTGATGAGAGGATTCATTTAAAATGCTTCCAAAAGAGTAGATGATTTTTGGACAGCCCTATGTACTGACCTTCTACATACCTTTACATTTGGTTGATGAGAAGTAGTTAAATGAAAGTTAGTTAAGCAAGTTGAAGTCATATGTAAATCTCAACATTTTCCTGCTCAAACTGGTGTGAAACATATGAATTCTGTTGAATATTTGGAACCCAGGTCATCCTAACACTTCAGCAACATAGTATATATAGAAAGAACCAGTAATTGGCGGTCAGAGGATCTCTCTTTTTTTTAATCTTTTATTTGATTATTTCTAGTTTTCAACATTCATTTCCACAAGATTTTGAGTTACAAATTTTCTCCCTATCTTTCCCCTACCCCTACCCCAAAATAACAAGCCTACTGAATACCGCTTCCCCCAATCTGCTGTCTCTTATATCCTTCCCCATTGCCCCCTAACTTTCTAGTAGGGCAAGATGGATTTCTGTACCCTAGTGCCTGTATATCTTATTTCCCAGTTGCATGTAAAAATAATAATTTTTTTTTACTATTTGTTTTTAAAACTTTGATTTCCAAATTCTTTCCCTTCTTTCCTCCTTACCCACCCCCACTAGGAAGATAAGCAATTCAATATAGGTCGTACATGTGTAGTTATGCAAAACCTTTCCATAGTAGTTATATTGTGAAAGACTAACTATATTTCCCTCCATCCTGTCCTGCCCCCCACTGTTTTCTCCTTTGACCCTGTCCTTTTTCAAGAGTGTTTGCTTCTAACTATCCTCTCCCCCAATCTGCCCTCCCTTCTATCATCCCTTCTCTTATCCCCTTCCCCTCTACTTTCCTGTAGGGTAAGATACCCAATTGAGTGTGTATGTCATTTCCTCCTTTAGCTAAATTCAATGAGAATAAGGTTGACCCATTCCTTTTCACCTTTTTGCTCTTCCTCTCCATTGTAACAGTTTTCTCTTGCCTTTTTGTGTGAGATAATTTATCCTATTCTGTCTCTCCCTTTCTCCTTCTCTTAATATATTCCTCTCTCACCTCTTAATTTTGTTTTTTAGATATCATCACTTCCTTATTCAACTCGTCCTGTGTCTGCTGTCTATGAATACATGTACACACATATACACACTGAAACTGAGATAAATCTCATGAGTTACAATTATCATTTTTCCATGTAGGAATATAAATAGTTCTACTTTAATAGGTTCCTTATGATTTCTTTTTCCTGTTTATCTTATTCTTCTCTTGCTTCTTGTAATTTGAAAGTCAAATTTTCTGTTTAGCTCTGGTTTTTTTCAACAAGAATACTTGAATGTCCTCTATTTTAATGAATGATCATGTTTTCCCCTAAAGCATTATATTCAGTTTTGCTGGGTAGGTGATTCTTGGTTTTAATCCTAGCTCCTTTGACCTCCAGAATATCATATTCCAAGCCCTTCCATCCCTTAACGTAGAAGCTGCTAGATCTTGTGTTATCCTGACTGTGTTTCCACACATTGGGTTTCTTCCTGACAGCTTGTGATATTTTCTCCTTGACCTGGGAACTCTATAATTTGGCTATGATATTCCTAGGAGTTTCCTTTTTGGGATCTTTTTCAAGAGGTGATCAGTGAATTCTTTCAATTTCTATTTTGCCCTCTGGTTCTAGAATATCAGGGTAATTTTCCTTGAGAATTTCTTGAAGGATAATATTTAGGCTCTTTTTTTGATCATGGCTTTCAGGTAGACCAATAATTTTTAAATTATCTCTCCAAGATCTATTTTCCTGGTCAGTGGTTTTTCAATGAGATATTTCACGTTGCCTTCTATTTTTTTTTTCATTTGTTTGGATCTGTTTTATAGCATCTGACTTCTCATAAAGTCATTAGCTTCCATTTGCTCTAATCTGATTCTGAAGGAATTTTTCTCTTCAGTGAGTTTTTGAAATTCCTTTTCCATCTGGCCAATTCAGCTTTTTAAGAAATTTTTCTCCTCATTGGCTTTTTGGGCTTCTTTTGCCATCTGGGTTAGTCTATTTTTTAAGGCGTTACTTCCTTCAGTATTTTTTGGGTCTCCTTTAGCAGGCTGTTGACTTGCTTTTCATGATTTTCTTGTATTATTCTCATTTCTTTTCCCAGTTTTTCCTCCACTTCTCTTACTTGATTTTCAAAATCCTTCTTGAGCTCGTCCATGGCCTGTAATCAGTTCATATTTTTCTTGGAAGCTTTTGATGCAAGAGTTTTGACTTTGTTATCTTATTCTTGTTTCATGTTTTGATCCTTTTTGTCCCCCAAAAAAAGGATTCTATGGTCTGATTGTACTTCCTCTGCTTGATCATCTTGCCAGCCAATTACTTGACTTTTGAGCTCTTTGTCTTGGTAGAATTCAGCTTCCAGAGTGGAGAGACTTTGTTCCAAATTGCTGGGATTTTTGCAAATGTTATCAGAGCTATGATACGAGGGTACCTCTCTACAGCCACAACAAGCTCTGGCACACTAGCCACACACCCCAGAACCACTACGTATGACCATGATCCAGATCCAAGCAGGTCAAAGCAAGAGCAATTACCCTCTGAATTGTTGCTTGGTCACCCTATGATCTGCAGGCCAGGAGCTGCAGAGGCAGCCATGAGGCAACAGCTGTAGCCACCACACCTCTGCCACTCTCACCCTGAGGCAGGGGCTGAACTTCACTCTTCAGTAACTCAGTTCCAGCAGAGTTCCCTAATGACCCTTTACTTTCTCTTTGGTGTTTATGTGCTAAGAAATCTGGAAACTGCCACAGCTGCCGTTGATTCCCTCTCCTGAAGTCTCCTCCAGCCGGTCTGGTCTGCTGGTCAGGGTCGCCATGGGTACTGGCCCACGTGGCTCACACAGGGCTGTGCTTGGCTCCTAGCTCAGTGTGATAGCCGCTCCCTGTTGGCCTGCCAGGCTGCCTTCAATGGGAGATTTGTTTCTCTCTGTCACTTTGTGGGTTCTGCAGCTCTAAAATTTGTTTAGAATAATTTTACAGGTATTTGAGGTGTTTGAAGCAGGAGCTGAAGCAAGTTCCTGCTTTTACTCTGCCATCTGTGCTCCACCCCCCAGTGTTCAGAAGATCTCTTTTCAAATCCATTCTTTGCTACTTATCCTTGTGGCTTTGGGAAAGTCAAATCACCTCTTTAAGCTAGTTTCCACACTTCTGAAAGAAGCCTGAGAGGTTAGGTGATTCATGTATGGCCACAATTAGTACGTAACAGAGCCATTATATAAATACTCAGTTATTTTAAGTCTAAATTCATGGCTTTTGCCACCATTTACAAAATAAGCAGCTTCATAAGGGAAGAGACCATTTGTATTTAAACTGAATTTCTCCTAGTACCTATACCCCAATACTCTGGATAGAATAGAGGCATAATAAAGTTGTTGAATGAATGAGTGAATGAATGGATGAAGCCATCATTTACTCTCTAGTTTAGGCTATTTGTGGAAATTCCTCAAGGCAAAAAGCACTGAAGTTCAGAATTTTTAAAAATAATCATACTTCAAACAAGTCTTATTCTCATTTAAATAATAAACAATCATAATCCTCCCTCAGGTGCTTATAAGCTGTGTGACCCTGGGCATGTTCCTTAACTTCTCTCTGCCTCAGTTTTCCATCTATATAATGATGATTAATAATAAAGCATTTACTTCACAAGGTTGTTGTGAGGATCAACTGAAATAACATACATAAAGCACTTTGTAAGCCTCAAAATACTGTATACATGTTGGTTTTATCTACGTCATTATTCTTCAGATCTACACATAAGCTACCCTCCAATAGCCTCAGGTACTTATTAGTGTGATTTTAGCATGCAGTCCTGATTACAGAAAGTGAGTAAGTTCCAAAGAACAGTAGCAAGTGGCACATACCTCACATGATAAGCAATTTTAGTCTCTGGAAGATCATTGCAAAATACAGGCTGTTTTGAAAATTCTTGAGGATGCAAGTTGAAATTGCAGTTTATCAACTGTATGCAGATAACTGGCCTTGGGATCAGGGCACAGAGATGATTATTTTCCTAAAAAAACATTTATCCACATTTCATTATCTACTATATTTCTGTTTGCTTAATATTGACAATTTGTAAGCTAAATCTCTAAGACCAATTGCTTCATATTAATAGCAGCTTTACTGACATTGACAATATTGTAGCTTGAAGGATCTTGTTAGAAGCTAAGATTGCTTGATTTAAAAAAAAAGACAAACCTCCATTTTAGGTATTTTAAATTTCTTGATGCTTTATCAAATAAAAAAAATTAACAGCAGTGATTTTAAAGAGGCACAGAAGGTTTTGGGTACAGCAGAAAGTTACTAGATTTGGAGTTAGATCACCTGAGTTTGAATCATTCTTCTTCCTTTACTTTCTTCTTTGACTTTGGACAAGTGGATTCTGTGGACCTCAGTTTCTTCATCTGTAAAATGAGATGTTTAGACTAGATGATCTCTAGGGTCCTTGCTAGCAAAAAGTCATTCATCAATCATAGCCCTTGATAGTCCTTTATGTTTAATGGGTTCATGTATGGATTGTAATCTTAACATATAATGCAAATGAGCTAGGACTATAGAAGAAAATCAAACCTAAAGAAATCTAAGAGAGATGAGTTTATGTGAAATTGATTATTATTGTATTTGAATCAGAATAGTTAGGTATTGTATAATGGTTGCAACTTTACAAAGTTTAAACATTGAGAACTAATTTTTTTCCCTTTATTAAATTTTTTTTCCATTAACTTATCTGTATTTTGTAAGATTTTTATTTATAATTCTGAAAATTGGTAATTCAAGCATTGAGCTCTTCCCCAAACTCATCTTTCCTTTCTTTCTGCCCTCTTCCCTTCCTTAGATTTTATTAAATGTCTCTGCTATTCTATGCTGTAGTTATATGATAAATAAAACTACTGATGGCTGATATTTGAATAGTCATATAAGGTTTGCAGAGTGATTTACATGCATTATCTCATTTGATAAGTCAGAGTGGTTATGAGAAATTCATGGTGGGAAAGATCAATGATAAAGAAAGCCTTCATGAAGGAGAGAAGGTATCTGAATTGAAGCTTAAAGGAGGGGAGAGATTTCAAGGTAGAGATTGAGGAGGAGGAAAGCTACCTTTAGAGACATACAAGATGGCATGCACAGATACAGCCAAAGGCACAATGCCTGGAAAGCTAGTTTGGGATCAGAGTTGTTGGATCCCTGAACACCAAGCCAAAGAGGTTGTATTTCACTCCATAAGCAATGAGCTTTATGAATTTGTGTGAGAAAATGAGTTGGACACTGTGACCAGGAAAGTCAAGTTCCCTGCTGCTGAAATACAGATTGCATAATGAGAGACAAGTGGGACAACTGGGTGAGGAGGTGATTGGAAGAATCAAGGCAAGGAGTAATGAAGAGCTGCACCAGAGTGGTTTCAGTGGGAGTGGAAAGGACAAAAGGTGAAGCAGCAATAATTGATGCATCAACGGGTATAGAGATGAGAGAGGAAGAGTTAAAAGATGCCTTATGTCTTAAGTCTGGGGTGACTGGGGCAATGGTGATTCTGTCTTTTAAAATCAGGAATTTAGGAAGAGGGGCCAGTTTGTGGCAGGTGAGGATGATTTGTTCAGCTTGGGATATGTTGAGTCTTAGGTTCTAGGGAACCACCTGACATAGACGTGGCAGCTAGGTGCAGCAGTCAATCAGGCAATCAGTAAAATTGATTAAGCCCCTACTGTTAACCAGACACTGCTCGGGCTCCAAAAAAAAAAAAAAAAGATAAAAAGGTCAGTCCCTGCCATCAAGGAGCTTAAGTGGATAGAGCTATGGGCCTGGATTCAGGAAGATCTGAGTTCAAATCCAGCCTCAGACATTTAATAGCTTTATAACCCTGGGCAAATCTCTTAACTTCTATTTGCCTCAAGTTCTTCATCTGTGAAAGGGTGATAATAGTACTTGCTTCTCAGAGTTGTTGTAAGGATTAAATACAATAATGTTAGTCAAGCATTATATAAATGTTTACTACTGTGGCTACTACTACTACTACTACTACTACTGCTACTACTACTACTACTACCACCATTGTTGTGGTTATTGTTATGTCCAGCAGACAGAAATACAGACTGAGATTCAGGGGAGAGGTCGAGGTGTTAGATATAGATTTGGGAGCCAGCTACATACAGAAGGCATTTGAATCCGTAGGAGTAAATAAAACCACCAAGAAAGGGGTAAGAGAGAGAAGAAAAGAAAGTTGAAGACATCTATAACCTTAAGAGGTCGCCACTTTGGAGAAGTGAGAAAAAGATTTACAAATATATTAACTCCTCTCTAGCCTTTGAAAGGGGCAGCTAGGTGGCACCATGGATAGAGCTCTTGCCCTGGAGTCAGGAACCCCTGAGTTCAAATCTGGTCTCAGACATTTATTAGCTGTGTGACCCTGGGCAGGTCATTTAATCCTGTTTGCTTTAGTTTTCTCCTTTGTAAAATGAACTGGAGAAGGAAATGTCAAAACACTCCTATAACTTTGCCAGCAAAACCCAAATAGGTCCATGAAGAGTCAGACACAGCTGAAAAATGACTAAGCAACAGCAGGCCTTTAAAATGTCTCCAGGGGCAGCTAGGTGGTGCTGTGAATAGAGCACCAGCCCTGAAGTCAGGAGGACCTGAGTTCAAATTTGACCTCACACACTTTAACACTTACTAGCAGTGTGACCTTGGGCAAGTCACTTAACCCCAATTGCCCTGCCCTCCCCCCTCCAAAAAAGGGGGGGAAAAGTCTCTGGCCTAAAAGATCAGGGTTTGAATCCTCCTCCTAACACTGAATTACCTACTGCATGACCTAGACCAAGCCACTTCTCTTTGCCATAGTCTCCTTAACTTAAAAGAGAACAATGAGTACTTGCACTACTTACTCTGTCAGGATAGTCGTAAGGATCAAATGATGTCACAAAAAGGTGCCACCTCCACATATACTAATGGATTGTGTTCATGAAGAACATAGAAATGTATGCCATATTATCCTCTAACAACTGTACACAAAAGCTGTTTCATGTTATGGAGGCCACCCTTGCACATGGAAGGTTATACCAGCAGAGGACAAAGGCAGATTCTAGCAAACCAAAACCTTTAAATATGGGCCTGTAAGTAGACTATGCATCTGTCCTCCGTGGGCTTGCCTGCCTGTGTTTGGAGAGGCTGCTTAGCTGTGATTTTGCCGCCAGCTGATTATTTTTTTGGCCACCACAGCTTGTGAGACCAGTCTACTCAGGACAGAGGCTGTGGCCTGTGTCAGTGGAAGGGGAGAGGAAGCTGAACCAATGAAAATCATGGATCTTTGAAGCATTATTGTGGAACTCCTACTGCAGCCATTTGCAGAAACATAAAATCATAGAAAAAATAGGAAATCTTAGAGTATTTTCCTAGAAATTTAATAAGACCCAATTGGTCCTCCCCATGCATTGTTTGCCCCCACTTCTTGGCTGCTCAGTTGAGCTATTTAATCTCTGAGGAAAACGAATAGCACTGTTTTTGTAGCGAGGCTGAAGTTTTGAAGTGTCGTTCCTTTAAGTTTAGATAGAAGCAAATTTTTAACTCTTCATCCTTCATTGAGGTTTGTAGAGACAGCCAGGTGGTAGATCACTGGGCCTGGAGTTAGGAAGGACTGAGTTCAAATCCAGATTCAGATATTTTCTAGCTGTGTGACTCTGGACAAGTCATTCAATTTTTGTCCATCCTCAGTTTCCTCAACTGTAAAATGAGCATAATAAATAATGCCTACTTCCCAGGGTTGTTGTGAGGGGCAAATGAGATAATATCTGTAAAGTACATAATATAGTGCCTGGCACATAGTAGGCCCTTGGTAAATACTCCTTTTTTTTTGGAGGGTGGAAGGCAGGGCAATTGGGGTTAAGTGACTTGCCCAAGATTACACGGCTAGTAAGTGTTGGTAAATACTCCTTTAGCCATATTGTAAAGAAGAGAGATTAATTGATCAGAATAAAGACATTTGTTACATTATAATAAGTACAAATTTTATGTATCCTTATGAATTCGTGTATTAGGTTCCTCTGTCACTTCCATAGTTTATGTATTTTTTTTAACAGGATGAATTTTCCCCCCTCAAATTATTACACAGGATTTTTGGCACTTGGCACAACTGCCCTATTTCTTAGGTTGAAGGTTTCTTAGAAAAGAAGAACATTTGTTTTTTCTCAGCAGCATTTGTGAATGGCTCACCAAGAAGTTTATTGAGGAACTAAGAAACAGTGTCAGCATGGATTCAAAACGTAGGAAAAAGGAGGGATTTTTGAAACATCAAACTTTTCTTCCCTTTTTCATCCTTTGCTGTGTTTTTTTTTAAACTTTCTACATATTTGCCTCATGTTGGACTGTTATTTATGTATCCTTTTCTACTCTATGCTTCTAATATATTTTCATTACCCATCATCACAAATTGATGGTGATTCAGGAAGATCATTGAGAGAAACAGTAGACACCCATGCTTGTTCACACTAAATAGTTTCTACAGGAGGCCCAGACATTGAAAAATGCAGTAAATTAGATAGAAAATAAAGATGAGATTGTCTAAACATTTGAATTCTGATCTTATAAAGCAACAATCATCTAATGTTTATTCTATAACCTGGGAGAAGAGAGGAAATATTTTCATACAACAAACATGGTATGCTTATGTGTTGCTTTGAGAAAAACAATGAAACAACTATCTGAACTTAGTGTGTGTTTATTAGCAGAAAGATTTTGTCAGGATTTGCTGTCTAGTTCCTGTAAATTGTCTATTTTTTGAAAATCAAATAATTTAAAAAAAAAATTTATAAACAGCTTTTAAGAATTGTATGTGGATGTGGTTTGGTTTGCCAAACTACTTTTTTTTCCTCTTTCTTTTTATTTGTTATTAAAAGACTAGCTTCCTGGGTAGGGGATGAGAAGGGATTTATTCAGAAATGAAAGTGGTATCAAACAAGATCTCAGAAAAATATTTTTAAAATAATTGAGCCAACATACATTTTATATACTGTAATTAATGTTGCTATCAAATTGTTGAAATTAGAGAGATTTTAATTGTTGTCTAATCACTTCACTTTAACAAATACTTATAAAGTCAGCATGCACTGTGTGCAGAGCAGCATCTTCTCTCACTGTCAGTCAAGTGATCTTTCAGTTCCACCACGTCATCCCTTTTCAGGGTCTCTTCTCGGGTGTTAGAAGGCCGCTGATAATGGATATGATAGTCATCTCAATTATGAGGTTTTCATCCTGGGCAAAGTGGCCAGCTTCAGCACACCCCAGGCCATTCTTCTTTCACCATTAAAGACCCTAGTTCTCTTCTCTCCCAAACATGTTTTACTAAAACCCCCAAAGCCATAACAGATTAAAAAGAGTCAGTGCCTTTAATGTTATTACCTAACAGTTGGACTCAATTTGGAACATCTAGTAAATTTTGCTCAAGCATAACTAAGGCAAATCCTATGTGGCTAATAAAGTTGTGGTTGTATTAGCCTTACAAATTTAGAGGTTTTTGTAGTAAACTAATGAAAACATTTCAATGTAAAAAAAATTTACAAAGCTAGTGATATATGTTAATGTAACCGGAAGCTATGCCTCTGTGTAGACTTCATCATAAAGAAATCTAAGACATCAGTTACTATTCTCCCCCAGTTCTTTGTGTTTTGACACCTTATCTTTAACTCTTTTCTTTCTTTTTAAACCTTCCACTCATTGGCAGGGAGGGTTCGTCAGCTAATCCTTAAACATGGACTGTTTAGGATAGTTTATGTCTGAACTCACGATGCCTTTTCCATCTGGGTATTTATTAAGATAGGAATACTATGACCTGAGTACTGTTTTCCTTTTGTCTCTTGACCTAATATAATCAAATAATAGATTTTATTTCATGAAGAGGAGATTATTTTCACCATCTTTGTTTTTTTATTTGCCATTCTATGGAATAAAAAGGAATTTTTCCCTCCATGCAAAAGTGAGATGAAATAGCCCATTCAAATACATGACCTTGGGAAATGACTGCTGATTTTTAAAATACATTGTAAAGAATTTCTAAGTCCAAATAAAATTTTTCCACAAGTATATTTAATTTCAGTCTAGAATCCTATTATATTTGAGGAAAGATGTTAAGATTTTAATAATCATTCATTTAATAATCATTTTAATAATAGTTAATAATTAACAAAATTAATGATAATTTATATAAATTAATCAAAATCCTTTTTAACAAAAAGGAAGTGTTAACTTTGAAGCCATTGTTCTCAGATTGTATCTGGATCCTTGTGCAACATATTTCTCCTTTTTGTATATGCTCAGAAATAGTATTAGCTTAATGTTCATAACAAAAGCTGAAGACTTAAAAGTGAACTTGATGCCTTGTGCCTAGTAACAAATAATGTTTTAGTTCATACACATAAAGTGTGGTACACACATGGCTATGGCAAAAGCTGCTGCCAAATGCAATTCAACAATCCAGTGTGGTTACCTTATTGGCAATGTCATGCTGAATGTTAATTGGAACAAAGTAGGCAATAGGAGAGACAAGTGACAAAATAGGACAAGGCTTCTATCTTCCCTCTCTGATCAGATTTTTGAAGAGATAGGTTTATATAGGACTGACTAACAATTCAATTGTGTTTGCATTCTTCTCGCAAATAATAGCCTGTCTGTATTGTTTGACAAGAAACTGCTAATTGCCAGAGACAACTGAACAAGCTAGCATCACTTCAAGGGGGCGTTAAGGGGGAAGAGAAGCATAAACATCAAGAAAAATAAGTCCTTGCTCAGGAGACTCCATTGAAATGAACGTGCATGGCACACTGGCGGCTTGCCATGAGAGCTGAACACAAACTACCAACAACAGTGACAAAGACCTGACTATCTCTCTCTTCTAGGAGTTAGGAAGCACAAAGGGTTTTTCATAGGGACATGAAGAAAGTGTTCTGGTTTTGTTTTTCTGTCAGTGTAAAGTAATGATTGTGTGCCTAGAGTATAAGTTGGCATGTATTTAGTATAGACCTCTTGCTTAGGGTGTCTGGGATGATAGTCTTAAACAAAGAACAGAAGGCAGAACTAACGAGTTCTCATTTTGCTTCTGTTTTCCTTTGCCAAAGAAATTGTTCTTTATGTACAAGGGAATAGAACCTTGCCACCCCCCCTCAAAAAAAATTTAACAGGGAATTGGAAGCCTTGATGAGTGAACACACAAGGAAACATTTAGCTACCCTCAAAAAGTTTAAGTTATCAGACCTGGATTAACTCCTACAATCCAGGACACTGAAAGTACCAGTGAATGTGATCAGACAGATATCTCAATTTTAAAATAAGTCATGCCTAACTCTTTGTTACCCCATTTGGGATTTTCTTGACAAAGACACTAGAGTACTTTACCATTTCCTTCTCCAGCTCATTTTACAGATGAGGAAACTGAGGCAAACAGGGTTAAGTGATTTTGCCTCAGACAAATGTCTGAAGACAGATTTGAACTTTGACTCCAGGCCTGGCCTTCTATCCACTACATCACCTGTAAGGCTCATTCATGTTCTTTTAGAAATATTTGGTGAAAGAACCTTCCAGTGTCCTCAAAGATTTCTTGAAGGCCTTTTATATTTCTTGGATTCCAATGTATCCATAGGCCTCCATCTGTCTTCCCTCAGGCTTGCTATATGGACAGCCCTATTCCTTTTCCAATTATGTATTTCCCAGATAATAGTCCCTTATACCACTTCTTTCATGAATGGGCATCACTGGAAATATTTTGCAGACTACTCACAACTAAGGAGCATTTGTCCACTGCCCTTTGTATCATCTTCAACTGAGACTCCTCAAAGACTATGGTGTTTAGTGATTTATAAAGTAGTTCTGGTAGAATATTATATCAAAAGTTTCAACTTTTGTATCAGGAACAGCCTAAGATGATCGAAGACTCTATCTTTTCCCAGATGTAATCAAACCTGCTTTCTTCCTCCCATTCACTTCCAGCCCAACTCACTGTTTATTTGTTGTGCCGATATAGTAATTAACTAAATGTCACAGTATGTACAGAAGTCATTTTCCATCAGTTTGGTTTTTCTCATGTGGATTATTGGGTAGCTCTTTTTTGAGTGTTCATGGGTCTGGAGAGTTGGCAAGTACACATCTTCTTTATTTTACATTGATAATTAGAACAGAGTTATCTCTGTTCTTGTGTATCTTGTATGATTTTAACAGTCCGCATCACACATTCTATAGTCTAGCCACACTAGCCTATCTGCTGTTCCTCCCACATTGCATGTCTTCCTGGATTTGCATTGACTGCTCCCTAAGCCTAGAATGCCAGTTTTCCTTCCCTCCCCCGTTTGGAATCCCTGTTTTTCTTCAAGATGCAACTCAATCACCCTCCTGTATATGAAGTCTTTCATGACAACCCCCACACTATGCTAAACTATTTAGAGTTTCAATCGGTGTTTACCTCAATTACCCATTAGGGTTATAAGCCCACTGACATATGGCCCAGGCTCCAGCCATTCTTCACTTTGCTACCTGGCCTTCTCTGCCACCGTAATCAAATCAACTATGACCCCATTGCCATCCCTGTAACTTTACAAATCACAGTTTCCCTCCCTGGCCACCATTACTTTTTTTGTGTTGTGTCCCCCATTAAAACTCAAGGTTCTTGAGCACAAAGACCGCATTTGTATCCCTAACATTGAGCATACAGCTTGGTACAGAATAAGTGCTTCATAAATGTGTTTTTCGTTCATTATATTTATTTAGTATCTATTATGTGTGCACTTTATACTTTTATATGTACATGTTGTCTTCACTTTATATTGTAACCTCCTTGAGGAAAAGAAATATTTTGCTTTTCGTCTTTGCATTCCTAGTGCTTAGCACTAGTAATTGTTTGATAAATGCTTGATCCTCAATGAGGAAAGGATTCCTGGCTACAGGAGAGCCTTTGAGGCTGCATGTAGTCCCACCAAGCAAATATTTTTTTTTTTTAGTAATCAGAATATAATAAGCATGGTAAGATCTTCTAACCAATCATTTCTAAGACTTTGGAGGTATGGTATGTTATAAAGCATAATTAATAAATGCCATACTCTTCCCTTCCCTTCTCATATTTTCATCACTATACATATATTCTCACATATATTTTATAAATATTAGACAATAAATATGTTTTTGTAGTTATTGGTATCTCTAGGGTTTCTTTTTCCGGTTTTGGTAATTTTTTTTTCTGTTCTTTTATTTTTTTCTGGTCTTACTAGTTTATTCCCTTCTTTGATATATCTTATAGCCCCCAAACACGAAGATACCTTGCAAAGTATAAGTGATCAAAATTTATATTCCTTTGGACAAAGCACCTACATGTAAGGGTATGACTCTTTAAATGGACAAAAGGAGAAGAGAAGGGGAATAGGAAGGAGGAGAGGGTGGAAGAACAGGAGGAAGAGGAGGAAGAAATAGCAGCACTGCACAACGGGAACTATCTGGTTGGGTCGCCAGGGGGACAGCTACTACTATTCACAGATTGTTTTTCATCCTTCATTCTCTAAGAGGACCAATGACATCAAGAGTGTGATGTCTTGACTTGCAAGTTAATTGGATTTGAGTGAGGCAAAGTAGTCATTACTTTGTGGAAAGTAATCAGCCTCACTCTCTCCTGTAAATAGCAATTGTTTCTGTTGTGGCTAGAGATTCTGAGGGTCTTCGCCTCCCAGATTAACTCTTGTGAAGGCAAATTAGACCATCTTTTGCCTCCATTCTTATCTAACCTTTAATTACTAACTAGGCATTGCTTCAGACAAACTGAGCCCTGGGAAAGACCTAGCTTAAAAAGAGCAAGGTCTCCCACTACATCCAGAGCCATTGCCAGTTGTCCTACCTATGTCTCACTGCTGGACTCCAGTGACTCTGGAAGAAAAAAGTCATGATGACTTTGCACAGCTCTGCTTCACTCAAATCTAGTTCACTTGCAAGTCAACATATCACCTTCCTGATGTCATCAGTACTCTTTGAGAACAAAGGATGAACGACAACAGTGTCTTATATAATATCTCTCATATTTTCAAATTTCTTTTACCATCAACATCAATTTCTTCCTTGTGTACTTAGTCCTATCCAATTGTTCTTTTTTCTTTAGACTTGTTTTTGCATCTATTGCCTTTTAGCATTTAGTGAAGTGATAGTTTACTGTCTGTTTGGCAAGATCAAGAGTTTGCTACCTAAGGTTATTTGTGGATTCTCTTGGCCTCTTTGGCCTCATAAGTATGAAATTTATATAGGAAATAATGATAATCCGGGGAAATGTCATAACCTTTATCTGTTTCTCATTTTCTTTTATTTTTTTATGTCAACAGCTTCTTTAAAGAGGTAAGGCTGAAACTATCATAATCATATGCCATCTTCTCATCTCTTTCTTATTTGGTATTGATTTTAACTTTCAAATAGTTGAGGGGCTTCCTATAAACATTCAGCTGATTTTGAACTGTCTTCCACATCAGTAATAAATTATTTCCTGGCAGTTAAGATACAGTCAATTTCATATTTTGTCTTATTGTTCATTGTTTGATATATACCGATGACGAGTAGTCTGATTAGTGAAGAAAGTATAATTGACATGTAAGTGTGAGACTTCATAGTTATCTATAAAATGTTGGGACTGTCTTTTTTTCTTTGCTCTGAACTATATTTTTCAACGTACACTTGTGTATTTATTAAGTGTTTTGCTATGTGCAGGCACTCACTACAAAGTGAAGTGACCAAGTGCACCCTGAAATGATGTTTCTTATTGCCTTTGGATGTATGATGAAACAACTCCACTAACTTGTATTTGCCTTTTTTTTTTTTTAAGGAACAGCTGTAATCCATTCTCCCATTTAGCTGCAATCACTTTATATCCTCTGGTTTCATTTATAGCTAGAATATCAACACTACTGATTCATTTCTTCTGATGATACATAAAATTGATGACTGTTGGACAAAGATCTCATGTTTAGAATTCCACTATTTAAATTAATTTTTATAAATGATCAAAAAACTCATTCTTAGCACCATCTGCTACTTTTTCCACCAGCTCGCTATCATCAGTGCAGAAGAAGAAAGGGGATGCATAGCACTGAGGGTCATCTGATATTTATCTTGAATTTTCTAGTCATGACAGTCCATGAAGTAGTCACTTAGAGTTGAACCTACCAATGATGAATCTCTCCATACCTAGAGAGGTTTGCTACATAGAAAGTAGTCTCAATCTGAAATCATACTTAGAGCCTTCTGGCTTAGCAGAGTCAAAGGGTACTTGTGCTCTGCTAGCATAGTCTTAAGTCAAGGTCATTTCCATGCCCTGATGACACCTTGTAGTAAGACTTTTGTCAGGGATAGCTTTTAAAAATATTTTTTACCTATATTTGTCAAGGTTGTTTTTTTTCTCTCTCAAATTCAGGTTTTTTTATCAGTTTCTCTTGGCTGCCCCATGACAGAGTATTCATTTAATTTAAAAATCACTTAACCCACAATTTTTGAAAAATCAAATAAGCAATTTCTGTTTTTGCTTTAGATGGGAGTTAATTTTTAAAAAGTAATTTAAATTCCTTCTAAAGAAATACTTTAGTGAGATAGCTATAAATATTGGTGGCTTCTTCTCTTTAAAGCATCAACAATTAAGAGAGAACTTAAGAGCAGACATTGCTTCTTCCATGGATCCATGAGCTTATCACCCTAAGTATTCCATCTATCAGTGCACATTACAAGGCCTCGCTTCATAATTTCTTAACCTGTGTAATTTGTGTTTCTGTCTTTATATAATTTCTCAGTAGAAGATCAGCAAGATGTCATAGACTTTCTTCTGGTTCTTTTCAGTAGTCTGTGGGAACAATTAACAATTTTGAAATGTTACCAGTGAAATATGAATATCACAGCTTTTGGAAATCAATAATTTATAACTACTAATTTTGATCTCCAAAAGGGAAAGTAACCCATGAATAATGAGTAATATTTGTAGAATATCTTAAATATTCTTGAATTACTAATTAGTATTCCTTAATGTTCCATCAACAATTAGTTTCAGTAAGATTATTAGGTAAAGGATACAGGATTGCTAACTTGTCCTGGCATAAATTTTTCTTGTAACGTGAGGTAGACATTACTCATAAACTACTCAGTTGACCACGAAAAACTTGTGTGTGCATTTTCTTAGGGCAAAAAGCTAGCTGTGTGCTAAATAAATGTTTGACGAAATCTTCAGTGTTTATAATACATTTGGCTGTGTCCTAGGAGAGATACAAAACTTAGTTACAGTAGGGGGCCTTACTCTCATGCAGCTTATAGCCATATAGGGAAAAAAGGCAAATAAAAATGACTAATGCAAAGTACTAAAGAACAAAAGAAAGTGCTTTGTGAAATTTCAGTGGAAAAAGATCATTTTCATGTGTTAGGGGTCAGATTGTGATTAAATACCTACAACTATAATTTTTCTTTAAATATATCTTAGCTGTGTCAGGTTACAGTTTCCAGTTTGCTTCTGGTACTCATCAGAGATAAGTGAAAGGATGTCAGTTTTACATTTTGGCAACTATGAATTGATCAAATTCTTAATGTCATTTTCAATCTGTGGATAAAACCTATGTCTCTGCTTATATCCATTATGCTAAGGAATTCCCTCCCAGTTTTCTTTTTTAAAAAATACCTAATATGTTTTCCCTTGGTTTGATGGCTTTGTTTAACCCTTAAAGGAATATGCATAAAAAGTTTCAGAGCTCCCTTAAAAACTCTATTTATATGCTCATATGAATCATACCCATTTCACAGGTCACCTTAAATTGGTTAATATCATCAGTTAATTTCTCTGGGAATTTTTGATTGGCTTGCTTTGAAGTGAATTTCTTGAAGTATCCAAATTATTAGTCCCAGGAACCATGGCTACATCTATTCTCTTTCAAAATGAAATTATAGTAATATCAAGAACAATTTGGTAATCATTGAGAACATCTTTTACTTCAATTACTGGCATTTTGTATACTGACATGTGTGTATCAGCAAGCACCCTAGCATACCTAGGGTGGCTATTAGCACAGGTTCTTAGATCTGCTTTTCTAAAGGAAAGCAACTCAAAATGGGTTAACAATCTCACTTTAATCAAACATATATCATTTACCTAGTTCAGGGGGGAAAGTCAGCAACCTGAACTTCAGAGAATCAAACACAAGTTACAAACAAACAGAAAAACAGATCAGCAGACGGCTTCCAGCACCTGACCATTACATCAGTTACCTATTCAGTTACCAGAGAGGGAAGCACCAACATCTGGGTTTTTCACAGCCGGGGGCCTCAACGGCTGCCCAGAGTCTCTTCTGGCCAAATCACATAACTCTTCTCAAAGTGAGCCCCAAACCAAAACCTCACATCAGGGCGTATATATAGCCTTCTCCTGGCTTGGAGAACGTCACAGCCCTCTAGACTCACTGCCCAATCACAAAGCTACAAGGCACGGGCATTCCTGGAAAACAAGTCTGACGCCACAGGCTCCACGTGACCACATTCAGCCTGTTAGGGGACAGAGTATACTTTCAAATATCCAAGGGTCCTCAGAGTCACGTAGCCACTTTAGCAAAGGGCCTAGGGGCAGGAAAGATCTTCAGATTCCCATAACAATGTGCACCTCTCAACAACCTGAAAGAATATCTTTGCTTCCAATAAGTGACATGGACCTTCTTGCTGTCCTTGAATACTACACAGTCTACCTCCAGACTTTCCAGACTTTCCCCATTCTGTCTGGAATATTCTCCCTCAACGCCTCCATCTTTTGGCTTCCTTCAAGACTCAGTGCTGATCCCACCTCTTACAAGAGCCCTTTCCTGATGTCCCTTCCCTCTAGTTCCTTCTCCTTCCCTCTGGGATCACTTCCTGTCCATCTCCTGTAGATTTTGTGTATATGTAGTTGTTTGGCTGTTGTCTCCCCTATTAGAATGTGAGCTCCTTAAGGCAGAGCTCATGCTTTTGCCTTTCTTTGTATCCCCAGCACATTTCCCAGTACATAGTAAATGCTTAATAAATGCTTTTTAAGTAGTTGACTATATAGGAAAAGAAGAAAAGGCAATGGAAAGTAATAATTAGCTGTCTCCTTTCTTTCAGATAGCTCAAAGACAGAAAGATAGTTTGTGGCCTATAAAATTGGAGGGTTTACACTAGATGATTTCTAAGGTCCTTTCTGGTTTTGAAGCTGAGTAGTCCGGTAGTAAAAAAAAAAAAAACAAAAAACCACTGACCTTGGAGTCAGAGGATCAGGGTTCAAATGCCCTTTTGTTACTTAGTGCCAGTATGACCTTGGACAAGTCACTTAACCTCAAGGAGGTTGAACAGGATTGCTTTTAAGGTCCTTTCCAATTCTAGATTTATAGGATCATCAATCATAAAATCAAAGTACTATGAGAAATTTGAGCAAGGAGAGCCCACTTCTTCTACCTCAATGTAAATGACCAATAAGTATTTATCAAAAGCCGACAATGTACCAGGTAGTGCTGATGTGCTCAATTTTGTGGAAACAAAGAAAGGCAAAGAAAAGAAAAGGTCCCTGCTCTCCAGGAGCCCATAGTCTAATGGAGGAGGGAAGAGACAGAAGATAACCTTCCTGCTTGACTTCACAGATGAGTAGGGTGGAGTCCACTGCCTTTCATGCCCTCTTTCTGTTCAGATTCTTGGATTCCTATCTGCCTGCTTTGGGTGATGACACTGATCACCTCATGGGAGCCCCATTGCTCTCTACCCTAATGAATAATTCCAATCCTGCTCCTCTTTCTCTCTACAGCAACTTCTTTCTGACTTGCTCTGCTCCCAGCCCCAGATATTCTTTCTTCAGTCTCTGCATGCCACAGGATCTTGTCCCCAGCCCCAAAATCTCATGTGGTCTTTCAAACTCCATCTTCTTCTGGTTCAAGGCCAACAGATGGAACAGAACTGTGGTTCGGTTCCCAAGATTCCTAGCTGCAATGGTTCACAACAATTACCTATGTCAGTTTTAGCCAGAGAGGTATTACATTCCTCTTTGTACTCCGAGCACAGGCACATAGTAGGCACTTAATAAATGTTTGTGAATTGCCTGACTGATAGCTTTCCAATACAATTATGTTTACAGAAATTATTTTGGTGTTGAATTTATAGTCAGGGGAATTTAATATGAATCCTATCTTTGACGCTTAGCTGTGTGACCTTGAACAAATCATTCTCTTAGACCTTAATTTCCTTGTCTCTAAAATGAGGTTTTAAATCTATGATACCATATCATAGATATAGTATATAATAATATATGACTATATCACAGATATAGTATCATAGCGTAGAAGCCTTAGTGAATCTAGTGGTCCCTTTGAAGACTATATATTGTCTAAATATATAGAATTAGGCCCTGTAGGCCCTGTTTGATGATTCTGAGTCTTAGTGAAACATTTTAAATTAAAACTGTTTTAATAGGGTTGTAATTTTTTAAAAAGTGAACCAAAAATTGTTTTGACAAAAAAATCAATTTAAAATCTTGTTTTATAAAAAGTGGCTTAAAATACCCTTTACCAATTTAACTGTCTTACAAAATATCTTGAAATTTTTCCTCCCATTTTTCTACTATGGCTAAATTTCTTGGTCTAGCACTTTTTGGACCTTCTGATCCCAAGAGATGAAAAGACCTGTATTCTCAATCCGTTTCTATTTAGCAAGATGTTCCCTTGGCCTGGGCCTTACGCCATTTTGGACCTCCTTTAGTCATTTGTAAAATAAGAGGATTAGACTACATGGTCTCTAAGATCATACTCACTTTCATCTCTAAAATTTTATGATTCATTTGTTTTACAGAAAAGCCATGTGACTTTCAATTCTACAAAAGTAGTTCAGCATTAGAACGTGTTCCATAGTAAATAGCAATGTTGTAAGTACGTGCGTCCTGTTTGGCAGACAGCAAACAAAGCCCTTTATAGACTTTAAAGTACTACATAAAAATGAGTTATTATTACTATAATTATTAAGTACTTAATTACAAATAAAAGCAGTCACCCTGGAATCCAGATTTCCTACCTTCCTTGTCTCAGTTTCAAGATCATTCTACTATCCCTTGTTTCTATATATGACGTGTGTTATGTCTTCTTCATGGTCCCTCTGCCCATAACTTTATAGTTTGATGTAACCCTGACATCTGATTGCAGGGAACCAAACCCTTCAGTTTTACATATCTGGATAAAGTCTATATACAATACATATTGGTTTTCCTATGAAAGCAGTCTTTGGATACAGGATTTGAATAAGTACTACTTTTTTTGACAACCTGAGGAAGAAGCATAAACAAATGATCACAGTTCTTCATGAGATGGAGGCACTGAGACAGATTGGAAGCCGACAGAAACTAGTCTCCTTTGTGCAGTTAGTAATTACATTGCCGTAATCCTAATTTGCAGCTGTCTTTGGCTTTCAAATGTGTTTTTCATTCTAGGAGGGGAAACTGGAATAGTTATCCATGTCACCTGCTGATTTGCATTCCATGGTAAACATGGTGGTAGAATAGGTTAGCACTGGGTTCCACCACCCTTTCCCGAGTCTTCCCTCCCCCTAGCAAAGCACACACTGGGCAGCCAGGGGTCACCTCACCCTATTCCACCCCGAGCTCCTTTTCTCTTGCCACTATCAGCGTCAGAGATTTCACCAAGTTGTTAGAGTCTGTTTTGGTACCTGTCTTCTGAATAAGAAAGTGTAAACCTCTTTAGTCTCAAAGGGATTGGTCCAGGAATCATCTGCTCTTGACCTCAGTTTCTTCTACTTCAAAATAGCACTTACTTCCCAGCATTGTTGTAAGGTTTAAATGAAATAATAAATTTCTAAGCACAGTGTCTGACAGATAGCAGGACTATATAAATGCCAATTAGTATTATTATTATCATTGTCATAATTATTATTATCTGCCCAAGCAGAACAGCTCATAATGTCACAATTTGTCTTAATGAGTAAGAGGATTGACAAGAAGAAATTTTATTCTGGAACTGATTCTCACTAACAGAGGAACTGGTTGCTGGGTTGAGAATTTACCACCAACTTTTATTTTTAAAAGACATACACACACACACACACACACACACACACACACACGATGGAAGCAAGGACAGATGATGGAGAATGAAAAGAGAAGTGTGGCACAGTACTGTAAGAATAGTATCCAAAGTGCTAGAGCTCAGAATAAACAGTAAGAATAGCAAAGGACAACAAGCAAGAAGAATGTTTTTAGTTCCACTGGGGAAAAGAAGAGGATCAAGGAAGTGATAGGACCAATCCTTGGGATAAATGGGCTAATAGTAACTGCAAGAAGAAAAAGCTGAGATGCTCACTTCTAATTTCACTTCTGCTTTCTCTTCTAAGGAAAGCAGCCTTTGTACTGGAAAGGACCAGACAAAAATGACAAGAAAGAGTTGATGACCACTGTTAATAAGGAGGTAGTAAGACAGTGTATGCTGGCCCTTCATGCATTAAAGTGACCTGAGCCAAACCACACCCTTCGGTACTGAAAGAACTGGTGGATGGGATTTCTGAGCTGTTTTCAGGGATATTTGAAAGATCGCAAAGAACAAAACTGGGGAGAGGCCAAATATCCCAATTTGAAATATGAAATAAAAAAGTGGGGGTGGAGGAGAGAATAGTCTGCATTGTATAGGCAAGTGAGTTCAGCTTCAATTTCTGACAAAATTCTAGAATGTGTAGAACATGTTCCTAAGCATTGGTTAGTGAACATTCAGTAAATGACGTGATGGTCACAGGAGCCATCTTAAGTTCAACGAGAACAGGTCTAAGCTGGATTCCATTTTTAACAGCCAATAAGCAATTAGATCAGGCAAATGTTTTAGGTATATTTTACCTAGATTTTATCAAAGCATTTGCTAAAGCTTCTCATCCTTCTTGTAGAGAAGATGGAGAAGAATGGACAGCTCTACAGTTAGATTTGAAACTTGCTTAGTGGTATGATTCAAAAATGGTTTGATGTCAGCTTGGTAAGGCTAATCTCATCCTCTTCTCATCTTTGCCAGTTTTCATGGTACACAGGAAGACCTCAGGGTGCATTTTATTTGGCTGGGAGATCTGTGAAGCCTCCTGCTTGATATCTCCTCCTGTTACGCCTAATTTCTTCTCTGTCCCGTCCTGGGATAGCATGGCAGCAGCTCCCGCCCTTGCTCCTGTTCTCTTTGTCCTGCTCTATGCTTAGTCATAGGAGAGTCCAGAAAAGAACAAGCTTTGGCAGTCTCAGCAGCACTGGCAGCTTACTTGCCTTCTCCCTGACTAAATCTCTGTGGTCCATTTCAATATTACTAAGTCACAGTAACTGCTTGTGTTATGAAAGACTCATAACTTGCAGTCAGGAGGCCTGGGTAGGGAATTCTGCATTGACTGACACTCCTTGTGTGATTTCAGTCAATCACTGCACTTCTCAGGCCCATAGTTTACTCCTCCTCTGTATAATGAGGAGTTGGGCTAGCTCAGGTCTAATCTGGGTCCTCTGATTTTTCATCCCAACTCCTAGGGCATAAATACATGACAGTAGCACATATTCTTCCATCGCTTTCTACCCCTTCCTTGGGCAGTCACATGCAGATTTCAAAAGTTATGAGGCAGCTGGTGAATAGAGCAGGGAACCTGGAGTCAGCAAGTCTTGAGTTCAAATTTAGCCTCAGGCATTTACCAGCTGTGTGACTCTGGGCAAGTCATTTAATTTCTACCTATTTCTGTTTCAATATCTGTAAAATAGGGATGATAGTAACAGCATCTATTAGATGACGCAATGGATAGAGCACCAGGCCTTGAGTCAGGAAGACTCATCTTCCCGAGTTCAAATCCAGGCTTAGCCACTTCTAGCTCTGTGACCCTGGGCAAGTCACTTAACCCTGTTTGCCTCAGTTTCCTCATGTGTAAAATAAGCTGGAGAAGGAAATGACAAAACACTCCAGTATCTACCAAGAAATGGGGTCACGAAGAGTTGGACACAACTGAAACGATGTAGCAACAGCAATAGCATCTACTTTCTAGGGTTGTTGTGAGTTCAGAATGAGATCTGATTTTTAAAGCATTTTGTAGACTTTGAAGTACTATATAAATGTTGGCTATTATTATGACAATGCCAGCTATGGTCCCTCTAATTCTTCTTTTCCCATCAGTGCCTATTGTCTTTATTGTGGTTCTTTGGCATAATTATGTCTATTTTGCCATCTCCCTAGACATTTTTGTTCTCTTGTATTTCTTGCTTCTGCAAATGTAAAAATAGTTCCACCTTCCAAACGAGGTAGCAGAGGCCCAGATTCTCCCAGGTACTAAAATCAGCCCAGCTTCCTTAGACTGTGTGCTTCTCTGTTTTCTCTGCCCTTTCCTGCTCAGATTGTAGCCCCCCATTAGGTCTCCCATGAGTTTCTGTTTAACCTCTGAGTTCTCCCTCCCTCCCTTGCTTTATGCCCCATTTCTGACGCATAGTAGGTGCTTAATAAATGCTTGTGGATCGAGTGACTGAATGCAGACAGCTCATTGTTACAATCCTCATGCCACCTCTGGAGGGCAGTTCTTAACGCTGTCCCTGCTGTGATTTCCGTTGACTGGTGGTATCATATAGTCCTCAGGTAGCTACACCTTTAAATACCACCTTCAGCAAGAAACCTTTCCTGATCCCCACTAATGCTAGTGCTTGCCCTTTTCCCACTTATCCTATAGATGTATACATTATGCACATAATTTGTACATAGTTGGTTGCATCTCATCTGCTCCATTAGATTGAGTTCCTTGAGAGCAAAGCCTGTTTTGGTTCTCAGTTTTTTTGGAGGGTTTTTTGGTTATTGTTGGGTTTTTTGGGGGAAGGGAGGGTAATTGTCTTGTTTTGTTTTGGTTGTTTTTTGTATGTTTGTTTTGCCTTTATTTGTATCTCCAGTGTGAGGCACAGTACTTAGGACATAGGAGGCTCTTAAAAAATGCTTGTTGATCTGACTTTGGGAAACACATCTGAATCAGGACTTTTTCTTCTTAGTCTGTCCCTAGTAGATATCAACATTAACAGCAAAAATCAACGACAAAAGAAAACTCCTGTCTATAGTAAAAAAAAAAAAAAAAAGGAAGAGGAAGAGTTGGGGTCATAGAAATTAGATCTAAAAGAGATGTTAGAGATCACCTTCCCCAAGTTCCTCATTTTACAGATGATGAAAGTGATGCCAAGAGAGGAGCAGTGATGTGCTTATTAGGGTCATGAAGGTAATCACTGACAGAGGCAGCTCTTGAACCCAGGTCTTCTGCCTCAAGGAGAGAAAGACTATTTATCATGGGAATATTCTTTTAATTCAGCTATACAAACAATCTGTATCATGAATTTGTACCTTTTAGTCCACAAGAACCCTGAAACACAAAGTGTTACAAACACTGTGTGCACACAGGAAAACCAAATGTGGACTTCTGTTCTCCATAGAGTCAAACAATACATTACATAATTAATGAAAAGGGAATAGAAACGATCAAAATGGTCACTTATTTAACAGCACTTAAAATTTGCTGATTTAAATGAATTTATATTCAGCAATAACAAAGAGATCATTTGGGGATTCAGCCACACCATCAGATGGAAATAATAGTCTAAATGTGCTGAAACCTTGCTATAACCTAATCCTTGGGGTCTGTTCCACTGAACTGTGTCATAGCCACAACTGCACCATAATGGATTTTCACAGCTGGACTTCTCCCTCCTAGAGGTGAGGAAGGATTCTGAGGACACAGAATGTTTATGCCTCTTTGATGTATTTTTTTGTGTGAGAAAATTTAGTCATGAAGTTGCTTTTGCAAGCCAAAGGGTGAGTGGTAAGCATCAGAGGTAAGTTTAGAAAAAGACTTATTTTACTTCCAGTATTTATTACATTATTGTGAAGTTTCTCTAAGACTCCCCCCACTCGCCTCTTCCTCCCACTCATCCCTGCTTGTTCTGTCTCCCATTGCAGGGCAGCACATCGCTGCAGCCATGGCTCCTACTTCTCTTTCCTCTTGGTCCATTCTCTCCTTAGGCCCTGGAGATCTTGTCATATGGTGAGGTTGGCGGGGAGGAGTGTCGTTCAGAGGATAAAAGAGTGGAGAGTAGTGGGAAAATATATAGTGACTTAATTACAAAAGCAAGTTTGTGTTTTTTGTAATCATTCTACATGGGTGTTTTTAGTCAAATATAATCAAGTGTTTCTCATACACTAACCTAGAATGTTAGTATGGAGCCTTTGTGTTTGGTCCTCATCAAAATCAGGCAGGGGGTGAAATGAAATCAATCTTCTTACATATGAAAAACCAGTCTTGGGTTCTACCACAAAATAGCCCTGTCTCTCCAGTCTTTTGCCTATTAAATTTTCACAAAGATTTTTGTCTTGGTCAGTAACTTTGAGCATTGGCTAAGATAAACTGTTTTAGTTCTCAGCCTAATGAGAAAGAAACTTGCCCGTCTATTATGGAAAAGGATTAGTGCAAATTTTGGGGACTGATAAAAGATTTTGGGGCCAGAGACTTTTTTTATTGATTCCTTTTTGTCCTCTATTCATTTGGTTTTCTCTACGTCAGTCATTTTCTGATATAATTCCCTTCCCCACGCTCTGCCCATGTGCGTATGCGTGCACATGTGTACACACCACACACACACACACACACACACACCCTCAACCTTGAACCTTCCTTTTTAACAAAGAAAAACAATTAAGTGTAGCCAGTCAGTCAATAGATATCTGTTGACTGACAAAGCAACTAAATTTGGTGGCCTAATGCAATATTCTACACCTTTAGCCTCTCATCTTTTTAATAAAGGGAGATCTGAGTGGCATCTCCTCTGTTCTCTGGAATCAGTATTATTCATTGAAATTTATCTGATTCCCGTTTTTTACTATTATTTTCCTTTATATTATTGCAGCCATCATCTATATTGTTCTTTTGGTCTGTTTTCTTCATTTTGCATTAGTTGGTACAAGCAGCCCAAGACTTCTTTTAAAAAAAATTCACCTGTAAGGATAAGGATAATGACATTTCATATTTACATTACACTTTAATGTTTTTACAAAACATTTTCCTGGTATCCACCCTCTAAAGCAAGTAGTGCCTTTTTACAAATGAGAGTAATTGAAGCTTGAAAATTAACTGACTTTCCCAGAGTCATACAACTAGTAAGTATTAGATTTGTACTTGAACTCAGACCTACAGATGTTAAGATTAGTGTTCTTTCCACTATATCAGGCTGCCTCTTCCTGGACATATGTAAATCAGTTATTATTCATAGCTATTGGGTGCCCAAATGGTACATTATAAAAACAAAATAAAAGTGGAATTCTTTTTTTCTTTAAATGTGTTGCTCCATTTTAAATAGAAAGCACTGTACCATGAATTCTTTCCCTGGAGTGTGTAAATGAGAACTGTATTTCAATATAATTGGTTTTCTTTGTAATCTATGTATTTCATTTCATACACTAAAAACATTATCCTCAGGAGTCCGTGAGCTTCACCAAACTGCCAAAGGGGTACTTTTCACAAAAAAAGTTGAGTACCCCAATGTTACATTTTTAATACACACATACTATTCCTTAATTTCAACTTTTGAATATATTATCAAGGCATATTTTTGCTTACTTTTAAAACTTGGATACTTTTACACTTAAAAGCTGCTTGTAAATAACTCATATACAAAACAAGATAAAAGAAAACATTCAAATAATTCTTGTTTGTTCTTCTCCTAATTTCACATTTAAATAGAGTAACTGGAGAATTACTCCCATGTCTAGCTCGCTTTCTTCTTACAGTAAATACATAGTCAGTGTTTATAGGGCCTCTCCATAAGCTTTACAGGCTTCCATTGGCTGTGGTTTGGTAATTATTTTAAAAATACATAAATAAAAATGGATTCTTTAAATCATGTGATGCTGATAATTATAGCTTTATCATACTTCTTCAAAATTCTGCTTAACTGTATTTGACTTACCATTCCAAAAAGAGGAATTTAAATGAGACTCTAAAAATGCTAGAAACAGCTTTTATCAATTTACATAGTGGACTTGTTTTGTTTCAGATATCTAAAACAGTGAAATACTAGTCAGCTAAGAAAAAGTGGATGATATGGTAGAAGAAACTAAATTGATTTTTACATTTACGAAATGCTGCATTTTAACTCTTTTACATCTCTCACCATTTTCCTTCATGTATTCTCTCTCCCTTTCTCTTTCCTTTTAGTGTTTGTTAAGCACCTACTGTGGGCAAGGACTGTATTTGGTACTAGATATACAAAGATATATTTGTCACAGACCTAACTTTTATGGAGCTTACAGTCTAATGTGGAGATAGAAGGGTGCAAAATATTCATCATGCAAAGAAAGGTAACAGAAGTTCCAAGAAGTGTTGGAAAAATGCTCAGAGACATTGAAGGAGACATCAGTTATCTCTGTTACAGCCAAACTAGGCTATTCACAATCCCTTACTCTCTTCCTGTCTTGTGAGATCTCTGTGCCTTTCCTTGTAGCCTTCCCATGCCTAAAATGGTCTTATTTTTGCCTGTGGTACTTCCTTGCTTACTTCAAATTCCAATTCAGATGTCACCTTCTCCTCAAAGCCTCCACTAATCCTTCAAGCTAGAAGCAATCTGCCTCTCCTCATACTTCTCAGCATCTTGTCTGGATCTCTCCTTTTTCCTTACCTCTTTCTGGTACTTATAGTCCTACTCTGCTAGTCAGGCACATCTCTTATCCCCGCCTGTTAGACTGTGAATTATTTATGGGCGGACTCTCTGTCTTATTTAAAGAATTTGAGAAGAGTTGGCATATCCCTTACTGTGTTACAAATCACACTACAATTCTTGGTGAGGACGTTTCAGTCAAGTGCCCTAAGACTCCAGTTGCCCTTTTCTCTGACTCCCCACTTGCCACTACTCATTGTGATTATCATTTTCTTTTGGAATATAAACTCAGCAGGGATCGCCGTTCTTGCATGTATTTGTATTCCCAACATTTGACACATAGTAATTGCTTAATAAATGCTTTTTCTTTCTTTCATTCATCCATTCATTCATTCATTCATCCATTCATTCATCCATTTCCATTCATTCCATTCAGCCATTTAGGGGCCCTCCATTTGCCAACCTCTCTCAGCAACCTATAGGATCATAGAGTTAGAGCTGGAAGGAACCTTAGAGGACATCCAATCCAAAGCACTCTTTTTATAGATCAAGAAATTGAGGTTCAAAGTGACTTTCCCAAGGTCACACAACTAGGAAGTGGTAAAGGTGTAATCTGAGCCCAACATTTACTAATTTTAAGTCTAATGCTCTATGCTGCTTCTCTCCTCCTTTAGGATTCAATCCATTTATCTTTATCACCATATCCAGACTCTCATAGCAGACATTTGCTACCTCTGGGTAGCTACCTCTCTCCTTTTTCAAGGTGCTTCTTACCTAATTCACATTTTTCACTCTCTGTTCTAACCCCTGTTAGGGGATTCTTTAAGAACTATGTAGAGAGAATTCTCATCCTTGGGGAATTAAATGTTAATGTTGATCAGTAGTATCAAACTCAAATAGAACGGGATCCATCCCTGTGGACTGCATATTGACTTAGAAAACTACAAATTAACATTATCTATCTTATATTTTTATTTTATTTTATTAAATATTTCCCAATTATATTCTAATCTGGTAGTTATTATAGTAACTTGGAGCCCCAGGAAGTGATTTTGACCCCTCTGATGTTGATGGCCATTTGAAAGTCCTAAATTCTCAGTTTATCCACTCACTCAACTTCTTTGAACTTCATTTCATTAGACCTATGCCAACCATAGGGGTAGTCATACCTTGGACCTCACCATCATGCCAAGCTCTGTCAATTCTATGATCTCAAACAAAGTAATTTCCTTTTCTGATGTTAATCTTTTGCCATTTTATCTTTCTTCCCACCTCATTCTTCTACTACTTTTCTTCAATTCAACCTCAGTAGTCAGTTATAATTTATTAAACACCTACTATGTGCCAGGCATTGCTAAAGCATTGGGGATACAAATACAGAGGGAGGGAGAGAGAGAGAAAAGGAAGGATGAAGGGAGGGAAAGAAGGAAGGAAGGAGGGAAGGAAGAAAATTTCTGTCATCAAGGAGCTTTGAATCTAAAGGGGAAAAACAATACATAAAAGGAAGTTGAAAAGCTTTGGGAAGTAGGGGAGGGAGGTACCCAATGTGAGGGCATGGTGGAGAAGTCTGAGGAGTCCCAAAATAGTAGAGCCAGGTGAGAAATGAGATTTCTGTGCTGAGCCCCTTCCTTAAATGGAGGTTTCAGAGTTTTTCCCTCCAATCAGAGAGGCAGAGAGTAGTGATGAAGTATGACTACCAGAGCTTATTGGATCTTACAGAATAGTGAGTTTTCCTAGTGATGAGGTTCCTGAAACAAGGTGTACCATACAGTAGTCAGAAGAGTCCCAAAATGATGCAGCCAGAATGGAAGTCTCATCTGCCCTCTTCTCCCAGATCATCAGCACTACTCAGACTTTACTTTCCTATCTTCACAGTCTTGACTCTATAGTTTACAATCTGAATTACTCAGTACGTTGACTCTCTTGCCCTCTTGTACTAGGATTCTTTATATTTGCCAGGCTCCAACTATGGTTCATTCCCATCATCCAGCCTTTCTGTTTCTGATCCTGAGCTGCTGATCACTAATGGAAGGAGTTATGCAACTATGAGGATCAAGTCCAGTACAAGCTGGTGATACCTAATCTCAGCCTGACCCTCACTACTTGGTAGCAGTCATTTTTGTTATTTTCAGATTTTCTGTTTTACTCCCTTCAATGACATTTCCAAACCTCCTTCTCTTAAGTTTACAACGCTACCCTCACCCCATTTCTTCACAACATATGGCTTTGTCTGCAATATTAGGGACATCTGTCCTGACCTTGCTTGCCCTTCATTCTCTCTAATATACTCCAATACCTTTCTTCATTATCCCCAATTAATCAGTCAGTCAGTCAGTCAACAAAGACAAGAATAATCCTGCCTTCAAGGAACTTTCATTCTGTCAAGAACACTTTTACTTACTTATATGTATACAAAATAAACACAAGGTCATGGGGGAAGGAAACCATTAATAGATGGGAGATCCTTTGAGCAAAATTTTGGAGAAAACAAGGGACTCTGTATGCATTGTGGTAAGAAAAGAGTCCATGTCTGACATAAAGGACAGTTAGTACAAAGACTTAGAAATAGGATTTCAAGTTTTGTGTCAGCAACAGCAAGAAATCCAGTTGACTGGACCATAGAAAGAATGGTAATGGAGTATTACACTGGAATCTTAAGTTGGGGCCAGACTGCAAAGGACTTACTTAACAGTAGAAGTTATGTTTATTTGAGAGATAGTAATTTGAGAGACATTGGAGTTTATGTAGTGTTCTAGTGACATAATCAGAACTGCATTGTAGAAAAATATTAGTAGATGTACGGAGAATGAATTGGAATTGGGACAGACTTGAGGCTGGGAGACTAACTCATAGACTTTTATAATGGTCTAACATAGTGGTTCTCAACCTTCCTAATGCCGCCACTCTTAAATACTTGTATGTAGGCGTATCTGCATGTGGGCAGACCTGCCTGGAGATAGATAGAGGAGCAGTGTCTCTGTTCCTAAGACCATCGCAAATAAGTGTTTTCTGATGGTCTTAGGCGACCCCTGTGACCCCTGTGAAAGGGTCATTCCACCCCCAAAGGAATCACGACCCACAGGTTGAGAACCACTGGACTCTAAGGGGAAAATAATATCTGAGCTAGAGGCTGTATGAGTAGAGAAAAAGGAAACAATATGATTTGGCAAAGTGTTGGATAGATGTGGTAAGGGAAAGAGAATTGGTAACTTGGGAGCCTGGAAAAATTGAACCCTCCACAGGAACAGGGAGGTTTAGAAGAAGGATGAGTTTGGGTGGAAAGACAATAAATTTTATTTGGGACATGTTGAATTTCAGATGCTTGTGGGATACCTTGAAAAATACAGGGCAGGTACATGTATGTATATGTTCTTAGGCACAGAATATATATACACATGTATACATATGAGTTTCATATATATGTGTATGTATATGTATATGTCTTTATATGACTCAGGAGCTGAGATGTAGACATGGGATTAGTTTAATGATAAATGCCATTCCATCAAAATTGTAGTTTAATACACAAAGGAATTTGGAAATTTAATTTAAGATCCCGCATCCCTAGTCTTGGTTTCATTTGCAAAGCTATCTAGTTTGGTTTAAAGTTTAGGTGTGACTAATTGGTATATGGTCGAAGAACCGTAAAACCAGGCCTTTTGCCTTCAGGCTGGCCTTGTGACTGTATCATCTAAAGCTCTATTTTTAAGGTCCCCCAGAGATGGGGATTGTACAGACTCCTTTGAGAGATAGTGTTTTAATCACTCTGACAGTGAAAAAATACTTCTTTTTTTTGTACTTTAACCCATTCTTATATATTCATTCATTTCATAATCCTTAAAGCATAATAGAAGTATCAACTTATATTTTCCTTTTTTTATAAATTTTAATTTCCTTTAACATGTACTGTGTTTGAATATATAAACAAAAGTACATGAAAATGAACAAACAAACAAAAAGAAATTGTAAATGATAGAGGATCAAGTTGGTGAAGAGGTTGAGGAACCAGACTTGGAGGCAGAAAGATGCAGCCTCACACATCACCTCAGACTCTTAGGTTTATGGCCCAGAACAAGCCATTGAACCTTTCTGTGCCTATTTTTCTTCATCTCTAAAAATGAGGAAGTTGGATTCAGTGGCCTCTGGGTTTACTTCCAGCTCTGAATCCATGATCCTAGGATCCTATCATCATTCATGTGTCTGTACGCTTTTGTTATTTACTAATTTTTAAAGCCAAATCAAAATGTATATATTGCATTTAACATGGTTAGTAACCAAATCCTCCTGCTAGTTTCCAAAACCCCTTTTGAGCTTCTTTTTCCTGTGTATTTAACATGCATCTGTTGCTGTTATTATTGTCTTTAATTATATAGTTGTTAATTATATAGTAATGTGTATTTTTTTTGGTTTTGTTTTCTTCATTCCGTATCATATCAAGTAGGTTTTCCTACATATCTTGAAGTCTTTATATTTGTTTTTTCTTATGACCCAGTAATGCTCCATTGTGTTCATATACCACAATTTATTCTGTCATTATTCAATCATTGGCTATCTGTCATTTTGGAGAAGGAATTATAGCATTTTTGATGTTTTTGTTATAAATATTATTGCTTGTGATGTGTGTGTGTATGATTTTTAACATGTCAGTCTTTTTTTTCCCTTTCAGTAATTTGATTAGGTTATAATTTGAGTAGCAGTACCCTATGTCCAAGAGTATGAATATTTTTGTAACACCAGTTTTATAATTACAGATTGCTTTGTAGAAACCTAAATCATAGCTCCACTAATAACAGGATATTAGTGTATCTATTATACACAGTGGTATACTATTATCAATTTTTTTTATTATCTTTGCCATTTAGAATTAGAATATTAGAATCTTAAAGTTGTTTTCATGTATGTTTCTCTAATTATTAGAGATGTTGAACATCTTTAACATGTTTAATCATTTTGACTTCTAGTCAGTTGGAGAGGCTCTTGAATAAATGTGTGTCAGTTCCTTAAAGGTCTTATATGTTCAACTTTTGTCTTTCATCATTTATCTTTTATCAGATATTTAACACAAACATTTTAACTATTTTCCCCATTCTTTCTTTCTTTTCACATTCTAGACATAGTTGTTTTTGTTTTGCAAAAATTTGATTTTTAGGTTATATTATTTATCTGTTCTAAAATGTCATCAAAGTCATAGTTGATTAAAAATTCATCTTCATCACTGGAAAGATATAAAAATCCATTATTCTATAGTTTTTTAATGATTTATTTTTTTATATTTAAATCATTGTTCCACAAGTGGCATATGAAGGCATGAAGGATAAAATTTCATAAAATTATATACATATACTATTGTGCTATAAGAAATTACAAGGAGAATGATTTCAGAAAAAAACATGGGAAGACTTATATGAGCAGATGCAGAGTAAAGTGAACAGAACCAGAACAATTTATACAGTAACAACAATATTGTGATGAGGCAAACTGTGAAAGATGTAGCTACTTTAACCAATAAAATTATCTATGACAATTTCAAAGAATTCATGATGAAGAATGCTGTCTACTTCTAGAGAACTGATGTACTCTGAATGCAAGTTGAGGTATAATTTTTTCTCTTGCTTTTTCTTTTTTTTTCTTGCAACAGGGATAACATGGAAATATGTCTTTTATGATTTCACATGTATAATGGGTATCATATCCCATGCCTTCTCAATGTGTTGGAAGGATAGAATTTGGAACTCAGTCTTTAAAAATGTTTAAATAATAAAATT
>CM053586.1:165551555-165566828 GCA_028646515.1 Pseudochirops corinnae
TATGATACCCAGGCCAGTTTTCTCCTCATTATATCCCACTTTCTATTCTATTTGTAGTCTAAGTCCAAATTAATTCTTTAGGAAAATGTGATTAAAATGAACTCAGTAGACCTGGAATTCTTTATACCACTTTACTCAAATTTCCTGAGCTATTATTTTGTATAATAGTAGTATTTCTTTCCTTGCAGAGAAGCTTCCCTTAGTCATTGTAGAATGACATGGCTGAATTTTTTTCAGAATTTTGAAGGCCTTGGATTTTAAGACATATTACAGTACTCTCCCAGTTAACTGTGAAAATAGAATAAGTCCTTGATACATTAAAGAATGTATTGGTTGTGGCCATGAGTATTTCATTTCATATTTCTCTGAGCATTGGTTTCTTCATCTGCAAAAACATGGGAACGTACTAGTGCTATCTTCCTCACAGGAAAGCTCTTTGTAAAGCTTAAATTACTATCCCTACCAGTGAAAGAGGGGTGATTTGAACCCAGAACTTCTTACAGTAAGTTCAGCATGCCATGCCATGCTAACCCTCCTAGTTACTAGCATACATGCTGGATTGCGTAATTAGGAACTTAGAAATTGTATTCAAAGCTTTCATTTAGTCTGTGCTTAATCCTTCTTGCCACATATCAGGAAAAGCATAGCTTCACTTGCCCTCACCTCTTCCCATAGATTTTTTTTCTCCTACTAGATGCTCTTCTATGTCTCAAACTTCTGTCCCAGCTGCTAATTTAGATGGTACTTTTAGGGTGGGTAGGAAAGTAAGTGAACAGTTAATTGTGGTAAATTCCTTCCTAGCTATCTTTATTAGGATGTGAACTCTACGCTAGATAATTTATGGGTGTGTGTGTGTGTGTGTGTGTGTGTGTGTGTGTGTGTGTGTGTGTGTGTGTGTGTGTGTGTGCGTACACCCACACTTTAGCACGAAGCCCTAAAGATTTTAAATATGCTTGAAGAATTGGGATTTTTGTGTTTTGTTAGTGAACATTTTTCTTAGCCTTTAGATAAACATTTACTGAAATGTGGGTATTGCCATTTGTTTGTTTTGAAAACAATGGAAAAATTATTAAGCAAAAGCTGAATTTGAGCAAAGTGAATTGCAATCACTGTGGAATAAATACTTCTTTTTACCAAATCTATAATTTGCCAAAGTTGCTAAAAGAATTACTGTAAGGTTACTGTTAAATAAACCTTAATCCATCTAGCCAAGAAAGTTAACTTCATAAAGTCATTAAACTAGTGATTAAGCTTAAAATATCATTTTCCTCAGTCATTTCTTGTTAGCTTTTTAATACAATTACAGTGTATACTACTTTCTTTGTAATGTACAAAATTGTAAAATGCTCTAATTCTTCATTATTAACAGAACTATCCACCTTGCTCTATTGGCTATTGTTGTAGGATCTCCACCTCTAGTCTCCTATTTTCAGGCATATGGAACGTGACAGTAAATAGTTCTCAGAACACTGTTTTCGAAAGTTTTATTATCAATGCAATAATAAAGGTAATTTATAAATGATAATAATAGTAGCTAACATTTATATACAACTTACTCTGTGCCAGGCCTCATGCCAAGCACTTTACAGTTATCTCTTTTGATCCTCACGACAGATGTGGAGACTGAGACAAATAGAGGTTAAGTAAATTGCCCAGAGTCTGAGGCCAGATTTGAACTCAGCTCTTCCTAACTCAAGGTAGGCTCCATCCACTGCACCACCTATTCCAAGGACATTTGTTTTAAGTTTTTGATGCTTCTTCCCCCCACCCCCTGAATCAAGTGCATTAACACAAATATTGACAGTCTTTCCAGAGATGGATGCCAAGCTTCCTTCTTGATGTGATAGGATAGAGGAAGAGGATTTTGATGGCAGTGGCCTGGAGTAAGCAAGGGATACATAATAAGCCTTTTTTGTTTTAAAAAAAAATGTAAATAACTCCTGGAAATTTGAGTTTTTGTGTCACTTGTACCTAGTATGAATTACTTTAATCAGTTAAATAATTAGATTGTAATACTTGTAATAGACTATAGGAGGTTATTCTGGAGTGCTAGGCACATTGCCTAGGATGGGAATGGGGTGAGAAAGAGTTATGTGAGATGTAGGGGTGGTAGTTTTGGAATGGTTTCAGAATGATTCATAAAGAAGAGCCCATGGTCTAGAACAGTGGTTCTCAACCTTCCTAATGCCAGGACCCTTTAATACTTGTATGTGGGTGTGTCTGCATGTGGGCGGACCTGCCTGGAGATGGATAGAGGAGCGGTGTCTCAGTTCCTAAGACCGTCAGAAATATGTGTTTTCCCATGGTCTTAGGTGACCCCTGTGAAAGGGTCGTTCAACCCCCAAAGGGGTCATGACCCACAGGTTGAGAACTGCTGGTCTAGAAGAAGAAGCACTAGATTTGGAGTCAGCAAACCAGCATGAAAATGGCCCTTACCAGCTTTTACATTGTGAGCAAATTGCTTTACCTTTATGAGACACAGTTTCCTCATCTCTAAGTGCTGTTAATAATAGTACTCACCTGATGTCATTGTGAGGACTACATGAGATGTGTAAAGTGTCTTGTAAATCTTAATGTGCTGTGTAACTTAGGTTATTATTTTTATTATCCTCACTTTAACACTTAGTAGCTGTGTGATCATGTGTAAGTCACTGAGCAGCCCCAAACCTCAGTTTCTTCAAATGTAAAATGAGAATAATAATATTCATATTACCCTTTTCATAAGGTTAATGAAAAAAATTTATTAAACCTTAAATCCTTGTTAAATCATGAGTTATGATTGAGGGTGCCCCAAAGCAAACTACTGTGCCGTTTTGCTCGTAGTCCTGGTGTATTCCTGACATATATTACTGATGCCTATACTAACTTAAGTAATTCACATGCATGTACATGCATAAAGGCAGCCAGGTGACAGTGTGGGGTGAGAGCTGGTCTTGGAGTCGGGAAGACCTTGGTTTCCAGTCCTTCAGATACTTATCAGCTGTGTGACCCTGGGCAAATTATTTAATGACTCATTCTGTTTCCTCTTTTGTAAATTGGGGGATAATGATTGCACCAGGTTTGCTTTGAAGTTCTACTGAGATAACACTTGTAAAGTGCTTTGCAAACTTTAAAGCACTGTATGGATAAATGCTAGTGATGGTGATGCTGGTGGTGGTGATGGTGACAATGCTGGTGATGGTGATGATAGTGATAGTGCTGATCTTGAAGCCAGGAAAGACATTGGTTCAAGTCCTGGCACTCCCTCTAACACATACTGCCTTTGTGACTCTGGGCCAGTCACTTAAACTCGGAATGCTCCAGGCAGTTCTCTAAGATTATAAATTTCAGGAAAAGTGCTGCTCTGCATTGATAGAGGGAATTTCCTATGTCAGTTAGTCAATAAGCATTTATCTAGTGCCTGTTTTGTGCCAGGCATTGTGCAAGGTGCTTTTGATGCAAATGCACATATAAAGAATTAATCAATCCCTATTAACAGGAAGGAGCTTCCTGTTAAATGAGGAAGATAACAACTATAGGAAAAAGTATTAAAAGAAGATATTATAATAAATATGTGATCATTTGGGTCAGGAGGGCCCTAACAGTTGCAGGGGGGAGTGCATGGCAGGAAATCACAATCCAGTTTCTTTACCCTAAAAATACATAACCACATTTGAAAGCATGATTAATAAGCTATTATTTTTATGTTAGTCTATTAACCGTTTTCATTCTCATGCTGACCATGTCACTCCTCTGCTCAAAAATTTTCAGTGACTCCCCACTGCCTACTAAATAAAGTTCAAACTCCTTTGCCCACAATTCAGAGCTTTCTGAAATCCAACAGTCACTCTTTCTTTTCAGTCTTTTCTAATGTTATTGGCCACTTCAGTCAAACTGGAAGGTCCCCTGAATATACCCGACTTCTTCATGCTTTTATCCCCTTATTCCCAATGTTCTCTATCTCGCTCATCATCACCTGGAACTTCTGCCTGTTTTTTAAAACACAGGTCAAAGCCACCTCCTGCAGGAAGCCTGCCTTTACTCTTTGCCCACAGCCTCCCAGTCTTGGGTCAGGAAAGGCCTCAGAGCTCACATAACCATTTGTTTTATTTCTCTCTAATTTGCTTGTTACAGACTATTGTAGTTATAATAGTCTTTTTTGTAGTCTTAGAATATTAGTAACATGGTCACATGGATTCAAAGGTGGTCATATAGTACATATATGAGTGTATGTATATATATATATTTATATATATATATATGTATTAATATACAATTTAGTTACTTGTGTTTTTGTTTTATGTTCCTATTGGACTGTAGGCTCTCTAAGAGCAAAGATTAGCTTAACTTTTAATATCCCCTGAGAGCTGTGCACAGAACTCTAGACACAGAAAGTAATATTTATTAAATTTATACCAAATGCCAATATAATAGATCCTACCAGTCAGAATGTTGTGAAATACAGAAATTTAAATATGAACAGTAAGAAATGATGTTTTAAATTTTGAGAAACTGTTTTGAGTCATATAGTTATAATACCTTCTTAACAGCAAGGATGACACCTCATTTGTACAGTGCTTTCCAATTTTCAGAACATCACCCTATGTATTAGGAAATGTTTCTTGACATTCCTACCTCCTGGGACTCTGTGTGTGGCCCAAAAGATTGATGCACAACTTATATTCCTTTCCAGACTGATTGCATGAATTGTGCACAGGGATAGAAATATCTTTGTTCAAAAAACACGAGTACCTAAAAGCAATCCCAGTATTAAAAAAAAAAATCCCTATTCAAAACTTTCACAATCTCTCTCTCTCTCTCTTTCTCTCTCTCTTTCTTTCTCTCTTCCCCCACTCCTTCCCTTCACCCCCTTTCTTTTTTAACCTTTCTTTCAGGATTTCTTTTTAAATGATTGATGGTTAAAAATAAATTACTATATATAGACAGCAATCATGTTTTTGTGCCAACCACAGTAGCCAGTGCCCTAGCTGACACCCTGAGAGCTTAATCTATTTTGTAGTTTGTATATGTGGAAGAAGAATGAGTCTGAGTTGGAAAAATAACTTAAACACTTGTGGAGTGGTGTTTGTTTCATCAGAGATATTTTATTTGGTCTCATATAAATGGTAAGATAACCAAAAACATTGTACCCTCTTTTAAAGAGCTTTTCATCAGGATGTTGTTGAGTGTGTGTGTTAGATGTATTACTTTCAGAAAGATGCATTCAGGGATAGCTTTTGAATATAAATATTTTTACAGTAATTTCAGATTGGATAGAGTGGGTTTGGTACAATCAGCATGGTATGATCAAATTTGGAAGAAATTACAGATGCATTTTTGTAGCATTTTCTCCAGCATCTTGATTTTTTTCAGATGGAAGTATAAGCATTTTATGTTCCCTCAAACTAATCAGAATAAGAAACTGATTTTGCCTTTGCCAGAAAAATAGAACTATCATTTTTCACATTCTTATATTTTCCAGGTCAGTTTCAAGTAAGATTATATTTCTAGGACTTCTGAATTCCTGAAAACTCTAGTCTTTGTAGCAGGAAAGGCCCAAGTGAGCATTTAGGGGTGGGAGGAATCTGTAACTTTTTAATGCAGTATGTTTTGTGTTGTGCATTCCAGATACAGTTAACTTTTTGTGTGCGTGTGATTAGTGTGGAAAGAAATTAATGCAGTCCAGTATTATGATTTATGGACTGAATCCTTTGCCCACTGAAGACTTGCCAAAACTAAAAGTACTTTTTTTCCTTTGGATATTAGAAACAGCTACTGTTTTTGTTGATCTTTTTAACTTCTGAATAGGCCTATTTCAAGTCATACCAGCATGGGAGCTCAGATTAATAATATACTTATTCAACGAGTGATACTGAGTGAAACCATTGCTCATATGGGTATGAAGGATAAAATTTCATAAAATTATTTTCAGGTGCATTAATGTAATTTAGGAAGCTGAGCGTCAAGATTTTTTTTTGCATGAAAGAAATCAAAGATTTCTGTTTATTGTATCATGTTGCAGGTGTGCTCATAAGTTTAATCTAATTGTGTTTTTTGGCATCCTAAAACAGAGGACATTTGGCTTTTAAATGCTATAATGTATTTGCTGAATATCCCTAAAGGTTTTTCATTCTTGGTACATTTTGAAGTAAGAATTTGTCTTTCCTGAGACATCATGCCTGCTTTGTGTTTATCTTTAATTTTATCTTAACCTAATAAATAAAGCACTTATTGTAGAAGTCGATTTCACATTTCCCTCTTGTTTTTAGTTGCAGCAAGCAGCTGAAGTTTCACAGCTACGAGGAGCCAGAGTGATTTCTGCTGAAGATCTTCTTTTTTTGATGCGCAAAGATAAGGTAAATACAACAATGATCTTGTCACTAAAGTATTCCTTCCCATGGGAGGTTACCGATGGCAAATAGAAGGTTTAAGGCATTGTTACACCTGAAGTACAAAATGCTCTTATTGTGAGTGGCCCAATATCTCTTTGTGTTCTCTTCGAATACATCTGTAAAAACTGAATTGAGTTTTAATCATCTGTTCACTTTTCCTTTAAAGTAATGTTCACTCAGCACCAGCTCAAGAATTCTCAGGCAGCTGTCAATGACCGTGTCATCACTAGCCATGAGGATGATTTTTCTCATAATATTATCATCCTCATTATTATTGTTGTTACTGTCCCTCTTATAACAATTGACTGTATAACAAAAATGCATTCTTTTGGTGCTAATACACTGTCAATAAAATCGTGAAAAACAAGTAGTCAGCGGTTAGTGTCTTGAGGGCTCAGGATCGTCTTTGGTGGTGTGATATACTGGAAAGAATGCTGAATTTATATTCCAAGTGCCTTGACCCCACTCTTAGTGTTGCTACTTATTGTCTGTGTGAGTTTGGACTTAGCTCTCTGATCCTCGGTTTCCTCCTGTGTAAAATGAGAGAGACTAGATGACATTATCTGAGGTCCTTCCCAGCTCAAATTCTGTGCTCTTATGATCTTAATTTTAATCTCTTTAAGATAATTTTTTCTCATTTTTAATTATGATAATAAATTGTGTCAACCTTGAATAATTTAAAGATATATTTATGTGTGATTTTAGTAGTTTGAAATAAACCTCTTACACAATTGAGTGGGAAAAAAAAATCCTAGTGTTACCACTTCAAATAAAGCATTTTGTCTAAAAGACTGAAATGTATGAATACTTATTGAACAGCCATAGTGCACTAAAATAGGTATGATCCTAATATAGGAAATTTTTACCCTTTGGAGAAACCTGAGTTACTCCTTGTATTTTTCTCAGGTTTCTATTTTTTCCTTGCTCATCTCTTGTTCAGCCACCTTTTTGTATGTAAGCCACCTTTCCTCCTTTCTTCTAGAGTAGTCTAGCCTCTTGGTTAGTCTACTTAACATCCTTTCTCATGTTCAATCCCTCTACCTATTCAACAAAGCTTTTGATTAGAACTGACTTAAGATCAAATAAGACTAGACCTTTCACACAGTGTTTTACTTGTGTTTGTGAGAAATGTGCAAAAGAACCATCAATTATCACCTAAACTGATTTGAATCTAAATTTAATTCAACATGTATTTATTCTCTGAAGACAGCTAGGTGGTCCAGTGGATAGAGTGCCAGGCCAGGAGTCAGGAAGACTCATCTTCCGCAGTTCAAATCCAGCCTCAGACACTTCCTAGATGTGTGACCCTATGCAAATCACTTTACCCTGTTTGCCTCAGTTTCCTCATTTGTAAAATGAGCTGGAGAAGGAAATGGGAAACCATTCTAGTATCTTTGCCAAGAAAACCCCCAAAGGGTCACAGACATGACTAAAAAGCAACTAAACAAAAACTTATTCTATGCCTGCCTGCTTGCTTGCATAGCAAGCACTCTCTTGGTGACTATTGGATTACAAAGAATAGAACATGAGAGGGCCCCTCCCTGCAAGGTTCTCACAGCCTAGTTCAGAAAGCTAGATTTGGAGAAGTTGACCAATCATTTCAAACTCCAACATTCCTAGGCAGGCTCCTGAAGGTGTGGTAAAAATCACATAGCGTTGAGTCCTTTTGAGGCAGGAAGGGATGGTCTTAGAGAGTTCTTGCATACCACAGTGCCAGGCATATAGAGGACACTTAGTCTTTGAAGTACTTACTTTGCGTATTAGATACTGTAGATTGTGCTAAGTGCAGGGACCGTATTGATTAATTTGTGCTGATGGGATACAGTATAAAGCAAAGGTTACAAAGGGTTGTGAGGTTAGTTGAAAGATATCTAGAAGGAACTAAGCTTTAAAAGAAAAATATGGGGGCAGCTAGGTGGTACAGTGAAAAGAACACCAGCCCTAGAGTCAGGAGGATCTGAATTCAAATCCGGCCTGAGATACTTAACACTTACTAGTTGTGTGACCTTGGGCAAGTCACTTAACCCCAATTACCCAGCCTTCCCCCTTCCAAAAAGAAAAAAGAAAGAAAGAAAAATATTTTTAGGATCAGTAGAAAAGAGGAGAGGAAACCTTTTGGCTAAGAGAGATAGCATTAGTGAAGATTAAGTCATACCTGGGGTTTGTGTAGAAAGCAGGTAGCAGGTCTGACTCAGTGGAATGAAGGTACCATTCTGGGAAGTAGCAAGGTGCAAGTCTAGATGGGGAAGGAACAGTTGGTTGGTAGAGTATCTATGCATTTTTCTCCCACCTGATCTCAAACAAGAAAACAATTCTTTCTTATTATAACGTCAAGTCATTGCATCTTGGAGCTGCAGGGGAGCTTGGAGGTAATGACTTGTGATTGATTGGCCTTGGGTGTGCTTAACCAGCTTCATTCACTTGGGTTATATCACCAGGTTTACTCGTAACCAATAAGGAAGTCTCCCAATCAGCAAAAAGCTTTTGGTTCTCCAAAACACCTTTCTACTTAATATTAACAACAACAACAACACCTGACATTTATTGACATGGCATTTTAAGGTTCAGGTTATCAAACATTTATGTGCAAGGCATTCTACATCTTCATAAGAACCCTAAAAGTTAGGGTCTTTTAAGTACAATTTCCCCCTTTTTACAGATCAGGAAACTGAGCTTCAGAGAAGTTAAGTGATATGCACATGACCACATAGCTAAGAAGTTTTAGAGACAATGTTCAGATCCAGCTCTCTCTTAACTGCATCTCTGTCACTCCTTCTCCACTAAGCTGCCTCACTGACCACTATTTCTGTCACCAAGGAAGAGCATCCAGAATCCTTACAGTCAAAGAATACTTAATCCCAAAGTTAATTAATCACTACAGAGAGATTCCCCATGAAATGCCTTTCCCCACTTCTCATTACAATAAATCTTACAATATTGCTGAATTTCTCAAGACAATCAAAGTTAGTTGCCACCAGAGTCCAAGTTTACTGGCAGCATTAAATATTTTTTTAAGGTTGGTGCATTCTGTACAGAGTTGTATGCATTTTAGATGGAGAAAGCAGTGGACAGTGTTCTTCCACTGCCCAATTCACTAACAAGTCATGATATCACCTTCCTGATATCATGGTCTCTTTGAGAACCAAGGATGACTAACCACCTGTTAGTAGTAGTAGCTGCCCCACTGGGTACCCAGCTGGCCAATTCCAGTTGGACAACACAGTTCTTTCTTCTTTCCTTCCTTCCTTCTACCTTTTCACTCCCTCTTTCCCTCCTCTTGCCTCTGTCTATATAGGGAATCATACCCTTACCTGCAGGTGCTCTGCCCAAAAGACTATAAATTTTGATCACTGAAACCTAGCAAGATATCTTGGGGTTTATATTCTAGATTTTTTTTATGGACCATGCCTTAAATCCAGATCACTCTGGCTCTCATTGATTGACTCACAGTAGGTGCCAGTACAAGCCTCACTTGGTCATTATTTGTCTCAGAGTGAGTATAAATAGCAATTTTTCTGTTTTGGCCAGAAACCCTGAGAGTCTTCCCCTCCCAAATTGAACTTTTTTTTCTTACTAGATAAATTATTTGCTTTATTTTGTACCTAGCCTTAATCACTGAATGAGCATTGCCGCAAACTGAGGCCTGGGAAAACCCTTAGCTTAGAAATTCTCACTGCATCCTGGGCCACCTCCAGTCATCCTGATCTATATCTGGCCACTGAACCCAGATGGCTCCAGAGGAGAAAATTGGACTGGTGACTTTGCACAGCCCTTCCTCACTTAAATCCGATTCACTTTCAAGTCATGACATCACCTTCCTGAAGTCGTGGTCCTTTTCGAAGTGTCCTTCCACTCCCCAAAAAGAGTATACTAAGCAGTGAAGTTCAGGGCAGGTCTGGAATAGTGGCCAATTTCTTATCCTTCTAGAAATGACTAATGATGTTGGTACCTCTGGAATCTCCTCTTCATGCTCCATGCCCTGAAGAAAGATCCCCAAAAGTGTATAACATTCCTTCCTTCAATCACCATGGTATGAGTTGTTGGAATTGTACAGCTCTTCTCATTTGGAATAGTGGAGCAACTACTTTATGCCACATCCATGCCAAAGGACCTGGAAACTGCTGTCACTTCTCTTTTGTAAAGCAGGAGACCACAGCATCATCCAGGCATCATTGGATCATAAAAGGAACACTGGATGTGAAAACCGCGAGTTCTTATCCCATTGCTCACTAGCCAGACCCATCACTTAAACCTCTAGGAGCATCTGTTCCCTCGTATAAGAAAACTGTAGTTATAACAATACCTGCCCTTTTCCTAGGAATATTGCCAGAATTATTTAAGGTAATAGGTGTGAAAGCACTTTGTAAATTCTGATTTGCAGTAATAAACAGAAGTCCCCTCATTAGCCATGCATGGATTGGAGGCCAAAGATGATGCTTTCTAAAACCACACACAGGGTGACTATGCCTTGTACTGAGCCAGTTAATGTCTGGTGATGTAGATCCAAAAGAACACCATTAGTTTACCAGCCTTAACCAAGAAAATGCTACATTAGGTACAGCCCAAGATTTTCCACACTGATATACAGAGCTATGTAGTTTTTACTACATTTCCCCTTTGGCAGACATGTTCTCTAAATGACCAAGAAAAATGGATTCAAGAAGACCAGCATTTTCTTCCCAGGAATTTTTATTTTTAATGTGTAAAGTTCATTTAACAAATTCTTTTAAGTTTGCATATGCCTATGTAGATCAAAAATACGTTTCAAGTAAGATTATTACCAACCTGTTGTCATGTCACAGTTTTAGCTTGTATTGTTTTTTCTCTTGGTCCTTCTCACAGAGTATACTCCTAAAACGAGAGTGTGAGAGCACTCCAGTGTTCTTTCCTGCGTGCGTACATCCTTCAGTGACAATGATGCAGCTTGTACCCCATCCGTGCCGGCCCATCTCTGTGATTCTGGTCCACGTTCCTCCCTTACTTCATCACAGGGAGTCCATTCAGCATGCGGGAATAAGACCTTCTCGATTTCTCTCTATTTACCTAGGGAGGCTCACGGCATCCATTGATGGTCCCTTTGTTCTTACACAGTGACCAGCTCATCTTGGCCAGTCTTACATTTCCTTGACGATATGCTACTTCATTTATCTGATTACTTGTTTTTAATGTGTAACAACCTATTTACACTTACCCCATTCCTCTCCTCAGCCCTTTGGGTAATCGTCACAGATCACCATGATGCCTATGACTTTTATCATCAACCAGAATCTTTTCTAAGATATAGTTAGGGCAGAAAAAGGTTCTTGGTGACAAAGAAAATAAAATCCTAAGTTAAATATAGTGGTTAAAGACAGTTTTTTCTAGGAAATTCTTAAACTCTGTCTTTATAAGTAATTGCCTTGAACCTTAGAGGTACAGGCAGGAACAGAAAGAAAAATTCCCCATTTGTTCTATGGAATTAATTCAGGATAAAGCTTATTCTCTCTTTTTTTTGAAGTTCTTAAACCAAGGCTGCATGATTACTTCTTAGGTAAATTATGGAAGGAATCTTTTTAGGGGGTATGGATTGGACTAGATGGGCCCTAAGATTTCTTATAACTTTGAAATTCTATAGTTCTACATATCTCTGTTAATGTCTATAATGTATGATATAGTAATATTCCATTAAATTCATGTGCCACAATTTGTTTAGGCATTCTCTTATTGATGGGAATCTAATTCATTTCCATTCTTTGCTACTACGAAGAAATATAAATATTTTGTTGTATATTTGGACTTTATTCTTATCACTTAATTTTTTGGGCTATAAGACTAAAAATGGAATCTCTGGATCAAAGAGGACAAATATTTTAGTCAATTTATTTGCATAATTTCAAATTTTTTCCAAAGCAGTTGTGTCGATTCACAGTTCCACCAGTAATACACTTGTGTGCCTATATTCCTCAAGGCCTGCACATTGATTATTCCCATATTTTGTCATTTTTTCCAATTTTCAAGGTGCAAGGTGAAAACTTAGGATTGTTTGGAAGTGCATTTTTCTTATTATTAGTGATTTGGAGCATTCTTTAATACAGTTCTTAGTAGTTTGCTATTCTTCATATCCTTTGTTTATCTATGGGGGATTTGCTTTTTTGAGTAGAGACATATATATGTTAATTGTTTATATATTTTGATACACTATCAGAAAAATTTGACATAAAAGTAGTTTTTCCCACATTTGACCACTTTTCTTCTTATCCTTAGATGCATTTTCTTTGTATAGAATTTTTTCAATTTCATGTAATAAAAGTTATTTGTTTTATCTTTTCTAATTGCCTCTATCCCTTGTTTGGTTAAGAATACATCTCTTACTCATAACTATGGAAGGTATATGATCTGTTTCTCTGCTAATTTTTTATAGTACAATCTTTAATATAATATTAAGGTCATGAATCTAATTACACTATATTGTATAACATGGCAAGGTGTTGAGCCAAGCATAATTCCTTCCAACTTGATTTCTAGTTTTTCCAGTATTTTTTTTTTTTTATCAAACTGGAAGTTCTTTTCTAAGCAGTTTATGTGTAGGGGGGGCTTATCAAACACTGGTTTATTGAATTATGTTGTTTTAGATTCTCCTTTGGCTCATAGCTTCATTGATCTATTTCTCTTTTTAAACCAATATCAGATGGTTTTGATGACTGTTGTTTTATAATATATTTTCTGATCTATATGCTAGAAGTGAACCTCTTTATCCTTACCTCTTTTCATTATTTCCCTTAGTATTCTAGATCTTTAATTTTTCCAAATCTATTTCATTATTTCATTTAGTTCTATAAAGTGTTCCTTTGATAATTTGATTGGTATAACATTAAAACTAAATTATTATTGATAGTATAGTTGTTTTTATTATGTTGATATGGCCCAACCATGATCACCAACTATTCCTCCAGCTCTTTAAGTTGTTCTTTATTTCTTTAAGGAGCATTTTGTATTTGAATCTATGTAAGTATTTTGTGTAACTTTGGTAACTTCAGTTCCACATATTTTATCCATTTTGTACTTATCTAGAGTGAGATTTCCCATTCTATTATTGCCTCTTGGGTTCTGTTATTACTATATAGAAATGATACTAATTTGGGGGAGTTTATTTTGTCCTCGTAATTTTGTTGAACCTATTGTCTCAATCGTATCTTTGCTAATTTCCTGGTATTTTTTAAGTAAACTACCATATCATTAGCACTTAAGGACAGATGAAATTTTAATGCTTTTTTTTTCACCCTTTTATGTTATGTATAATGAGCCAGGTGCATTATTGTAAATGGTTGTTGCATGCAGGTTCATTAATTTTATTTATCTTAATAATCTTAATAGTTTTGGTAGCATTTCATTTTCTTATTTATATACCAAACACCTTGCATATAGTACACATGTAATAATTACTTTAATTGAATTGAATAGTTCATAATCATTAATATAATACTTTATATAATATTTCCTAATTGTTTTATATTTTTCTTTAATAGAAAAAGCTTAAAAGACTGCTGAAATATATGTTTTTCCGAGACTACAAATCTAAGATTGTCAAAGGTATAGAGGAGGATGATCTTCTGGAAGGTAATTACATATACACTTTATGTATGTATGTACATATATACCCCCCCACACACAATAATGATAATAATAGCTGGCATTTAATTGCTCTTTATAGTTTCAAAGTGCTTTATATACATTATTTCATTTGATTGATTTGTGCACATATATTTGAATATATGCATTATATAATATAAATATAATATGTATATAGTGTACATATGTATGTCCTTTAAGATACTATACTTTAAGAACCTTCGTAATACTGACTTAACAGTTTAAACTTACTACTTTCTGAAAAGGAAATATTTCCATTCTCCTTATAAATGATAAGTGAATTGACTGAGTGTCAGAATTTCATGGAACTAGGAAATTGGTTTTTATTGAAAGTATAATTGATCTCAGTATGTATAATATTAATGTGGCATCTATGATGAACAAAAATGTGTACATATAAACATTTGAAATTTATCTGAATAGACATTTGTTAACTTCTTATCAATGGTACTGGACATAATAACTAGACTCTAAAATCACTTAATTCTGAGGTATGATTGCTATACTCTTGGGGTGCTATTTGAAGTTTTAAAGGAATACATACGGTATAATTTTTTTTAATTTACTTTTTTTCCTACTAACTCAATTCCATTTTAAAGAACACTTTAGAATTAGTTAACAATGGAGAATCAAAGGAACAGAATCTGGAGTCTGACAGTCTGAATTTCAGTCTTGGCTCCACAATTTATTACTGATGTGACCTCTTAGATATTTCTGGGGAACACTTTTAAATGCAGCATTTAGATTCACTTGACTTTTTCTTGGTTTTATTGAACTTCTACTGAAGGAGTAAATGTGTTGTGAAAATATTAATATAACATGTTTTGTACAGAGTAAAAATCATTATTTTGAAATTTTGGTGTAAAGGAACTTTGCCCTAACCTGATTCAGTTCTGACCAAGACTTCAAATCTAATGCTCCTTCTACTATATTATGTTTCCTTCTCTGGGTCTCAGTTTCCTCATCTGTAAAATGAAGAGATAAGATTCAACTATCTTTAAGATCCCTTTCATCTAATATACTGTGATTCTCTTAAGTTTAATCATTTGAAAGTAGATATATCTAATAGACGTATACCTAATTATAAGTTATTTAAGTCATCTTATTATTATAGATTTAAAGCTTGAGGATCTTATAGGTCATCTAGTTGGAGGATCATGGATTGACAGCTGGAAGGGACCAGAGAATAAAAGACATTTAATCCAACCCTCTTATGTCTCAGATGAGGAAATGAGGGGGTTGGGAGTGAAAAAGCTCACCCCCAGTCACACAG
>CM053586.1:165567328-165623546 GCA_028646515.1 Pseudochirops corinnae
TATATCAAAGACAAATTGTGAAAATTATCAATTAAGTAATTAGTCTTGATAAAGGTGATTAATATTCATAATTAATGAAAGATTTGAACAATTCTTAGCTTTTTTATTAATCTAAAAAACTGACATAATTCATAAGGAATTAATTCTTTATGAGTCAAGTTGAATATCAGGTAGCAAAATTATGTCATGTAAATGAACTGTTTTGAAAATGATTAGATCATTTCATACTCTGAAAGAAATCATTTACTAGCAACTTTTGCTTCATAAAACTAATTCTTTGGCTGCAGGATCATTTTTTTTCACTTTGTTATTGAACAATTTATTTTTAGAAAGTATACTTTTTAAAAAAATTAGATTTTATTGATGCCTTTTGTCTTTACATCAGTAATTTCTCCTCCCTCCTCATTCAGATGGAGTTGTAACTCATCACTTAAAAAAAAACAAACCTTAAACAATAACATCTGTATCTGACATGTATTCAGTATTCTGTTCTAGTATCCCACATTTTTGCTATGAGGGAGAATTATTCAATGTTCAACTTTCTTTAAAAAGAGGATTTTTAGGAGGAGGCTAGGTGGCGCAGTGAATAGAGCACGAGTCAGGGGTACCTGAGTTCAAATTCGGCCTCAGACACTTAACACTTACTAGCCGTGTGACCTTGGGCAAGTCACTTAACCCCAATTGCCCTGTCCTCCTTCCTCCAAAAAGAGAGAGAATTTTTAGAGCAGCCATAAGTAGCAAATTCTTTAAAAAAGGTACACTCTTTTGTCAACATTCTCCAATAAATAATATATAATGTAAACAACATTTATGTAACACACAAAGTACTATCTCCTTGCTTGATTCTGGGACTCACATAAGTCTCTTTTGAGAGTCTCCCAGCTTGTCAGCTCCAGCTGTCTCGTATCTTTGAAACAGGCAGACAATGAATCTTGAAGTGACCTTGTCACTAAAGTGCCAGTTACTTCATCTTCCTCTCCCTCTTTTCGAATGTGCTTCATCATTCACATTTACTACTAGTTATCTCAGTATCCTTAGTTGCTGAAAATTTGTGCCACAGCCAGTCTCAGAAAAAATTAATGTGTTTCTCAAGAAACCATGTAGCAAAGTCTCATTCAGTTGAACTGCACAAATTTGGAGACCATGATCACTTAAACATGAAGGAGGGTGATGCTAAACCTGGCATTTCCATGTTAATCATTCTTTTAAATGGGGAGGGAAGGAAATGCTGAACATTGCAATTAATAGAATTTTTAAAAGACATAAGAATTATTAATTTATTTAAGAAAACTTTTCTTTTCATGGCATCTTTTACATATTAAAAGATTAGTTTGCCAGTCAAAAGTCAACTTTGTCTATTCATTCTAACCTTTCTAATTCTTTCTAATTTGCCACATTTTGTCAGCCATTGTTTTTTGTAATAATATGTACTTGGAAATAATAACTGCTTCCTCTTCCCTACCCTCTCCTCCTTTCTTCTCCACCCTCTCCTGTCCTCTGCCATCTTCTCCTTTCCCTTCCCTTCCTTTCTCTTCTCCTTCCCCCCAATCTCTGTGTCTTGTCCTAGACTGCAAGCACAGCCCGCACTGATGGCCACTGATTGGCCCGGTCTCACAGCTGATCAGCACAGAAACTTTAACCTGTTCTGTTTTTCCAGTCTGAGCCAGTTGTCCACTCCTTAAGCATTGTGGTGGCCCACTGGTACCCACCACGTGGTGCCAGATTTACTGTAGATATCTGATTGTCTTTAGCCCTACTACAGGTCAGAACTCTCAAGCCCAAATAATCCACTAGCTTCTGTATCCCCAGCAAGGTGTGAGGGGGTGCAGGGAGAGTAATAAACAATTATATAATGTCTACCGTGTTTAGCACTTTTTATAAGTATTATCTCATCTGATCCTTACAACAACCTGTGAGGTGGGTGCTATTATTATCATCATCTTGCAAACAGAGATTAAGTGACTTTCTCAGGGTTACACAGCTAGGAAGTATTTGAGACTTGATTTAAATTCAGGTCGTCCTAACTCCAGGCTCAGCATTTTGTCTACTAAGCCACTGAGCTGCCCAGTATGTCTGTAGCAGAGACCCCAGGAATATACCACCATGTTTCTTTCTTCACCCATTCTCCCCTTACCTCTAACCCAGCTTTTAAAAATAATTCTGATACATAATCTTAGAACTTTGGGCCTTAAAGGGACCTTAAAGGTCATCTCATCAAGCATCGTTCTTTTACAATAGAAAAAACAAAAGTGGGGCAGCTAGGTCGTGTAGTGAATAGAGCACCGGCCCTGAAGTCAGGAAGACCTCAGACACTTGACACTTACTAGCTGTATGACTTTGGGCAAGTTGTTTAACCCCAATTGCCCTGCTTTACCCCTCAAAAAAAAAGAATATAGAAGCTCAGACAGATGTTATAACTTATCTAAAAGTCACATTATTTAGTGACAACCTCACAACAGAATTTGTCAAGGTATCCAGTGCTCTTCTGACTTCTAGTCTTACGTTCTTTCTATTCCGATTCATTCATATTAGTTTTCCTGTTAATTAATCTGACATTCTAGTAAGATGTAAGTTTCTTGAGGGTTGAGACAAGTTTTATTTTTATTACCCCTGGAATGGTGTTTTGGGCACAGCAAACACTTAATAAATGTTTTTAATCAAATTGAATTATTTAGAACTAGTAAAATAAAATATAACTGGATTCTCTTCCAATTTCTTACAAATGTTTTTTGATCTCCTTTGAAATAACTTCAGGGTTTTGGTTTTTTTTCAGTCATGTCTAATTTTTCATGACCATGTTTGGAGTTTTCTTGGCAAAGATACTGGAGTAGTTTGCCATTTCCAGGTCATTTTACAGATGAGGAAACAGAGGCAAACAGGGTTAAGTGACTTGTCAGAGTAACATAGCTAGTAAGTGTCTGAGGCCAGACTTGAACTTAAGTTTTCCTGACTCTAGGCCAAACCCTCTATTCACTGCACCACGCAGCTACCCCGTAAAATAAATTAGATGCATATAAAGCTTCCCCTTACTTCAGGTTTTATCCCTTTTAATTCTCCCAGGAACTTCCCTGTTACATTCCTTTACAATTTTTTTTAACATCCTTTCTCTTTTAGAGTAAAAATTTTCTACAGAATGAGTAGAGAGAGATCCATTGTTGATTATCCTCTAAACCCATCACATTGTTTCTCTTTTCTAATTGTCACCACTTGTAAATTACATATACAGTGAATCTTTTAACTTAGAAGTCTTACAAAGAGACGTTAAATATATAGCCTCTGAGCTCAGTATTTAAGGTGAAGATTGTCCACTTATTAACTTTTAATTACTGAATAATGAAACCTAAGAAATGAAAGGGACATTAGAGATTACAGAGTTCAGTCCCCTTCTTCAAGCCCCACCTTACTCATTGCTTTACAAAATATTCACAGGGCAACACATGGAAGTGATATGAGTCAGTCTTTATCATGCCATCGGAAAAACTGAATATTAGAAGTGCAGGATTTTCTTTTTCTCAGCATATATGACTTCTTTTGACTTTGAGGCAAAACAGATCAGATCTTCTTTTCAGTTTGAAAAATAATTCCTGAATCTGGTGAATGCCAATAATTTTTGAACACCGGCTATAACAGACTTCATATATGTCACCCATGGACAGAGATTTTAAAAATATATTTGAATGAATGAATTTATTCTAGATCACAGTTGGATCAGTCATAGATTTACACTGTAGAGGAAAAAACACCAGAGTTAGTTTAAGGAAGAATTAGGGACTGAATCTTACCCCAGGCTAACTTTGTGACCACTGGAGCATTTCTCTTAGCCTCTCAGAGACTCAATTTCCTAATTTACAAAATAGGAATGTTACTTATCATATTCCCCATACATGGTTGTTATGAGGAAAGTACTTTATTGATCATTAAGGCACACTACAGGTGCTACCTATTATTCTTTTTTAGCTTACATAAGAGTAGAGTTGGAAAGGCTTCTTTAGAAATCATCTCCCATTATCTTACAGATTGTGGATGTCCTTTTTAATCCTGGACACTTAGTAAGTAGAGGACTGTCTGTTTCTTAGTATTAATATTATCTTGCCAAGCCAGAAAACAAGCAAGTGTGGCACAATCATAGATTTTAAAATTTATCCTTTTTTCCAAGTTTTCGCCACATTCATTTAATTTCCACCTACATTGCTGCTTTCTACAGTAACAGAAAAGGGTTAAGAAGGAAGGAGCAAAATCCAAATGATAGTTTTCACTAATTTCCTCAGCTGTGAGGCCTGAGGTGGGCTTCACTTTCTTCATCTGTTAAATGAATGGACCCACTGTAAGGCATTGGTAAGACACAACTCCCTGAGGTCCCTTCTAATTCTGCATCTATAATCCAATGACCTTAAGACTTAAAAGTAGCGAAATGTTACAGAACTGATTGTACTGCCCAACTTGGATTAGGCAAATCAAATTTGAAATAGGCTAGGGTATATTTTTTATTACTTCCATGTTCTTGTAGATTCTTCATCTATATACAGACTCACAGGAGCTTTACCAATAAAGACTTTTCTATAGGTAAGACTTGGACTTTACATTTGGACAAAATAATAACAGCAACATAAAAACAAGGAACAAAAGTATTCTGCAGACTTATACAATTAATAGTTTTCATACCCCTGTAAGGTAAGTGGGTAGCAGGTCATGTCAGCATTTTATAGAAGAGAACCCAATACACCAAGTGTTTTTCCCAAGATAAGAGTATAAAACAAGGAACCAAGCCAGTGCTCTTGATTCTTCTTCACTAATTTAGGAGAAAGACAAGAGCATTCTCCTTTGTAAAATTCATTTGATTGGATTCCAAAAGGATTATGTACAGATTCCATAGGGAATAAGTGATTTTGTTTTTCAGAGACGCTCACAAAATTATCTTTGTTTTCTTTTCTTATCTACGTGAAGACAAATTCAACAGCAGTAGCAATGTCAACAAAAGGCAGAAAATAGCCCAAGACTTCCTCCACTCTATCGATCAAACGGGAGAGCTCTTGGCTATGTTTGAGGATGATGAGATTGACGACATTAAACAAGAAAGAATGGAGGTATGTATTTTCTCTCTTCTTACCTCCTTGGGTCCAGCCTGTTGTAGTCTATGTGTTGGTGGGCCCAATGTTATGCAGAAATTGACTATTTACATTCATTCTTGCTTGTTTGCACTCCGTTCTCCTCTTTCCTCCTACCCTTGTTCTTCTCTATTTCTTCTTACCCTCCTTTTCACCGATTTCTTTCATCATCTTTATGTTGTCATTAATTTTCCATATTCCATCCTGAAGGAAAAGTAATGCTCTCCCTTTGCTTATCTTCTTCAAAGGAAAGAATTGCCTCCAAGAGAATTTAAAATGTATTCTATCAACTCCTGCCTACTTTTCTTTCCTGTGTGCATATGAGTAATGTAGCTGGCTCTGTATTTAGTTAGCAGAATATTTCTGTCTACTCTTGGCTTATAGATAGATAGACAGACAGACAGATGTGTAGGCCTTCTCCTTTCAGTGTGCAGACATCTCCCCTCCCCACATATTCATATGTCTGTTCCTATAGCATGGTTGAAGATTATATTTACAAAGTCATGTGTGTGTGTGTGTGTGTGTATAGATATAGATATAGATATATGTATATATATATGCATGTACAGACTTAGAAGTACTGAGATTGTGTCTATTTTTCCTTGATACTTATATTTTGCTCATATCTTATTTTTAGATTGCATCAAGAAAACTTCCTGTTTACTTTTTCCTCCGATTATGATTTTTTTTTGCCCTTATGAGTTGTCTCAGTCTCACATTCTCTCATTTGTTATTTTCTTCTGTTATTCTTGCTATGCCTCAGTCCTCCTTTTATTCATAGCCTTCATTTATCTTTTCATTGAACCTATGATGTGCTTATGTTCACTTCTCACTTTGTCCTTTCCCTTTTCACCCTTTTTTCTTACTTTCATTCTTTCACATTTCTCTAGATCAATGGTTCTCAACCTTCCTAATGCCAAGACCCTTTAATACTCGTATGTGGGCATTTTTGCAGGAGGGTGGACCCGCCTGGAGACAGATAGAGGAGTGGTGTCTCGATTCCTAAGACCAACTGAAATACGTGTTTTCTGATGTTCTTAAGTGACTCCCGTGACCCCTGTGAAGGGGTCGTTTGACCCCCAGGTTGAGAACCGCTGCTCTAGATGAAAAACAACTGCATTTTGATCTTGCTTTAATCATAGGAGACATCTCCTGCTGGTCTTGAAGAAAAAATTTCTTGTATCAGTGTCCTTTTTGTCAGTCGAACAAGTTTATCCATTTTTCCATTAAAAAAACAGATATCATATAAAAGCTAATGTGAAGATGTCATAAAATATTAGGGCTGGAAAGGGCCTTTCCATTTTCCTACCCACCCCCATTTTGCAGATGATGCAACTGAGGCTTAGAAAGGTAAAATGATTGACCTGTGGCAACACAGAAAGAAACCGGGGGCCCAGGAGTCAGGGCTTCCATTCTATTCTTTTTTGCTAGAAAAATGTACTTACTCTTTTATCACTGTGAATAGTATGCATTGCAGTCCATTAATGACTACTTTTCAAATGTATATCTACTTTTTTAACCTAATAGTTTAAAGAAAAACACAAAGATAAATTTGATCACTTTAAGGTATAGGCCTATATCATAAAAAAAATAATGTTCAGACAGGTTTTGAAATTAATCACTCAGCCATATTCCTCTGATTTATATATTGTATATTGCTATAACGTCAAGTTAATGATAGCTATTTGCTAAAAGCAGTTCTAAATATCAGAGTATCTACAGAATTGAAGGCTCAATTTTGTTCTCTTAATGACTGGGCAGCTGCTGCTCAGTTTCTTCAGCTATAAAATGGGCTGATAATATTCCTTTTCTCTATCTCAGGAGAATTTCGTCTTGATTAATTTTGTTGACACATCTCACAAATGTAAGAAATATTAATTCTAATATTATAATTTTGCCTTCAAGAAATCACTGATTTTGTCCTTCTTTTTAAGTGGGAAAACAATGTAATTCCAGCCCTCCAAAGGATGGGTGGCTATTGTGCTAAGTTGCCTACTTTATCATAGTTTCTCTGTGCAGTAGAATATAATTATCCCATGTTAAGTTTTGGAGGAAGTCCAATAGACATATATGCTTTATAAACTTTAACAACCTTCTTTAAAGAATTAGTATGCTTAGATCATGAACTGTGATCTAAAAGCAGTGCTCCTTTTAGGTATCAATTACCTCAGAAATGTGTGGTTATCTTGGTTTTGGACAACTGCAAATGGTTTTAGTTCCACTTTGCCTTGGGCCAAAAACATGCTAAGTTGTCCAAAGCAGATGATAAACAAATACTTCTGATGTCATTATGTCCTAAACAGGATATGATTGTTTAGTGGCATGATTTCATTTGTGATGCATTATGCAGAAAGAAAATATTGTTTATGCTTTATTTTTAAAACATTTTTTAAAATTATATTTTCAAGGCAGCAAAATGTGTCTTAAGCTTCTATACTACTTTACATTCGTTTTTCACTGTTGAGTATTAAGGAATGTTTAGCACCACTCATGAGTATCAGTGAAATTGAACAAATAGTTTTTCAGTTTTGCCTGGAAAATCTCTGTTAACCAAGCCCACTGCCTGGGAAGGGCATTCCACCACAGTCAGAGGAAGGACAGAACCTGAGATCCCCATAGCAAACTCTGAACTCCTGATAATGGGTACTGTTACTCTGGAAAATGATGAGTCATCGAGGTGCCAGTGAACTCACCACAGTGCTCAGATTTACAGGGTGGAAAGACCAAGAATGCACACATAAGGTTCTTTGCCTTGGTGTACAGTTAATGCATTTATGCATGCGTGCATGCACATGCATGCACACACACACACACACACACACACACATACACACACTATGGACACGGTAACCACCATATTCAGGACTATCTTAAGTAATTGGAAAACTAATTCAACTCAATGAAGGCAAGTTAGATTGGTCAATTCATGAAAATTTGCTTTGTTATTTTAAGAACCTTTCTTACCTGGATAAGAAAGAGTAGCCTTGAGATGCTCCTTGTCCAAATAACAAACACTGTAGCTGGAGTGGGGGTGGGGTTTGAGGAAGGCTGAACTTGTAGACATAACTTGACTGTAGACGGTGAGGTAGAACCGTTGAAGGCCTAAGACATTGCCTGCTTCTAATTTGACAGTTTACAGTTTCAAGAGTAAACCACAACTGTGGCTGTCCATATGAAACCACTTTGGGCTCATAGACGGCAGCCTTTTGCTTTTAAAGTGCAGTAGAATAATCAGTTCTGGCATCACTCAGTGATTTAATTTTCCTTTAAGCATCACTTATGGTTGCAGAAACTTTGTTTACTAAATTCTCCCCTAGACTGCATGAACACAGTGCAGATCTGCAAACAGAGCTTATTCCTGTTTTTTTTCCTCTTTTTTTTTGCTCTTTTATGATAGAATTTAGAAGAGAAAAGAAGAAAAATTCACAAGAGCCTAGATTTTGCAAAAGTTTAGTGAAGACATGCTGAACCAACTAAGTCTTCTCTATTACTTTCTATAGATTTATATGAAGGATGAATTTTCTGTGTGTTCCTCATATTTTACTATATTAATTCACTGAACTTTTAATATTGAACACCAGATGATGTTAGGCATAAGTAAGATTTATTAATTTTCATTCAACAAACATTTATTAAGTATTTATTTGTGCAGTGTAATATTTTAGGCACTAGAGAAACTTAGTCTAATAAAGGAGATTATAGATATCCACAAATGAAGTACAAAATAGAATATAAATAATATGTATTTGAGAGATCTAAGGAGAGAAAATCAACTTCTGGCTTTCTTTGATTGTTACCATCATTAGAATGTGAGCTCCTTGAGAGCAGGGACTGTCTTACTTTGTTTTGTAAATAGTAATTACTTGTAAATGCTTTATTCATGTATGGGAAAAGGTGATATTTCAGCAGAGTTGTAAAGGACAGATAAGGCTTCATCAGCTAGAGTTGGTTTTGTGAATGTATATCCTTATCACTGAAAGTTTTTTGAGCATATACCTCCCCAATATATGTGTACATATGTGTGTGTATATACATATATATGATTATTTATGAAATATATATGCTACTAAACCACTATTCTTTTTATATTATAAACCTTACAAAAACAGAAATTTTTCAAAAAGAAAACTGAAATAAGATTTTTTAAAAAATTATTTGTTAGTGGTAAAAAAAGTTTGCTGACTAAAATAATCAATAATACTGTTTTTAGTGAGAACAATGTGCTTCATTATTTTTTAAATCTTGGTTCAGTACTTAATGATAGAGCTATTTGAAGGTCTAGTTCTAAATTCAATTCATTTTTATATTAGTTTCAATTGCTGTCATGGCTGAAAAAGGGACCTCTCAAAGAGATGTGAACTTCCAATGAAGGAAGTGATTACTAAACTATGGTACTCATTTTTCAGATCTACTTATCAAGGCTGCAAAAGTTTTTGTTGAATTCCAGTTAGTAAATTTCCATCTTCCTTGATATCAACCAGTTCTTGCAAATTAAAATTCTATTTCTAGTTTTGGTTTTGGTTTTTTGTTTTGTTTTTTTTTTTAGGGTAAAGATATAGAAGTTTTTATTGGTGACCCATTTTATTTTAAACAAAAAGAAGTGATGATTTTTAAGAAAAAAAAGAAGAACATTATCATGGCTTATCATCCAAAGGCATAGTATACATTTAGAGCAATAGTGGAACATGTTTCAAGTAATCATGACAGTTTCAGGGTTTTGTTGTTGTTGCTTCTCTCAGCAGTGATTAGATTGTCATTGTTTTTATCTAGTAATGGGGCTAATGAAGAACTTATTCTGGGAATGGCTCCCAGCCACAAGCCTCTCCTCTCTCCAATGTGTCCTCCACTCACCTAATGTGTACAGCTGACTGTGTCATGCCCTATTCAGCAGATCACAGGGGCGCTCTAACATCCAGGATCAGATATCAATCCCATGCTTGGCATTAAAGCTCTTCATAACATGACCCTTTCTTACGCCTAACTCCTGTCCATGTACTTTGTCATCTGGTGACACCAGGCTCCTAGCATTTCCTTGCACAAGATCCTCCATCTACAGACACCTAGCGTTTTCTTTTTTGTTTGTTTGTTTTTGTTTTATTTTAATCTTCAGTGTCATTTTATTTACATACCATCAATGTCTCCCCTCCCTCTGCCTTGGTATCCATTTGTACTCCTTTACTCCAGTGGGGGAATTTGTGGATTCTGGAGTAGGGCTGGAGTAATATGTTAGGTCAGGGTTAGTGGCTGGAGTGGAGGTGAGGTTAGAATGTTAGGTTTCGTTGGAGTAAGGGGATGTGGTGAGGGGAGCGGTGGAAGCACAATCAGAGTCTAGGTCCAGGATGGCATGATGGGGAGTACCCATAGTGCTTGGCCCCAGCTGTCAATCCTGGAGACTCTGGAGATAACTTGGTGCCAGGCTGTCAGCTGGGCTCCAGGCTCGGTGTGGGACCTGGCAACACCAGCAGCCCTCGCTGGCTGTTGCCCCAGAATTCTGCTGCCATTCGGCCTCCTGCTGGTGGATCCTAAGAAGCTGGAGGCCCTTCAGCTGATGGCTCAAAATCCCATCATCATGGCCTCTGTGTCCCTCAGCTGTGAGTCTCCACTGAGCAAGGGCCCCAAGTGTCCCCAGGGCAGGCCAGGCACCCAGCAGGGCCCAGCTGTACCAGCAGAGTGGAGGTAGGGCAGGCAGTGCCTGAAGTCGCTGACCCAGATGTCCATCTAATGCCATCCCCTCCAGGAAGCAGTCTGCACAGCCCACCAGTATGGCTGCCCCCAACAGGACTGTACCTAACATGGTGAAAGGTCAGGGCCAGCATAGGGTAAGTAGGCATCTAGAAGTGCCAGTCCCACCAGGCCCTCTGTTGGCACCCAGGCTGAGGGTGGCCGTTAGATGGGTTCAGTGCCTAGTAGGGCACCTGCCCCCAGGGTCAGGCCAAGCAGGAGCCCAGTCAGGAAGAACCCCATGCTTTGGACCAGCATTGTGACCAGTCCACAGAGGAGCCCAGTGCCCAGCGCAATACCTGTGCTCACCTCTAGGCTCAATTGAGTCTCCAGCACCTGTTCCTTGTGGCCGAGCAAGAAGATTAGCAAGGCTCCCGAAAGCATCCCAGACAGGAGCATCACTTCCTTGAAGCATCGGTAGCCGAAGCAGCAGTGGATGACTCCAGAGAAACAGCAGAGGGCACAGGCCAGCGCAGGAACCAACTTGGGTTGTCCTGGCTCCAAGACTCAGGGTGGCTCAGGAGGCTTTGGCAGTTGCTGATTTAAGAGCCTCGGGTCAGAGGGAGGGAGATGGAGGGGCCTCCTAGTGCTTTCACTGCCTGTCCTTCATGCCCGGAATGCTCCCCTTCCTCATTTCTGCCTCCTTGCTTTTTCTCTGAAATAATCTTCCAGTTGTCCTTTAAATGCCCTTGTTTTTACATAGTCGTTTGCAAGTTGTTTCCCCTTACTGGATTGCAAGATCTTTGAGCTGGAACTGTTTTTGCCTTTCTTTGTAATCCCCAGGACCAGAGCCCATTGTAGCACCTAACCTAAAGCAGATACTTAAGTACTTGTTGATTTGATTTCACAGCCATGCTGACTGGGTCCACTACAAATTTACTCAAAATACTCAAACATATGTGATCTCCTTGACTGATTCAGGAGTTCCTACAATGATGCAGGTTGCAATCCGTCCATTTCTGCCCAACCTGTGCTCATCTCATCTAGATGCTCCCAAAAGTTCCCCACAAGGGATCTACAGAATATGTTGAAAACCTTCCTCACTCTCACAACAACACAAGCTCATCTTCTTTTCATACCATTTCCTTGACATGATCCACTACTCCTGTTCTTCCTCAACACTCCTACTAGTCTTTCAGCCTGGCTTCTGTCTCCACCATGTGCTTGAAACTCCCTTTTCCATGGCTATCGACAGTCTCTTAATTGCTGAATCCGATGGTCGTTTTAGTTCTTATCTTTCTTGACCTCTTAGGGATGTTTACTTATGAATGCTGACTATCTCCTCCTCCTGCATGCTCTCTCCACCTTGGATTTTCATATTACTCTTCTTTCCTTGTTCTCCTCCTACCATCTAACTATTCCCCTCAATCTCCTTTACTGGATCGCCATTCATCTTCCACCCCCCTCCCCATCCCCACTTCTTATCCAAGGCTCAGCCTCTGGATTCTTCTTTCTGTATACTCTTCCCTCTTGGGGCTCTCATCATCTTTTCAGTGATCATCTCAATGTAGATGCTCCCCAAATCGAAATGTTCAGTCCTGTTATTTCTCCTGGGATCCAGTCTTACATTGCCAAATCCCTACCAGATATCTCTGTACAGATGCATTCAGGTCACTCCCATCTCACTCCCACTGGATCACAGACTGCCTCTGAGATTTTGGCTTCTGATAAGTGGACTTTTGTCTTATTTTTGCCCAGAACTGGCCTCTATTTCACTTCGCAACTGTGCTGTGTATGTGTGTCATCCCTCCTCCTAATTTCACTTTATGCATTGTTCACCATTCCCCATTAGAATGTAAGCAACTTGAAGACAGGAGCTGTATTGCTTTCTTGTATGCTATCCTCAGCAATTAGTACTTAGCAGTTCCCAATATAGAGTAAGTACTTAATAAATGCTTTTTCCATTCAATCAAGTCCCTTAGGAATCTCAGACTCAGAATGTCCAGAAGAGAACTTATATTCCCCTCCATGCTAAATAAATGAATAAATAAATGAAATCCTACCCTTCTTCCTAACTTTTCTGTTTTGGCTGGAAGAACCACCATCCTTCCAGTCAGACAGGTTTGTAACCTTAGAGTTACCCTTGATTCTTTACTTTTTCTTCCCTGCTACCCACAATAGGTGGCCAAGTCTTTTTGATTTCATCTCCCTTACATACTGCACAACTATCCCCTTTCCTCCACTCACGTGACTGAGGCAAGTTCAGGCCTCCTCACTTCTCACCTTCTACTTTTGTAGTTGCTTCTTAATTCTCCCCGACTCTAGTTTCTCCATATCAAATCTATCCTTCATATAGCTGCCAAATTGATATTCCTAAAGTACAGATCTGACCATGTCACTTCCCTGCTCAAGCAGCTTCTGTGACTCCCTCTCACCTGCAAGATTTGAGATTTAAAATACTTCCCACTCATTCTCCAGCCTGTCTTTCCTGACTTATCCTATATTACTCATTCTCACACACATTCTCCATACTTGCTTCTCCCCAGAATTAGCATTTCATCTCTTGTCTCTTTGTCTTAGCACAGGCACTCCCCCATATCTAGAATACGCCCTGCGTACCTCTGCGTCTTAGAATCCCGGCCCCTTTCAAGGCTTCTGCAGCAGACTTTTCCTAACTCTCTCATGTTCCGTGCTTCCACCATGTCGGCCAGTTTGTATATACTTTGTATTGACTTGTCTGTGTCTGTGTTGATGATGGGACTTCTTTCATTTGTGGTTTTGTATCCACAGTGCCCAGCATAGTACTTGGCCCTCTGGAGCTTGAATCAAAGCTCCAAAGAAAAACTGTTATATTAACTATGGGTTGAATGTTAATTATATTTTATAATTTTCTAATTCTTTGACTATTAGTATTCTACTTGTAGTATACTCACCAGCATCCTGAATACATCTAGGTTATAGGATGTTAGGACTAGAAGAGACTTCGGAGATATAGTTCAGCAGCTTCTTTTTACAAATAAGGAAACCAAAGCTGAGAAAAGAAGATAGTTAATTTTTGTTGTTCAGTTGTGTCTAATTCTTTGGGACCTCATTTGGGGTTTTCTTTATTTTGTTTTGTTTTGTTTTTCAGAGGGGAAGGCGGGGCAATTGTGGTTAAGTGACTTGCCCAAGGCACACAGCTAATAAGTGTTAAGTGTCTGAGGCTGGATTTGAACTCAGGTCCTCCTGACTCCAGGGCCAGTGCTCTATTCACTACACCACCTAGCCACCCCTGGGGTTTTCTTGGTAAAGATACTGGAGTGGTTTGCCATTCCCTTCTCCAGCTCATATTACAGATCAGGAAACTGAGACAAGCAGGGTTCAGTGACTTGCCCAGGGTCACACAGCTAGTAAGTAAGTGACTGAGGCTCTATTTGATTCAGGTCTTCCCAACTCCAGGTCCAGCACTCTATCCACTGCACCACCCAGCTGCTCCACATAGGTAATAAGCAAGCTCTTTGTTTGCTTGTGTAGTGAAAAGATCGAGTGCGGTATAGTAGCAGGCATGCTAGACATGGAGTCACGAGGGCCTGGGTTTGAATCTTACTTCTTAATTCCTATCTGAGTAATCATGGATAGGTCAGTGTACCTCTCTGATTTGCATTTCCTCATCTATAAAATGGTAATAATGCTTTAGTAGCTTTTTCACATGAGTTATTGTGAGGCTAAAATGAGATCTCTGTAACACATTTTATATATTTTAAAACACTTTGTAAAGCCTGGTATTATTATATGCAATAAAGAAATAATGATGAGACTTGAACCTTGGTCTTCTAACTGCAAATCCAGATCCCTTTCTACTCGACCACATTACATTCAATGCAGTAATAATTCAGCAAACATTTATTGAGTACCTGTATTTACCTACGTTAACATATCTCAAACTTTTTGGTTTCAAGACTCCTTTATATTCTCAAAAGTTATTGAGGGCCTCAAAGAGCTTTTGTTATATGTATTTTATTTATCAGTATTTGCTGTATTATAATTAAAGTCTATGCATTTAAAAATATTTATTAATTCATTTAAAAATAACAATAATAAGCCTATTATATGCCTCACAACTACATATTTTATTTTAAAAAATAACTTTTCCAAAATGAAAAAAAAAATCTAGTGAAAAGAGTGGCATCATTTTACATATTTTTGCAAATCTCTATAATGCCTGGTTTAATAAAAGGCACCTGGATTCTCCTATCTGCTTCTGCATTCAATTCTGTTGTAATATGTTATTTTGGTTGAATTATATGAAAAAAATGTGACCTCACACAGTGATGTAGTTGGGGGAGGGAGGAGCATTTTAATAGGCAAATATGTCTTAGTATTAATATGAAAAAAGTTTTGATCCAGAGGTCCCCTCAAAGACACTTGGGAATCCCTAAGGGTCCATGGACCACACTTTTGAGAACTATTGGTCTACACTGAAATCTTCTTCCAGTGCTTAATCATGTGATATTGGAAATCTCTGGTTTATCCATAGTATTTCAGAGGTTCTGCCAGCAGAGAGCAAGTTCCTACAGGATTTGAAAATTTGAAAATAGTGACTAAAGTCTTTTGATAAAGTATCTCATTAGTCTTGGGGGAGGGGAAATGGAGAAATGTGGACTTAGACAATTAGATGGATTCCAAACTAGTCAGATGGCCAGACTCAAATGGTTTATCATTCAGTTTTAGTACAAATATAGATCTCCCTGGAGGACACCAAGAATCAGTCCTTGAGCCTGTGCTTTTTAACATTTTTATCAATGACTTAGATAAAAGCATAAATGGCATGCTCGTCAAAGTTGCAGATGACATCAGCCTAGGAAGGTCAGCTAATACATTGATTAACAGAATCCAGAAGCAAAAAGATCAATAGAAGATTAAGTTGAACCCAATAAGAATGAAATTCAACAGATATAAATGTAAAAATCATATTCTTGGATACCAAAATGGATTCCACAAGAATAAGATAAGGAAGGAATAGTTAGGAAGCAGTTGTCTGAAAAAGTTCTGCAAGTTTTAGTGGACTGCAAGATCGGTTTTCTTTTTGTTTATTTAGCTTTACAGATTTTTTTCTGCACATCTGCTTTGCCCTTCCTCTCCAAGGAATTGCTTTGTGATAAAATGTGGTGACTTATTAAAGACTCTCAGGGATATTCCTCAAGTTTGATTTGTGCCCCCAATTATACATCTTGAAACAAAATGATCGTTAACAGAAGCTTGCAAATAGCATTTCTTCTGTAATTTTTAACAGATTTCTGTGAAATTTGGCATGTGGCACCACCAAATGTGGTATTGTACTAAAACCTGTGGTTGACATAACCAATGTGTTTTAATTGTGGTGCATATTGTGTTTATGAGTGATAAGAGAAATAGTTAAAAGAAACAAATGTATGCCTGTAATACCCACTTTTGTTTAGTCATAATCATCAAAAGTAACTTATATGAGGTGTTGAGTAATGTGTTGTGTTAAACTAAATTACAGCCTCAAAACTAGACTTTTCTCTCCCAGCCTGTTATGTGGAGAGAGGGAGATCTTCATCCTTCCCTTATAAGACTATCCCAAAAGATCGCACATAACCATTGTATCTGTTTTTAAGACATCCCTATTTCACTGGTCCTGCTTATCTATAGTGATAAGTATCCAGCTATTTTTTAAAAAAATTTATAAAGGAAAAATTTCAAAGTTAAAGAATTCTTAAACATCTGCCTTTGTCTATGTCTGTAAGATATAAGAAGAAACAGTCCTCAGTCTTTCTTAATCTTAACTCCTTGCTATGTCTTAGCCAAAGCCTTCATCCAGATCTTCTCCTTGGAGTCTCAGCTCTATTTCAGTGTAAGTTAGGTGTTATATAAAAATGATTCTAGCCAGAGGAAATTCAGATGGCCAAGGCTGATACTTTTAGAATCTGCAGCTCAGAACAGTCTCCAGCCCCTGGTTTTTAAATGCCTGGGCTTTGGGTCTTTTTGCACTGAAGGAGTATCTCTGATATTGAAATTTTCAGTGGTTCTGGGTCCTTTTGTGGTCCTCCCCTCTGTTACTTCCTCAGTGAAGAGATACCCTTCCCTTCAATTCTTCAAATATTTGTCTCCCTAGATTTCAAACCTTCCTTCAGTGAGTGACCTAACAGAAACTTCCTTTACCTTCCTTTACCTTCCTCTGACTCCTTCAGAGTCCTATCTTGCCTTTGCCTTGTTCCTTTTTGCCCCAGTTATTTTGATTTAAGAAGATTTACTAGCTTCTAGTTAAACTGGGTTCCCCCTTTTGGGTGAAACTTAAATTCTCAATCTCTTTATTTAAACTGGCACCAGGCCCCCAATGTCTGAAAGCAGGTGTCAATCAAACACTTCATGTCTCACAAACCAGAGGGTTTACTTGTTTTAAACTCTTACGGACATACTAGAAATCTCTTTAACCAAAATAATTATAATTCATCTTTGTAAATCTTGCTTTTGTCAGTAATCCCAATGCATGAAACTGCTTTGTCTGAAGTAAGGTATCTATGTTAGCCTACAACTTTACCACCTTAAGGAGCCCTCATACCCCAGAAAGCAGTGTCAGCTAGAAACCACTTGTTAGCATAGACACAGATTCTGTCTTCCTTTGTCAGTGCCCTACTTCCTAGGGGCTGAGGCATGCTTTAGTGTGTGTGTGTGTGTGTGTGTGTGTGTGTGTGTGTGTGTGTGTGTGTGTTTGTTACTCCATAGCCCGGGGTCCCTGAAGGTGTTTCTAGACATTGTCTACCCAAAGTGGCTCTACAGTAAAACTAATTACTCAGCTTTTACACAAAAAGTTCCACCTTCTAAAGTGTTAAAGGCCCAGATTCTCCCATAGACCAAAAATTAGTCCTGACACCCTACAGACAATATTATGTCTTTGTATCCCTAGTGTTTAGCATAGTATTTGGCATGTAGTATCACAACAGGCACTTAATAAATGCTTGTTGGTTGATGGATTAATTATGCATCTCTCCTTCCCTGTCACTGCCCTGCCCCTATTCTTGACATTCCTTATTTGTAGGCTTTACATAAGAAAAAATGCTTTGTACATGCAGTAATAAGTGGCAGGTCATTCCCCAACTCCATCAGTAAATGAAGAGTTCTGGTAACAGTTACTCTCCTACTCATCTTTTTTCCATTTCTGAAATATTTCTGTACTTTCTGCTGCCTCAGACCTTCCTCTGGCTATCTAATCCAGGCTACATTTTTCTCCTAGGTTTTTCCCCTGTTCTCTGACGTTAGAAATCTTATTTCTTGAATTCTGCTGGCCTAATTAAGATTAAAGTCACTTATACTTAGGTATGAATTAGGCATAACCTTCCAAAGGGACATTTGCACTTTCAAAGAAGAACATGTTAATTGATGTTTTTCTTTAGTGTGTGTGTGTGTGTGTGTGTGTGTGTGTGTGTGTGTGTGTGTGTGTGTGTGTGTGTGTGTGTACCCTGACAGCTACCTTCTGCCACTTCCACTAAATGAGGCTGCCATGGATAAAATACATGGTATCAATTTTATAACTTCATGCCACCCACCACCCTTTGCTCCTATCCCATGCCCATATAAATACTTTTCTTGTCTTTGCAAGGAACTTTGTGCCCTCATGGGATTTGATAAAGCAAAGAGGAACTGTTCAGAGAGAGGACATGGGCTGGCAGAGCTCAGTGCAAATATTCGGAACAAATCCTGAATCCACACATGCTGAAGGCCTCCTGTTCCAGAATTGCAGTGATAAATGCTCGTCTGACTTTTCCAGGAGACGTTGTTTATCATTGGATCAATCAGTATTACCCTTTCCAAATATTTCAATTTGTTTTTCTTAATGATACCTCCACTAGTAAATATACAATTCTGGGTTTTTCTCAGATATCAATCCACTAGCATGTTTATAGAAACACCTTGGCAGGGAGCAGTTTAAAAATATCTAATTTGGGAATACCACAGGAATTACCACCAATTTACATTTCACATTTATAGTTCTCAAATTGTGGTAGTTGTAATAACCAAAATATTTTTCCGTGAATACTTGATGGCTCACATTTCTCCATTCTTTTCCTCTCTCACCCACATTCCCCAGAGGAGGTAGGCAGATTGTGGCTATATAGTCAGATTTTTCTTTATCTTTGTTATTTTCATCTCAACATTTTGGCACTTCAAAATAGAAACAAAAGTATGAACCAAACTTTTTGTATTTTTTTTTTATATTTCAACATATTTAATGCAATTTAACTCATTTACAAATAACTTCTCACCTACCACTGATAGTTTTATCCTGTTCATTCATTTATTTTTCTGATAGGAACCTGCTTTTAGGCCTATTATTACTGTTCGTACTGCTGTATAGCAAAACATCCTTTATCAGCAAATTAAATCAGTTTTGTTAAACTATTCATCTCTTATGTATAGGTACATTTTATTTAGAATTTGAGAACTGTGGCCTGTCTCTTAAACTGTGTGTAGTAAGCAAACATGTTGTAGTGAAAAGAACGCTGCCCTGGGACACAGAAGACCCAGGTCCATTAGCTGCCTTTCCTCCTAACTTTAAGACCTTGAGCAAAACCAAATATTTGCCACATCTCATCAGTTTCCTAACTTGTGAAATAAAATATTTGGTTAAAATGCTTTGTTTTGTTTTTTTCTAAGATATCTTCTAGCTATATAACATTCTCATACTCAGATTTTGGGGGTTTTTTTCTTAAATAATTGATTATCCCTAAACCTTTAATATCCTGATCTGTATAAAAATCTGTGAATTTTTTCAGTAGTTGGCAGTTCTTTAGTTATAATATTATTCTCCTCAAGCCATAATAGATATTTTCTTTAAAAAATCAGCTTCAGAATGATTACCTTAGAGCAGATGAGTCTTTAAGGTCCCATCTAGTTCAAAATCCCATGATCTCAGATGTCATTGCTTTGTTCATGTTAAGTGTAATTGTTACTAATCTATTTGGGGGGAGAGTTGAAGTTTGTTATGTAGATAATGATAAATGCAGGCATTACTTCCAATTCACAAAGTTTTTACATTAAGGATTTTTCAACTGCATGATATACTTTTATGAGCAGCTTGCATTAAACATTCTTTATTGTCATATCCTATTGTTTTCTAATTACTTACTGCTTTGATTGCTCCAGGAATTTTCTACAGAAAGTGACTTTTCTATAATTATATTAAAAATTTTTTTTTTCCTTCTCACAGCCACATTGTTCAATTTTGACATTTCGGACTTCCAAAATAATCAGAATTCTAGTACTTTTTAAATCCGTGGCAAAGTCACTGTGAGTGTATTCTGGCTGTTGGAAATTCTAGTAGATTTGCTTTTGCTTCTTACAGAAACGTTTTGTTTTTCTTATCCTGAATTTCCAGTGGTAAACCTTGAAACCCAGCACAGTTCTTTATATTTGTCTTGTATCTAGTTGTAACGTCCCAAAGCGGACCAGTGGTCCCCTAATAAAAGGATTTGTTCTGTAAAACTTGGACTCAGTCAAAAGGCTGCATCCAGGGACCTAGAAAGCCATATGTTACTTCAAGACCACAGGTTCCCCACCCCTCACTAAAAGAAATGCTGAAGAGCACTGGGTGATTTTAGCATTACTCAGATCTCTACAGAAGCTTCTACTGGTCATTCTCTCCCAAACTCTGCACCATGAAGCTCAGCTCTATAGTTCTCTGAGCTGGCTCTCTTTTGGTCCCAGTCTTCTTCCACCATGTATCTCTGTTTTCTTCTTTCCATGCCGAGGAACTAGCTTTAATTCACTTCTTATTGTTGCTACTGATATAAATTAAAGTGCTCTACATATTCCAGGTCTCATAATATATTTTTTTTAATATTGAGTAGAACTCGAATACATAAGTCATTTATAATAATACTAATTTTTAAAAATTTTGTCTCCCTGAGAGCGCTGGTCAGTTTATAGAATTGAAGTCCTTAAATATAGTCATGGTCCCATTAAAATGATAAATGATTTTTATACCTTTATTTTCATTCAGTTAATGCTGACTTTCCCTTTGTTCATTTTCTTTGCCATTCATTCAGCCAACATTTATTAATTGTCTGTTGTATGCCCTGTGCTATAAGAAGGCATAGCTAAATAAGACAGGATCCCTTACCCTTATGGATTTTATGGTTCAGTAGAAGATATGATGACCTACGATACTCCACGGTTGGCCTTTCTTTGCCCCTCATTGGGATCCCATCTAGGACAGTACTGTGCATGTTCCAGAGTAGAGAGATAGACTACTAAAAGGAGGGGGAGAGAATGGGGATATCATCTTGACTGCATAGTAAACTTTGAATTCCCTAGATAATAATAAAATGACACAAAATGCCAAAAAACTTTAGCCATTTTGTTATTTAATTCTATTTGCTTTAGTCAGGACCAATGATTTCATTGGCATGAGGAACTCTCAATATGGAAAAAAAATCTAGCCATGTAGATCAGTATGTCATATGTACCTTAGAAACTTAAGGAGGAAGAAGGAAGGGCTGGTAGAAGTAGAGGCAAGATGGAGGAGTAAAAGGAAGTAATGTGATGAGCTCCTGTCCAGAAATTCCTCCAAATTGACCCAGAAATGCACCAGACCAAATTCTGATGAGGAAATACAGAAAGCATTCCAGTGAGTCCTTTGTCCAGGCCAGCAGTGTAGGGAAATAGACACAGAGACTGCAAACACTGGGACCAGCATTAGGCCAGGAGCCCACCCCACAAAGCACTCTAGTACCCAGGCCTGGGGACAGCAATCAGACTTTGCTCTGGATCAGACCACTTTGGGAACACTGAAAACTTGCAAGTCCTCAGCCCATCCCTGAGATCCTGGAACAACACTGCAAATACCTCCAAACAAACAACAGGACCAGCCCAAACCTTCCATCCAGAAGTGCCATAGAGCCCTGCCACCTGACATCAAATCTGAAGTCAGAAATAGACTGGGGAACGAGGAGAAAACAAAACAAACAAAAACCCCCACCATAATAAGCTGTTACGCATAGTGACAGGCAGGGATGCATAAGACACAAATGCACAAGATGAGAATGGCTCTAAAACATCTTCAAACAATACTTCAGAGGAAAACGCAGCTTATGCATAAGCTCAACTAGAATATCTGGCAGAGATAAAAAGAAGAATTTTAAAATATTTGTATAAATAGAATGAAAACTCTTGGAAAAAAATAGAAAAGAAGTAAGATTTATGGAAGAAAGAATTTAGGAAGGGAATCAACAAAACCTTGTACAAGGAACAAACTCCCTGAAAAATTAGAATGGACCAAACACAATCCAATTGCTTCATAAGGAACAAGAAATATTAAAACAAAGTCGAAAGTCTAAAAAAAAAAAAAAAAAAAAAAGAAGAAAATGTAAAACAAAAACAACTGACCTGGGAAATAGCTGGAGGAAAAACATTTAAGACTCATTGACTCTGAATGCTTAAAAGACATAATTTTTCAAGAAATATTAAAAGAAAACTGCATAGGCTATCTTAGAAGCAGAGGATAAAGAATCTGTTCTTCAGCTACTAAAAGAAAGCCCAAGATGAAACTCCCAGTAACATTGTGGTCAAAGCTTCCAGGTCAAAGAAAAAAATACTGCAGGCAGCCAGAAAGCAGGAATTCAAGTACCAAGTCAGGATCATACCAGCTTAGCAGCTACTGCTGTAAAGGAGCAGAGAAAATGCAATACAATATTCCAAAAGGGAAAAAAGATGAGCTTACGACAAAGGATAATTGACCAAGCAAAACTGAGTATGCAATGCTTAAGGAGAAAGAAAAAATGGATCTTTAATGAAATAGAAAACTTCTAAGTATTCCTGATAAAAAGATCAGAGCTATAGAAAAACTTCAAACACATTAATGAAGAGAAACACAAAAAGGTAAACATGAATGAGCAGATATTAAGGATTAAACAAGGATAAACTGCTCACATTCAAATATGGGGAGGTGATATATGTGTCCGCTCCGAACCCTGTCATCATCAGGGTTAATAGAAGGAATCCAATTTAAACAAGGCATGGGAAGAGTTCCTTTAAGTCTTGATGATCTTAAGGAAATAATAGAAAGAAAAGGGAAGGCTAATACATTGGGAGGAGAGTAGAAAGGGAAAAGATTAGAAGAAATTATCTCCTGCAATTAGGGTTCATAATAGTCATTTAAACAAACAAGGAAGAAGGGATGGGGGAGAATATCTTACACTTAAATGTCAATTTCATCTCAACTGGTAAAAAGAAGGAAGAATATACACATACACACACACACAGAGTTGGATATAGAAAGACATTTAATTCAAAATGGAAATAGAAAAGAAAGAGAAAGAGGGAGGGGGATTTAGGAGGAAAGTAGGATAAGAGAGATTAGTCCCAAGCAAAACAAAATCTATGAATGTACTAAAACATTTACAGGTCTTTTTGAAGTGACAAAGGGAATTTGAGGGGGTACCTGTAAATTGGGGGACAGATGAAGAAGTTATGATATATAATGATATATATCTGGGAATGGAATACTGTTGTGCTGAACTCTTATCAGTATGATGACCAAACAAGATTCCAGAGAACTAATGATGAAACCTGCTACCCAGTTCCTGATAGAGAGGTGAAGGACTCAGAATGCAGAAAGAGAAAAATATGATTTTTGGTCATGACCAATGTGGAAATTTGTTTTGATTGACTATACATGTTCATAATGAAATTGTTTTTCTTATATTACTTATAGGGAATGGAGGATTGGAAGGAGAGAATGCAGGTCTGGGCTGATTAAAAGAAATAAAAAATATTTTTTTAATTTTAAAAAAACATAAAGAGTTGCCAAAAGTTGAAGTGATTTGCCTAGGGTTACACAGCTAGTCCTCAGAGGCAAGACATTGAATCTAGGGTTTCAATTCAAAGGCCAGCATCCTACCATTCTATTATCTTTACAAAAACTTCCACTCAATCTTAATTTGAAATGTCCTAACTGAAACATTAGCTATACCCAGCTACCTCAGTTAGTGGGAAAAGTTCGTTGGTTTTGATTAGAGGACAAAGGAAAAAAGAGTACAGTACGGCTTCTGTTAAGAAAAGCCGCCATTGAGATACTCAAACTTTTAAAAACCAATAAAGAAAAGCTACAATTGAAATATTCAAAACTTCCAAAAACCAAAAAATCATCCTACACATTAGAAATAGAAACTTCACTTCACAAGAGAAACCATTAGAGTGTTCATGAAAATCATTTAAAATGATTTAATTTATGAAAAATTTTATTTAAATGAGGAACTTTTAAGAACACATCTGTTATTTAAAATGTGGCTACCTTTAGAATATTGATAACATGTAGAAATGGAAACTGTGAATGTGTGTGTGTGTGTGTGTGTGTGTGTGTGTGTATGAGAGAGAGAGAGAGTGAGAGATGAGTGGCAAAATTTTTTTTGTTCTAGCTAGTGACTCCCTGTGCAATGTTCCTTCATTTATACTTGGCACTAATAGGTATCACTGTTGAATCTCAGTAAAATTGTTCTTTGAGGCCATAAAATCCAGGTCATTACAAGCAGTACAATGAAAATGACCTGATTTTCCCTTTTTAAAAAATCACTTTCAATGAAGAAGTAAATAAAGTGACATTTTGGGGGAATTAATTTTGTCTTTAACACTTTTCACATTTCACATGACATTTTGTAATGGAAAATGCAATCCTTCAATTGTGTCTTTATATTGCTGTTGAAACTTTTCAAATGAATAGAAAATTATTATGAAGACTTAGATTTTAATTTAATGTAACCAAAGAAAGATAAGTAGCCTTTGTCAGTGACATGAATTTCATTCCCTTACAGTTTTCACCCAACTTTAGGATTCACCAGATCATTTAACAAATTTTTCTATCAATGTCAAATGGTATTATTTAAAAAAACTTTATCCATTTTTTATGAGACACATGTCCTTTTACATATAAATGATGACAGGATAGCTGTTATATTAGAGTATTATTCAGTGAATTGTGGGTTCTCTGAGGCTATAGAAATCTTCAAGAAAACTTATAAACCATTTAGAATATGCCATCTCAATCCCATTTCTTCTGGAACTATAGTGAATTTAGGGTAAAGGTAAATCATTTAGAATAAGCTAGAGAATATATTTTGCTGAAAATAATCAACATTAGTTCTTATCTCATGTCCAATTCTAATGATGTTTTTATAGATAACAGCAAAGAAGAGTTGGTTTTTCTGGTGGAAGAGATTTGATGAAGCTGTAGAGTGATTTTTTAATCTTTAATCTTATGAATTCCTCATAATAATATTAATATATCACAATTCAACTATTCTCCAAATAATGCTCCCCTTTTATTTTGCTATCACAAAATGTCCTGCTACAAGTATTTTGGTATATATGGGAACTTTGCCACTGTGTTTGACCCCCTTGGGTTATATACCTAGTAGTTGTATCACTAGGTCCACAGTTTAATCACAATAGAAGTGATTTTATCCAGCATGATGAGTTCTTTATCAACTGGCTCTTTAGCATAGTTGTATAATACTCTGATAATTGAGGTTCATGACAATGATAAGGTCCCAAAGTACTTTCTGAGTCATCAAAGATTAAATTATGTTTAAGAGTTATGTATTTATGTAATGTGCCCGTATATGTACATAAAATATTCTAATCCTTTGATACTTCTCAATCTACACATGAGAGATAATGGTGATTATCTAGTAAAAAAAAAATGTGATAAATGAGACTGTCTCTTTGCATCTCAGTTATCTCTTCTGTGGAATGAAGGATTTGGACTAGATGATCTCTGAAGTCCTTTACAACTCTAGAATTCTATGACTTTATGACCAAATTCCTTAACCATGTGATATAACACTTTATTGTAAGGTTATATAAATATCTGTAATCAATATTATAATAAATGGCTGCTTGATCACATGGAACTATTATTCTATACTGTTTCTTTTCCTAGGGGCAAAACAAAGTTCCCTTATCCTTGGGAAAAAGAGGTTGCACTGGTTAACACCTCAGACTTATTAGTTCAATAATAGTCTGTTATACTGATGATAGTTGAAATTTCTGTAAAGGCTAATTTGATTGAAAACAAATACATTTAACTGTAACTTATGTTGCTTGACAGGAAAGCTCAACAATCATCTTTTTCTACCAGAAGTATGTTTCTTAAATTTTTTTATTATTGTCCTTAGCTGGTTCAGTTTTCTTGGGGAAACATCACAGATTGCTCTGAAGTTATCTGGAAAATTATTTGACTGAAAAGTTGCTAATGAAAGGAGGTAAAAGCAAAAAAAAAAAATCACACTAAGTTTGAGTAAAGAACGTTAGGAATAATGAGAGAAAAATAAAATGATATAAATTGACCTCTTGTATGAAACATTTTTGCTGCAAATTTTTAAAGGTTTCAACAAAGCATTTCTTCAAACATAATTGTCTTTAATATTATATTACTTAAGGAAAAATTAAATATTATATTATTTTTTCAATATACTTGACAAATTTTATTCTACATTCTTGCCAACTACATTGAAACCCAATACTAACTTTAATTTTCCAGGATCAGTGTTTGTTTTCTCACATAATGCCTTCTTTAAAGTGTTACGAGCTAACCAAATCTTACTACTTTTTAACAGTGGATGTGATAGGATTTGTTTGTTCATTTTCACCAGTTAACAGACTAGCTTTTCAGTAATGCTTATATGAAGAAATTTATAAAGATTTGCCCCATATCTGGCCCCACCAAACCTTCATTATACAAGGGGGAAAAAAATTGACAATTCAATTTTCTCTCTCTTTTAAAAAAATGTTTTAAGTCTGTTTGCAGAGTACTTTACTGTGCACAACAGAAAATTAAGTAATACACACTTGTCTTTATAGAAAGTGTAGTGAAGATGTCAGCACACATACTTTTGTCTTTCCACTGGACTGCGATGACTGGAGGAGAGAGTGAAGTTGACAACTTTGCATGACTCTGCCTCACTTAAAACCAATTTACATGCAAGTCTAGACATCACCCTCCTGATGTCATTGGTCCTCTTCAAGAACAAAGGATGAGTAACAATAACAACACAATAACCATAATAGTATGGAAACTTGATAAGTCTGTAAGTGACCTGCAAAGTCCATTTCATTACCGAATAAGGAAAGATGATTACTGATTGTGTCATTTAGAAAATGACATTGAAGCTGAACCTTACAGAATGGCTGGGAGAGAAAAGGATCATTTATCTAGTGTCTACTATATGTCAGGCACTGTGGTAAACACTTCACAAATATCACATCGTTTGATCCTCATAAGCCTGTGAGGTGGGTGCTGTTACAGTTGAGAAAACTGAGGCAATACAAGGTTAAGTGATTTACTCAGATTCACACAGCTAGTAAGTGTCTGAAGCCAGTTTTGAACTCAGGTCTTCCTGACTCTAGATTCGGTGCTCTATTTTCCTAACTGTCTTTTGGAGGAAGAAAATAGGAAGGCAAACAGTGGATTGTCTTAGGTCATCAGATCTTCTACTAGGCCATAAAATCCATTAGAGTAAAAAATCATGTTTTATTTAGCTCTGTCTTCTCACAACACAAGACAAACACAATAGGCATTTTATTAATGTTGGTTGATTGAATGATTATCTCCCTTTAATATTTGTATATCCAGGGCAGAGCACAGTACTTAAATGCTTTTCATTCATTCATTCAAAAAATTAATTCATCAGTAAATCATTTCATTGCTTTTTTTGAAGCCTCTACATGATTAACTTATCTTTGAGAACAGTACGGCAACTTACTTATTGCTGAGCCATAGTGTTCTTTACCTCTTGCATGAATTCCTCCTCATCTATTTTTGTCTTGGGAGAAGACATAGACTTGTTCTTTCTCTTTCCAGACTACATGAAAAGAACATACAATATATCTCTTAGTTGTCTTAGTAATTTTACTACTGAATCCTACAGGAAGGTACTCAGGGAATTAAAATAACTAATGGAGGGGAAATTATACAAGTTTGCAAAGATCTTAATGGTTAACCCCTGTTTTGCAAAGCAATGTCAGAAAACTAGGGCTTCATCTTTCTTAGGTCCTCTTCTCTTATCTGACAGAACTTTTTTTTTTCCTAAGTCTTATCAATGTAATAAAATGCACCCCAAATTTGTAGTCTACTTTTTATCTTTCTGGCTGAGAGTTCTCCCAGATTTTGTTAGGTTCTCTACTTGGGGAAAGATACAGAATGGTATTACTTTATTCTACCTATAGTCATCACAAGTAACATCATAGACTATAGGGTGGCATCACAGATGGTGATAAGATGGCTGTGTGTCTAGGCAAGGGTTATTTATAGGACCTAGGAGTAGAATGGAGTTTCTAGATTCTCAGGCTTCATATTAAGCTTGATTCCTTTTCCCTACCCCCTTTTCCCCACTCTTAGATGGTATCTCCATGTTTCAGTGAAAAATGTGAGACATTTAAACACTTTGGGGTGAGGGGAGAACTGGGGAGAAGGAGAGAGGAGAATACCATGTTGTCATACTAACTGGCATCCACTTTTCACTTTTTCCTTATATAGAAAGATAATCTGTTGCTCCTACTCCTCTTTTTCCTTCTCTCTGGTTTAAACACAGAAACTTTGAATACCTCATTTCTTAGACCCAAAACAACTATGTGTAAGGACTGATTTTAAAAGTAAGTTCACTTGTAAGAACTTATGCACACTCAGGTAGTCTTCATTTTATTAACAGTTTGGTGGTATAATTCAGGCATTTATCCTAAAAATTCAAAGACCTGCCTTTAGTGGCTACCCACTGTCTATAGTACAGCATACAAGTTTTTCATCATGAATTCAAGGCCCTCCATAATGAGATTACAACCTGCCTTTGTACAGTATTATTTTGCACTAACCCCCTTTATGCAGTTTGTCAAATTAGACTATTTAGCATTCTTCAGTATCTTTTTGCTATCTCCTGCTTCTGTGCATTGGTTTATGTCAGTGAATGTTAATGGTCTATGGACCTCTGTGGTCCCCTAGACTCTTTTAGGGGGCCCATGAGAGCAATAATAATACCAAGACATGGTTTTCCTATTTAAAATACTCCCCCTCTTTTTCCAACTACATATCTGTGTGAGGCCATATTTTTCACATATACTTCAACTAGTACAGCATATCACAATGAAGAAGCAAAATGGATAATCTTGCTTCCTCCCATTAATCCTATCTAAAACATTGTTTATGTTAATATCTAGAGGGTTCATTATTGTATTTTAAATGAATTAATAAAAATTTTAAAATCTTCATTTCTAATAGAGTAAATATCAATAGATATAACTGAAATGAACAAAAGCTCTTTAGGATCTTAAGTAATTTTTTAAGAGTGTAAAGAGTCCTCAATAACTTTTAGGAATGTAAAAGAGTCGTGAAACCAGAAAGTTTGAGAAATGCTGGCCTAGTAGACATGCAGTAAGGTTAGGCTGGGCATGGTTACTTTACTCTCCTTTTTGAAATTCTTCTCTTATTTTTAAGACCTGTCTTAAGTGATTATTTCCTCCATGGAGCTTTCTCCATCCCCTAACAGGAGATTCCTTTTCCAGTGTCTCATATCTCTCCATTTGATTTCTTATGTTTTTATTTATAGTTATTTGTTTACATCATATCTCACCATTAAGAATGTTCTGAGAGTCTTGAGAATGCTTAATCCTTGATAAAATGACTTTCTTTGGTTTCTAATTAAACACTGTTAGAAGTTTAAAGGTACGAGGTGCTTGAAACCAAGGTCAAAATGAGCTTTAGTGATTCTCTCTATATTCTCCCTGCCTCTATTAGGAAGCCAATTTAGTTGATTTAAATTAAGAAACTTCCTCCCTCTTCTTGAAGTGTTAGGAAATAAGAATTGGGAATCATTCTTATAAATACCACAATTGAATGTTTCAAGCATTATTCATATTTACATATAAAGAAATTCCTTTGGTTTCTAGAAAGAAAAGGTTACAAAGTATTTATAACATTTAGAAATGAATTACTAATACAGTATGGCCCAAACTTAACGTAACATTTTTGTAAGTACATTGGTAAATGGGAGTTTACTAATTTAGGTTTATCTGATGTAATTGGCTTATACTTTCTTTATCCCACTTTACTTTGGCTGAAAGTTTATATTCTGGGATATAAATCTTGGTTCTCTTATCCAATCTTATACATATGTTGATTCATTTTAATTCATGTTAATAATTTCTAACACAAAAATTCGAAGATATACAATCCAATCTAATTGCAGCAGTCGTATGTACATAACACTGTGTTATGGGAAATTAATTAGACAAAGTCTCAGCCCTTAAGGTTTAAACCTAGTGAGGTGGAATTACATCAATGTAAATAATTATAATGTATATACTAAGTGCTTTAAACAACTAATCAAAGTACTTTTTAAGGTCTAATGGGGAAGAATGTTACCAACCCTTAACAAATGGATTCAATCTGATTTCTTGCTGTATCACTGTATTACAATTTTTCTAGGCTGAGTACTTCTGCCACCACCATAGATTGAAATATTTCTCTAATAACTCATGCTAAAAAAAAATAAAAATAAAATTTAAAAAACTATCTGTGGCCAGCTTCATAGTAATCCTCTTTAAGTGTAGATAGATTCATCCTTGAATCAAATATATCTAATATATCACCACACGTACTCAAAACTTTTCTCATTTGCCAGAATTTATGCTTTACTGGTAGAAGCCAAAGGTTGATAAGCGTTCCCACAGTGAGCCACTGGAAGCTTTAATTATATATGGCAAATAAAAATTTCTAGCTTCCCTGGGGCATTTGCTTCAGGACTTTAAGGGAATTCTTAACACTGTAACAAAAGCTGTGTGAACATACATTCACAAGTGAATGCACACATGTACATGGACCAGGACTGTAAACCCCATGAGCTGCTATCATTGTTGATTCAGTCATATCCAACTGTTCATGAGCCTGGGGACCATACTGTTCATGGGGTTTTCTTGGTAAAGATGCTGGAGTAGGGTGACTAGGTGGCACAGTGAATAGAGCACCAGCCCTGGAGTCAGGAGGACCAGAGTTCAAATTTGGCCTCAGGCACTTAACACTAGCCATGTGACTTTGGGTAAGTCACTTAACTCCAATTGCCCTACCTTCTGCCCTCCAAAAAGAAAAAAAAAAAAAGGTACTGGAGGGGTTGGCCATTTGCTTCTCCAGTGGATTAAGGTAAACTCAGGGTCACATAAATGTCTAATGCTGGATTTGAACTCAGGTCTTCCCGATTCCATGCCCAGTACTCTATCCACTAAGCCATTTAATTGCCCAAAACCCCATGGGGAAGGGACTCCTTGTCTGAATTCTATATCACTCCAAAGCATCTAGCACAAAGCTCTGCAATCAAGCACTTAAATGTTTGTTGTCATCACCGAATAAATTTCTAGGTACTTCATTTCTGGGTGTCCAGAACTTTTGTTTCATTTTCTCCTTTCCTCTTTCCCTCAACTAGTGAACTAGTTATTTCTCAATAACAAATTAAAAGTCCAAGCCTTGTATTCTGAGATTTTTTGGTCGTAGAGTTATGACTGAAGGAATAGTCAGAGCCATGAGACAAGTATTCATTGTTTTATATGTTTTGCTCGAAGAACCATTTATATTTGAAGAATATTGTTCACAAAAATTTGCATTATCAAGATATTAGAGTACTAGACACTATTTATTGAACTTGTAATTTTATGTTCTTTTATGTTTTTGAGTGTTTTAAAGTTCAGTTTGAGAGATTCTTTGATCATCACAATCTCCATCCTGTTACTTAAGGCATCATAAATAATACTGTGCTGAAGAAGAAAAGTATTATCTAGATTATTTTTTCTCTGTTACAAGAGGAACATTATACAAATATTGATTAGCAAAGGAAAGAGGGCCTGTCTCATTTAATTTTTCGTATGTGTGCATTTTGCTTTATATAGTGAATGCATTTTTTTCAATTATAAAACATTTCCCCCCTTCTATCCCACTTGCCCCACCCCAGAAAAAAGAAAACACTCCCTTATACCAAGTAAGTATAGTCAAATAAAACAAGTTTCCATATTGTCCATGTGTAAAAATGTGTCCCATTCTACAGAAAAGGCCATTATCTCTCTGTCAAGAGGTGGATAACTTTTTTTTTTAATACAAACAGCTATTTATTGGCCCACAAAACTTATAAACTCAAGTATCAAAAGACATTCAGTTATAGGACAAGTTTCAGGAGAACTCTAAGATAGACAACAGCAGCAAATGGCCAAAGACAACTCCTTCCCCCAACCCAGCCCTGCAGATTCTTCTGTGACCATTGTGGGCCGAATTCTCAGGATTATTTCCAGGTCCGTTATTCCTAGATAGCCCCTTTATTTCATTAAGTTATTTGGTGATGTTTGAGGGAAAGGTAGGCATTGGATTGTGACTGGTTTCAAGTCCTAGGGAAGTATAGAAAGGACCACCTTTAATCACACTCACCAAATACTTAATTAAAATATAAAGTACCAAACAAAACACCATTTCCCTTAGATACATTTCCAGGTTTTCTCTTCTAGAGTCCAGATACCAAGTTCTCATCTCCAAGTCTATAAACAATAGTAAATTCAGTTTTCACAGATCTGTCTTAGAGAATGGAGCCTCTTTTGGGGCTTGATTGTGCAGATTTTGCTGAGCACATACACTGTAGGATGAAGCCTGGCCTGAATAGGCAGGTGTGTTTAAATACAGCGCCAAATCCAGGTGTGATAACATTCTTTATCATCAGCCTTATGGAATCATTGTTGATCACTGTATTGATTAGAATTCTTAAATCTTTCTAAGCAGTTCATTTTGGCACTGTTGGTTTTCTTGTATAAATTGTTCCCCTAGTTCTGCTTACTTCACTCTGCCTCAGTTCATGCAAATAAATCCTCCCAGGTCTCTCTGAAACTATCTTTCACCATATCCCATTATATTCCTGTGCCATAATTTGTACAGCCATTCCCCAGTTGATGGGTACCCCATTAGCATTCAGTTCTTTGCCACTACAAAAAGGACTGCTATAAAAATTTTTGCACATGTAGGACCTTTTTCTCTGAACTTGCAATTAGGAAGACTTGGATTTGAATCTTACTTCTGACTTAAAGTGACCCTGGGGAAATCACTTAATCCCTCTGAGTCTTAGGTTCTGTAGCCATCTGATGAGAACTAAATGAGCTAATGCAAAGTACAATATAAATGTTAGGTTTCATTATGGAAAATTGCAAGATTATAAATAAAATAGAAAATGAAGTATAAGATGAAATATGTACTAAATTAGAGTTCAGCAAGTTTGGAGTATTAGTGTGAAGGACTTTGGGAGTGGGGAAGGTCTAAGAAACAATAGGTTCAAGCTTCAAAAAGTGTAATTATTCATGCCTCATATTTGGGAGATATTTTGAGTAATAAATTGCTACACCTGACAGTATCATTCACCAAGGGTACTGTCACTGGTTTCTTAATCTTCTCACTTTGCATGAGATTTAATAAAGGAACATCTGTTTGTATTGATTTATAAGTATCTTATAAATATGTTGCCTACCACTAGGTTTATTCTTTAGATTTAAAGCCATGAAGCACTTAAAAATTATATGAACTGATTGGCTCATTGTCAACCAAGTTTGAATATGGTATAAATGAATCTGCTAATCTTTTTGTCAAGATCTCTTCCTTATATTCATGAACTCCTGAGAATAGGCACTGCTATTTTATTCCATCATTCCAACCCTGGAAATAATCTTTAACTCATTTCCTTTCTTAGTGAAACATACTAAATTAGTTATTTAAACGAGCTTTCTCCTTCTTTCTACAACGCTATATCTTGTAGCCACTTTCCTCTGTACTGCCATAGTCTTTGTCTAGGAAGCCATGCTCTTTTGCCAGAACTGTTGTGGTATTACCCTTAGCAGACTTTCTGCCTCCATTCCTATCCCCTCCACACTCTCCTCCCTGCTGCTACTCCTCTCCTTGTACCCCTCCTTAGAGCTCTGTGGTGACTTCCCTGTGAAGCAAATCCAAAAACCTCACCCTACACATCAAAGCACATGGTGCCCTGGACTGCTTCCCTTCCCTCATCTCTTCTAGCAATTCTGCACGCCTTCCTCAGACCTTCTATGGGACATCTACTTTCCACCCTTTGACTTGGAAATTGGATCTAATTCATGACCATTTACTTTTAAATCGGATTATAAGATGTTTACTCATTAGTAAATGCTGAATAAACTTTGGGTATTGACATCTAAGAGGTTGGGATGTATCAGCAAATATCTGAAAATAAGTTGTTTTGTTAAATAGTACCATAATTGCATGTTTCATGTTTGCCTGTCCCAGGAGGAGTTTGAAATGTGTCTTTTCTTGAAGGCAAAAAGAAAGCCACTATTACAATGCCTTTGGTATAGCTAGACTGGACTTGAGTAACGTATTAGCTGCCAAGACTTTTTTATGAAGTTCATGTTACTTAGGAAGACTCAGAAAAAAAAAATGCTCACAACCAAACTCACTGGCACTGTCAAGTGGTTTAGCTTTGGAAATAAATGGAGTTTTTTTTGGTGGAAATGGCATTAAAATGCATTCTTTCAGCTTTGCCGTGGCACCCTAAGATTCACTTGGTTTTCCCCCCTGATTTATAAGCTGAAACTTTCTGTGCAGGTTGTCTCTTCCAGTAAACTATGAGCTCCTTGAGAGCAGGGGCTCTCTAGCTTTTCTCTTTTCCCCAGTACTGAATGTAGTATTTTGTACACAATAGGCACTTTAAAAATACTTTTATTCATTCATTCATTATGCAAAAGAGCCTGTTTACCACTAGCCCCATATCCTATAACTTTATAAATATTTTTTCTGTATTGTAATCAAATAACCCACTCCTTTAAAATGGCATTATATTTTATTTTGTATTAGGAGTAAAAAGATAGTTAATTATTATTTTTTAATATGGGTACCTTTCACCATTTTTTCTTCTTGAGGGTAGTTGACACAGTGTAACCTATTAAGTCTTTAGAAGGAAACTTAAAAGTCATTTGGACCAGTCCCTTCATTCTACATATTGGGAAACTGAGATTCGAAGAGGTGCATTGACTTGCTCAAAGTTACAGTTATGTAGCTAGTAATGAATTGTTGGGGAAAAATAGAGCCCAGATATTCTGACTTCTGGTCTAGTACTCTGTCTTTGGCACATAACCTCCAAGAAATCAGTCAACCAGATCACAAATGGCTATTTGACCTTTGTCATCCACTTTTGTTTAAATGGAAATGTGGTGTTGGGAGAGGTTACTCAATGGATATTCTAGGCTCATGATAGTTCTGCTTGGGTAAGTCTGTCTTACTGTCTTCTGTCTGGTTTCTTTCATGACTAAGTCTTGGCATGATCAGAAACTCATTTTGTTCCTTTTGTCTTGTCTGAACTCAGGATTCAGCTACATCTGCCTGTGTGGCAAGATTCTGTTGATGCATATGCTTACTTCTGACTCATGAAAACAACTCAGCACAATTATGATAAAAGAAATGTCAACTTCCAGATGATTAAGAACATTCCCTTTAGGGGACAAACAATTCAGTTATATTTTGTTTTCTTTCTAATCTTGATTCAGATGGTAACCAGTTGTAAGAAGTCTATTTTTATCCTAATGTGTTCACTTGAAATTTTCACTAGACTGGTGACCTCATGTCACTGATGAATGATATGATGATGTCTCTTCATTATTCAGGCATTTTTTATTTTTCCCCCTTTTTTTCTCCAAGGATATGTGACTCAGATTTAGTGTGAGACACAGGTTTCAAAGTCATAGTCCATTACTACTGCTTCTTCCAAACTTTATGATGCAGCAACATTTTGACTTGATCTCTGGCCAATTCCTAAGGGAATAACAATCATTCTTTGTTAGTGGTATTTAGCATATATACAGAAAGCTTTAGAAAGCATTTTACAAACAAGAAAGTACTTGAAAAGAGCATTTAAAATATTTCATTTTAAAGATGGAACAGACCCAATTGGTTGTTCCAATTGATCTTCTTGTCATTTATTATATAGTTACTTTGATAACATATCAAGTTACACATACACGTACAATCAATAAGACGTAAGAGTCTGGTTAGCCAAAATATAATTTTTCTTTTATCTGAAGTTAGGGATGGGAGAAAAGTGACACAGAAAGGCAAGAAAAGTGAGGCATTTTATTGACCCAGGAAAATGAAGGCATACTATTACTTCCAACTTTGACCTAGGCTCAGATCTGTTTTAGAAAGAAAAACGAAACATGTGGAATCTTTAAAAGCAACAACAAAAAAAACCCCAATCCTCTCTTTTCCCCCTAAAAGTTCATTTAAAACATCCATGACAGTAGCCATTCACATTTTATGATGTTATAAAACCTTGAAAAATATATGAAAGTCTCGCTAAGCATTTCTAGAGGCAGTATGTTTTGGAGGGAATTGACTAAAGTCTTAGTCTCATTGTCACAAAGGCTGAAATCAGAGAGTAGCAATTAAGGAAATCCCAAAGAGGACTTTCTCTGGTTTTGTAGTTATTTCATTTCCAGTCTAGTTTTCTATATTCTGTCAATCCATGAAGAAAAAGAAATGAAAGAAGATTTAACCTGCTTATAAGCCTCAACATTTTTGTGATTATATTTTAAATGTTCTAATCACTCACTTAAACAAAAAGTTTACTAATTATAACCAAGTTCTAGCTAGTGATCACTTTGAACTACTTGAATATTTCTTTAGGGCTATAACATTGTAATGAAATACAAAAGGAAAGCCTGCAGTTTTATACTTGGGGTTCAAGAACACTCCATGAAATGAATTGTGCAACCATATTATATCCATATTTTCCAGGCAATGTTCTGGAGTTTTACCCTAAATGACCAAAATGTTTAACTGTATCCATAGACATTTTGCTGTATTCAAAAGTTATGTAGGTTCATCTGATCTAAAAATTGTGTAAATCTTTGAGAACTTTTAAGAATGTGATTCAGGAGACTTAAAGGTCTTACATGCATTAACCTGGTATGTGAAGTTTTTGATGTACAGCCAAAGAAAAACCACAGAAAAGGGTTACAGCATCCTCCATCAGGAACGTAAAAGAAGATCAGTCATTTTCCATTTCTTTAAATTCACTAGTCTGGTCATAAATACACATAATCTCTTGTATTATTTACTAGTTTGGATATCAAAAACATGCTTGCAGTTTTTGTTAAATATTGGTCAAAATTAGTAGCAACTTAAAGTATGTAGATTTTTCAGATAAACATGGTATTAACATATGTATTAACGTATCACTGAAAAAGTGAGATTTTTCCAAGAATGTAAAATATATCCCTAGCATGTTTTGTTGTACAATCCAACTGTGCTTCTCATGTAATAAATTCAAATAAGGAATCTTAATGAGATATGAAAGCATTTTCCCATTGGAAAAAAAAAAAACAGGTAGTGTTATAACAAATTCCTGATGAAACAATAATAAAAATATGCCAGGCATTGATTTATTTAGTTCAAGTATACTTATACTATGAGATTCCTTTTCATTCTCTCTAATACAACTGTTTCTCCAGAAGACTTTATTTGAATGTACCATTATGTATTTTAATAACTTAAGCACATGTTTGGTATATTGAAAAAACAGAAACCACTTCTTTGTGATAAATAATGAACATTATACATTTTCATTCTTCAGACTGAAACATAGACATTGTTCAGTATGTTGAATTTCCTTAGATATTTTAGAATACATTCTACTTCCTATTCATTTGGAAGTCTACCATCAAGAGTAACTCAAAATTAGAATTTCTGAGATATATGTTCCTTAGAAATTGATAACTATGTCACTTCTGCTTCCACTGTCACACACATACACCTTTTTTTTTCCTGTGAAAATATAACTGGGACTATGATGTTATATTCTAGTACTTTTCAAGTTGCTTTGATTTCCTTGTATATCTTATGGTCAGTAGCTAACTATTAGGAAGCATCAATGTTTATCTTAATGCTGTATTCGGTATACTGCCAAACTTATTCAAGTTCAACTCTATCAAATGTGTATTTTACATTCTTTGTGTTGTAATTACTTATTAACTGGATCACATTTTAAAAGAAGAAAATGGAAATAAGTCCTGAAAGCATTAATTGTTATCATTGTTCTTGTCAATCCTTCAAGGATGTGTGATTGAGTACGCCTGTGCAAGGGGTGCGGTGCTCCCTCCCAGGATGCCAGTTACAAACCCCTCTATCATTTAGAGATTGTCTTCAAGAATGTCTGTGGTCTCACCATTTGTCATTCTTCAAGTCAACCTGTTCATGAGCTTCCCTGCCTGAACTTAGCTAGTCTGTTTCTCACATCACAAGCATGTAGTTATTCATATGACCTTTTAAGTTCTTTATTTCATTCTTATTTAAAAGGGATAGAAGTCCTAGATCACTTCCTCTATCTCCTTTCCTCTATATTTTATGTTCTGCTATACACATAGAATTACAATTTAATCAAAATGTAGATAATTTGTCTTTGATATTGAGAATCCTTCCCTTTACTGTCAGCCCACAACAAAGCCAATAGGTTGAATGTGTGCTTAGGCCTGGAGATCAAGTGGGGAGAGAAGCCTCACTTCATTCATTCATTCATTCATTCATTCATTCATTCATTCTTTTACTGAACAATATTAATCATGTGTTTCAGAGACAGAATGTTATGGAAAGTGTCAGCTGATGTCAGGGTAGGAATCTAACCTCTGATACTTATGAGTTCTGTGACCATGAGCAAGACACTTAACCTCTATAGATTCAGTTTCTTTATCTTTAAAATGGGGATGATATCTGCCCTCCACAGAGCAAAAGATTTCATTAAATTTAATGGATTGAGTCCTTAGAGTAAGGCTTAAGTGGGGTTATAGAAGCAAAGGGTTTTTCACTTTTTAAGGAATTTAAGTGGCAGTGCACAGTATCATTTACTATGTTCTTGATACTACTAGGAGTTTGGGGAGTGGGGGAAATTATGAAGAAAGGAATAGACAAGATCCTTGCATTCAAGAAATGCCCATCCTCTGTTGGAAGACAGTGCCTTATGTACCTCACAAGGTTATGCAAGGAAAATATTTGACAAATATTAGGGTACTATGGGAACATGAGGAGAGCATTCTTGGGGAGCGGGTTAGCATGAGCATGGGAGGCATAGAGAACAGTGAGGAGCCTGACTAGAGCAAAAGGAAGCATGGGGTCAGATGGCTAAGCTAAGATGGGTCAGATTCAACAAGAACCTTGAAAGCCAGACATGGGCATTTGGATTTTAAGTGGTCACCATTATAGATACTTGGGCAGAGAAGTGAAATGGTATAAGCTTGGTGTGCTGGAGAGCATGAGACTTAGAGGCCAAATGCCTGAGGTACAGTCCTGTGTTTACAATTAATTAGCTGTATGGCTTTAGCCAAGTCATTTAGAGTCTCTAGGCTTCTGGTTTCTTATATTGTCCAAATGCAGAGTTTACATTAGATAAGCTTTAATGAAACTTCTAGCTCTAATATCCCATGGTTCAGTGTTGAAGGGAGATAAGTGATACTCAGGACGGACTGGAGGCCCGTGATACTCAGTGACTCCCTCAGCACTGGGGAGAGCAGTAGGAAGCTGTTAAAATGGTTCAGGTCTGAGACAATGTTAGTAGAAAGGAGAGAAAGGGACAAACCTGAGAGACATTTTGAAGAAATATAACCATACTTTGAGAGCCCTAATTTGCAAAAGAGTGGGTGGGCACATTCTATTATTGAGTGAATTTTTATTCCATACTTAGGTAAGACACCTAATACAGTATAGTGGAAAGAACATTGAAAACCTGGCTACTGAGCCTAACCCTGGCACTAACAAGAGGTATGTACTAGAACAAGTGCCTTGCCTTTTCAGATTCTGAGTGTCTGCATCTGTAAAATGCGATGTTGAACTAGATGCTCCTTGGTGTCCTTTCCAGTACTATCATTCTCTTTGCTCTGTGAGCATTTCTAGTTATTGTCCTTGTCTACAAATTAATAGATTCCTGTTGATGGACCATAACAAATATACAAATGGTTAGAGAAGCTGGAAATTTCAACACTTAACATTATTGCTAAATTCTGAGTTCATTTGCTAACATTTGGCTTTCAGGTGCTCCAAAATAGCTGAATGCATTTCCTTCTAACACTAAACAGTTGATAAAGTTTAACTATTGGCATTCTGCCTTTTCTGTTGATAAAGAACTTCATGTTTCAAAGGTAGTATCTTTTAAGGGAGATCAGAATAAGATTTTTATTTTATGCTAGGTAGTAAAGGATAACAGATAAGCCTTCATCTTTGTTTGAAAGCCATACTTTTGTGATTCTTCAGTGCTGAGGAAAAATAAATGTCATATGTTTTCAGAAATCTACAGAAGATATGCCAGCACATATCTTCTGCAATCCTGAAGCATGTTCCAATGGAAGCATGCAGATTATTTAAATGAAATTGCATGCTCTGTAAGTATGGCAGCCCCATCCTTTAGAATAGCTGTTGGAAGGGGTCAAAGAGAGTAAAGATTGCCGAAAACATTTTTTCTAAGATAAGCATCCCCAGAGTTGAGTCAGTTGGGGTCAAAGCTGATAATTGAAAGCCAAGCAAATTATAGTTGCTACTTCATTCCTTGGGATGTAAGTCCCTATGTCCATATGGTAAGGGCCCAAGAAATGAATTTGAAATAGATGTGGAAATTGTACACTCTAACTTGTTTTAACAATAGTCAGGGGAACCTGTAACTTCTTGGTAGAGAACTAAAAGTGGCTAATAATTTGACTTTTAATCCAAACCAAATAGATTTCAGAACACTGTGATGCATTTTGAAAATGTCAGAAAAATTTCTAGGTTATGGGTAAGAAAAAAATTGTGTGGGTACTATATAGGACTTTCTCTATTAACACACTGATGGTTAGTGATGTCTAATCTTTTAGTGATTCCTTTTCTTATGGTTATGCCTTTTTTTGTTGTCCTGAAAATATTGTTGTTGATCCCTGATGGAACCAGTATAGAAAGAAGTGGAAGGAAATAACAGATTCCATTTTTAAAAAAACCTAAGCATCATAGATGAAGAGGTAGGGGGAGATTTAAAGGAATCTGGTCCTCTCATTTTATAGCTGAGGAGAGTTATGTCTTACCAGTGGTCATATAGAAAGCAAACAGCAGAGAGCAAGGATTCAAATCAGGGTCCTCTGGGTTCAAATCCAACCGTCTTTCCCCTGCACACTACCTTATGTAACCCAAAGTTAACTCATTACAATGGCAGGAAGAATAGGAAGAGTCCTTTTTTTTCTGAAGGATACCAAAAATAGGTTTTTATCATTTAATGTTTATGACATTCCCTATAGACATTGTCAAAGTATGTACTCAGTGAATCAGGCTTCTAACATTTTGAGAGAAAGTCAAGATATAAAAAATGTACAGTTCAGAATATGGATGTGCATGGCAGATGTGGTTGTTGTTGCCTGTCCTTCATTATCAAAGAGGACCATGACATCAGGGAGGTGATACCATGACATGAAAGTTAATTGAATTTAAGTGAGGAAGGGTTGTGCAAAGTCACCAGCCTCCCTTTCTCCTCCAGAGCCTTCTGGGTCCAGTGGTAAGATATGGAACAGCACTAGATGCAGTAGGATACCTTGACCTTTTTAAGCTAAAAATTTGACTGAGACAAAGCCCATTCAGTGATTAAGGCTAGGTAAGAAATGAGGCAGAGAGTTGGCCTCTTTTACCTAGTCAAAAAATGAAAAATCAATCTGGGAGGGGAAGATCCTCAAGGTATCTGTCCCCATCAGGGATCAATTTCTATTTACACCTGCTCTGAGCCAATCAGGGCCCAAACCATGATCAAATGGGGCTTAGCCTGGGATCTGTTGTTGGATAATCAATGAGAGCCAGAGTGATTTGGGTTTAAGGCATGGTCCTTAAGAAAAAAAAAACTAGCCTGTAAACCCCAGGGTATTTTGTGATGTTTCAGAGATCAACATTTACATTCCTTTAAGAATGTAGAGGCTAGCCTGATTCAAGAAGGATTCATAGAGTCATCAATTTAAAGCTGGAAGGGCCCTTAGAAGACTGAATCCAGCCTCTCCATTTGGCATATGAGAAAACTGAGTCACAGCGAGGTTAAATGACTTGCTTAAAATGGCATAGCTAGCAAGTATCTGAAGCGAGATTTTTAACCCAGATCTTCCTACCTCTAAGTGCCTTGTTATACAGTGCTGCTTACCTTTCCTTATGAGATTGAAAGTAGGAAACAAAAAATAAAGAGGTTTTGTAAAATACAAACCGTAGTCCATTTTTATGAGCAAGATTGTACTTCTAATCTAAATACTTAAACTGAATTACATCTTTTTTATTTTAAAATTTAATTTATTTATAGTTTTCAACATTTACTTCCACAAGTTTTAAATTTTTCCCCCTCCCTCCCCCCTTGAGTTATATCATGTTACCAAAAACATCCATTGTCCATTATTTCAAAACAAGTCCACAGAATCATTTCCACCTAATCATTTTCTCCTGGACATGAAAAAATCTGTATAGGATTATAAGAAAGATAAGGAATTGTTTGGCCTCAAAAAGGCTCATGGGGACATGATAACTATCTTCAAATATTAAAAGACTGTCGCATGGAGAAGGGTTAAACTTGTTCTTCCTGGGCCAAAGGCAGACGTTGTAATGGGTAGAAGTCAATCCACAAACATTTATTGTCTACTTTGTGCCAGTTGCTAAGAATACAAGCAAAAAAGTATTGCTAGGAAAAAAAAAAAGTGCTAGGAAAACAAAAACACAAATGAAACAGTCCCTCCTCTTGGCATCTTGTAAGGAAAGACTGAGAGCTGTCCAAAAGTGGACTAGGCTGTCTCAGGAAATAATAGGTTCTCTCCCTTACTGAAGTTTATGAAGTAAAGACGAAACGACCACTTGTTGAGTGTGTTGTAAACGGCATTTGTGTTCAGGTACAGGTCGGTCTCCGTGGCTTCTGAGACTCTTTCCAAATCTGAGGTTCTGTGATTCTGAATCTGGGAAGCTGTGGTGGGTCCCTCCTGTAATCTGGCAAAACATCAGCACTGTATGGTGGCTACCATGAATAACTACAGCAAAAATACTGAAACTTTAACGATTTGAATCATATGAGTAAGTTGCCAACTCTCTGACACTCCTTGAATTTTGATTTCCTACTCCAGTATAGTATCTTGAGCCCTGCAGCTTTGCAGTATAAATTGGCAAGTGCTCTATAGATACCCTGGTAAGCTGGAGTTTTGGTTTATACTTATTCTCCCATTTCAAGGAACTCTAATCCTAGTTAGAGGTTGCCTTTCCCCCTTTCTTGGAGTCTATATAAACATTGGAACATGAGATGCTTGCATTTTCATAAACTATGATTGAAATAAGGCAACTACAGTATAATATTCAGATACTTGAATTGTTTTCTTCTTATATTGATGTGAGTCTTTGCATTTTTTCCAGATTTCTTGACACAAATTAACACGAAAACTCAAAGACCCCGTGTATATGTATTTCTTCTACTCTGTAACTCTCTAAAAGTTCTTAACGAGAATAGTTTTCAACATATTAAATAAATATGAAGCATGTAAACCTTGGAAAAATTACTCTAAAATATATTTTTATTTGAAATTAAAATCTGAGTTTAAAATCATCATTCAGAATCAATGTCCTAAAATTTCTGTGAAAATCTAAGCATTGTGGCATATGAATGAAATAATGTAATATGGAGTATGAAAAGTTATGATTAGAATAATCAGTTTTGATAATTCAGCAAAATTATTTTTGGACTAATTGTTCCTCATGGTATGCCTTAAGATAAGCCCACTTATCTGCTTTATATTTTTTATTCAGGTTTTGTGACATGTGGAATAATAATAGGTATTTAATGAATGTCTTTTAAATGAATAGATGTAAGTATCTACCAGTTCTAGAACCCCAGTTAAAAAGAATTTGGGCTGCTAGTAGTTGTCACAAATGGTGGAGGAACCAGATCTGAGTATAGATGACCAACCTTAGATTAATGATAACTCTGACTTACTATTTTCTTGAGATTTTTATTTTGTTTTGTTTTATCATTTCTTAGAGGTTTTTATGAACTGTAGGTTGGGATGACTGCTCCAGTAAGAAAGGGGAAGATATGTGGAATGTGGGTCATTATAACAGACATGAGGCGGACTTCCTTATTATTTGAATGATGATAGGAGTAATTTTACTTTATAGGTTTTGGGCTTGAAACATACTCATAGTACATGGCCCACTTAAACATAGGCACTGTGCTAAATGTTTTGCAGATATTATCTTATTTGATCCTCACAACAACCTTGGGAGGTAGGTACCAGTATTATCCCCATTTTTGAGTTGAAGAATCTGAGGGACCAGAGGTTAAGTGATGTGCCCAGGGTCACCCAGCTAGTGAGTGTCTGAGGCCAAATTTGAACTCAGGTCTTCCTGACTCCACGTTCAGCACACTGTCTGCTATGTTCTAGTTCTTTTTTCACATGTCCGTGCCTAAAATCATGTCCTCTGTAGTGTGAAGAATTAAAGGTTGATGACACGAAATATAGCCTGAATTACACACAAATCATAATCTTCACTCTGTCCCTGAAAAACTCTGCTTACTGCCATTATTTTTTTTCTTTTCTAAGAGGAGTTTTGATATGTTAAATAGTAGTCTGTTTTGAAGGACCTGGAAATAATATACATAGGTAACGATGCTGCAGTCTCACCTAATGTTTCTATGGTGAGGGACAAAGAATCCTTGAGTGTTGCATTAGTTTCTTTTAACCATGCTTGGGTCCAGATGTCATGTTAGGACATGGAAGGAATTGTGATTGGCACTGGATTTCTTAGAAAATGGAGAAAAGCTTGGCTTGGAGGCAGAATCCTGTGTCAGTCTGTTGCTGATGTGTGTCTCTGAAATGAGAGCCAAATGGAAACTGTGGCAGAAAAAGTTAGTAAGAGATGACAGCCCCCTTTGTTACTGTGGCCTCCAGTACTGAGCTAGTGAAGGACCTTAGGCAGCTCCTTCCTCTTTCTAGACCATCATACTTTCATACTTCTTACTCCTTGGGAATGGTATATTAAGACAGTGATCTACATCAAGAACTTTAAACTACCCAAAGGAAAACCTACTTGTCATTGTTATAGTGAAACTGCCCTGTAGTATTTTAAGGATTTAGGGGACAGTGAGTGGAGAGGGATGCCTTTATTGAAGCTTCACTTGAAATCCTCGAAAGAAGGAAGATGCTAGTAAAGAACTCCCCCATCTGCAGATTGGTGCCTGCTTTAGCAGTAATGGTCTTGGGGATTTAACTGGGATGCTGAGAAGTTAAAAGACTTAACCAGGGTCACACAACCAGTGTGTATCAACAGTGGGACTTGAACCTGGGTCTTCTCACCATATATTGTTTTCTATCCAGTATACCATACTTCAAGTCAAAATCCCCTCAAAACCCAAGCCATTATCATTTCTGTGATGGAGGATAATAGCAGAGAATGTCAGCAAGAGAGATGAACAGGGAGGATTTTGTGTGCCCTGATATTACTACTGTATTTGTCAACAGCTAGAAGAAACCTTAAAATGCTGTCAAATTGAGCACTGGCAATATCCTTGACTGTGTTAATACCCTGGTCAGTGTAATGTCACTGCTTTGACTAAAATTTCAGAAAGCTCTTTTTTAGTTCAGTTACCTGAATCCATCTAACAGTTAATAAATATTTTATATAAATCTAAATATAATAATATATAACAAATATAATAATAGAAATATAAAGTTAATATATACAAAATAGTTAAATATAAAGTAGTTTGAGAGGGAAGGCATGAAGTGGTGGAGGAAAGAAGTGGTCCGTAAAGGCTTTGTGCAGAATATGTTTGAGCTAAGTCTTGAAAGAGGAAAAGGACTCTGAGGTAAAATAGGGAGGTGATACATTCTATGCACTCATAGTAAACAACCTCTCAATATAACATTGATCCATAGATATTCAAGAGAAATATTTTATAAGTGTCTCCACGCCCAAAACTCCTGATCTCCAAGATACGTGAAACCAAAAACTTTCAAAATATAGAGACCAAGAGGAAGAAATTAAAACCTGATGGGAATAAAAATTATTATCCCCATCATCTTGTTTACTGGAAATACAACATAGCACAGAGGGTAGGAAACTACCTCCAAAGTTAGGAAGACCTGGGCTCATGCCCCACTTCTAACATGGTGGCTTTGTGGTACTAGACAAGTCACTTAACCTCTCAGTGCTCTAGAATAGAAGGGTCAAAAATGCTGCCCAGTCACAACACTCCTGAATATGACCTAACCTGAACCAGATTAAAATGTGATTGGGAAATATTTTATAAAATAAATAAAAGTACAATGAAGCGTAGATAACATTACATTTGAAAACTAAGTCAACGTGGAGCGCACAGGGATTCTTATGTTCTGTTTACTGGCCTTGTTTTACTTTGAGTTTGACACCACTGCTTTAGGTGACTCACTGCGATTATAAATTGCGAAGGAGGTATGATCCTGCATTAGTAGACAAGAGTTTCCTCACCTGGAAGTTTCTGATACCAAAGAAATCACAGGTGTGGTCCTTATCCTGTCTGCTGTTAGAATTGTACTGAAAGGGACAGCTATGTGGAGCAGTGAATAGAGCACCAGCCCTGGAGTCAGGAGGACCTGAGTTCAAATCCAGCCTCAGACACTTAACACAAAACCTAGTCATGTGACCTAGGGCAAGTCACTTAACCCCAATTGCCCTCCAAAAAGCCAAAAAAAGAAAAAAAGAAAAAAGAAATTGTACTGAAGATGCTTTTACCCAATCCCTAGAAGATGAGCATACATATCAATTTTTTTATTTAATTACAAAAAGATGTTACTTTATCCACTATCAGTAATCCACAGAACATAAAATAGAAGAGAATAGAGTGACTTGTGCCTGAGGCATTTCCATATGAACTCCATCAAAAAAGATGAGAATGAAATAACAAGAAGTGCCATTTACGTGGCATTTTAAGCTTTGCAAAACACTGTACATTCATTTCTTCTGTCTGAGCCTCAGAACAACCTGAGAAGTCAGTATTATTGGTATTAATGTCTCTATTTCACAGGTGATGAAACTGAGGTTAAGAAAAATTAAATGACCAGTTGTCACATGTCTCATCAGTTGTCACATGTCTGAGGTGATTTTCAAACCCAGATCTTGTTGACATTATCCACTGTGTCAATGCTGCCTCTACCATGTTGACTCTTTCAAAAATTTCTTATGAGAGTTTAGACTGAAAGCATCATTGCGGCAATCCAACAGACATGTTATACATTCCTATATCGAGATATGTACATATTAAAGTTGAGAGAAATATATGCACACCAAGATTTCTATACCAGGAGAAACATGGAGACGTGCAGAGATCTAAGTGAATGTGTTTAGATAGCTAAAAGGAGGTGCACATCAGTGGGTAGGAGAGAATAGGTGAAGGGAATAAATAAGAGAGAGCATGACTGGGAAGGAGTAAAAAGGACCTGATGGCATTCACCTTGAAAGCCTGAATCCTGTCTTATCTAAGCTTTAGTGTTAGTACTCTTCATATAGTAGATACAAAATAAATGTTGATTGGTATTGCTGAAGTGGTTAAGATGTATAGGTGGTTGAAATAAAATGGGTACCCAGGCAGAATGGTAGTCACAGAAACAACCACAAGTCATTAGCATTTTACGTTTAGCTTATTACCAACATACAGGTTGAGCTTCAGATGGCATAACTATCATTTATCCTGTTTCCAGACACATCTGTGGAATCAAGATGGTTTCCAAAATCAAACAAAAAGAAAAAAATCCAGTAAAAAATGTAAAGAAATTATAAGAGAAGCTGTGGTGATGGTACTTATGTGCTGCAGTGACAGTGATAAAGAGAATTTGTCCAATACCTTTCCTTTGCAAAGCAAAGCTATAATCTCAGGGAGTGTTTTCTTTTCATTGGCTGATAAGTCAGACCAAATAACAGCGGCATGTCTCATTTCAGAATGCCTTTCTTACCATGGAAGCGGAAGTGGTCATCTTCTTTCCCACCATACTATGAGTGAATTATAATTATCCTACCTCTTGTGGGATGGTGAAGTAGCAAACATCTGCTAAATGGCATCCAAAAAAACCCCACAAATGAAACTATACCAGGCTGTGAATCATACCTGGACTCTGATGAAAGGAACTGCACTGTGTTTACCTTTTTCTTTGTTTTCTTCCCGGTTTAAAAATGTGGATTTGTTAGCTCTGGCTCTGAGTTCTAACAAAAGAAAAATATATGGATGCCATTGGCTGGCTCCCATTTTAAAATTGGAAAATTATAACATCAGAACCAATGGACAGCAATAGTCACCAAATAGCTGCCTGTTCATTCCATTGTACTTCACACTGCCTCTCCTGCCCCACAGTTCTCTACTTCTTAAACAGAATAGCACACAGGTAAAATGAATCTGGAATTTAAGCAGGGACATTCTTTGCTTTGCTCTTCTCCTTTAGTAGCAGTAAATATAAACTGATTTTAGCTAACAATTTATCTAACAATTTTAGCTCAACAAAGGAGTCCCAAAAAAATAAACCCTAATGTTTCATGCACCATCCTTAAAAAAAGGAGTGAGAGATAACATATCCACTGTTGTTTATCATGGTAATTATTTGGCTCTACTAACTAGAATTAGATGGACAACCAAGTCAAAAGAACCCCTTTGGGGGAAAACTACATGTTAATATTGTAAGTAAGAATCCATTTTCCTTTTAAAAAGCTTTTTAAATTTGCAGTTTTGCAAATTGAATTTGGAAAATTGAAATATGAATGGCACTTAACTTCAAAGGAATCCTGTATAGTCTATTACCTCCATAAAATATTGCTACTACAACATTTTTAATAATTCTCTGACTTCTTTTTTAGAGAGCAGAAAGACAGACTCGAGTGATGGATGCAGCGCAATATGCAGAATTTTGTGAAAGTCGACAGTTAAGCTTCTGTAAGTGATATGTAATAAATATCTAACTCTGTGCTTGGTAATAGATGGATGATCATATATCAATATTTGCTAGGGTGTGTATTAGCATATTACATAGACTGTACTCCTTAGATGTCCAGGGATTCAGAACTCCAACAAATCATTTGGTCACCGTCTGCAACGTTTGAAAATCACGTCCACCATATTTGAAATTTGTATCCCCAGTGTATTACTAAGCTGCCAGAGACTTTGAGCTCTCATGATACTTAATGGGTTATTTCAAAATAAGTAAATGCCTAGTTTGGAAAGTGGAATTTTTGTAGCAATAAAAATAAGTACATTTACAAAAAAAGTATTAAAAAGTGTCACAGCACTTCTCTTTCACCTTCTGGGGAACAGCCTACCTTGCTTCTCTCTATCTCTGGTTCCATGTGGATATACTGCCAAAATCATTATATTATCATCAAACAAATAATCTACGTTGTTGAAAAGCCCATAAAAGAAAGTCACCATCCCATCCATTTCTCTCAAACTACAAATATCTTTGCTTTGTGATCCATAGAGAGTTAGAGGTTATATAGATGCATAGTTAGAGATTATAGCCACCTATATTTTGTGCATTTTTCTTTCTCAAGTGTAAGCTCCATGAAGATATAGAATGTGTCTTAGTGAATGTCTCCAGGATCTAGCATAACAGTGTACACACAGTAGGTCCTTTACAAGTTATTGTTTAATTAATAAATGAAGTGAATGAAGAAAAAGGAAGGGGTGAAAGAAAGAATGGATAAACTAATGAAAAGAAGAAAGAAAGAAGAATATAAAGCACAAGTCCTTATGTGAAAGTATGAGCATATTACTTTAAGATCAGAAAACAATTGGTTTTTCTTCATGTTCCCATCTTTATCTTTATACTTCTTTCACATCAGCTTTTTCTGTTTTATTCCAGTGTTTTCATACATGCCGTTGATTCACGCTGTGCTATCAGAGCATAGTCAGTGCCTTTGAAAGCATCTAAAATTAGCTAATATACTATTAAGCTTTCCCCTTTGTTTTTTGTGCCCACAGACATTGCTAAGCATCTTTCCAATTTCACCAAGTAACCTCCTACTGTGGAACTTATTCAGCATTAGCCAAATTTGTTAGTCCACGTCATGGGAACGTTAATAACATAGAGAAAGAATTAGGACTTTCCCAGCAATGAACACCAACTTACTAGAAGAACTTGTGGCGCATGACAAAAAATCGTTCTAAATTAATGAGCTAGATCATGTAGCAAAACATCAGTACGGCAACAGTTCAGTGATGACTAAGACTCTGGGTTAAAGGTCAAAGAGAGCATGTGATGAAAGGTCCTTTTAAAAACATGACAAAATAGCACATGACCCAACAATGAAGGATTATAAACAATGGTGTCTTTAAATGAGAAGCAATTATGTAGTTGACAATAATGATGTATTTTATTTGGAGCAATGAGTGCTTCATTTATGGATCATAAAGTGCAAATAAATGACACATCACCAGTAGTATCTTATGTAAATGTCAGCAAAATGTAGGAAAAACATGTTTTGGGAGCAAGCATTTCTTTTTTTCTAATTTAATACACTTTCCTATCTGAGTTATAATTTGGCATCCCACATCTGTGAAGCATTGAGTCAGTAGCACTTCAGACTATGGCAATTTGAGCACAGGAGAGGTTTTTGATAATGCCATTTTAAGCCCCAAAATTATAATCCAGGTTTGGTACAAGTAAAAATCTTAAATTTATAAAATACCATTGAATGCTACCAAGCTATATTTTTAAAAATCACATTTAGAGTTTAATTCACTAGAGAAATTAATCTGCCATAACATTTGACTAGTAGATTAGTTACCCAAAATTTACAAAGTGCCATGCATAGAGTGAGTGTTTAATAAATGTTTGTTAGAATGAATTGAATTTTGCCTGTCATTAACAATTAAAAGTATGAGTAAATAATTTTTAAAATAAAATAGAATGTTAAACTATAATCCTTAAATGCCAGCTTTTAGAAAAGGAAACATCTATTAAATAATGGTATAAAACTGGATGCTATGTTCATTCTCTCTTGGATTAGATCAGGTTTTGTCTGTGTATGTATGCCTTTTTTAAAAAAAATGTCAAATTTGTGAAAACCTGAGAGAATCTGTGCTGCACTTTAGCATGTTGTGGTTATGAATGCTGTCATCCAAGTGTGTTAGTAAATCCAGAAACCTTTCCCAGGGAAGAGATGGGCTCATTCCTTCCCTTGCCTTTTCGATACATCAAACTATAAGAACTGGTGTCCTATCAAACATGTTTCCCTTGAATCTTCTGATTAAAATTTTGACTTATTGGTTGCTCCATCAGCCTTCCATGAAATCTTTGCACTCTAAGGGTATAGTATAGAAATTGATCAAGGACCTCCATATCTCTAACAGAGGAAATGTTGATAGCTGAGGGAAGATCAGATATTTTTCTTATTATATGCCTTTATAGATATTTCCCCCATGATTCCTCCTCCTACACCTTTCCTAGAGGGCTTTCTTTTTTTTAAATCTGCTGCATTTACTTCTTTTCTACTCAGGCCATCTTTATAGAGGGCATGGTAAAAGTTGCTTATTTGGCATCTAGTGCATCCACACACATACTTAGAACTTTGACCCTAAATTAAAGAGTCACAGAGCTCAAGAGTTGGTAGGGATCTCTATAGTCATCTAAGCCAACTCCTACCCAAAGTGTAAGTCTTGTTTACAATATTCCCTACCAGTAGATCAAAATTATTGAAGATCTCTAGCAATGGACAACTCACAATATCTGGGGATAGCCATGAATTTTCTGCTCAATAGAGTGCCAGCCTAGAGTCAGGAAGACTCATCTTCCTAAATTCAAACCCCACCTCAGACACTTATCTGGGAAAGTGACCCTGAGAAAGTCACTTAACCCTGTTTACCTCAGTTTCTTTCTTCAACTATAAAATGAGCTGGGGAAGGAAATGACAGCCACTCCAGTATTTCTGCCAAGAAACTTGATCCTCATAACGAGCCCAAATCTTCTTACTTATTATTTCTACCCATTGGTCCTAATTTTGCCTCTTGGAGCCAAGCATAACACATCTTGTGACATGACTACCATTCCAGTATTTATACCCTCTTCTTGTTCATTCTGGTTTTTTTGTTCTTATCCCTTGTTCCTTCAACCAGTCCTTATAATGTAGCTTCAGCTTGCCTCATCAACCAGATCATCCCATTCTGTATGTACTGGACAGAATATTGCAGAAATAGTCTGATCAAGACAAAGTCCAGTGGGATTATCACCTCCCTTCCTCTGGATACCATGCTTCTATTAATGCATGCTCTGGTGCATACTGCCTAGGAGATTATGGGCAGACTGTCAGACCTTCTTCTCCCCACTTCAACCACCCCCCCCCCCCAAAAAAAAACAAACAATCAAAAACCAGGCAGTGTTAGCTTTGGAAGCAAATACATCCTCCAGCCTATTCCTCCTGCACTTGAAGTTCATAAGACCCCTGAAGTCCTTTTTGCATGGACTAATTTTTAGATCTATGTCTCTTTTTATCTATATACTTGATTTTTTTAAAATCCCATTCCAGGACTTTACCATCTCCTCATTTATTTGCATTGTTCCAGCATGTCAAGATCTTTTTGAATTCCACTTCAGTCATGAGATGTATTAAAAGACTCCTCCCAGCTTCCCATCATCTACAAACAACCAGGGACAAGCCAACAAATTTTTAAGTGGCACAAATTTTTAAGAAAACAGAGCTAACAATAGAGCCCTATAGCATTCCACTAAGGACCTCCTTCAGTTTGTCATGGACCCATTAATTCATCTTTTTTAGATCCAGACATCGAACTAGTTTCTAACCTATCTATAACTACTATAATCTAATCAATTTTCCTTATTTTTTCTGGTGAGAGACTTTGTTAAATGCTTTGGTAAAATTCAGATATATGTCCATAATGTTCCCCTGCTCTAATAACTGTTTTATTGGGTTGTTTTGTTGTTGTTGTTTTGTTTTGTTTTTGGAGGGGGGGAAGACAGGGCAGTTGGGGTTAAGTGACTTTCCCAAGGTCACACAGCTAGTCAATGTCAAATGTCTGAGGTCAAATTTGAACTCAGGTCCTCCTGACTCCAGAGCCAGTGCTCTATTCACTGTACCACCTAGCTGCCCCCAATAGCTTTTTTTTTTTTTTTTTTTTTGCTTTTTGGAGGGGGGAAGGCAGGGCAGTTGGGATTAAGTAACTTGCCTAAGGTCACATGACTAGTGTGTGTGTGTGTGTGTGTGTGTGTGTGTGTGTGTGTGTGTTAAGTGTCTGATGCCAAATTTGAAGTCAGGTCCTCCTGACTCCAGGGCCAGTGCTCTATTCACTGCACCACTTAGCCACCCCCACCTAATACCTATTTTTAAAGGAAAGTCAGGTTAGTCTCACATGACTTGTTCTCAGTAAATTTGTGCTGTCCCTTAGAGGTCTCTAACTACTCCTGTTCTAAGAGTTTTTAAAGCCTGCCTTTAATAATCTAGAATTTTAGATTTTATATTAAAATTCCAGAATTTTACCAGGAATTGATATTAAACTCATTGGCTTTTAGTTTGAAGTATATGCTTTCTATTGTTTTTGAAAATAGGAAATAGGGGCAGCTAGGTGGCGCAGTGAGTAGAGCACCAGCCTTGGAGTCAGGAGGACCTGAGTTCAAAATAGACCTCAGACACTTAACACACACACACACAAAAACTAGCCATGTGACCTTGCGCAAGTCACTTAACCCCAATTGCCCTACCTTCCCTTCTCTAAAAAAGCCAAAAAAAAAAAAAAGAAAGAAAGAAAGAAAATAGGAAATATAGGAAAATAGGAATAATATTTGTCCACCTTCAGCCCTGTGCTTATTCTCTAGTTCATCGTATGTCCTCAAAGCTCACTTACAGGATTCAGTAATCACATTTACAGGTTCTTTCAGTATCCTATGATGTAGCTGATTGAGATCAGTGTCTAAGACTCATTGAAGGCCTCTTACCATTGCCTCACTTATCTAGGGATGCAGTTCCCTGCTATTGTGCAGAGCCAAGATGTTAGAGTAACAGAAAGTGAAGCCCAGTTCCTTCCACAAAACTCTTCCACACAGATCTAGAAAATTCTCCAGACTTAAGTCTTTATTAAGAAATATAAAGGAAAAAAATCACATTGAATCATTTGTCCATCTCAGGTCTACATAGAAAGACAGAGAGGTATATAGATATTAACAGGCTGTGGCCCAGGTCACACTTCCAACATGAATGAACAGAAAAAGGACTGTGACTATGCATTAGAGCAAAAAGTGGTACCAGAGCCATAAAGGGGGATTCTGACATCGTTTAGGCTTCAGGAACAAGTGCCAACAGACAGCTCTGTCACTTACTGTCACTGGGTCCCAGGTCACAGATCTAAGGGGAATAGAGGAGAGATTTGTACCTAGAAGTAGCATTCCAGAGTGAAGAATGGTCACATCCCCTAGGCTATATACTAAGTAAAAAGCAAGTTTGGAATCCAACAGTAGTCATGTGATTCTGACCCCAGGAAGTAAATGGGGTCTCCTTTCCAACCTCTAGCCCAATTTGAAGCCTACAGAAAAATAACCACAGTAGAAATCCCAGACCAAAGAGAAACCTGCAGTTTTGTCACCCTGAATAGTAGCTGAGTCTAGCAGTAGTATGGTAAAACTTCTAACCAGGGACAAGCCAACAGGAGTATTACAGAGACTCATACCCAGATTTGGAACTTAGAGCTCAAACCAGGAAGGCGTTGATTAGATTTTGACTTGTATCATACCACTTTGGGAGCACTGAAAGCTTACAGGCCCTCAACCTGAGTTCTCCTCCAAGATCTTGGAATAACCCAACACTCAACATCCTAAAAAAGCAACAGAAAAATCCAAGATAACAAAAATCTCATCTCAGATATCCCCTGTACCCCAGAAGTATACAGAGTTCAGCCCTAACATAAAGTGTGAAATCTGGACATACGCTGGAAAAATGAGCAAACAAACAACCAAACAAACAAAAAGAATCAAACCATAAAGAGCCAATTTGTCAGCAAGATGCTCAAGATACAAACCCAAAAGAAGAGAATGACTCCAAAATATCTCCAAGCAAAGCTTCAAAGAAAAATGCAGCTTGGATACAAGTTCATTTAGAATTCTTAGAAGAGATCAGACATTTTTGTTAGAGGTAAAAATGTTGTAAAGAGTATTAACAGCTTGTAATAAGAGATAAAACACTTACCCAAGGAAAAATGATTCCCTGCAAAAACAACTGACCTGGATAAGGGAAAGACAACTTAAGAATCATTGGACTACCTAAAAGCCTTGATACCCCTCTCCCACCAAAAAGCCTAGAATTCATAGAATCATAAAACTACCTGGATCTCTTAGAACAAGAGAGCAAAATAGAAATAGAATCAATCTACCAGTCACCTATTAAAAGAACCCTAAAAATGAAAACTCCCAAGAATTTTATGGCCAACACCTAGAGTTTCCAGGTCAAAGAAATAGTACCATAAGCAGACAGAAAGGACTAATGTAAGTACCAAGAAGCCACACAGTCAAGCTCACACAAGATTTAGTAGCTCTCATTTCTTAGCAGTGGAAAGCTTGGAATATGATGCTTTAGAAGGCAAAAAAGATAGAGCATAGCAGCCTAGGAAAAAATTGCCCCAAACTGAGTATTGCCCAAAACCATAAGAGAAGAAGTGGACTTTTAATTTCCTGTTGTTCAAATCTAGTCTATCCTGCCCAGTTTGAAGATTATACTCTTTGATAGAAAAAATAGGAACAAAATAAAAGTTGAATAATTCCATTATCTATTATCATCTTCCTGTCCAGTCAGAGCAGAGACAGACTGTCCTTTCATTTATATTCTTATTGCCCACAGTGTCAAAATCCCTTTTCTACTTCTTTTGTATTTATTGATAGACCCAGTTCATGCTAGACTGCAGCTTTCCTGACACTATTCTTGCCATTCTTTTATATTTATCCTCAGTTACTTGTCCTTACCTCTGTCTTTTGTACATAGCCTTTTCAAATCTAAGTTTCTTATTAAAGGTACCATAAAACCTCAATCTTTTTTAGAAACTATCTTTTCTTCTTTATTGGAATCTAGTTCAGTATTGTCATTGGAATTTCATTCATGAAGTCCTCCCATTCCTCTTGAGCTTGTTTCCCTTTTAGAATCTCAGACTATGGGATCACCCTATCCTATCCTTGAACTTATTAGCATCCATTCTTTTAAAGTCTAGGTGTATAGATGGGGCTTTAAGAAAGTGACAGGCATACATTTTCTTTTTTTTTTTAATTTTATTATAGTTTGCATCATTCATTTCCATAAGATTTTGAGTTACATATTTTCTCCTCGTCTTTCCCCCACCCACCGCCCCAAAACAGCCATCCCAGTGTGTCCCCCCTCCCCCAGTCTATTCTCTCCGATG
>CM053586.1:165624046-165767127 GCA_028646515.1 Pseudochirops corinnae
TCATCTCTAGCCTTAGGGCATTCTTCATGTTTATTGGAGGCCCCTGGTGGGGGTGCTCTGGCTGCGCTCTCCTCCTCCCTCTCTCTCCCATGATCTTTCTTTTCCCCAAAGAAGGAATCAAGGGTTTGGGAGCTGTTTTTACTTTGCTTCTTATGCTTATTCTTACTCAGGGTTGTTCAGACCGTGATTTTTTTTTTTTAAATCCCTGTGGGGCTCTGCTTCCAGAAGGGAAAGCTCTGTCCCAAATCAATTGGGTCCTCCTGGCTGCTGTAGCTCTCAGGAAGATGCTGGGACTCTTCCTAATTACTTCCGGCTGACTGAATAATGAAGATTCCAAGACCGAGGCCCAAGACAGCGATCCGGATCCAGGCCGCTCAATGTGAGAGCACTGGCCTAGAGAACAATCACTAAGTCCCCATGCTGTCTGCAGGCCGCAGGCGGGAAGCTACAATGCGGAGGCGGGTGCAAAACCTCTGCCTTTCTCTTTTCCACTCTGGAGGCCTTTCGCTGGACTGCTTATCTCCCCCTTTCGCAATCCCCGCTCGCACCTGCTGCTAATCCACTCACCTGAGAAGCTCCTCCGCTCCTCTCGTCCAGCCGCCTCCGGGGCACAGCCGCGGCTTCAGGCCAGGCTGGTTTTGGTTCGCAGTGCTTATATGGTTCCTCGTAGCCAAGCTGACTGTAGTGGGAAGTATCTTTGTGTGCGTTTTGGAGTTCTAGGATTGGTTTAGAGTCCTATTTTATGGGTATTTTGGGGTGGCTATGTGAGAGCTGCGATATGTTGCTGCTGCTACGCTGCCATCTTGGCTCCGCCCCCCATACATTTTCAAAGAAAAGAAAAAGCACATCAGGAGGAGAAAGGGATTATAAATTAGTCAGGTGAGGGTAAAGATAGAGAAGATTATGTTGGAATGATAAGAGTCAAATAGAAGCATGTCAGTAATGCCTTGTAGATTGTGTGCCTTGAACAGAGTTTTAAACAAAGAAGAGTTAGCTAAAGGAAAGAAGAGAGAATAAACCCCAACCAATCAAATCAATTTTCTTATTCATGATTGTGATGAAAAAAAACATTTTGTGGGGACCAGGTTTAGTCTGTTCAATAAGATGCTTGGGAGAATTTATTTGTAATTATTTTAATCTATACATTGTTGCACAGTTAACAAGATTATCCATATGCATTTATTCATTCATCAGATATTGAATACCCAGTGCAAAGTCTTGAGAAGGCAGCCTTCTTGGACCTTACAATATAGTAGTGAGATAAGACAAATACAGATAACTATAATACAAAATATTGTATATTAAGGAGTTTCTAAGCAGAGTGTCATGTAAAGTCTGAATCAAGTGATTGCCAACTGAGGAGAAAATGACATTTGAATTCAGTGAAGAAGAGGAAGCAAGGTATTCCAGAAATAGTGAAAAAGATGAGCAAGAAAATATGGCACATGTTCAGAGAATAAAGATTGTTCTAGCTTGAGTGAAGCTTGGAGTTCATGGAGGGGAATCAGTCTAGGAAGGCAGTGTAACACCATTCTACAAAGGATCTTAAATGACATGCCAATGGAATTTGGACTCCACTTGATAGTCATCAGAGAGCTCTGGAAGAATTTTGAGTAGATGAATGGCCTGATGTTTGCATAAGAAAGATTATTCCAGTCAAGCAAATGGGCAATATGCAACAATCATTTATTGAGCTCTTACTGTGTGCCAGGCATTGTGCTAAGCACTGGGGAAACATAAAAGCAAAAACAAGAAAGTTATTGCTCCCAAAGAGCTTACCCTCTAAAGGGGGAAACCAAAACATAAAAAAGGAACTGAAAAGCAAGAGTCATTTGGCTAGAGCATGATGGCAGAGTCTGTAGAGTCAGCAGCACAACTGGGGTCTGGAGTGGGAAATGAAATATGGCCAGCCTGAGCCAATCACCAAAATGGAGGCCCTAGAAGGCACTCACAGGTGAAATAAGGAGGCCAGCATGGTGAGTAGTGCAGGCATCAGGCACTGAGGGACACTAGTGGTGGTTTCAGGAGTGGATTGAGAGAAAGTGAAAGACCAAATGGACTTTCAAGTAGCTCAAAACTAAGTTCATAGTTAGAATTTAAAGGTTCCTCCTCCTATTCTCCATTCCAATCATCTATGCAGTACCTACTTTATTTATGCCTTCACTCCTTAAACAAATTCTTTTTGTTGATCTTTTCTTATTGCCTAAATTTCCTTGTTTTCTTCTCCCTTCCCCTTCCAAAGTCATCTTGTATACATCCCTTCACTTTCGTTTGCCTTTATCTCCAGTGTGTCTTGCTCTCCACAAGAGCTCAGTCCTATAAAAATTAGAATGATGTAGGAAAGACAAAAATTCTCGAGGTTGTATGTCTCCACCCTGTTCTTAAAGAAGGAAATTTTTAACTTATTAATTTTATAACTCAGGTGAATTTGATTGAATGCTCGACTAATTCCTACCCTTCCCCTACATACATACACACACACACACACACACACACACACACATACACACACACATACCCTCCTATAACAAATTCTCTTGGGGACTGTCACATAATGTCTATTGTTATATTACTACCATCAGTCAGAGAAAAAAGTTTCCCTAGTGCATTTTACTGACTGAGGCAATTGATGCTTGTTAGATCTAAGTTCAAAAGTATTCCACAGATGTTAAACAAGTGTTCATGAGCAGTTGCAGCATACTGACTAAATGGAATGGCTGCATGTCAGGGAGTATCCAGATGATTGGTGACTTTAGGGAGATAGCTTTAAAAGGAATTATAATAATTTCTACCATACTTGTCAGCTTTGGATGCTTATTTCTGTAGCAAGACTTAATGTCTTCTGTGATTTATTTAAATGAAAACTGTGTCCTACATGGAATCCATGAAGAGTCTATAGGGATCAAAGTCCTACATTTTAAATTGTAGTTTTATATTTTATGGGCCTGGGTCTAGATTCATCAGAAAAATAAGCAGTGAATTTTTTTTTTTTTTAGCAATCATTATCTCTTGGATTCAGTAATGTCTTTACTATCAAGCTTTTTTCTTCTAGTTTACTAGTAAAAATAGCAATCATACTAGTAGTGGTTAAGGAAGATAGCCTTATGAAATTAAATGCAGTCTAACATGAGAGAAGTTTATAGTCTCAGCATAGAAAACCAGATTCAGATAAAAATCTTCAACTAGTGTGTTTGGAGCACCCAAGATGTTCAAGGGACTCTGATAGGGATTGAGGGAGATGCAAAAAAGGCATAAGTTATGGCATAATCCTCAACAAGCTTAAAATTTCACTGAGTATCAGTGAAGTGTGCTTTATGTTTCATACCCAATTAGTATTTCAAACAAGGGATGCTCTAGGAATTCAGGGTTGGGAAAGAGAGAGCTTGATGGGTCAAGGAGATAAACTCTACTGGGGTCCATAATAGTGGGTAAGATTCAGATAAAGTAAAGAAGTTGTAGGGAACATTCTAAATGGGGAGTGGAAGGGGGAACAGTATCAACAAAAAGAGACAAGTACATGAAGCAAGTAGACTTGTACTTTTGAATTAGTTGGGAAATACTGAATAACAAAATTAGGAAAGTTCAGCTGGAAAAAGATTTTAGAGAATTTCGAATGCCAAAGTGAAGAGTTTGGACTTTATCCTATAAAAAGAGTAAACAAGCACTAATTTAGACATTTTAAAGATTCTTACAATATGACCTGCCCTGGAATGCCCTCTCTTCTACCACAAATTCTTTCCCACCAAATTAAATGTTGAATGAAGGAACAAATGTGACTAGTCATCATTTACAGTGAGGTAATATACAAAATACATGAATAGTTTTAGTAAGTCACATTAGTTGCCAAACAGTGTCTGCAATGAAGCTGAGGCTACACATCACAAGACCCAAACAGCTGAATACTAAAACATTTCTTAGCAAGTATGTTGCCCTCTGATATATGGCCAAATATGGGCTCCTTGGGATTAGAGTTTCTGCAAATTGACTGATGTCCAAAACACTAAGTTTCATTTTCATTACATCATTCCATATGAAATTCTCAAGCAAAGCACTTGTTTTTCAGTGTTGAAGTTGGTGTGTAATACTGAGTCATTAAAAGTTAAATTCTGTATGCTATTTTTATTGAACAGCCAAAAAAGCTTCCAAGTTTCGAGATTGGTTGGATTGTAGCAGTATGGAAATCAAACCAAATGTTATTGCCATGGAGATTTTGGCCTATTTAGCATATGAGACGGTGGCCCAGGTAAGACATTATATTTCCATTTATGTGAATCTCAGGGAGAAATTTGAACAGGTCTTCCAGGGTAAAGCCCCATGGAAGAAGTAATGTAGTTTCAAAGAACTCTATAACCTTTTGTTAGATCTTGACACAGTCCACATATTTTTACCTGTTGTCTTAATTGCAAAAAAGAAGTAAAAATGGTTCTGAAGGAGGGAATATTAGTAGAGTTGGGCTTAAATTGAATCTATAAATTGAATCTCTAAAAGGAGATTGATATTTGTATTACCTTTTTTGTTATAGCAAAGAATTAGACAATGAAGGAATGCTCATCTATTGGGGGATGGGTGAACAAACTTTGGTATATGATTGTGATAGAATACTATTGTGCTGTAAGAAATGATGAGCAAAATGCCTTCAGAAGAACCTGGGAAGACTTACATGAACTGATGCAAAGTGAAATTAACAGAACCAGGAGAACATTGCACACAGTAACAGCAATATTGTAACAGTGATCAACTGTGAAAGACTGAACTACCTTGATCAATACAGTGATCCAAGAAAATGCCAAAAGATTCATGATGAAAAATTTTATCCACCTCCAGAAAGAGAGTTTATGAACTCGGAGTGTAGATTGAAGCATACTGTTTTTCACTTTGTTTTTCTTGGAGTTTTTTTGCAACATGACTAATATAGAAATATATCTTGCATGACTTCACATGTATAATGGATATTATATTACTTGTTTTCCAGGTGGGTAGGGAAGGGGCTGGAGAGAGGGAGAGAATCTGGAGCTTAAAATTTTTTTTAAAATTAATGTTAAAAAATAAATTAATAAAATTTTTAAAGGTTGAGAACTACAGGAAGATTTTAACATGAAGGTGATAGAGTCTTCATCTGGGAGCCCAACACTGGAAACCAAAAATCTTTTTTGATCATTATTCTTCTATGTTTGACCATGACTTGAGGCCATCTACTCAACTGCCTCCTGTGTCTGTCTTCTTAACTGTGAAACTGTGGGACTTGTAGGGAAACATTGCCAAAAACCAGATGATGCCTCATGAGAAATGAAGCTTTATGAGTTGACTAGAAGTATAAAAAGCACTTAACTCTGCATACAATGAGCATCCCTGCTGGTATTTATGCTAATGTGGTCAGCCTTCCCTCTCACAGGATTGTAAAGAGAATCTATTAAAATGATATATGTAAAAGCCCTTTGTAAACCATACATACCTTAACCAGATAGACTATAAGTTCCTTGAGGCTAGGAACTGTCATTTCTCATATTTGCTTTCCACAGGTCTAGTATGGGATCATTCACCTAACAAGCACTAGTTCAATAACATGTTGATAGAGTAGAAAATTGTGTTAATATTAAAAGGACCTTGTAGGCACAATGATATTTCTCCTGGAGGCCTAGAATCTAATAACAAAACATGAGAATAGTATAATACTCCATGCTTTGTTCCTTCATCCAAGGATCCTAAGTGACACCTACTTGACATGACTTCAGACCTTAAATCTTTTATTAGTTATTATTCTCTTTGGGTGCTGGCTTCATTTATATTTAGTTGCTTCCCTAATTCTCATTATACTTTACTGTTTGAATAAGGCAGATTTTCTCTTTCATTCCATTCTCCAGGTTTCAACTGTGCCTCTTGTTTGCCCTTCCCCATGTTTTAAACAGTCTTCTATGTCCAGTCTTTTTAACCATCTCCTTCTTTTTCAGAATGCTTCTTAAACATCATCTCACTGAAATCTGAGCAACCTGAATCCAAAAATAGTTTTAATTTTTAAAATCTATAAAAATTATAATTTTCTAAGATGATTCCTATACTTTTACTTTATAGATATGATCTTATAAAACAGAAATTAAGACTGCTTATTTTTGCCTTGGGACTTTACCTACAATTTGGATGTAATACCACCAGATGAATTACAGGATCATGGTCCCAATTAGCTAGGCTTCCCATAGATGTAGCTGACTGAAAGAAAATAACATGCTTTCCCATTTAGAAGTAATTTTCAAAAATTAAAAAGTAGAAATCCTCATCGAAACAACTAAACAAAAAGAAACCAACTGAGAATAAATACCAATAATGCTACTTGTTGCATTTTTAAAGAATAATAATACTTAATATTTATGCACTATGTTAAAATCCAAAAAAGTGCTTTACATACTTTGTGAATAAGTCAATGAAAAGTCATTTATTGAGCACTTAATACATGCAAAACACTGCACTAAGCACAGGGTTCTGCTTCTTAGATGCAGAGGTCGTCAAACTATGGCCCATCAGACTGTGGGCCATGTTTGTTCTATGGGCCCTAGTTTGCTGACACCTGCCTTAAAATTCCCGGGTCTCTCATCAAGACCTCTTCTTTATATTTCCCTGGATACATGCCAGAAAAAAGAGCCAACCTGAACCAACCATCGTTATTTCTATATTTGCCAACCTGAAATCATGCTATTGGCTTTTTCTGCTTCCTTCTACATACTTCCTCTCTGGGTTTTCAAGATGCTCTTTTTAACTCATTCTCTTCCTACGTATCTTACCACTTCTTCTGAGTTTCCTTTATTGACTCATTATCTACTGTCATGTCCCTTAACTGTTGGTATTCCCCAGGTCTCTGTCCCAAGACCTTTTCTCTCTCTCTACACACTATCAGTGACCTTAATCGGCTCCCATGGACTTAACTATCAAATTTGTGCAGATTGCTTACTAATTTATACGTCAAGTCTCTCCCCAAGCTTGAAGCTTGCATTACCAACTGATTTTTGGGACAAAGTCAGTGTTCTAGAAACATGTTACCTCAACAAGTCCAAAGCAGAGCTCGCTACCTTTCCCCAAAAAAACTACCTCTCTCCCAAACTTCCCAATTTCTATTAAAAATACCATGGTTCTTCCATTCTCCAAGATTTGTCATTCTCATGTTGTCTTCTACTCCTCACCTTCCCTTACCCCACATATTTAGTTAGTTCTTAGTTGCTCCATCACTATGAAACCTTTCCCGATCTACCAATTGCTAGTGCCCTTTCTCTCTGAGGTTTCCATAACTTTCTTGTGCTGATTTTGCCCCCCACACACACACACACACAGTGTGTGTACATATGTGTGTGTGTGTATGTGTAGATATATCTATATCTCTGTGGATATGGAGCTAAATATTTTTTGTACAAAAATAGATTTTTTTTCTCCTTTCTTTGGTATCTTTGGGATATAGATCTAATATTAGTGTCCCTGAGTGAGAAGGTATGCATAATTTAGTAAATATGGGGACATAGTTTTAAATTCCTTTCCAAAATGACTGTACTTTCCAAAATGACAGGTCCTCCTGACCTGCTCAATTATTTGATTTTTTTGAAGTTGAAAAATTCAAGAGAAGCAAAAGCTCTACAAATAGATCCTCTTTTCCTAAAACCCCTAGTGGGAGGTTTTCTTGAACAGGGAAGCTACCGTCTAAGCTGACCTTTGTATTCTACATCTAGACTCAGCAGTCTGAAACTATCTTTCAGCAGGGGGCCAGTAGTTTTGTGAACTCCAACCAAGCAGGCCTTTTTCTTCTTCACACACAGTATTTCACCTCCTGCCTCCCTCTCTACTTTTGTATAGGCTTTTCCCCATGTCACTTAGACTCCCTAACTTCATTCAGAGCTCTATTAAACCATCAGCTTCTACTTGAGACCTTCCTGATCCTACTAGCTGTTAGTGCTCATGATCCTCTTGTATCAATTTATTATATATTTGTCTGTGCTTATATGTATACAAGTTTTTTTCTTTGATAAAATGTAAGCTTCTTGAGGGTGAAGACTCTTTCTGGTTTTGTATTTGTATCTTTAGTAACTGCGCAGTGTCTGGCACGTAGCAAGTACCTAATAATACTTGGTAGTTTATTGATCATTTGGAGTATATATATAAAAATATTGCATATGAATTCAGTTTTCCAGAATACTGATTTCTAACTATGAATGGACTGTAATATCTCAACCATAGGTAGCATAATCTATTCAATGTAATGCAAAAAACATTTATGAAGCATTTAGTGTATGTACCAGTTCATGGGCTACCAAAACAAAACAAAAAACCTATCCCTTGCCTTCAAGGAGTTTCTGGTTCTTTGTTACACCATTCTCTAAATGTGTCACCCGAAGCAAATTGCTTCATCTCTTTCCAAGCCTCCATTTCCTCACCTTTAAAATGGAAACAGGAACACTTGTTTTAAAAATATTTTTTATTTATTTCAGTAACTATTTCCCAACTGCATATAAAAAAATTTTTTTACATTCATTATTTAAAATTTTGAGTTCCAAATTTTCTCCCTCTTGCTTGAGAAGGCAAGCAATTTTTATATCAATTATACATGTGAAGGTGTGTAAACCATATCCAAGTTGCAAAAGAAAACACAGAGGAAAAAAAAGAAAAATAAAGAAAATACAAAAAGCACGTTTCAGTATGTGCTCAGAGTTCATCAATTTTCTCTCTGGAGGTGGGTGGCATTTTTCATTATGGGGAACAGCAACACTTAATATCACTTGTACGTTGAATGCTTTGTAAACCTTAAAGTATGGACTACCACTATTTTTATTATTTTGAACTCATATTTCTACTGCTCACTTTCTCTTGCCAAGAAAGTGGTGTGTATTGCAAATAATTTAAGTATGTATGTATATTTAATTTAAAATATGTATATATCTATGTTTTAATATGGATTTTAAAATTGAATGCATTGAGAGACTGGAGGAATAATTTTATGAGACTCCTTAAGATTATTCGGAACACCATGTAGCACAGAAGGGTAGAAATGTTATGTCTTTTAGGCCTCTATAGCGCCTAGAGCAAATAGAAAAATGGGACTGCAGTAGTGTTCACATTGGAATCTTGTGTGTGTGTATGTGTGTGATGTGTGTGTGTGTGTGATGATGATGATGATGATCCCATAGACTCAGTGGTCAGCTCCAACTTCTAAATTTTTTTTCTCCATTATTCTCTTCTAGTTGGTGGATCTAGCTCTTCTGGTTAGACAAGATATGGCACCCAAAGCAGGTGACCCCTTCAGCCATGCCATTTCTGCTACTTTCATACAGTACCACGCTTCTGCTGAGGTAGTGTTTAAATCTACTCAAGCCCTACTCCAATACTCTATTGTGATGTGAAAATAACTTTTCAAGCAGAATGTCAAAAGGAAAGAGGGAAAGAATACTGCTCAGATGATTTGAGTTCAAATCCTGATTCTGACACTTAGTATCTGTGTGACCTTAGCCTCCCCAGGTCCTAGTTTTCTCATCTGTAAGCTCTGGGAGGTCCACCCAAGCTGTGCCTTTGTATATGAACCCAGCAATAGACTGGGTCTCTCTCATCCATACACCAGAGTAGCTAACTAGCTAATTAATTTACAGAAACTCATCACACAGGATTGGCTACCAAATGATAACATTATTTTGGTCCCTACAAGTCATGAAACATTTTGCTAAAATGACTTAGCAGGGGCTGAAATCTGTATTAGTGGAGAAAGTACCCATATAGATGATAGCACAGCTCTTTTTGAGGTAAGTGAAGAAAAAACTAAATACATAATATACAGCATTGTATCAAGGAAAATACAAAAGAAATAAAAGAATTCCCCAAAACAATTTTCAGTCTAGTGATGCAAAGATCTTTTTCCAGCACCTTATGGGAATACGAAGGTGACTCAATACCTTTAGCTAAGGCACAACCTCTAAGAGAAAGGCTTTGAGGGTGGGCCCAGGAATAGATTATGTCTGTTATCCAAGGAACAGACTAGCTTAGACCAGAGTGATTCAGCACCAAGGGACAGATATAATGTAGTGGATTTCTCTGGTTATGAGAAAACATGAAATCATTCACTGAGATATGGATATGGTTATACTAGCATTGATAGGGGAAGTACCCATACACATGAAAACATGGATATTTTGAAAGACTGAAGTATAAAAAATGATTCATTTTATTTGGCCTATGAATGGTTGTCTTCCTTAACCACAGGAAAAGTATTCTACATGCTTTCTTTGTAGACCAATATTTGTATCCATCTTGTCTTACAAAAGATATCAGAAGATCTATTCTTCAGTGAAAATAACAGTCCATAATTCCTCCTTCATTTTCTTGACTATTCAGCCTAGTTTCCAGAAAAGGAGAAGGAAGGTTCTAGAGAGTAATGACAAGGTAAAACCAGGTGTTTCAATGTCATTAAAGAATTTAATTATGTCTTGGGTCCTGTGTGCTTGTGTCTTGTCTATAAGTCTCAACCCTAGTTGATTCCAGAGAGCTTACCATCCAAGGATGTGGAGGGAGTCTACACTGGAGTTTCATATTTAGTGAACAGGCTATTTTCCACAGAAGTTAGTTAAAAGGGATAACTAAAAAAACTAGGTAAAATTACTGTAAAATTTGTTTTAAATAAGTAAGGAAAATGAGAATTGTGACTGAATTGGCTTGGATCCACACAAAATTTATACTTACTAATTCCAACTGGGACCTCACTAAAGAAGGGCATTCCTACTTGATTCTTCTAATTGATTCCATATCCCACTCACTATAGGGACTACCCCAAACCTTTTCTTTTTCTACTTGAGCCTTTTATTCTACTCCATACCCCCAGCATTCTCTGCTGAGCAAATTGCATTATACTTCACCCCAAAATTGAGACCTTTGCCAAGAGGTCACTCTTTGTCCCTCTTCCTCTCACATCCCTATGACATAATCCCCCACTGTGTCCGCCTTCACTCCAGTCTCTAATAATGAGGGGACTCTTCTTTTTGCCAAGTCCTTTCTGTATGTATATCCTTAATCCTGTATCTTCCTGCATTTTCTATTATACCCCAATCTCTCTCTAAACTTCAGTCTTTCTCTATGTATTGGTTCTCTGATACCTAGAAACACATTCATCTTCCCCATCTTTAAAAAACCCTAAATAAATACTGCCATGACTGCCAGGGCTCAGCCTATATTTCTCTTCTCACTTATGAGCTGATCTCTCTTAAGAAAACTATCTCTATACCATGCCTCCACTTTGCCTCCTCTCAATTCAGTTTTATATCCTCTGCTATCTGGCTTCTGACCTCATCATTCAACTAAAATGTACTCTCCAAAGTTACCAATGATCTCTTTATTGCAAAACCAAATGACCTTTTATTGATTTTCATCCTTATTGACCAGTGTAGCAGTTGACACCTTCTCCTTTGGATACCCTCTCCTTTCAGGGTTCTCATGACTTTGTTCTTCTGGATCTTCATGCTACCTCCACAAACAATGAATGGTTCTCCGAGGCTCCATCTCCTTACATTCAATATTGTTGCATCTGGTGACTTACCATCTCACACAGGCTGTATTTGTTCTGTGCTAATGATCACCAGATCCATTTATCCAGCCCTGCCTTCTCTGCTGAGCCCCAGAACTTCATCCCTGACTGCCTATTGGATTTTTTAATCTAGATATGCCAAAGGAGTCTCAAACACCATACGTCAATAATAGAACTCATTATGTTCCCCTCCTCTATCCCTCCCCCCTAAAAAACTCCTTTTCTTTCACTGTTTCTCTCAAGGTTACCACCAAACTGATCTCCAGTCAGACTTGCAACCATCAGCCATCCTCAGCTCCTCACTCTCACTTTCTCTGTATGTTTGATCAGTTACCAAATCCATGTCTCCCACATCTCTGTATTCTCATGGGCACTATCCTACTTCGGGTCCTCATCACCTCTTCCCTAAACAATTGTAGCAGTCTCCTGATTATTCTCCTACCTCAGGTCTCTCCCTATCCCAACCCATCCTCCAAAGTGATTTGCCTAAAGCTTAGGTCTGACTCAAATGGTTTCTTTAGCATCAAATATAAATTATTGTGTTTAGCATGTAAAGCTCTTCATAATCTAGCCCCTTCCTTTTCTCAACACATTCTTCAGTTGAATGTACTAATATACTTGCTTGTCGTCTCACACACTTTTCCATCTCCTGTGCCTGGAATGCTTTTCCTCCTTGGCTCTGACTCCTGGAATCCCTGGATTCCTTCAAGCTTTCATTCTAATATGTCCTCTGCAGGTGACATTCTGCCTCTCATCTGTCGTGGTTATTTACAGGTTGTCTCCCTCGATGGAACGTGAGCCCTTTGAGAGCCGGGGATGTTTTTGCCTTCTCTCTGTGTCTTCTGTGTCCGGCACATAATAAGAATTTAATAAATGTTTGTTGATTGATTGAATTTAAGAGGGTAATCTAGGTTTATTTTCTGACTACACCATAGTCACTTATGTATTTACAATTTGAGCTTCAGTCTAGAGAAGAAACTGAACGTGCTTGAGGAATGCATTTTTTCTCATTAAGTTATCAGGGAGAGTGATTTATTTATTGAAAGAATGGTAAAAGTGATATGACAAAAATGATGTTTTATTGCCTAAATTAATTTATAGATTTAATGTCAATCAGGCTACCCCACAGAATTAGACAAAATAATACAATCCATATGGAAGAACAAGAAAAAAGAGTAATGAAAGGGGTAGGGGGGCTACCTGGTATTACCAGATCTGAAATTATACTATAAAACATTAATCTCAAAGCTATTTTGTGTTGGCTAACAAACTTATAAATTGACCATTGGAATAAGAAAGACCCAGAAACAGACATAGTATCCTAATTTTGGTAAACCCAAAGATGCCAACTACTGGGCTAAGAGCTCTCTAGTAATGAAAACTGCTGGGGAAAATAGAAAGCAGATAGCAGAATTTAAGTTTTGATCAACCTCTTATACCATACAACACAGTAACTTCCAGATGATTATATGACTAAACAATGAAGAGCCATATCATAAAAAATTTAGAGGAGAATGGAAGGAAATAGCTTGCAGTTATGGCTAAGGGAAGAAAATTTTAACTAAGCAAGAAATAGATTTGAATATAGAAGACACATTGGATAATTTCAGTTACACAAAATTACAAAGATTTTGCAGAAAGAGTGCATGTAGAAATAACAATAATAATGATTATAGCTAACATTTATATAGTGGTTACTACACTGTGCTAAGCCTTTTTCAATTATTATCTCTATTGATCCTCATAACAGCCCTGGGAGGTAGGTACTATTATTCTCCCCATTTTTACAGATAAGGAAACTAAGGCAAACAGATATTAAGTGACTTACACACACCTAGTAAGCATCTAAGTTTAGTTTTGAACTCCGGTCTTCCTGACCCCTGCACTGGTATTCTATCTAGTGCGCTGCCTAGAGAAAAGTGGTTAATAACCACTTTTCCAGTCATATAATAACAGTGTCCACCTCACAAGGTTGTCGTGAGGAACACAAGAGATAATATATACAAAGCCTTTTGCAAACTTTAAATCCATATGTATGTTACATATTTTTATTTTTGTTATTTTATAGCTATAAGAGAATTGATACAGATGTATAAGAGCCATTCCCTAATGACTAAATGATCAAAGACTGTGAGCAGAAACTTCTCCAAAATGGAGATGTAATCTGGACACAGCCAAAGAATGGTCCAAATCACAATAAAAAGAAATGTAAATTAAGATAACTCGGAGGTTTCACATCACTCCCCTTAGATTTGTAAAGATTACAGATAATAAAAATGGACAGTTGGGAGAGCTATGAATTAATCCAGCCAGTAGAGGAGACAATTAAGAATTTTACTAAAAATGTTGAACCTTGCAACTTTGTGACTTTGTGATAACCACTGAAAGGCATAACTGTAAAACTCCTATATCTAGAAAAAAATACTTATATGAATTATATGTGTGTCTATACCAATGTTTACCTATATATTGCATTTATATATATTGCATATATATTGCATCTATATTACATTTTGGGGGGGCTGGGTCTCCCTATCTTGCCCAGGCCTGGCGTGTAGGAGCAGTTACTCTCCTCCTAATCAGCGTGGGAGCTTTGATCTGCTCCGTTTCTCACCTGGGCTGGTTAACCCCTCCTGCGGCAACCTAGTGACCCCCCAATCCCAGGGGTTCATCATCCCGATGTTGAATGTACTTTGTATACCCAAATGACTAACCCACTGCAACTTAGGACTCCAGGATTCCATCCTCCCCTGTTGCTAGTATTATGGCTGTACACCACCATACTTGGTCCATAAAAATGCTAATAACAACACATTTTATGGTAACAAACTGAAAAGAAAGTGGCACCTACCATTTGGAGAATAGCTGAACAAAACAGGCAACATAAATGTAATAAAACATTACTTACCATAAGAAATGATACAGGGGCAGCTAGACTAGAGCACTGGCTCTGGAGTCAGAAGGACTTGAGTTCAAATATGGCCTTGGACCTTGACACTTAGCTAGCTGTGTGACCTTGGGCAAGTCACTTAACCCCAATCGCCTTGCCTTCCTCCCTACCCCCCCAAAAAAAGAAATGATAAGTACAAAGAACCCAGTTATTTATGAAAGAGACAAAGTGAAGTAAAATTAGCCAAACTAGGTCAACAATGCCCCCATTATTACAAGGAAGAACAATAGACTTTGGAACTCTGATCAGTGTAGTGCCCAATCATGATAAGGCCTTAGTGGTGCCATATATTTTATGCCCTCAGCAGAAAATAGGTAGTAGACAATAGATATGGAAGAAAGTGTGACTTTTCAGATGTGATCAAAATATTGATTTGTTTTACAGATTGTATTTATTTGTTATTAGGGATTTGGTTGTGTAAGGTCATTGGGAAATGACAGTGAATTTTTAGAAAGAAAAAACTAAAACATTTTAAAATGTAAATTTTTTAAAATATTAAAGGATGGCAGAAGTGCTTTAAGAAAGAAACAAAAAAGAAGTAGCATGTAAAGAGGCAAAGGGAAATATTTGTCCCAGGCAAAAGGTTGGAAGGGGCATAAAGAAAGAAGGGAAAAAGAACAAAGATAAAAGTTCTTCTGTAGAGTTGGTTAGTCAATAACATTTATCAAGCACCCACTCTGGGCCAGCCACCGTGCTCAGCACTGGGTATACAAGGAAAGCCAAAAGCTGTTCTCAGGGAACTCACAGTCTAATGAAGGAAACAACCTGCCAACAGCTGTGCACAAGCAGTTGAACTGCTTCTGTAGGAAACAACTTATCGTGTTTCAAAAAATTCTGATAGGGCTTCACCAGCTCCCTGAGGTGGGCAGTCTTTAAGTGTTCAGCAGAAAGAGGTAGAGCAGAATAATGGGCACTGATGATTCTCTGGACCTAGCTAAAGCTTTGTATGTTGACCAGACATAAAGAACAGGGAAGCCTGCTTTCTTCCCAGGCCATGGATATGGGGAAAGACAGCTTCCTAAGAACTGTCAAACAAGATGGTAGCTATCACGTCTGGTGATTTGTGTGTGAAAAAGTGATACCATCAGAATAATTGCTAAAAATAATAGCTGACATTTATATTTCATTTTAAAAAGCATTGCCAGGAAGTATGAGGTCCTAAACAAAAGTACCCTGGGGATCCAGAGTATCTCATGATTTTCAGATTTGGGAAGTGAATATCTGGCTAAGAAGATGTCTGAGAATGAGATTCTAATTAAAATGTCTCAAAACTGAAAATGGAAGTAGAATGGAAAAGTTTCCCACTAAGATTTATCAAATCTGATGCCACAGAAAATAGCAAAGATAGCACAGCTGAAAGAATATCAGGAGGTAGCTCCTAATTCATAGGGGACTGGAATGAAGATGAGAGCCAGCAATAAAAATCATAATCTCAGAAATCAATACGTGCACGAACAAATAAACAAGGTGAACTAGAGATCTTAAAGCAAGGAAACAAATTTGACCTCACAGGTATCACTGAAACTTGGAACAAGATGTATGACTAGAATTTGGTTCTGGAGGAGCAGACCTTATTCAAAAGTAACAGGATAGACAAAAGATGGGGGAATGAAGTAGTACTGAATACACTTAGGAGGGAAAAAAAGACTTCCCAGAGTCCAAGGGAACAAAAGATAAAGTAGGTAAAGCAGGGTGAAGTCAAAGTGAAGATCATTGGAGGTTAGTAGGCATACACTACAGACTACATGGGGATCATATAGGGCTCAAAGGGATCTTACTGGTCATTTTAGTCATAGGATCATAAATCTAGAATTGGAAGGGACCTCAGAAATCACCTGATCAAAGCTCCTCTTTTAGCAGATGAGCAAACTGACATCAAGAGGTTAAGTAGTTTACCAGAAGTCATATAGCTGGTAGTGGCACACCAGGATTTGAACTCAGGTCTTCTAACTCCAAATCCAGCACTCTTTACACTGTAACACACTTCAACTAGGAATGAGAAACAGATGCTAACCCCGGTGTAAAAGCATGATATTGTCTCGTTAGGACACTTGAGTTGTCTAAGTCTAATGTCTATTGACATTCTCTTTGTCAAAAGCAGAGCAGCTAGTAAATTTATCATTTACCTTAACTGTAATTTCATTCTTTAAACAAGGGGAGGAATTGAATAGGAGAATTGCTATTCTGGGTTTGATTCTGACCAATAAAGAAGAATTGATTGCTAAAGTGGAAATGATGGGAACCTTGGGACAAAGAGACCGTTCCATCCAAGAATTCGTAATAGAGGAATAAAAGCAAAGCTGTCTTGACATGAAGCCTCCATGAGAGATGAGACTTGAGAGTGGTCAGAGAACCAACAGTCTGCTACTTGGAAGGCAGAAGCAAGTTGGACAAGGACGGAGAGCTCTGAAATACTAAATTCTGAGGGGGAAGAGGAACATAGAGGTATTGAAATAGAATAATATGGAAATACAGGGAACTCATAAAGAAAGCCGATCAGATTTAAGAAAGGGATATGTGGAAGGTGGAAGCAAGTAACCATATTCTGCAGAAACATGTCTGTGACAAGGGCGTTTTTATTTTCCTCTCAGCAAGGTTGGGAAGATGAAAGGGAATAGGAATAGGGGGCAAAAAATAAAATAAAATAAAATAGGGGAAAAAAGAAAAGAGAATAGGATTTTTTTTTTTAATCTAGAGAACAGGAAAAAGTCTAAAAAGTAAGATAGACAACCAGGACAGTTTTGAAAGCTATGAGCTGAATTTATTATATACTTCAAAAGTAAAGCAGTCTGTACATAGGAGAGATCTTCAGTTTTGTGTACAATCATTTTTTCCTGTTTTACTTTATTTATGAAAATGTCCATTTCATTTGATGTTTGTTAATTTAAAAATAAAAATCATTGAAAAATAAAATAAGATGGGAGCAAAGACAATATAAAAGAGTAACATGGGCCGTAAAGCCCAGAATCAGTTAAAGCTAAGGACAAAGAAAAGAGGTGGCTCTTTTTTTAAAGTTGATTTTGGGGATACTCCATTAAGGGAGCGCTGCCCATTTATTCAGAAAGAATAAATGTAAAATAAATGTAATAAAGTTGATTTGGGGAACATGAAGATAATTTTAAAAGATATACTATCCTCAGTGTGATGGGATGATGATAATATACAATGCTGACAAGGCTAAACTGCGTACATTTACCTTCTTTACTAAGAGGAGGGATCTTTAGAAAGATAGAAAAATACGTTAAACAAAAAGTAGAAACCCAAGGTAAGTGAAGACGTAGTCAGTACCTTGCTGCCCTCCATGTGTTCAGACACAGATGAACTTCACTCCAAAGTACTGAAAGAACTGGTAGCTGTGATTCAATCCTTACTGGTCATCTTGGAAAGACCTCAGAAACAGGAGAGGCGCTACTGGCATGGAAAAACGCCAGCGTTGTACTACTGTTGCAAGGGGATAGGAAGAAGGTAGACTCTCAAAATCTAGGCCAGAAAATCTGACTTCAATTTCTGGCAAAATTCTAGAACACATTATGAAGGAAGTGGTTTGTGATCACTTAGGAAAGCAGTCATCACTAAGAGCTAACATGGTATCATCAAAAACAAGTCATGCCAGATTAACTTCATTTCCCTTATTGACAGGCAACTTAAGTAGATTGTTAAATCAAGAGAATATTTTAGCTGAAATATATTTGAATTTCACATTTCCTCAGTGATATATATTTTTATCCTTGTCTTGTCTGAGGGATAGGTAGTTTCCTTATCTAACTTACAGATGACATGAAGCTTGAAGAAATAGCCATCACATAGGGTGGCAGAACCTATATAAAATTACAAGCTAAATTACAGTAGGGCCAAATCTGTATTCACTAGGGATAACTATATTTTAAAAAATCAGTTTCACAAATGAAAAATGAAGAAGGTTTGGATAGACAATAGTTCGTATGGAAAAGATCTGGGAGTTTTAGTGCTTTGGGGTTATTTTGAGGATCAAAGGAGATATCATATATGAAGTACTTTAATAAATGTTAGCTAATATTATTATTAGCTATTACGCTCCATTAGAACAGGTACCACCCTTACATTTTTCCCAACACATAGCATAACAGTCTTCATATAGTGGGTACATACTATTTGTTGTTTTTGTTGTTAACTTCCAAGGTCTTTGGATTTAAAGTTAAAGTTGTTTTGGTTTTTTTCCTACACATCCCCAAGGCAAATACTCAAATTTGGGTTAATGAGGATGTGAATATTCTTTAGTACAGCACATAGCATGGTAGGTGCTTTATTTATTGTTTGTGGAATTGATTTGCTTTGAGCCCATTAGTTTCTAACAGCTACATTTGTTCTTGGGGAATTAGCAATGAACCTTGGTTCTTGCCATGCCTTTGCATGCAATCAGTAAACCTTCATCTTTTTCGTAGTTTTGAGGGCTCTTCCTATTGTAGTAGATGCATCTGGAGTATTGCAAGCCTACCTGCTTGTGGAGCAACTAAATCCCCCTTCCTGGCTGCTTCAGGGCTGTGTGTCAACAGTCTAGGGTCACATTAATTTCCCCTGTTAGGCAAAGTGAAAGACATGTGGTCAGAGGACCAAAAAACCCATCATGACCATGCCAAGGTTAGCCTTAGCCCATGCCATGTCAACATCCCAGCACAAATTCTGGCTTGAAGATGGTAACTATGAGAAGTTCAGCTATTCCCCAGGGTACTTTAAAACTATGAAGCAATACCTGCTCTTGCTACACTCTAGGAATACCCTCAAACTGTATTGGACATTTATGCTCCTCAGAAAATATAGTTGAGGAAAAATCCAAAAACTAGATTTAAATTAATTTGGATCACAGATCAAATCCCTTGCAAGTCTATTTTTTTTCTTGGAAAAAACCCTACTAGGCATATCTTAGTCAATGCATTTGAAGAGCACCCTAAATCTTGCCTGCTTGCTTGAATAGCATTCATTTTGGTGATGTTAAAAAACATAATTTTGATGTCAATAAACACCCCTTAAAATGCCTTTGATATATGTATGCCCTATGAATAAATGTATGAGTATGTTTTTCATTAACATCATACCAATATGTTATAACATTTATAATTGAAGAGATGTAGTGTACATAACATTCTCTACTTTGCATCCAAGAAAATGCTGAAGACAGACCTTCATTTTTCTCCTTTCTTGATTCTTCAAGGTGGCCAGCCAGGAATAAGCCAAGCTGCCCTAGGGAATTACCACAGCAACTGTTTCCAGCTACTCAGCAGCTGATAAAAGCGTCCCTCTGCAGGCTGATTTCAAGGCATAGAGTGTGGGCTTTCTGAGAAGCAAGGACATAAGGATCAAGGAACACTATAGCTGAATCCCATTAGTAATGGAATACCCACCTCACCAAGGTTCTTCTTTGCCCTGGTTTTTAATTACTGTTGTTGATTGAGAGAATGTTATACAGAAAACCAGAGTGCTTCTTCCCACTCAGACCCCAGTGCTAAGTAACTAGCATGAACTGGCCACCATAATCAAGCAAACATCTATTGGCCACCTATAGTGTACTATATACTGGACTAATCCCTGTGCACAGCCTGGTTGGAGAAATAGGATATATACATAAAAGACTAAATAATAGTATTAAATAAAATATGCCCATTGGTGATGATGATGAACTACCCCACTTGCTCTTCCCTGTGTACAACATTTCATTTCCTATTTCTGTCTCTCTTTGCACAGTCCTGGAATATTTCCCAGTCCTGGAATATACTCTGTTATCACTTCCACCTTCTCACTTATAATCATAGCTTCCTTCAAAGTTCAGCTCGTATGCCAACTCCTACAGGAAATATCCAGATTTTCTAGCCCATCTTCCCAATTGCTATTCTCTTTCACGCAGAAATTATTTTGTATACATTTTATATTTAATCTTCTATGTACACATCATTCACTCACCATCCTCTGGCCCTCTCATACAAAACTCTCTCTCTCTCCCTCTTTCTCTCTCTCTCTCTCTCTCTCCCTCTTTCTCTCTCTCTCTCTCTCTCTCACACACACACACACACACACACACACACACATCTTCAGAGCTGGGTGAGACTGTTTAATTTTTCCATGAATATCCATAGAACCTAGCACACTAGCTGGCATAGAATAGATGCTTAATAAATGCCTGTTGAATAATTAATAACAGCTCACATTTATTTACTATAATCCTGTGAGACAGAGAATCATATACACAGTAAGTGATAAGGGAATTCAGAGCAGGAATAGTAAGTAGGCTGCAGTGGGTCAGGAATATGTATCTCATACAAGAGTTGGAGCACATACCTTGACAATTCTCCCCAGTAAAAAAGCCTGCCTGTGTTCAGAGATTCAGAAATGAGAGTGAAATCTAGAAATTTTGGGGAAAGTCGGCCAGTTGACTGAAATGAATGGTCCATAGGAATTTAAACTTTATTTCATGTACAGTGGTCAGCCATTGAAAGATTTTGATGGGAATAATGAGAAAATGGTATTATAAGAAATTTAATCTAGCAGGGTGTGGAATGGGATGTCTTTGGAGATAATGAGTTCCCCACCACTGGAGGTCTTCAAGCAAAGACTGAGTCCAGACCTCTTGTCAGGGATATTGTAGAAGAAATTGCTTTTGGAGTACAGGTTCAATCTGATGGCTTCTGAAGTCTCTTCCATTTCTGACATTCTGAAAGTTTGCATTAGAGCAGTGAGATAGTGGAGTCAGGCAGTTAGGAAGATTATTGCAGTAGTCTAGACATGAGGCTAAAAAGGACCCGTGCTAGTGGGATGATAGTAGAAATAGAAAGGGAAGGAAGTCTGCAAGGGGCATTATGAAAAAAGCAATCAACAGGACTTGACAGCAGAGTAGCTATGGAGCAAAAAGAAATTAAGAACGTTCTGCATATAAAAAGGATCTGGGGGGTAGAAGGATGTGAGCGTTGATAGTCTCTAGATACCTTCTAGCTAGAGAGCTGTCACTGCAGGATTTTAAGCCTGAATTGCTTTTTGTCGTTGTTGTTCAGTCATTTCAATCCTGTACAATTCTTTGTGACACCATTTGGGGTTTCCTTGGCAAAGATACTGGACTGCTTTGCCATTTCCTTCTCCAGCCCATTTTACAGATGAGGAAACTGAAGCAAACAGGGCTAAGTGACATGCCCAGGGCCACACAGCTAGTAAGTGACTAAGACCAGGTTTGAACTCAGGAAGATGAGTCTTCTTGACTTCAGGTTCAGTACTCTATTCACTGCACCACTTAAATCACTAGGAGAATAATATAATTTATAACACTGACAAAAGGAGGAAAATGTTCAAAAGAAGCTTAATTTTAACAGGGAGCAGAACTGAGGAAATGAATTCAGCTTTAGACATACTGAGTTTTAGGCAATTCCAAGCTATTTCAGCACTTCCACATAAAGGGGCCATCCTTCCCTTGAAACACTAATAGGAGTTTTAAAACAATCCTGATCTTTTCTCCAGACTTAAAAGTTAACATCCATAGACTTGCCTAGGGCATCATTTCCTGCTTTAAATAATAGGAATATCTTGAGAATATGTATATGAAAATAAATCATGTCTTTTCATTTTTAGATTAATTTACCATCAAATTCATAAATCATTTTGCTGAATCTCCTTAAGCAGCCAGCTTGGTCTCTTGATTTTACAGCCACATCTCTTCGGGTCAAGTTCTGGCATGAAATCCAGCCCTGATTCCCCTGAAAACACACCTCCTCCTACACCAACTGCTCCAACATCTGGACCACAACACCCAGGGAAAAACCAATCAGGGACTTTGGGGAACGGGAATGTTGGACAAGACTCGGCTAAAACAAAGCAAAGGAAGAGGAAGAAGGTCAGTTAAACAGAGACAGCCCTGTGTATTGGCCATTGCACTGAATTTTGGAGTTAGAAGACCTTAATTCAAATTTCAACTTTGTCGCCTGTAAGATCTTAAACAAGTCACTTCCCTTTTTTAGGTCTCAGATTCCGCAAGTATAAAGCAAGGCTTTTAAACAGGATGATTCCCTAAACCAGAAATGTCTAAATCACATGACCAGAGCAATTAGGCCTGCAAAGAAGATACTCTATTGTGTGCCATAGTTGAGATTTTCTGAAGCAAAGGAGCAATATGAATGAATTTAAAAATAAAAAATTAAGTGCTTACTATGTGGAAAGCGCCATGCTCAGTACTGGAGATAAAACAGAAATTCAATCTAGTCCCTGCCCTCAAAAACTTATGTTCTGTTAGAGGGAGATCATACCTATCGGCAAATTCAACTACAAGTCAAATGAATAGGATCCCATGGTCCTTAGAGTGCAAGAGCAAAGCAGATGATATAGCATCTTCTTTAATGTCTTTTCTATTGATGTTACCATACCAGTTTCTTATCTTAAACTTTTTGACAATGCCTACGACTCTGGTGGATCTTCAGTAGCTGTAGCGGCTGAGAAAATGAGGACTGTAGCATCTGCAGAAGTTCCCAGGTTGCACCTCTACACAGGCTGCTTCCCTGAGCTGTGCCCATGGGGGCCAGGCTGGAAATAGGGCTGGTGGGTGGGGGAAAGAGGGAAGATTACTAGTCCAAGTGCTCTTAAGCTTCACTGGCCAGCAGCAGTTAGTCCCCAGGTGCTGCTGCTGATGGATGATGAGGAGGACAGTGGGCGCCTTCTCCACAAAGGATGCTCCCTTCAGTGGTGGCTGCTAGGGCTGCACTAGAAGCAGGGCCAGTGGCCAGGGTGGGAGGAGGTACTAATGTTCCTGACGCTCTTATGCTCAGGGTCCTAGGCTTTGAGGTGATGGCACATGCTACCTCCTGTCTCTCCTAGAGAATGCTTTTGTTGTTGTTGTTGTTAATACCCATTTACTTCTCCATCCAGACTTCTTCCTTTTCAAGTACGGCCTTTTATGGTATGGCCATGGTAGTAAGTCTCTTCTATAAGCAAAATTCATTTTCTTTCAGGTATACCTTCTTACTTTCCTTTCATTGCTAACATAATTCTGTAATTCAAAGAAATATGATTACATCATTTTCAGATACATAGAGTAATTAAAATAGATATAAAAGATGTTGTGGAAGCAAACTCAGCAAGATTTGACAACTTATTGACAATTGGGGTTTGGGAGGAGAGAATCGAAGACCTGGGTGACTAAAGGTTAGTTAGTTGTGGCCTCAACAGAAATAAGGAAGTTTGGAGGAGGAGCACGTTTAAGGGGAAAGACAACTAGTTCTGTTTTGGACTGTTGACCCAAAAGGAAGATATAATAATACCTGCATTACCTACATCACAGGTTGCTATGAGGATTAAATGAAATAATGATATGTAAATGGTATGTAAAATGCTTTACAACTTTAATTCAGTATTAACAGTCAGTTGCTATCATTATTAGTAGTTAGATGCCCAACAAGAGAGGCTAGGGCTAGATACATAGAAATAGTAACTGAACCTGTGGAACCTGATAATATCTCCAAGGGAGGGTGTATACAGTAGGAAAAAGCCCAGGACAAAGCTTTGAAGGGACAGTCACAGTTAGAAAACAAAACACAGAAGAAATCAGATAAGTAGGCAAATGGTAGCCACAAAACCAGAGAAACTGTCCAAGAGGAGAATCCTATACAATAGTGTCAGTGCTACCAAGATGGCAAGAAAGATGAGGACTAAGAACAGAATTTTAGATTTAGCAATGAAAGAACCTTGGTAATCTAGGAAAGGGAAGAGTCAGCTTGAGTGACACAGTCAGAATCCAGATTAAAAAGTATTAAAAAGTCAATGCTCAGGGAGGGTAGGTGGCGCAGTGAGTAGACCCTGCAGTCAGGAGAACCTGAGTTCAAATCCAGACTCAGACACTTACACACTAGCTGTGTGATCTTGGGTAAGTCACTTAACCCCAATTTCCTTACTTCCCCCCCCCCTCCAAAAAGACAAAAAAAGAGAAGTCAGTTGTCAGTGGGAAGAAGAGAAATTGAAGCAATGAGTATTGCCACCTTTTTCAGGGCGTTCATCTGTTAAAGAAAGAACTGGTGTAAAATGATAGAGTGAGGAGGTAAAAGGGGAAAATGAAGGTAGGTTTTTTTTTAAGATGAGAGAGCTATGGGCATGTTGGCATCAAGGAAGGAACTAGTAGAGAGAGAGGGGTTGAAAATGAGGGACAGACATACAGAAGAGGAGATGATGATGGTGATGATGATGACAATGGCGATGGTGGTGATGACAGACTGCCAGAGGATAGGGGAGGGAGGGGATAAGGATCACTAGTTGAAGCATTTTTCTTGATGAGGGGGAGGGCCTCCTTTTTGTAAGAAATTGGTACAAAAGAAGAGAGAATGGGGGATGCAATCCAGAGATTTTGAAGAAGGAGCTCATGCAACAGGAGCTCAAGCATCTAGCATGAAAAGCACTTGCCTCAATAAATTAATTAATATGGCCTTTTTATTTGCAGTTAATATATGTAAATTCTTGAAGCATCCTGAAAATACTTTTTTCCTCTTCTTTGATCCTTCGGTAGATCTGTAAACTCAATAATGTGGGTATTCATTTCCTTTGATAGTGAAAATGGCAATCCATCTATTCCTTTCCATCTCTTCTGTGTATATCCCAGGGTTGTGGAGACCTTTGTCTGGTTCTTTTCACGTTTTATTGCATACCAGTACAACACTAGGGCTATAAATATATTGTCTCTTACTCTCTTTATGTGACCAACTCACCTCCCTTTCCAGTCATACATGGCCTCAGTGACATCTTTTATACCACTTCTCATTCAAAAGTCATTCTTGGTAGCATTCTGTGGCTTATTTATACCCATCGAGTCCTTCCATTTGCTCTCTAAGTCACCTTTAATTTTGATTCATTGGGGGTCATGGCATTCCATAATTTGCAGACATATAGCATCAGCACCAGTGGAATATTTATGTAAAGGAGATAGGCTTTTTTGGCAGATGGCAGCTTTTAAAAATGAGATTGAAGCCTAAAATTTCAGATTTAGCAAAACAGCTAATATACAATTAGACTACTACCATTAAGTCAGCATTTTATATTCTCCTAAAGAGCTGGTTCCCTGTACATTAGTACATGGTGTTATCATTACAAAAATATAAAAAGCTTCACGTTTTTATCCTGATTTTTATTATTCATCATGATCAGGTTTGGCGTTTGGATGTTCACAAATTCAGTCCAGCCGTTATTTAATATGTGCCCTCCATGAACAAATCATGTAGGATTATGTATGCAATATTTGTTGCTCTTCTTGCACCAATTGTAAGATTTTTCTAATCCTTCATTACTAATTAGCATTTATATAGTGTTTTAAGTTTTGCAAAGTGCTTTGCAATGTTCACTCATTTGATAGAACCACCATGTGAAGGAGGTGCCATTTTTGTCCCTGTTTTATAGAATAGGAAACTGAGGAACAAAGCAGTTAACGGATTTGCCCAACACACATAGCTAATGAGTGTCTGAGGCAGGGTTTGAACACTTTCCTGTCTCCAGTTCTGGCTCTCTGTTACACAGCTTGCTGCTAGCAGTGCTTGAAATCAAATTCCTTCATGATTTTCTTATATCTTTCATCTTCCCACTTTACAGATTAGGCAGATAGGCAAAGAGCATTAAGAACAATTTAATAGTAATCCCTGAAAGTATACTTTTGGGTCTACCACACCTAAAAAATATTTTAGTTTTTACTTTAATTCTGACTGGACTGAAATTATGTCAAAGGTCTGCCCAAATTTTGAAACACTCGCCCTGAAAATAGGGACTGTTTCCCCATATCATTACAATAACAAAAGTTTAAAACGTTTAAAAAGCCATTTCCTGTGGCTCTCTCAGCAGGCCTCCAGTGATACTTTTTTATCTGAGTGCAAGTGGCTGCTGTTCATTCTTCTGCACTTTGACATTTGGTCCTAGGTGAAATATTGAGAGCATAAAAATAGTTTTTGGTGGGTCTGTTAAGAAGAGGTCATATAAAAGTCATCTTTGATTTGTTAATGGAACTTTGGGGGGGTATGGTGTGTGGCAGCAATGATATGTGTCCTCAGGGGGGAAAAAGTGGTCCATTTGATAAAGGTTTATTTTCATATTTTATGCACTGTAGGTCTGTTGTGTGTTTTTGATTTAGTAACATTTTCGGTGCTTTTCCGTTGCAGAGCACGGCAGCCTGTGGTATCGAGACTCAAAGCGATGCCATCCAGCCCAGCCACATCAGAGAGGCCATTCGACGCTATGGCCACAAGATTGGCCCTGTTTCCCCATTCACAGTACGTAATAACAGAGTTATAAAAAGTTATATTTATGATCTGAAAGAACTTTGATTTTCAAGTGGTCAAATGAAGAAGCGCTGGAATTGTTGAGAGCAATTTGTGGCGACTGTAATTTTCTTGTATAAAAGTGGCATAATTCTCTTGGGAAAAAAACTTAGTCATTTTTGTCTCTTTTTGGAAGGACAAAAAGGTTTTTTTTTCTTTTAAATATTATTTTCTTTCAATTACAAATTATGTTTTTTGTGAGGCTCAAATTTTCTGTTTCTCAAAGCTTAGTTTTATAGGGTGTTTTCCCCCAAAATTATATGTATCCAAATATTGCCTGAAATGCTTTATATTCTAAAATAAATCAGATTGGAGATAATCACTCCTGTCAAATGTCCTATTCCCAAGTGATAGACTTCATCCTGGAAAAAGAAAAGATTTTTTGTCTTGACCAGCTTCAAACTAAGCTAAAGGGTACTCAAGCTGTACACCTCTCAAGTTTAGACCAAGCGCTTTTTTTGTCGAAAATTAAAGGCTTGGTAATTCACCCACCTAACAAATAGTATTATTTTTAAGTCCATCTGGGGACTTGCTTCTTAACCTGGCCCTTTAGGAAGCCTTTGTTTTGAGATTTGCCCTGTTTAGAGGAAAAATTATATATTGAGGTAACTCATATAGAATAGGACCTACTGCCTCATAAGATCATTTTTCACATTATTTACTGATAAGACTTTCTTTCCCTTTCTTGATCCAACTAATTTATTATTCATTTTACAAGATCTTAATGTGTTGATGAGAACAAGTTCTTTCATATATAACTACAGTTGTTCTGCTACCTTGTGATTGTAAATGCTTTAATTTATATAACAGGACTATGTCCTCTCCCTCCTACACTCACAATTGCGATGCTGTTTGTGAGTGTGATACATCTTTTTACATGGGGACAGTTTATTTCCTGCACTGTGCACAGTTTGAGATTCTCTTCACTGAATAGTGAAAAATGAAATGAAAACCCTGTGCTTCTGTTGCAAAAGGAGACCTGACTTAGAAAGAGCTGCATAGTCAGCTCTGCCAAAGCCCAGATGGAGATTTAGACAAGCCCAGGATTGCTGGGAAGAGGACCTAAATAGTTGATGAATTTGAGGGAAAGATTATAAGGAAAGATTAAAAATATAAAATTTGTAGTTTGGCCAAATTGTGACTAAGAGGTTGGTGCAATGGAACGAGTTTAAGGAAGAAAAGGCAAACAACCAACGATGATAATAATGTGCAAGTAATTGAAGGGTATAGGAAGCAAGGAGAGGAGATTTTTGAGAGGTGACCTAAGATGGGAACTAGGAGTAATGGATGGAATTAAGTAAAAGAGAATGCCTAATACAAGGGGAAAACTTCCTAATCATGGAGTTGTTAAGACTACCACAAAAGGGAGCGGTATCAGTGGTCAAGCTTAAAAAAAAAAAAAAACTGAACTAGGTACTTAAGCAAACCTCATAGATGTGGCCTCATCATTTTTTTCCATTTCTGACCTAGACTAAATGATTCTCTGATCATTAGTTATAATCTCATCATGAGGTTATTTCAGCACTCAGTGTAAAGCTTTGTATCATAGGAATGGCATTTATTTGGGAAACACTTAAATCTAGATTCAGAGGTATTGAGCTGAATTCTGTTACACCACATAGCCAATTTATTGGGCTTTTAAAAATGCCTACTGAAGTAAAGTAATTTCAAATAGCTCACATCAGAGTATCCCAGTGGAAAATGGAATGTATATTCAGGGACCTGGGAAGTTCACTGATACTTTTCTAGATTACAAAGGAGAAAGGAGCTGCTGGTGCTCCAAGATTTCTTCCTCTTCTTCTAACCCTACTCACTTTGTTACAAAGCAAGATCTTCGGATAATAGAGTCTGGAGATAGAAAGAATCTTAGATAACTTTCCCTTCCACAGACTGTGTAGCATCATGGTATACTGTAAAGGACATGGTCCAGAATTCTAGTATTGGTCCTGACACTAATTTATGTGATCTTAAGCACATTGTTTCCCTTCTCTCATATTCTCTATGAAATGAGTAGGATGAGATTTCCAAAGTTCCTTATGGCCCTAACATTCTGTGACTTTCCTAAAATTGATTTTGAAATAAACGTTTAACCTGCCAGCTGCATCTGTAAAACAGAAAGAGAGCAATTCACTTCTGGGGTCTTATGGCCAGGGTTGTGGTACAGCCTTCTGAGCTCGCATTGTTCTGATCAGCCAGAGTCAGACACGCTGTACTTTGACTCCAACATAGTGACATCATTTGGATCCTCTGAGAACAAAGGATAACAACCAACCAGGATGTGAAGTCACAGGACTGTTAGGAAGGTTAAATACATTGAGATGTATAAAACTTCTTTTAAAACTATTCAGTTCTAAGGTATTACTTTACCTGTATGACACCTTTACAGATTGTATAGGGTAAGGATTATCTCCATTTAGATTAGAAGATGAGAAAACTGATAAGAATGATGGCATAACAGAACTAGGATCATAGTCAATTGACTCCCACCCCTGCTTTTTTTTAATGCCATAGAACTTCACCTTCATGCAGAAACAAAATGACCATGTGCAAGCATCCTCACACCTATATCTGCAACACTACACATGCATGCACACGCGCACACACACACACACACGCCTATTAGTGAAACAACTTTCACATTTACTTTTGTTCTTTCTTCTAGACTTCCTCTCACACACAGTTTTCTATGACTGTCCTCATGCTTATTTACGTAGTCATCCACACTTATACATAATACAAATATCTTTATTAATATTCATCCGTTTATAATCACATACTTACCAGTGAAACTCTTTCCACATTTCTTTTTTATCCCTTCATTTTGCTACAGAAATGTATTTTGTCCAATAATATTCTTAATATTCCACCATTCCATAGCTCTGACAGTCTGAATAAGCTCCATCAGAGAGTTTATGCAAAATGGCACAGTGGAGGGAACAGAACACTGAATGTGGAGGGAGAATACCTGAGTTTGAGGCCTGATTTGTGCATTTGCTAATTATGTGGTCTTAAATAAGTGACCTTGCCTCTTTGGACCTCAGTTTCCTCATCTGTAAAGTGGAGATGATAACATTTGCACAAAGGATAAAATAACCCTTGCAGAAGATTGTTTTTAGTAATAGATACTAAATGTGAAGTGCTTTGTAAATATCAAAGTACGCGCTCTCTCTCTCTCTCTCTCGCTCTCTCTCGCTCTCTCTCTCTCTCTCTCCATATATATATGTATATATATATATATATATATATATATATATATATATATATACAGACACACGCCATGCATTGCATCGGCCTTTATTAGAGTTCTTGTTTCTTTTTTCTTCTTTCACAGTAGATGAATCCATGTGATGACGTGTTTTTAAATAGATTTTTGGATAGGAATTCAGTCAGTCAGTAAACAATTATTAAATACCCACTGTGTGCCAGGACTGTGCTATGCCCTGAGAATCCAGAAAGAGACCAAAGACAGCCCCTGCCTTTAAGAAACTTGCAGTCTGATAGGAGAGACAACAAGCAAACACACCATATATAGAATAAATAGGAAAAAATTCCCAGAGAGAAGACATTTTGATAAAGAGGGGATAGGAAAGGCTTCTTGTAGAAGATGGGTTGTTAGGTGCAACTTAAAGGAAGTCACGGAAGGCAGCAGATGGAGGTGAGTTGGGAGAGGATTCAAGGCGTGGGAAATAACCCAGAGCTGAGAGATGGAGTGAAACAGCCAGGAGGCCAGTGTTACTGCATTGAAGGGTACGTGTTGGGTAGGAAGGTGTGTAAGAAGACTGAAAAAAGTAAGAGGTAGCTAGGTGATGAAGGGCTTTGAAAGCCACACAGAACATTTTGTATTTGTATTTGATCCCAGAGGCAATAGGGAACCACTGGAGTTTATTGAGTAGGGGGGGTGACATGGTCAGACATGTGCATTAGGAAGATCACTTTAGAGGCTGAAATGAGCATGGATTGGAGTGCAGAGAGACCTGAGGCAGGTAGGCCCACCAGCAGGCTATTGAAATAGTCCAAGTATGAGAAGGCAAATTAACTGTGAACAGCATATTTTAGCATGCAAACAGGGTCTGGTTCTGAAAATAAGGCATCTGTGAAAACTGATTATTCATTTCTGTGTAATGCTCTTAGTATCCAAATTATTACAATATATTAGTAACCATTAGAAAATATCTCATTACCAAAGATAAAATACATGACATCCAGGTAGGACTTCAGCTCTGCTCGTTAGGGGCCATCTCATTTTGCCATCCAAATCCCACTAGATGAGGGCCCACACCAGGGTGGTGGTAGTGTCATAGAAATGAAGGGGTCATATTCAAAAGCCATTGTAAAATTGACAGGACTTGGCAACAAGCTGGATATGGGAAGTGAGAAATAGGGAGGGGTTAAGGGTAATCCCTAGGTTCCAAACTTAAGGGACTCGGGGGACTGTGTTGTGTTCTACAGAAATAGGGAAGGTAGGAGTGGGGAGAGGGTTTATGGAGAAAAATGAGTCCCATTTTGGACATGTTCAGTTTTAAGATATTTATTGGACATCCAGTTCAAGATATCTGAAAGGCAATTGGGGATGTGAAATTAAGGGTCCCCAGAGAGGTTGGGACAGTATAGATAGATTTGAAACTCAGCAGCAGAGAGATGGTTATTAAGTTCATGGGAGTTGATAAGATCAAGTGAACTAGTATTGAGGGAGAAGGGAAGTGAGCCTAGGACAGAACCCTGTGGGATAGCTGTGGTTAGAAGGTGTGTCCTGGATGAGAATCCAGCAAAGGAGACTGAGAAGGAACCTTCAGATAGGTAGGAGAAGAACCAACACCAAGTGGTGTCCCAAAAACCTAGAAAAGAAAGTAGCAACAGGGAGAGGGTGCTCCACAGTGTCAAAGGCTACAGAGAGATCGAGAGAATAACAATTGAAAAACATTCAGAATTAAAGTCAAACCCACATCTATTCCTAAAAACATCTGTATATTTCCAGGGTTAGTGTTAGAAACAAATCTAGGGTTAAAGTTAGGGCTAACCTAACCTTGACCTTAACCTTAACCAGTACTCTCCTCTTTAATCCTAAAAAATAAATGTATTGAAAAAATATATAAAATAATAATTTTCTTCCAAGTCAGAATTGTGTCTTTTGGCCTTCCTGTATACACAGAGAGAAATCCTGAGTGGTAATGTGAGTTCCTCATCCTTTCCTCACAGGGATCTTTTTTGTAGAAGGTATTTTCTACAACTAAATCTCATTCAGAGTTTATTATTCCCAGGGGTAAAATTAATGGTGACCTCCCCACCCAGATTAATAATGTTTGAAGCATTCATAATTACTTTTTAGCTATAAATGTCATGAAATGTTTTTTGACTTGAACTGAATAAATGTAGTTACAGCATTCAGGTATCCCAAGTGACTCCACTACCTTGTCATGTAGTATCTGGTTTTATGTTTTCTAACAAAAGAGAAATTTAGAAAACAAATATGAGACTGCATAAAATGAATAAAAGTTACCATAATTTCAATTAATGTATAGTTATAAATTTATAAAAAATATTGAAAAAACTAGCATACAGAGATTCTTATGTGCCAAAATTGTTAATAATTTTAGAAAAAAAAGATTGTGATTGTGAACTCACTTGACATTGAACTCATTTGTTCTTGGAGTATAATACTAATAATATTCTTAAACTTGAGCCCACTACTATTAAACATTTTACTTTAACTCATCCTTGATATTTGCAAATATTCTTGCCTATTACTGTTGATTAGAGAGTGAAATATTGTTTTCAACTCTTGCTATACAGTCTTGCCATATGGAGTGTTCTTCTGGGTTCCTGCTGTTGTGGTGGAATTGGTCCTATGGGGTATTCACATGCTGTAGAGACTGACATTGTAACCCATATCAGAAAGAAAGCAGCAGCTGACAGTAGCCCTAATAAAGGTACCACCTTACTTACCCTGAGACTACCTAGAGGAGACTTGTGAAAGCAGGCATGGCCCAGGTTTCTGGGCTTGTTATTCTTAAAAGGGCTTCTATACAGTGAATTTGGTGATGGGTTTGTTTAGCTAGAGGGAGAGCAGGAGAGTCAGATAAAGCTATAAGTAGAAGAATAATACAATCCTGGGGAGTCCAGTGCCCTACGTACCTTTTCCTTTGTGTGTGTGACTCTGAATAAAGTTATATTTATTGGTCTGTGCAAGAATCTTCTTGAGCTCTTTAGGCACAGAATACCCCCAAGAGAATGATATCACTGTTACAGTGATAATTGTATATCCTATATTGGAGAGAGCTGCTTCCTTCATGAGCAGCTTCTGATCACTTTCCTCTCTCCTTGGGCATTCCTATATTAGAGGACCAGGGATCCTGATGGCTGGTGGTTGCAGAACCCTGTCAAGTGACTCAAATGCCCACCTTATATATTTGTACCAATGACCAAATTAATCTAGAAGCCGCAAGTTACTAGTAAATTGAGAAGGTTTGTGGCCATAGTAATAGCTCACCTGCAGTTGGGTGTGAAATCTCATAAAACGACTTGCACAATCTCAAAGTACATAGATGGAGGAAATATCCCTATAAAGGGGTATAAAATTTTTATAGGTAGATAGCTGCCAGTGACAAAACCTTACTGCCAACAGCCACCTTCCTCATTAAGCAGGGAAGATGGAGATATGTTTCACTGCACCCCAAACCAAGTGGGAGACCCTTATCATTGCTCACTGTTCTCAGCAGAAGTAGCCTGCTACTGGATTCTCATTAACAAGCACTGAGGCCCAGGCCATGTCCAGGAGCAAAACCAAATTTCTTGTCATCAGGAACTGACCCGGTGACTGGAAGTTTGGAGTTATTTCTCTCTCCCTGTATAGTCCATTAGACAGCAGCAATGGCAAATTCCTGCCAGAACTTGCTCCTAAGTATGGGCTATTTAAACAGTCTGGCAGCCCAGGCCTGGGTTGTACAGACCAGCCCTGCTTGGCAGTATAGACAGCGGTTAAAATATAGCCTTTTAGGTCATCAGATAGTATCTGCCACAGTGAAAAAAGTAAGTACTAAGATATGATGGTGGAGGTAGAGGTGGGGGAGGTGGTGATGGTGACAGTAATAGCTAGCTTTTATGTAGTTCTCTCTCTATGCCAGGCACCATGCTGAGGACTTTACAGATATTGTCTCATCTGATCTTCATAGCAGCTCTGCAAAGCAGGTGCTGCTCTTGTCACTATTTTGCAGTTGAGGAAACTGAGGCAGAGGTTAAGTGACTTGCCTCAGATCAAACAGCTATTAACTGTGTGAGACTAGATCTGAATCTAGTCTTCCTGACCGTAGGCTCATCATTCTATCCACTGCCGCCAGCTACAGATAGAATACACTACCAACAACTAAAGGCGTTCACCTGATGATCAATACATTAGACTAGTTGCAATAACTAATAGATGGTAAATATGAACCAATCATGGTGATAAGATCGTTAAACTGTAATGCAGACAAACTCTCCCATCTCTCACAGACTGCCCACCCTTGTCATCAGTCTGACAGGCAACAGAGTTCTACGTGATAGCTGCTTATCCTGGTTTAGACAGTACTTTTGTACTTTCTTATGTATAAAATTAGGCCGAAGTCTTTTGCGTGATTATGGATCTCGCTTGAAAGGTTCTGCATTACTCTGGGACTTGATAAAAATTAATGTCATCTGCTAACAAAAACATGTGGAAAACCTTATCATCTAATCCAGAGTCCTCTTTTGTTTGGTCTCTGTACTAAATATCCTCTATGACTGTGGAAAGACCTTTGGTGAGCATAGAGCTCCCAGTTTTGTTCCTCACTGGACATTCACAATCAGAGAACTGTCAAGCAAAATCACTTAAGTTTTTACATCTTATATGATTTTGACATATGATAGGCAGGGGGAGGGGAAGAGAACTTTATTGAAGGAAGACCTTTTAAGGTAGAATTTTGCTTTATCAGGTTATATTTTTTAATTGTCAACAAATAATGAGCCCGATGGGGTCCTGCATTTGCTTTACCTTTCAGTCAATTGTGTCACTATAGAAAAGTGAAAGACTTCTTAGTTCTTTCTCATACCTTCACCAGAAATGCTCTGAACATAGTTGTGAATTATTCTTATAAATATTTTATAGAGATGGGGAAATCTATATGGGTTAATAGATATTTTCTCTGTCACCTTTTTTTGGGGTAATCATTTTTTGTGAGAATTTGATCCTGTCTCTATAACATATCTTAAATCCTTCCCCTTCTTCCCACTTAGAGCTTCTATCCCAGGATGAGTATTCGTCCTTCCTTGCCTGGACTATCCCTATAACTTAGTCTTCCCATTATTTTCTTTTCGTCATTGTATACACAGTGCTGAACACACAGCAGGTACCTAATAGATATTTATTGCATATAGACAAAATGAATCTCAAAAATCTGTTGTCAGCATCCTCAAAATTGTGTGACCTCCATCAAGGAATTCCTATTTGTAGGTTTGGTCTAATCTAGCTGCTCTTCCCACCTTTTCTTTAGTGCCATTTGTTTCCTCATATGCCACATCTGAGACTGTGATGGTAGGGTACTCGTGTACTGGCACCTTTCTCACTGATTGAGAGTTTTTGTATATATATCTTGATGGAATTATTCCATTTTTTGTCTGTTCCTTGTTCTCCTTCCAGTTTCGTCCTTAATGATCTTGCTTAATTGTATCTCTCACCATTTTCTTTTAACTTGTTTATTTTCCACCTCTGATATTTTATGAGCTAGTACTGCTCATAATCATACAACATCCTCTCCTATAAGATTTTACAACTGATTTTATGCTATAAACTACTGGTGTCCTTGACTGACATCTCTCTCCAGTTGACAAGGAGAGCAAGTTGTTTTTTGACTGAGGTGGTTTCTAGGTGCTTTTAATCTCCTTGTTATGATGACTGAGCTCTGCCAGATAAACTTTTTTAGAAAACTTTGATCTACAGTCAATGTTTGTTCTTTTATCCATTTCCCATTTTCTAGTATATGTGACTGTTTAAATAGATAATGTTTTAATTGTATGCCCTAACTTCTTGTCATTTGTATTCTTCCAATTTCATACTGATTTTGATCTTTGCTCTAACAAGATGATGACCTGACTATACATATCCAACTATATGGAAAATGAATCCCACTGTGGTAACCAGTTATTTTCCATCTGTTAACATATAATTAATTCCATGTTTTGTGATTTTATTTGATGTCTACCATGTCCAGTGACTCCTGACTCTTTCCTAAAAGAAAGTATACATCATATATAGGCACAAAACATATATGAATATGTGTGTATGTGTGTGTGTGCATATTTCTTCCTCCTGAACCATATTTTCTAACACATTTTTTGCCATCCTCCCCTATACATGTTTTAGCATTGAAGTTAATAAGTATTGAATTATACAGCAATTTTACTTGGAGCATTTTGTTGAGTCCTTTGGTTTATTTTGCAATGATAATGTATTGATGTGATTTTTAGCGGTGTATTTCATGCAAAGCTTATTGCACAAATCAATAAATTTAATTATTTTAGTCCAATTACAAAGATATATTGTCATTTAGTTGATTTCGTAGTTTGTCCACTCAGTCCATAGACAAGCATCTCACACTTAGAATCTGACAGCTAAGTTAACGTTCATGTACAGTCTAAAAACTATGATTTTTTAGCTACCTTTGACAATCACTGCAGAAGTAGAAAGGACAACACAAAACTGAGAGATGTTTTTTACTTTTTCACCATTTTCTGGGATTCCACAACCAAAGAAATTATCACCAAGTAGGCTGCCTACTAGTCTACCTATTTCTTTACACTTCGGTATGTTGTCCTCCTTTTGTGTGTTGTCTCCATCCATTAGATTATAAGCTCCTTGAGGGCAGAGACTGTTTTTCTTTTTATTAATCATATCCCATACTCTTAGCAGAGTACCCTGCCCATAGCAGAAACTTAATAAACTTTTATTGGATTAGATATAACTATTGCTCAAAAAGTAGATATAGTCTCTTGCCAGGGGCATATTTAGAGTCTTTCCAGCTTGGTTGAACCTGCCAGAGGACACATTCTATTAGCCTAGCCTTCAAGAAAAGTCAATTCCACCTATATCAGATGAAAATTGAAAGAGTTTGTGGAGGCAGATCTATAATATGACACATTCAAAGGCACTCTAGTACATTGGAAAGAGTATTGAGTTCAGAGTCAGAGGTCCAAAGTTTCAATCCCAGCCACCTTACATATAACTATATGAACTTGAGCAAGTGACTTAATTTTTCTGGGTTCCTGTTTCTTCATCTGTAAAATTGAGGAGTCATACTAAATAACCCCTGGAAGTCCCTTCTATGTCTTCGTCTATGATTCTTCCTTGTGGTAGGGGGAAAAAAACTCCATACATTTAATGAACCTTAAAAATTATTTTAAGTATTGCCCATCATTTGAAACAGTAGAGTTCTTTCATAGTCATGTATAAGGGAAGAAAATCTTGTTTGTTTTTTTCTTTTAAGAATCATAAAGCGTTTAATTCATTTTTTTAAAAAATCGTGGGTAAGAGATATAGGACTTTTTTCAACAAATGCTAAGCTCTATAGTACAATTCATTATTAAACAAGAAAAAGTTACAAGGAATAAAGGGAAGCCAGTTAGATGAGTGTTATTTGAGGCAAACTACCTCTTTTATGCCCTGGTATACTCTTGGGCTTTAGGATTCCATCTATTACCTTTTGATCATGCCCTCTGAAATTGCTTATTTTCTGTTTGTGTCTCTTTGTCTGCTTTTATCCTTAAGTTTTTAGGGGTTCTCTAAACCTATTGTTAGAAAAATTATTATATGACTTGTAATGACGGTATTCAGAGTAATCTCACTTCACAGAGAAGGATAAATAAAGCTTAGGACTGGTCCTGGCTCTCAGGCCAGAATTTCTTCATTCCAGATAAATATTATCAAAGATTTTCATTTATAGAAGTTCACTATAGACTCATTTGATTATGTAAAACAGCAAAAGCACTCAGGCCAGTGATGTAATTTTTTTTTTCTATTTTGAATTCTTAGCTCAACCCAAAACTCTTATTTTGAGTACATTTTATTATTATAATGAAAAAATAAGCCAGAGATCAGCTTGTTAACCAACTATACATGCCAATAGCAGGAATTTAAGCTTGCTGTAGGTTTTGCTGAACATCCATTCGGGGGACCAATCAATGACATTTTTTTATATCCATAAACTAGATTTTAGACAAATTTGGGGGGTTTATTGCCCCTTTTATTCTGAAAATTCTATAGCAAGGTATTTTTATCATTGTAACTTAAAACTTAAATATGTATCAACTGATTTAAACTATATAGTCTTTGAAACAATACATTCAGGTCACCTCTTTAGAGTTATAGTTGTCCATGCATATACAGTAACCCGTTCTTATGGAATTTTCATAGGGTTTTTTATAGATTATTTGTGAAAATTGAGAAAACTAATTGATACTCTTTAACGATGTTTTAATTTCTACCTTGCCTGCTTTCTTTCTAAAATGAGAAATTGTTGAGGCACTAAAATAAACGAGAATAGTGCCTTTCTTGCTAGCCTAAGTGGCTTATCTTGACCTTACTGAAGTACCTTATTAGGCTTAATATAGTCTGCTTACCTAAAATAAGACCTCTTTTGAAAGAGAAAAAAAAATACAGGTATTCTCTTAAAGAACAATTACACAAAACTGCCATGTAAAATAATTTTTCATTATTAATTGATTTACACTTATTTCTATTCAAATAAAGATATTTCATTTGTTATCATTACCATTTTCTTCATTATTTTAATTTTTATTTGTTGCTAAGAGTATCATTATAGGCTACACTTGAGTTTTTGTGCAAGTCAAATTTGAGGAAAAGTATGGTTAGTCCAATATGGTAATCAGATCTTATTTTTTATAAACCTCATATTAGTGACCAAAATGACTAAAATATTTATTCTACTAAATACTTCAGTGTCTCAAAATGTATTGCTTAAGAAAATATGTAGAATATATATTTTATGAAACAATGTATATGCATTATCTTTGATTAATATTGTCTTCCTAATAGAGTAGAACAAAAATATCCTTCCCCACACACACATGTAAATTTTTAGATGGCTTTCCTCCCAGCAATTGCAATTTCACAAGTGGATATGATCAGTTAATGTGTATAATGTCATCAAGGTATGATTCTGTTCTGTTGTAACTATAAAATTTATCTTAGAAAAAGAAAATAAAAATACCTGATTTTTTTGATGAGTCAAAATATATGAAATCAACACTTGCTGTTTCTGAGTTATGAATTGTAAATATCATCAATGAAGTCAAACTCAGACACAAAGAGAAGGCATTAAGGTAAAATCTGCCTATCCCCAACAATAGAAATAGACTTTTCATAGTTAAAAAAAAAAAAACCTAATAGATCTTTGTCTTTCTGACTAATATTTAAAGGAAAAAAAAACATTTAAAATCTATGCACAGGTCATGAACACTGAAGACCTGAGTCCTTTGACAGCTATGCCATTGATAGCTAGATACAGAATATGAAGGAAGATGTCCTAATCTGGTATGACTTTCATATGATTTCTTGTTTCATTACCTGGTTAGGGCTCTCCCTACTTAATCAGAATGTGCATATAGTTTTTGGCATGTCCCCAAAATGGGAATTCTGTTTACTAGAGAACATATTGGCCTATTGACCCTTGTTGGGATCAAGAGCCAAGAGCCCAGATACTGGAGTCAGACCCGCATACACTGGAACATTTGGGCAAGGAAGAGGGAAGAGGTGTGCACTGACTGAATGAAAGAATGTTTGAGCTGACTGGCTCCAAAAAATCACATCAGCCTGCTGAACATCTGTGTACTTTAGTTCTATAGTAGACCAGCTTTTACAGATGCCAACAATTCCTAGCCTGGAATTAATTTGATGAGCCTGATCTAACCTAAACCACTTCATTTAGATGAGTGAATTGATAAAAACTGGGTGGGAAAAAGATTACATTTTTAACGTATTTGATCCAGCAGGTTCTGAGTGTTTAAAAACTAAGTTTGTATCTGTAGTACCTTGCATATAAACCAGTGTTTAATTTCACTACTTTGAAGCCAGGTGACACAATGGACAGAGTGACAGGCCTGGAGTAAAGAGAATTCATCTTCCTGAATCCTGAGTTCAAATCTGGCCTCAGATACTTGTGAACTGTGTGACCCTGGGCAAATCACTTACCCTTATTTGCCTCAGTTTCCTTGTCTGTAAAAATGAACTGAAGAGGGAAATGACAAACCACTCCAATATCTTTGCCAAGAAAACCACCAGGGGGGTCATGAAGATTTGGACATGAATGAAAAATGATTCAACATCTTTGAGTCTGGAAAAGGGCTCATGTCCTTTTAGGAAAATCTTTATAGCAAGTTAAACTCAGCTGATGGAAGCATAGAACTCACAGAATTCCACAAGACCAAGAGCCGGAAGAAAGCTCAAGAGGTTATCTTCTACAATCTCTTCTTTTCCAGATGAGGAAACTGAGGTCTGAAGAGATAGTGACTTGCATTGGTGATATAGGAAGTAAGGAGCAGAGCTGGGATGCAGAGCCATATCCTCCGATTGCACATCCAGCGTATTTCTGCCATACCATCCTGCTTCTCTAAAGCTAGGTTGCTTTATTCTGTGCTCCTAACCCTAGCAAGTCTTCATAATAGTGGCAACCTGGGATCAAGAGAGAGCTGGTTTTAAATCCTGGTACTTACTAGCTAAGTCATCATGGGCTAATCACTTAACTTCTCAGCCTCAATTTCTTTTTTTTTATTCAGAAATTTTATTTTTGATTTAAACTCTAGAACACAAATATGAAATAGAGAAAAGAAACAAAAGCATATCATAAACTTAAATATCAGGACTTAAATACAAAGTTAGAAAGGAAAAAGCACATCGTGTGCATAGCAGAACATGAGAGGATTCAAAATATATAATGATAAATTTTCATTTCAAAAAAGCCTATATGATAAATGATACATGTTGCATTACGAATTGTCCATCTTTCTTTGCTTCCTTGTGAATTTTCTTTTATTATCTGCTGTGCCCTTTTTTTACTTTGTTCTTTTTTCCCTCCTCCCAGTCCTCCCCAGAAGACTACAATAAAGTTTAGATATATTTCTCTGTAGCTATATATACATATACTTTCCCAAACCTATTCTACTCCTGATCTTTATTTTTATGTATATGCATATCTCTTGTTTCCTATCCCTCCTGCCTCCTCTACTTTACTTCTCTCCACTACCTTGCCCTCCTATGACTTGCCTACTACCCCCCTCTAAGGTTCCCTTCCCTATCTTCCCATTTCCATAAATCTAAATACCCTTGTATACCCCTATTTTACCTATTCTCTCACTCTCCCCTCTAAATATCTCTCCCTTGTTCTCTCCCCCCTCCCTATGCCCGTACTATTTTATTTCTTCTGAATTTAAAAGACTTTTATACTCTTCCAAATATATATGTATTGTTCCCTCCTAAACCCATTCCCAATGAAAATAGGTTACCAGAACTACCAGCCCTCCTCCCCCATCTAATTCATCTGTATCAATTTTTTCTCTTGTATTTCATTTGTATAAAATAATTACTGTTTTAAGTTGTTCCTACATGGTTTTACTTTTTAAATTCATATAATACTCAGGTTTACCCCAATCTTTCTTATGAGCTACCCAGTTACTGACAAGAATCTTAGACATACATTTTGCATTTTACATATTTAAAAATAGTCTGTCCTTATGGATCCTTTATCAATCTTTGTTATGTGCCTTATAATTCTCTTGATTTTTATATGTTGAATCTTCTATTAAGTTCAGGATTTTTTTAATACTAGGTCTTGAAAGTCTGAGAGTTTATTGAAAGTCCATTTTTTTCATTCAGGAAAATCCTTAATTTTGCAGGGTATGATATTTTTGGCCAGAGCCCTGGTTCTTTTGCTCCTCTGTATGTTGTGTTCCAAGACCTACAGTCCTTTAATGTCTCTGCTCTAGGTCTTGTGTAATTCTAATTATGGCACCATTATATTTAAACTGTTTTAATTTTGATGCTTTTACTATTTTTTCCTTCAGCTGAAGGTTTCAGAATTTGACTATGATATTCCTATGAGTTTTCCTCATAGGATCTCTTTTAAGTGGTGATCTATGGATTTTTTTCTATTTCTACTTTCCCTACTTGTTCTAATGCTTCAGGACAATTTTCTTTAATTATTTCTTGTATTATTGTATCAGGATTCTTTTTTTGATCATAATTTTCACTTAGTCTTATTATTTTTATATTTTTTCTTCTATTTTTTCATTATTCATATTTTGTTTGATCATTTCTTGATCTCTTATAATTTCACTGGCTTCACTTTGTCCAATTCTAATTTTCAAGGTGTCGTTTTCTTCCTTAAGACTCTGGATCTCCTCTTCTAACTGGTTGACTTTTCTTTTATACCCTTCTTGTTTTCCTTGGAATATTCCTTTTTTTTTTAGTTTTTCTTTCATCCCTATCATTTGATTTTTAAAGTCTTTTTAAAGATCTTCTGTTACCTCCTTTTGGGCAGGTGCCCATTTGACGTTACTTTTGGAGGAATTCTTTGCTTCAGTATCCTCCTCTGAAGATGAGCCCTGGTCATCTCTATTCCCATAATGGCTTTCTGTGGTTGGATTCTTTCTCCTTTGCCTGTGCATTTTTTGTGGTAATAAATTAATTTTTGTAATCACCTCTAGCCTTGGGGTGTAAGAAACGGTGTCTCTTACCTCAGATCTTCAGTTCTCCCCTCTAACCAGGAATCAAAGCTGGCTTTCTGCCCCACTGCTTTTGCACTCACCAGGCGTGTGCTGGTTCCTTCTTACTCCCAATGCTCTTTGCAGCGCAGCTGGCTCTGGTATTTCTTACCAGCAGAGGTTCCCTCAGTCTTCCCAGGCTCAAGCATCCAACTCCCCTCACTATCCTGGGGGTAAAATTTAAGTTCTGGTGACTGGGATAATGCAACCTCTCAAACCAACTAACCCCCAAGACTTGTGGCTTTAATATTATTAAAACAGAGCCTAGCCTGGAGGTGTTTACTCTTCATTGGGACTAAGCCTTGTCCTGAGATTTTTCTTCCCATCTTCTCAAACTGTCCCAGGAGGACCCAGGTTATGCCCCTATTCTTATTTATCTCCACCCATACTTTGTTTGCCCTAAAGTGCTATTTTAACTCTTTTGTGGGGGAAAATCTTGAGAGCTTGGAATTTTCTGACTTACTCCGCCATCTTCCCAGAATCCTCTCCCAGCCTGAATTTCTTAATTTGCAAAATGATAAGTCCTATATTACTTACCTCCTAGGGCTGTTGAAATGATCAAATGAGATAATGTATGCAACACAGTTTGTGAATCTTAAAGTGTTACATAAATGTCAGCTGATGTTAATGATTATCTGACTGGAGATAATAAGATAGATGAGGACAAGTCCATCAACACTACTAGAAAAAATTATTCAGATGGCATGCCCTTTGGCTGGTAGCATCACTTTTATATGGAAAAGGAATAATTAATTAACAGAATAATTAACAAGCTTTTATTAAATGCCTTCTATATTCTTAGCATTGTTCTTCTAGGCATGAAGCATGTAAATATACAAGTGAGATGGTCCCTGACTTGAAGGACCTAACAAACTATAAGGATAAAAACATGTTAATGAAAGAATAGACAAGATAGATGCAAAATAAGTCCAAGTACACAGTGATTTATAGAGAGAGAAGAACACCAAGACTAAGAAAACTGGGAAAGATTTCTGGAAGGAAGTCACATTTTAGCTAATCAATTCCAACTAGTAATGGCAAGAGTGGGAGAACCCACAAGTTATCAACCGTAGTCCATGTGATCTAAGAGTGAAAAGAGAAATCACTTTTAATATCTCTGTCCCCAAACCCAGAAAGTATCCCTCCTTCCTCTGAAATCTCATAGCATTTCTGCACCTGACATAAACTTTCACATTCTACTTTATGGTGTTACTTAAGTACATGCCATTGTCCTGCCTGGATTAGAAATTCCTGGAGGATTGATTATTAATTTTTTTTAATTCCTTGCCTCTGTCACAGTACCTTACATATGGTGTTGATCAGTGATTTCAGTTATGTTTGATTCTTCATGACTCCATTCAGGTCTTTCTTGGTAAAGGTACTAGAAGGGTTTGCCATTTCCTTCTCCAGCTCATTTTACAGATGAGGAAACTAAGGCAACAGTTAAGTGACTTGCTCAGTCCAGATTTGAACTCAGGAAAGTGAGTCGTCCTGCCTCCAGGCCCAGTGCTGTATCCACTGCTCCACCTAACTGCCCACACGTACGGTAAGCATCAATAAATGGTGGTCAAATCAAAATTGCAGTGTCCTTGTTGGAGTTTTGTTGGGATATAAATTCAGTTCATCAATTGTTTATCTATTTTATTTAACCAAGATTTAGCCAGCGTTTGAATACAGAGATCACACAATCAAAAAATAGTCTTAAGCTAAGCACCAAGGTTACAAATAAAGGCAAAAACATTCCATTCCCTCTAGGGTTTACATTTTAATAGGTGAGAAAACAAGTAAATGGCTAGATATAAACAAGACATATGCAGAGTAGAAAGAAGGCAGTCTTAGAGGGGAAAGCACCAGTATGGGGGGACAGGAAAAGGCCTCCTGCTAGAGGTAGGATTTGAGTTGAGTCTTGAAGCAAACCAAGGAAACTTAAGACTTGGAGGTGAGGGGGAGAGCATTCCAGGCATGGAGGACAGCCAATGCACGTGTAGAGCAATGATGCAAGAGGCAGAGCTTGTGAGGAATGAGAAGGCCAGTGTAACCACCTTGTAGGATGCACGAAGGAAAGAAAAGGATAAGACTAGAAAAGTAGGAAAGGATCAGGTTATGGATGGCTTTAAATGCCAAATTATTTGATCCTAAAAATAATGGGGAGCCACTAACGCTCACTGATGATGACATGGTCGGGCTTTTGCTTTAGAAAAATTATCTTGGCAACTAAATGGAAGGTCAGGTGGAATGGGAAGAGTTGTGAGGCAGGAAGTCCAGTTAGGGGGCCATTGCAATAGTTCAGACAAGAGGTGATTAGGGGCTAAAGTTGGGGAAAGAGACTTACAAGAGATATTGCAGAGTAGAAACAATAGGATTTGACAACAGATGGATTTGTGGGAGGAGCGAGTATAAGGAGTTGAGGAGTAAGTACACCAAGGTTACAGACCTGAGTAACTAGAAGGGTGGTGATGTCTTCAACAGTCATAGAAAAGTTGAGGAAGAGGGGGAGATTTAGGAGGAAAGATGATCATTTCTGTTTTGGACATGTCAAGTTTGAAATGCTAATGCGACATCAAATTCAAAATGTCCAAAAGTCAATTACCAGGCAAGTACTTTATAAACTATAAAGCACTGCACAAATGGAAGTTTTTAGAGGGGTGGCATGGTATCTTAGAGAGCGCGGAACTTAAGAGTCTGAAAATCACAACTCTAACACCTATTAATTTTGTGTTTGTGGATTGGCAGTCACTTAACCTCATTTAATCAGGTTGTGTGTAACATGAAGATAATATACTACCCACCTTACAGGACCAATGTGAAAATAATGCTTTATAAACTGGAAAATGTTATGTAATTTATATAATTTATATATAACCATAAGGCTGATGACACATTCTTGAGAGATTACCATTAAATCTAATCCCACAAGCATTTATTAGGTACCTACTATTTGTAGCAGGCAGTGTTGGTACCATGCATAGGTTCAGCAATCAGGACATGGATTCATACCACTTCTGACACATATTGGCTACAAGATGCTGGGCAATTCACTTAAACTTCTACTGTTAAAAGCAACTCTCTAAGAGTTGCAAAGAAGGTTCCAGTTTGCGTTGGTACAAGGACTTCCTCACCCGGGTATTCCCTATGCCAGTGAAATTACATGTCCAGTTCCTATCCTTACTGCTTATAAGCTATTATAAGTTTCTAGGGATATAGAGATAAAAATGAAATAGTCTCTGCCCTCAGGGAGCTTTCAGATATCTTTAAAATTTCAATCACGCAAAGATATTACTGAGATGAATCAGTACAGATGTTGATTGGTAAAGCTCAGATTTTCTAAAATATAGTTAGCTTCCTTGCTATGCCTGGTTACTACCAAAATGATTATCTTCTTGAATATGGAAAGAAATCTTTTTGTTAAAAATTACAAGGCAATGTATTATAAAAATAGAAATATCAGAAAAGGATAAAGGGAGCATTGGGAGAATGCATTATTTATTATCTATGGAGGAAAGACAGATCTGTATCTATATGAACTTTCCACCCTAAAAATAATAGAAAAGAAAACACTAAACAACTACTTCTGCAAGATATTTGGAAAGAAAATTATCTCTGTAAATTATCTCTGTAAAAACTGAAGCTGGGCATCATCATTGCCCTTTTGACATAATAGCATTTTTTCCTGGTTGTTGACGGGCCATTTTAATTCACGGAAATCGCTTCTTCAAAGGCAGTGTGATAGCATAACATGGTGGAGAGAGCATTGGATTTCACGGCAACGGTTGTGGGCATAAATCCCAACTCTTTTTTTTTACTCTTATTTTACTTCAGAAAAGTATTCCAAAGATCTCAATTTCCTGATCTAGAAATGTTGGACAAAGTGATCTCTAGACTCTCCCAAACCCAGATCTTAGGGGATTAAATTAAAGTTTATTCTCTGTATTTAATAAAATTAAAAAAATAGTTCACAATTGTACGATGCTTTATGGTTTGCAGTGTTCTCCTCCCAAGCTTCCAGTGATTTACATACTGTTAGTATTTTAGTCCCAGTTTTACAGAAGAGGAAATTGAGATCCGGAGTGACCAAGTGACAGTTCTCCTTCTCTTGCTCTGTGCCACTGATGAAAAAGTCACTGCCAACCTATTCTTGTACTCCAGCAAGCACAGGCATTCTCTACAAAATCAAGTCTCAGTTTGGAACTCTCTTCCCTTCCCCACAGAGTCCTTCCTTTCAGATTTATGAAATAAAACGTTGCTTTCTGCAAAAGGTTTTTGTGCACCCGCATCTGGAAGTGTTTATTTCAGTGGCATGTAAGCTATCTGTGGATTTAGTTAGCACCAGACCCCCTTTTGTGTACTGACTTAAAATTTTTATAAATGATCTTATTGAATGTATGCCAGGGTGCACACACATGGTTTGGCTGATTACTGCCTATATCCTTTACCTGCCAGTCACCTTTGATTTATATTCCTTCTCCCCTGCTTCTGCCTTCCAAAAGTGGTGCCACTGAACTGTCCTTTAAATCATCTTGTTGGGTAAATTACTCCAAGATGAGTTGGTATGTTTTTGGCTGCCTACAGACAGCTGCATTTATATCCCACTGCCCTTACCCACCTCTAGTAGAGTTGCTTAAGGAGGAGGATTGGACAAGTTATGTCGTCCGTCTCTTTATTCTAAATGAATCCCATCTGAAATGTTGTGCCAGCTAAAGATTAAAGAGATAAAGAATGGTTCTTTGGCATGGGCCTCAGTTCTGAGCCTTTAGTTTGCAAAGGCATCTATCTCTTGAACAGAGTATAACTTACAGAGTTCTTTCTTCAATTTGAAAGAACCCAGTAAATAAATTCTCTGCAACAAAATACATAAACTTTTTTAGGAGGATGGAGTTTTTGTAAGCTTTGCTAACATGGGGCATTTAATGATAGTTCCAAGAGAAAAGCAGGTGGCTTGGCAGTTATTTAAAAGGTTCACTTATTTGTGGTAGCGGTTTCAAGGGGTTTCATATTTCTAAAGGGAGAGACCAAAGAGCGTATTGCTTAAGAATGTCTGACACAATGATGTATCCTTTTGGGCTAAAGTTCCAGGAGTTCATTGGTCATTAAACATGGTGTTTGACTTGCTGCTGCAGTTTTCCAGCTGTCTCTACCGGGGGTAACCTTCACACTCAAAGAGAATTTGGTAATGAGGTAACAAATAGACGGTGCTGATAAAAAGTGGAATTGCTGAGATAATTTTAAAGTATTTTTTAGATTACTCAAACATGTCATCAGAGCACAGTTGGAAAAGAATTGCTCTCCTTGTTGAGTATGGTGTGGGGAAAGTATTTATGAGAGGGCTTGGTTGTGTTTGTTATGGTGGGGAGGCATTTAACATTTGGGATTACAGAGACATTAGTGTCATAGCACATAACACATTACACAAATTGTAGTACACTGTGCAGGCTAGAGCACTTCTAAGCTTCCAGAGTATGACCTGGCCCAAAGATGTTTGTACAAAATGGCCCAAAAAGCCCTATTTTTCAAAACAGTTGTCTAAGAAGGAGCTGCATGCTGTCATAACTAAGCATCTACAACTATCCTGTGAACATCTGGACTCTAAGGGAAATAACTTTTTTTCGTCCATTGCTTAGTCAGTCACAGGGGATCACTTCACTGGACCAGACAGGTGATACTCAGTCAATGAGAGATTTTATGACCAATGATGTTGATGCCCTGTTTAAAAATGTTTTTTCATAGAGTTGTCACCAGGGATAGAAGGCTGGGGCTCTTTCTCATGCCTGGTATCTATTTGAACAGCACACACATTTCCAGTCCTGAGTGGTCTAGAAGCCACTGGCCTGTGCTGTAGTCACAAACCCCACTCCCTGCGATTATGTGGCGCTGGGCCACCATTTCCCCAGGGCCTCTGCCAGGGCCCAATTTCTCCCTCAATGTCCATGAGAATACAAGTTACGCTCTTTGAGGAGTCACTGTCCCCTCTGCCAACGTAGCGGCACCCTTTTTGAGCTGTTCTCTGCACCCCTGTACCCCTTTGCTCAAGTGTTTTTGCCTCAGGTAGCATCTATTAAGCACCTACTGTTTGCTAAGCACTATGTTGCAAAATGGTGGGAATACAAAAAGAAGTAGGAAATTGATCCAATTAAGCACCTACTATGTGCCAGGCACCATACACAGTGCTGTGAATACAAAAAGAGGTACAAGTTAGTCCCTACCCTCAAGGAGTTTACAGTCTACTGGAGGAAGACCATACATAAAAGGAAACTTAAATCTTGGGGATGGGGGATGCTCAGCATGGAGCCATAGAATGGACTGGAGCTAGAATGGAAGAAGTCTACAGTTAACCTGAAGAGAAATGGAAATTCTAGGAGGAGTCATCCAATCAGAAGAGGCCACAGGCCCAGGGTCCTTCCAATGTGGGAATTCCATGGCCAGAGGGAGCCTGTGGAAGGAAGAGCTGAAACTTGGTGGAAGAAGAGCATCCTGGAGAGGAATTAGAATTCCTGTTTACAGAACTGATCTTCAGTGTGTATATGTAGTTGCTCTGAAGGGAAATAATACTAATTTAATTTGCATAAGTATTTCACCCCTCATTTTAACGTATTGATTTCTATGTAACAGAACCTGTCCTGACTCTTCAGGACAGACTAGATAAGATACAAAGTTAACTTATTTCACTGTTGTCTTCCTTCCTTTTGATGCCTGTTCCTGATTTTCACTTTTAAATAGAGAGAATGTACCATGTCCTTTTTCTCAGTAACCTTGGAAAGCAGATTATTTATGCTAATTACCAGTCACTTTCTTAAAGTATTATAAAAGTGATCTAAATTTAGGAGTCTGGAAACCTGCCACTGATTTAGGATCATTTCGATTTAGAGCTAGAATAGACTTTTGAGACCATCTGGCCCAACCTTTTCATTTTACGCATGAGGAAACCAAGGCTAAGAGATATAAAGTGACTTCTCCAAGTCACACAGCTTGTAAGTAGCCAAGCTGGACTTTACTTGCTGTGTAACAGCTTTTGGTAAACCACCTAATCTTCTTTGCATCATGCTTTCCATGTGCATAACATGAATAACGTTGTGTTCATGGTGGAAAAAATCAAAGTACTTGAGATCTGGTGAGTGGAGGAGGATTGCTTTCCAGCCCTCACATCTCTCCTAAGCACATGGTGCTGAAAAATGTTCCTGTTGATTGTGTGGACAAGTAAGGCGTGAGCGAAGGGCCATTTTACTTCCAGAGGTGGTAGTGATGGTGATAGTGATGGAGATGGTGGTAGTGATACTGACCACATCTGGGAATTGAGGCTTACATGCAGGAAAGTCAGCTTGAGAAGGCAAAAAGCCACAGAGGTTGTGGGTTGCAGAGTGTGGCTGCCAGCAAACTGCAACTTCTCTGGGAGTAAAGGCTAGGAAAAAACCATGAGATGCTTTTGGGGAGGTTTGTTTTTTAAGACACAAATAAATGAGGTGCTGTCTCCAAGGAAGACAGAAGTTTTGGCTGGCAAAATAACTGAGTGAGAAAAAGCACAGTTCAATAAAACTGTTAAAATTCAAATGAGATAATATTTGTAAAACCTTAAGTGCAATGCACGACATGTAATAAGTGCTGTATAAATGCTTGTTCCCTTACTTCTTCCCAAAGCTCACTTTAAATTGAGGAGATTTATTAAATCATAGGGATGAAAATAATCTAAGAAATCATTCAGTCTATTCCCCTAGTTCCTTAAAGAAGTCCCTCTCTTCATTGATTCATGGAATTTATAGCTAAAAGAGATCTTAAATGTCATCTAGATCAACCCCTTCATTTTACAATGAAAGAAACTGAGGCCCTGAATGGAGAAAGTGACTTGTCCAAGGTCACATAAGCATTAAGTAACAAAGCTGCAATTCAAGCTGACTTCCAATCGGTTGTTCTTTCTACTACCCTACTTAAACTATCTTAGTGCACAGGATCATAGCTTCAGAGTTGGAAGTGACCCTAGAGGCCATCTAGTTCAGACCTTTATTGAACTCAGATAAGAAACTTAGTCCTAGTGAGGTTAAGTTACTTGTCCAAAAAGATCATACTACTGTTAATTATGAGAGCCAAGATGGGGATTCAGATCCTTGGAATCCAAATCCAGCACTCTTTCACTGTCTAATAATACTTCTAGTTAAGCATTTGCTTTTAAAAAACAAACAAATAAACAACAACAGCCAAGTCCAGGGTAAAGAATTCTATAATCTCTATAAATAAGGCATTCCAATAGTTTATACCCACAGTCTCAGAAAGTCTTTTTTTTTAATTTAAACTTTTCACATTGTTTCTTTATCTAGTGCAGAAAAGCACTATGTTTCAGTAGTTTTGGTGGATTTGTGATCTGAGGGGATTCCCTCTCATCTTGCATGACTCTTGTCTATTTCTTCTCCATATATCCAGATCATTGGGGAGAAGCTTTGCTCAACACAATCAACCATACACCCTTTCTTCCTTGGAATGGCCAAGTTGGATCCTCACCTGCTTTGGGACATTTACTTAGTCCTTCAGTCTTAAATTTCAAGGGCTCTCTAGCATTTCCCTAGACTACCTCAGTAATTTGGGTCAAACTGTACTTATCCTGGATAAGTTAAAAAGGATTCTCTTCCACTTCCAAGTTTATGAGAGCAATTTTTTTGTGTGTCTCTCACCTCTGCACATGTCACACTATTTCCCCAGAGGAGACAGCTTCTAATACATAAAAGAAGACAGTTGCATGCATTCAAGTGTCAGTTTGAAACCCTAAACCAAAGAAAAGACACAGAGATCTTTAACTGCTTCATTACAGTAGGTAAAGCACAGCACCTTGCATTTAATATGTCCTTAATGGAGGTTTGTTTAGTTGAACTGAATCCAGCTTGTTTGGTTGTGATGGAATTTTCTTCAAATGAGTACATTACTAGAACTCACATTCCCAGTGTGAAGCCATCAAAGATTTATGCATCAGGCAGGGAGTTGTATTCAATTATGTCTAATGTTCCTACTCTGTATCAGATTCTATGGTTTTATGACATGAAAGCTTGCCATTGGATTAGCAAGTGAAAAGAAGTGTTATGATCCTGAGGGAAGATGGGAGGTGCTAGGCAAACATTACCTTCCAGACCTAGAATGTGTTTACATGTTGTGTTTTGGTAGGTGTTTGGACATTTAAATATTTCTGTTGTCACATGATAATTCACCCAGCCTCCAATATTTGAAACCTGGGCATTATCTTTGACCTTTCTCCCAACTGTCCAGTCACTTCAGAATCTCCAGAATTTAGAGCTAAAGGGACCTCAGTAACTATCTACCCCAACAAAAGGTGACCCATTCTAATCTTGTAGCTGTCTAATTGTTACATGTTTTTCTTGAAATTAAGCCTAAATGTGCCTCTCTGCAATTTCCACTCATTGTTTCTGTTTTTACTCTTTGGGGTCAAGCAGAACCAGTCTAATCCCTTTCTACAATATAGCCCTTCAAGTATTTGAAGATATCGCTCATATTCCCCCAAATCTTCCCTAGACTATGCATTTCTAGTTCTAATATGGCATGGATATAAGATCCTTCAGTATCCTGGTTACTAGTATCTGAGAGCTGGACAACTTATCAATTTCTTTGCTAAACAGTGGCATCCAGAATTCAGAATCAAGTCCTAAAGATTCTTTCTCTGTCCCTTCCTCTCTGTTCCCACTGCTACCATCCATTTGTACTACTGAAATAGCCTCACAATGTGCCTTCCCACCTCTGTTTCTTACCCACTGTCACTCACCCCAAGAAAAACAGAAAAAATCCATACATCATACCACTACCAAATTAATCTAACTTAAGCAGCGAACAAGTCATGTCATTCCTCTACTTAGAGCCATTCAGAGGTTCCCTATTGGCTCCAAGAAAACTTCAAACTCCTAGGCTTAGCTCTCAAAGTTCCTCCATAATTAGGCTCTAAGCTCCACTTCCAGCCTTAGCTCTTACTGCTTCTGTGTGCTCTATGTCCCACCAAAATGGACTGTTGAACATCCCTTGTAAAACTACTGAATTTACCTGCTTCAAAACTTCACTTGGTTTTCATTGCTTGAAATGCTTTCTTTCTCACCTCTTCCATCTATTGAATTCTTCTATATCTTTTTAAGCCTAACTCCTCCATATAACCTTTCATGTTCCTTCATCCACCCTCTGGCCTTTTCTACCTCTGAGCTCACATAGCATTTTATTTCCACCTCTCTGATGCACTCATCATATTAACTTCCACTTCCTTCGGGTGACAGTAGGCAAGTCAGTTCACTTCTCTGTTCTTTCTTCATCTGAAAAATGGGAAGGGAATAGATCTCTGGAAAAGGATTGATGACCTCTGTCTAACATTCTTTCCAGTTCCAAATCTATAATTCTATGTTGTATTCATATTTGCATGTGTATCATCTCTCTACTAGACTGTAAACTTTGTGAGGGGTGAAAACATATCATATATGATCTTTGTATCACTCTCAATCCAGCATAGGTCTCCCACTGCATCCAGGGCCATCTCCAGTCATCCTGATCTGTATCTCACCACTTGATCCAAATAGCTCCAGAGGAGAAAGTGAAGTTGGTGACTTTGCACAGTGCACCCTCACTTAAATCCAAATTCACTTGTATGTCATGGCATTGCCTTCCTGATGTCATGATCCTCTTTAAGAATGAAGGACAAACAACAACATCATGCTTTGCATACAACAGGCACTTAATAAATGTTCATCAAACTTAGGGAACACTAGACTTGTACAAGTTCACCTGGCTATTATATAATATAATTTTAGATATTTATGTAATATGATAGCATATTACAGTGATTTATATAATATATACTGTAATGTTAATGGGAGTTGAAGATCTTCCCCACCCATTAAGAGGCCTCACCTAGAGCCCAGCAAGAGCAACTTGATTAGGGGAGGCTTGTTTTTCAGGAAGGCCCTGCCTTTTGTTGCTTTGTAATTAGTTAGTGGGTCACAAGGGTTGTGATGCCCTCTGACCCTGAAGAAGTGTGTGTGTGTGTGTGTGTATACATATATGTATATGTGTATGTGTGTACATATGTATGTATGTATGTATGTATGCTCTGAGGTTAGCATTTTGCTTTGGAGCTTACTGATGGGAAGAGTGTTCATGTGATATAGCCAGATGAGACACTGGGTAGCCATTAGGGAGCCCCCCTGGCTTTGAAAATCCAGATGTTGATGCTTCTCTCTCTGGTAACTATGTATATATATAATGGTCAAGCAGTTGGATCTGTCTGCTGTTGATCTGTGATGTATATATTGTTTGGCCAGATGGTTAGAAGCCCTGTCTGTTGGTCTTTATGCTGTTATTTCTGCTTGTAATTTCTGTTTGTTTTCTCTGAAGCTGAAGGTATTGACTTTTTCCCCTGGACTAGGTAAATGATATGTGTTTGATTAAAGTAAGATTGTTGACCCTTTTGAGTTTCTTTCCTTTAGAAAAGCAGATCAAAGAACCTGTGCTAGCTGCCATCCTCTGTGCTGGTGTTATTGTTCTTATACCCCCCACAGTAGCTGTAAACAGCATTGCTGTTACATATACGTACATGTTCATTATATAGAATGATTATTAGATAGACAAGAGTCAGAAAAAAGATCATTGTAACATACTCAGCACATCATAAGGCCCAGGAAGGATAAGAACAGCTGCTTGTGGGAGAAGGCTAAAGGGAAAAACATGTTTACTGTTCCTTAGTTCTTTTTAAGAACCATAGAATGTGGCTTTAGAACTGTTGCTGGTTGTGAAGTGATTGTACATTGGCTTGTGTGAAGCAGTTAAGTGATGCAATGAATAAAAAGTGCTGAATGTGAAGTTAGGAGGACCTAAGTTCAAATCCAGCCTCAAACACTTACTACCTGTGTGACTCAGGGCAAATCCTTAACCTGTGTCTGCCTCAGTGTTCTCATCCTATAATAATGGCACCTAGGATTGTGGCGAGGATAAAATAATATTTATTAAAGTACCCTATAAACCATAAATGCTATGTAAATACTAGGTCTTGTTGTTAGTGTTAATATCCTGTCTGGTGACGGAAGGAATGTGGCTGAAAAGCTAGCATTTATACTAGAGTGAGCTGTATAGTTTGATTGGGGGGGGGGGTATTCTGATATTAAAGGGATTCACCATGTATGTGAATGAAAGGGAGTGATTAAAGGAGCATGAGAAGAGTCTATAGTTGAATGAATTGGTGAATACCAGGACAAGTGCATAAGTCCTGCCTATTCAGTGAGCCCTGCTCTGGAAGAAACATTTTATAGAGACAAGTAGAATTTGGATCCTAGAAAATATGCACACACATGCACACACACACACACACACATACACACACACAATCACAATGGAAGGAGCAATAGAGAAAAGGCTGCCAGATAAAATATTGTCTCCTATAGTTTATCTGCATTTGTGTCAGATTCTTAGATGCTGTTAGTTCTTTGGGCAAGATCTTTTTTCCTAGGAGAAGATGGGAGAGAGGAGAAGGGCACACAGTGTGTGTGGCATACTCAGAATATTTCTACATTTTGTATTTTGCTAACATAGACCCAAGCTCATCTCCATATCAGGAGATATTAACAATAAGGGAGAGCTAAGTAAACATTCATTTTTCCTGCTAATGTTATTCCTTTTGTTACATATTACATGCAATAATAATGATAATTCTGAAATTGTATAAAAATACCAAGCTGTATGTGGCAGACTTATGAAACTGACTCATTGATATCCTTGCTAGAGGCTTCAGATACCAGAAACAACCATTTGGAAAATAAGATTTAAAAAAAAAATATCACCACAATGGAAAGACTTGGATGTTAAGACATTTCCATTTGCCAGATGTTCTTTCAGTTATATAGACACAACCTAATTTGCTGGTCAATGAGTCTGTGTTGTTGGTAGACTTCTGTATCATTTCAGAGAAATTTTTATGAACATATGTATTGCCATCAATTAGGAAAGCAGTCTAGACATTGTGTTTTCAAATTTGGTCAAGCTGTTCCCCTCTTGAATAACACATTTCACATTCTACCATGAAATATGTCAGTTTTCATGCAAACTCTAATTGTTTCTCATTCTTAGAGGGTAACTTTTCTCTTACATCATTAAGAAATAAATTTTTGAAATATAATATTTTATTCCAGTGAACTAAATTTAGGAAAATAGACACGTGGTTTGAAGACAGGGATACACATGTTTCCTTCTGGAAAGGTTGGTGGGGAGGAGAATTCATCCTTTATTTGCCCTGTACCTCACCAGAAGGATGTTATAATCCTAGTTCCCATGGGAAGGATAGCCATGTTCTCCCAGTGTTGGAGCAAAAATGCAAAGGCCAAAAAAATACAAAGGAATGTTTTATAATGTAGGCTAGGAGCATGATTCATACATAGTCAGGCATTGATTACTAATAAATGTTTGTCTAAATTTGTCTGAAGCATTGACCTGAATTTTCCACTGGAGACTCTTGGTAAATTGCATGACACAGGCACCTCTTCAGTCTGCATTGAATGGTCATATATTTTCTGGTGCTTAGGTGAGAATTAGGCACATTGTTAATTGAAATAAAATACTCTATTAGGAGGGATGCATTTTCCAATTAATCATCAATATTTACTGAGTACCTGGTGTATGCCTAGCACTAGTAGCTATCTAGATAAAGATATCAAATTATAATAATCCCTTACCCTCAAGGGGCTCACTGTCTAGTTGGGGACATAGCACATACCCACCTGAAAAAATTATATATGAGGCAATGCTAAACTACATGGTGCAGATGGTAGAAGTTAAGTACCTGCTATGTGCCAACTTCCTTTCCACTCCCTTTTTAACTCTTTGCAGTCTGGCTTCTGATCTCATCATTTAACCGAAATAATTTCTTAATTGCCGATTGAATAAACTTTTTTTTAGTTCTCATCCTTCTTGACCTCTTTACTGCCTTTGACACTATCAGTTTTTTCTCCTTGATATCCTCATTGCTCTAGGTTTTCATGACACTGTTTTCTTGGTTCTTCAGCTAGTGTCTGACTGCCTCTTCTCTGCCTTCGTTACTAGATTTTCACTAATGTCATGCCTGCTAACCACAGGGATCTCCCAAACTGCTCTGTCCTGGGCTGTCTTCTCTTCTCCTTCTGTTTCATTTGGTGATCTCTTTAGCTCCCATGGTCTATCTTCTCTATGCAGATGACTCTTAGAACTATTTGTTCAACCCTGATCTCTCTCTCTTTCTCTCTCTGTCTCTCTCTTTCTCTGTCTCTCCCATATCCAATCTCACATCTTCAGTTGCTTATCAAGCATGTCAAATTTGATGTCCTGTTAACATGTTAAACTCAATATATCCAAAACTGAACTCATTATCTTCTCCCTCAAACCCTCCCCTCTTCCCAGTCTCTGTATTACTGTTGAGGGTAGCACCATTCTTCTAGCCATCCAGGCTCACAACCTGAGTGTCATCCTTGATTCCTCACTCTCATCCCCATATCCAGACAACTGGCAAGTCTTGTAGTTTCTACCTTTGTATCATCTCTTGTTTTTCTCCCTCTTCTCTGCGGTGATGCTGAAGCCACCATAGGCCAGACCTCAACCCCTCACACCTGGACTGTTGCAGTCACTTGCCAGTTGGTTTCCTTGCCCCTATTCCAGTCCATCCTCCACTTTTCTTCCTAAAGCCCAGGTCTGACCATATCAACCCCTATTCAAGTAAACTTCAGTCACTCCCTGTCACCTCCAGGATCACATGTAAAATCCTCAGGTTGGTTTTGTACATCCTTCATAACCCAGCCCCCTCCTATCTTTCAAGTCTTCTTACACTTTACTACATGTTCTGTGTGATTCAGAAATCTCCATCTCCCAACACTGGCTGTCCTCCATGCCTGAGATGCTCTCCCTCCTCCTTTCCTTCTCCTGGCTTCCTTGGCTTCCTCAAAGCCAACTTCTTTAAGAAGACTTTCCAAGTCCTCCTTAGTCTTAGTGCCTCCCCTTGGAGATCAAGTCTAATTTATCCTATCTGTAGCTTGTTTGTTATTCAGTTTTGTTTTAATTGTATCTTACTCTTCATGTCTCCATTTGGGTTTTTCTTGGTAAGGATCCTAGAGTGGTTGGCCATTTCCTTCTCCAGCTCATTTTACAGATGAGGAAACTAAGGCAAATAGGGTGAAGTGACATGATCAGGGGCACACAGCTAGTAGGTATCTGAGGCCAGATCTGAACTCAGGGAGGTGAGTCTTCCTGACTCCAGGCCCAGCACTCTATCCACTGTGCCGCCTGGCTCGTTTGTACGTAGCTGTTTCCAAAATGTCTCTACCATCTTGGCTTCTTAAGAGCAGGTACTGTTTTTGCCTTTCTTTGTATTCCCTGTGCTTAGAACAGTGCCTAGCACAGAGTAGGTGCTTAATAAATGCTAGCAGACTTGTCTGGACAAAAATAAAATAGTCCTTGCTTTCAAAATACTTGCACTTTAAGGGGGCAGGACAGGCAAGGGGGCCAACATGCACAAAGATAAGGAACTACAAAACATACACAGGGCAGATGCAGAGTCGTTCAGTGGGAGGGTACTGACCCTATCAGGGATGGATCAGCTTAGGCTTCTGTAGGAGCGGATACTTCAGAGGAACTTTGAAGGAAACAAGGGGTTATACAAGACAGAGGTGAGAAGAGAAAGGTCATTCTGCAACTAAACCTGTGCAGAGATCACAACATGGGAGAGAGAGAACAATAAGCCTGCTAGTTTGTCTGGAGAGCAGAATGCTTGGTAGAGAGTAATGTGTGATCAGTTTAGAAAGACAGGTACAGCCAGATTGTGAAGGGTTTTAAAACTACGTGGAGGAGGGACATCAAGGTGGCACAGTGAATAGAGCACTGGCCCTGGAGTCAGGAGGACCTGAGTTCAAATCTAGCCTCAGACACTTAACACTTACTAGCTGTGTGGCCTTGGGCAAGTTACTTAACCCCAATTGCCCTGCCTTCCCCCATCCAAAAAGACAAAAAACAAAAACAAAAAAACCTACATGTAAAAGTCCATATTTTATCCTACTAACAAAAAGAAACTACTGAAACTTCTTGAACTCAGGAGAATAACATGGTCAGATCTGTGCCTTAGGAGTATCAGTTTGTTAGCTGTGCAAATAACAGCTTGGAAAGAGGAGAAATTGGATGTGCAGAGACTGATTTGGAGATTATTTCAATAGTTCAGATGAGAAGTATTGTGGTAAGAAATGAAGGAGACTTACAAGAGATGTTATGGAGGTAGACTTGACAGTATTTGAAAACTGAATGGATGTAGGGAATCAGAGAAAGAGGAGTTGAGAATGACTCCAGGGTGTTGGTGGTACACTCCACAGTTAAGATAAGTGTCTTTAGGAGGAAAGGTAATTAGTTCTCTTGTAGACAGACAAAAGAATGTTCATTGGTGATATGGGACTGGTGCTCAGGAGAGAAAGGCTAAGGTTGGAGATATATAAATCTGGGAGACATCTGCATTGATGTAGTAGTTGAACACATGAGAACTGATGAGAAGGGAGGGAAGAGAGAGAGAAACAGAGAGGAGAGAGACAGAGATGGGGCAGGGGGAGGGAGAGAGAGAGAGAGAGAGAGAGAGAGAGAGAGAGAGAGAGAGAGAGAGAGAGAAAGAGAGAGAGAGAGAGAGAACTCTGAATGGGCTGTCTTCTGAATGCAGAGAGGAATGTTCCAAACAAGATGACTGTGTAAGCCAAGGCAAGTGAGATGAGCATGAGATATTCAGGAATGTGAAGAGACAGATCTAGTGAGAGCGGAAGATGAGTTATTGGGAAGTAATAAGAAATAAAGAGTATAGATTTAGTGCTTAAAATGATCACAAAGATTGCTGTTTAACTCTTTCTTCCCTGATAGGGGAAAGAAGGCTTAGACTCTGATGCTACCATTAGTTAAAAGATTGGGAGACATCACAGTGTCTGGGTACCATACAGCTAAATCAGGTCCATAAACAGTCTATAGCCTTGTTGTGATGGAAGGACCTGGGTAGAAACCCCAGGTGTATGTGTCAGCTGTGTGACACTAAGCAGTTTCTGAAGCATCAGCATAGGGCCACCTGACTTGCTTGCTTCACAGAATTGGGGTAAGAATCATTCATTCCCTCAGCAAACTCTTAAGTACATACTATTTTGTATGAATGCATACCTCATTGTATAAGCATGAGAGGAGTTGAAGGAGCTACCTGGAATCCTGATTTCTTCCAGGGTTCCATTCTTTCTCCAAAAGTTCTTTACTTATAAGAATCTTGGTCTCCATTGAATCTTTGCAAACTAAACCAGCAAAAAGAATCCAGATTCAGTTTGGTGAAATGTTCTGCTTACAAAGTCTTGTGAAAGGTGCTGCAAGGAGCTACAAAGAAATAACGTTGTGAAGTTGCCTCATAAACTCCAAAGGCCTCTACAGAGTTTTGAGGTATTGTAAGATGACAGAATGAAGGAATTTTAAAACTAATCCCCATTTAAATATTGTTCCAAGAAAATTGAAAGCTATACTTAAATGAGAGTTACTATCGTTCTGACCAGATTCTCTGTGTAGGAGGTTTTGACCTGTGGTCCATGAACTAATATAATTGGTTTCCTTTGTAACCCTATTTATTATTGTATTTTATGTATTTATTAAATATTCTGAGAAGGAGTCCACAGGCTTAACCAGGCTACCAAAGGGGCCAGCAATACAAAAAAAAAAATTGTTCTGTTTTGTTTTATTTTTTACCTTAAAAGTATTCACCTTTTGGGAGTAGAAGTGGGATTAATGCACATACACACAGAGGAATGAATCATAGAATTCATCATAAAATCAATCAGTATTTTCATAAAGCCCATGCTGCTGTGGTCCCTAGCACAGTGGCAGGCACATAGCAAGCTCTAGATTAATACTCACTGAGTAGAAAGGAACTATGTGAAGCCAACAAGGTTTTTCCCCCTATGCTACAAAGTGGGTCTAATGCAAGGAGCAGAGCTGCATAGTTGGCAGCCCTTTTGAATGTTTTTCCCATAGTACTAGTGTAAAATATCAAACTACTGGCAGACAGGCAAGTTCCATGGATTCACAGGTGGTGGTGGTGATGGGTGTGTGTGTGTGTGTGTGTGTGTGTGTGTGTGTGTGTGTGTGTGTGTGTGTGTGTGTGTGTGTGTCCATCTGTCTGTTTAGAATTGAAATCTAGTGCCCAAGGCCTGGTTTTTTAAAAAATGAACTTTCTGGGGATCATGTAATGTTTTTACCTAGTTAAATAATATCTTTTGCCCATATTGGGTATTGGTGAGGTTTTTTCCTTGTGGCAAAGGCCCTCAGCAAGGAAAAATGTGCCTCTTGGTGGGCTTCTAAAGTGTTTCAGTTTTATTTTCCTTGTGAAATTTTATCTATAACAAAAGTTATCTCCAAAAAACAATGTAAACAACTTTTTTTATATTTGACATGGAGAGGAGGGAATTAAGATCAACAGTGTGATGTCTCTATGGCTTTTAGAATGCAAAGTTTGCTGGCCCATGTGACCAATATTAAGAGAAAAATGGTGAAAGCAGCTATGAGTTCTTTCTTTGTTTTTATGATGATGTGATAAAGCGGTATAATCATTGTGAACAGTGTGATAGCACTGAAAAAAATGTTAACAATAAGCCAATTTAAATCAGAATATCATGATTCAATTCTTAGTCTCTGTTACTGCAGCCCTAATCAGTAATAACAACATGCTGTGCTATCATTGGTTTCACGACTATGGCTTATGTTTGAAGGAGAATCACTTTGGGCCTTTGGCCACTCTGAAAGCCTGGAAGCCCAAATAGGCCAAAGATCTTTGGGAAAAGAATAATCTATGGTCAGATCACAAGTGAGTGTGGTGTTGCAGAAGACCCCAGAGACGCCTGATGTGTAGTTACACAGTTCCCAAGACTGAATAGGCTAGTGTATAACAGAATGAAAATTCATGTAGGTGACAGTTCAATAATTACATTCTGATTCTTTATCCTCAACCCTCTTTAAGTGAAAAATCTGGGATATGAATATGGTTTTTATCCCTTAACTTTAAGATATAGTTTACTAGAATTTTTAGTTTTTTAAAAACTTTGTTTAAAAGAATTAGAATAAATGAGGCGAGAATTTAGGCAGGCTAGGTAGAAAGTTAGGTAGAGGTTGGCAGCCAGGAGACAGAGAGATGAAATATGGATAGGACAGAGTTGGGACTTAAGCAGGAGAAGGGAGAGTCAGGGGAGTTTTGAGAATCTAATATAAATCTAATCTTTAGATATTACTTTTCTTTTTCCTTTCCTCTTTTCTTCAATGTGTGTGCATGCACGCACGTGTGTGTTTTCACTCAAGGGGACATTGCACTAAACAAAGGAAGGGGCTGTTGTCAAAGAACCGTCCTTTTTACTTAGTCCCAAAGTACACTGGGTTAGGATGGAACTCATCACTACTGCCTTGTATTAGTTATATGTTTTATCTTTCTTACTCCTTACTAAGGAGAAAGATTGTACCTTAATACATACATCTTTATATCTTCCACCAGTGCCTTGTACAAAGTAGCAAGTCAATAAATGTTCAAAGAGTGAATAAGTTAATGAATGATGAGTGGAAAGACCTGAGGTAGGGAGTTGGAATACTCCATAGCCCAGTCAGCTTCGCTGGTGGCTTTTAGCCAGTCCTCTCCTCCTCTCTCCTCTTCATTACCCTCCTAAACCTTAACTTTCTTATCCCATAGGTCAAGGAGATTGGTTTTTTCTTTAATGAATGCTAAAGAAACACCACAGACACACATGTATGCACTCATAGATAGTGTGTGTTTGTGTGTAAGAGAGAGAGAGACAGAGACAGAGAGAGAGAGAGAGAGAACACCAGCCTGGGAGCCTACAAGGATGCCTTTTAAAGTGATCATATATATGCCAGAATAATTGTTTATAAATCTTAGGCTTCTTGGGTTAAATATTAGGTATCCTGTGTAATTGGGGAAAAGGAAGGGGAGAAGCTGGGAGGGGAGAGCTCATCTTTTTCTCCTATTAACCCTGTGCTTCTACTCTTATTTGTTCATGTTTCTGTGTACATTTGGGTACCTTTGGAAAAGTCCTGCGCCACCTTCCCCGAGATGCCTTCCCTGATCTTCCCAGCTGAATATCATTTCTCCTTCCTTAAGGTTTACAAGAGTATTTTGTCTGCATCTCTCCTCTGCTTCTGTCAGTCATGTTCTACCTTGTATCCTATGCATTTGTGTATGTTATAATATCTCCTAACAGACCTCATGAAGCCAGCAATTGTCATTTGCCAACTTAGTATTCTGACTGCTTACCAAAGTGCCTTACACTTAGTAGGTACTTAATAAATGTTTATTCAATGTAATTGAATTATGGCTGTGATTAAAGTACAATTTATAATTCTTGAAAGGTAATAATATGGCATATTATAATTTATGACTTGTCTAGATAGAGCTTTTATGAGTGTGGTAAAAGTAACATCTATTGAGGCAGGTAGGTGGTGCAATGAATAGCGCACTGGCCTTGGAGTCAGGAAGATCTGAGTTCAAATTCGGCCTCAGACACTTGACACACATACTAACTGTGTGACCTTGGGCAAGTCACTTAACCCCAATTTCCTTGCCTTTCCCCCTCCAAAAAAAAAAAAAATAGCATCTACTCAATTGTTAGGTTAGGTTACTTTGAAACTCTCCCCCTCCTCCCGCAAAAGAAAAAAGAGCAGAATCATCCTGCAGAGAACCAAAATTCCAACCCTATTTTAATATTTAATGTAGATTCCTAGTTACCTCAGGCATAAAGAGCCTCATCCATGAGCAGTCTGAAGGGTCTCATTTTGTTCCAATATCGGACTGGTCTAAGTCAGGCCTGGCCAAGATCAGTAACATAACTAGTACTTAAGGGAGCAATGACTGACAGTAAGCCCTTCAAGTTTAGGTCCTTTTGGCTATCTGAGTATTAAGAACTGACTTCAGCTAATCTGTCTGTCTCACTACAACTGGTACATACCAGGTACTTAATAAATACTTGTAGAATCTTTTTCAATCAAGTTCAGAAAGAATAACGTAAGGAATCATGGGAATAGCTAGGTGGCACAGGGGGTAGAGTATCAGGCCTGACGTTAGAAATATTCATCTTTCTGAGTTCAAATCTGGCCTCAGACACTTATTAGCTGTGTGACCCTGGGCAAGTCACTTAACCCTGTTTTCCCTAGTTTCCTCATCTTAAAATGAGCTAGATAAGGAAATGGCAAACCACTCCAGTATCTTTACTAAGAAAACCCTAAATGGGGTCATGAAGACTCGGACACAACTAAGACGACTGACCAACAACAAAGGAATATGCTATCCTGCCATTATTTACTTATGTTTAATGTTCTGTTGTCCATTATATAGGTGGATAAAATGCCTACTTTTATAGTAGAATGAAAGTATTGAGATCTAAGTTCATCTTTGCAAATTCACTAAAAACATCTTTGAGATAAGATATGTGTCCCATCCCATTCCTTTGTGATGTTATTATTTGAACAAAAGATCCCGTTGCTACTGTGCTTATAGTGAGTGTTTTCCAGGTTGAGTATAACCCATAATAGGTCTGATAGCAATTAAATTCAGCATAAAGAATTCTTAGCACGTTGAAGGATCTGTTTCATTAAAACATGGGCTTCTGACTTTGAGACAAGTTAAGATATCTCCCAATACACACACACACACACACGCACACGCACACACACACACACACACACACACACACACACAGAGTAAAGTTTTAAAGGATCTCCGAGGCCATCTAGGCTAACCCACACCTGAACAAGAGTCCCTAACAAATGGGCAGAACCATGACATTTATCAGTGACCTCCTCAAAACTGAGTATATCCCTAGACCTAACTGAAATGTAGAATCTTAGCATTGAGCTACAGTGTTAAACATAACTAAGGGTCAGTGCAGAGTGATCGTTTACCTGTGGAATTGTGGTACCAAACTTTAGCATAGGACAATGAGTGGTCAGTAATTCATTTAACATTTATTAAGGGCCTACTATGTGCCAAGCACTAAGCTGGTCAGGTTCCAAGGGCATTTATTTGAAGTCTCAGTACAGATGAGAAAGGGTACACTGTACCAAGAAACTGTGCAACCAACTGTAACTTATGTCATAACTAAACTCAAACCTAAAGTCACAGTTGGCCTATAAAATCTTTCATTCAGTTCCCAGAGATAAACTTGTTGAAGCCTCTGTCTAGTTTAAGTCTTGGTTCTTCACTTGTGTTATGAAATATCAGAGGAAAAATGTTAAAGATCTTATGCAAACAGTCCAGTGGTAAGTAGCCCTATTCTCAACCAAGAGCCACCAAATTAGTGGTTCCACTTCCTCACTTCAGGTATACAAAGGGAAAAGAAAATGAAACAAATCTTCAGCTTTTAAAACTTTAAGCTCAACTTTGTTAAGTTCATTCTTATTATCCTATGGGTTGATCTATACTACCAGTGGCTAGAGCGGGGAAGGAGAATCAGTGAAATTTGTCTCCTAAACACCAAGGCCTTAGTTCTAAATAACCCTCATCCCACCCACAACTGCATGAGAGTATCACACCATTCCATTCTTACAGGGAAATGAGCTGTCACCACCTATATACATAACTTTTTTTTGGCTATTTGTTTCCAAAGCAACTGCCCCCTGCAATATTGTATCACCTAAAGTAATGCCTCAATAGAGGCAATTAGCAACATTAGTTTTATATTTATATTAGTATTATTAATTATTATTTAATTATTACTAATAATTATTAATATTAATATTTATTATTTAATAATAAAATATTAATTATATTAATAATAATATTTATATTAGCAACATTTTATATTTGAGCCAAGTGTTGATGGCAATAGCATTGTCAATGATGGTTTGATTGTAAGACTTTTAGGTGTGTATTGCAAAGATCGAGAGAAATTATTCCATGTATAAGTATAGTCGATAAGGAACATAATTTTTTTCTTATTATTGATCCATAATCTGTCTCTCTGCAATTTATGCCTCTGGAACCAATCCAAACAAATCTCATCCATCTTCTGAGTGGCAGCTCTTCAAATACCCTAAGACATATCATATGGTTCCCAAGTCTTCTCATCTCCAGGTTAAACAATCCATTCTCTTCAACTAAGTATCATATGTTATGATTTCAGACATCTTTTGACATCCTGGTTGCCCCCCTGAATCTCTACAGTATATCAATGTCTTTCCTAAAATACAATCTAGCCAGAACACAGTGCTTCAGATGTGAGCTGACTAGGAAGAGTGAAGCAGGATTCTCAACCTTCCTTATTCCTAGTGTCTGTGCCTGGCTTAATGTACTCTTAGATAACATTTTAGCTTCCTTGGCTGCCATATCCCTGTTGAGTCATATTGACCTTAAAGTTTACTAAAATCCTAAGATCTTTTTCAAACAAATGACTATCTTGATATGCCCCCACTATTTTATACTTATGAAGTGGATTTTTTTAACCTAATTATATACACAGTTTATACATTTATACCCATTAAGCTTTACCTTATTAGAGTTGCCTGTCATAACCTTTATGGATCCTTATCTCTGTGACCTTATACATTAACTAGCCCTCGTAGCTTTTTGTCATTTGCAAATTTGATAATCATTCCATTAATGCCTTTATCGAAGTAAGTGATAAAAATGTTAGGAAAAAAAAAAAGGATCAAGCCCAGATCCCTAATGTACTACACTGAAGAACTCCTTCTAAGCTGACTTTGAAACACTAATGATTACTCTTTGAGTCCAGCCATTCAACCCATCTGCCATATGATACAGTCCATATTTTCCACAAAAAAGTGATGTATTATGTCAAACTCATTGGTAATGTCTCATTAAGCTGTATCTGTAGTATTTCTTGTCTGCCAGCGTAGTCACCTTGTTTTAAAAAAAGCAATAAAGCAAAATAAGAATAATTACTTGTCCTAAAGGAACTGATATTGGCTTTTTTATTATTACTTCCTTATTATATGTTTAATAATTTTCCTTTAATAATATATTTAATAATAATATATTTTAATAATAAATTCTTGGATTTTACCAAGAATCAAAGTCAAGCTAACTGAACTATAGTTGAAGACTTCATGCTCTTCCTTTTTTTGGAAATTGGAAAAGCATTTTGTTTTTCAGTCTTGCAGGCATTTTCACTGACTACTCTATACCTGGAATGCTCTCCATCCTCCTTTCTGCTTCCTGGCTTCCTTCAAGTCCCAGTTAAAATCCCGTCTTCTATGGGAATCCTTTTCTAATACCTCCTCATTCTAGAACCTTTCCTCTGTTGGTCATTTACAACATATACAATATTTATAGCTTGTTTATACAGAGTACAGAGTTGCTTACATGTTGTCTCCCCTGTGAGACTCCAAGCTTCTTGAGAGCAGGGACTCTTTTTTTGCCTTTCCTTCTATCCCCAGTATCTGTGACTGACACATAGTAGGCACATAATACATGTTTACTGACCTTTTTTACTTTTCCCACTGTTCCTGATTTTTTAAAAACTTGTTTGCATGAAGCTTATAACAGTACCATAATTAGACAGGAGAATGTTGCTTACTAGTTTAGTGACAGCAACTTACTGCTTTGTTTAATTTCTTGTTGTAGTAATATCACTTCACTGAGAATCAATAGTTTTTAAACTATAATGGTTCTTACACTGCATCCTATCAAGAATTACCCTTTAAACTCAGCACTTAACCAGTGGTTCCCATTCTAAAATAGATCTGACAGACAGAATAATAGCATCTATAACTCATATTAGTACCTAGAATATAGTAGTATTTATTAGGCTGTCTATTTATCTTTCTAATAATAGCATTTAAAGGTTTACAAAAAGCTTTCCTCCCAACAATTCTGTTAAGCAGATAATGTAAGTATTATCATCCCCAATTTATAGATGAGAAAAATGAGACTCCAAGAAGTTACGTGAATTTTCTAGGTTCAGACAACAATATGGCAGAATCATCACTTTAGCTCTGGTCTTCTAACTCCCAACAGCAGCAAGCACTCTTTCAACAAAAGACTGTTTTCAGACTGTTGATCTTTGTGAATGGTCTGTTGCAGCAATTGGATTAAGGAAGGGAAAAGTGAAACAGGCTAAGAAATTTAGACCTTTTTTTGAAGCTTCTTCTGAGTCAGGTCTTCCCAGAATGGCTTCATTGTTTTGTTTGCCATGAATTCCTAGAATACCTGATGCAACTATATTCAAATGTGAGGCCAAGAGTATCTTCAGAAGCCAAAAGTAAATGTTTGGGGGTTATAGATCCCTCTGTTTCTCTCTATTACGGTATATAATTAGGAGTTCATAGCACTACTGCTTTCACCAGTGATTTTAAATTTGGAAATTTTGATTCAGTAGTTAGTGAAGTAACAGCTGAGGTTTGGAAGGGACAGGCACACTTTTTTTTAGCCAGAATTTAATAAGGTAACATTTTTTTAACATTTAACTTTAATTGGGTGACTAATATACTGCCGGGTAAGTTGGCTTAGCAGTTATCCCATTGTTTTTTTCTGAATCCATTTTGGCAAATGATCCATAGGTCCTGGCTCATAGAATTAGGGTAAACCCTTGCTCTCCAAAAGAGTACTTTGGGGTCTATAATGTCCTTACAGGAAAAACAAGATCTCAGTTTCCAATGTTTCATCCATAGCCCATACTAAATAATCCACATAGTCTTCCATTTATCCTCCTTTTTAGACCCTGGGGTTGAGTCAACCTACTGGGATTTGAAGCTCTGACTCCAGAAAGTCTACATTGTTCAGACTTCAGGCATTGTTTGCAGTTCAGACATAGCTTCTTATTCTAGGAAAAGATTTAAGCCATTTAGTAAATTGTGGATGGACCATAAGACTGACTATCTAGAGACCTGCATGCTGTCCCTAACTAGACTGAGGACTGGGGTGATTTCAAAGCATTTCACTTTTCAGTGCCTTCGTTTTTCAGATTGCAAAAATGTAGTAATGACCCCTTTCCTTCTACATAGGGAATACCATCAAGGTGAATGAGAGAATATCTAAAAAATTTCTTGAATATAGATGTGAGGGCCTGAAATCTGACTTGAGCTTTAGCACCCACTAGCTTCCCATTGGTGAGCATTAGTGTTCTCACTAAAATGAGGGGTTAGATAAGAAGAGCACCAAGGTTCTTCCCAGCTGTCTGTGAATTCATATATTCATTGTTTTTTAACCTTTCATATCTAAAGTAGAGAATGTGGTCAATTAGGATGGCATCTAAATGGCCTCATAGTTGAGCACATTCTATAGTTTCCAACAGCTTGTAATCGAGAATTGAAAAGTACTTGGAAATCATCATTGAGACTGCCTATCCCCAGTGCACTCTGGAGGGACTTCAAGAATGTGCTTGCCTTCTTCAAAATGAAGGAAGCCTCATTTGGTCTATGGACTCACATGGGAAATAAATGCTGATTCTCCTCAGACTCATTGTATTGTCTGGGCTGCTTTGGTTTTGCTTGCTTTGTTTTTAATTAGTCATCTTACCCACCTTAGTAACGTCTACACATTATTTCTTAGTTATTTGAATGGAAAAATTGAATTTCGTGTTTCAGGGTGTGACATTTTAAGGCATCGGTATCATGGTTTGACTTTGAAATAGATTGTCATCTATTCTTCACCACTGACTGTGGCTTTCTATTGTAAATGTCTAAGCAGAGTCCCATTTTATTGTAAATGTACAGCTTAGTGCATTCATCGGTATGCTCTCTAAGGCTGTCTGTGTAGACTGTAGCACAATTACATGTTACTTAAGCCATCTTAAAAATACAAGTTTGAGCCATAAAGGAGCAAAAAGAATTGGAGAAAAGCAGGGAGCTTGTGCAGACTTACCAGGAGTTATGCAACTGAAAGAATGTTGCCCTTCAAAGCAGTCACTCAGGAAAACCATACATTATTTTTCTTAGTTACCAGGCAACTTAGGTAACATTGTGATGAAGTATGGAGTATTAGGTAGAGTTTTGGACTTTGAACTTGGAAGATGTGGATTCAGGCTTGCCTTCCACATTTACTGGCAGTGTGACCAAGGGCAAATCATTGAAGTTTTCTCAGTCTGTTTCTCCATCTGTAAAATGGCCATCACTTAGCATCTTGACTTTATAGTCAGTCTTATAATACTTGCTATATACCTGACTCAGGGCTTTACCCTAGTTCCATTGTGAGGTTCATATGAGATCATATATGCAAAGTGCTTTGCCAACTCGAAAATGCTACATAAATTTTAGCCCTGACTATAGATATTAAGTATTTTTTTTTAAGTATCTATAAATTCCAAGAATGGTAAATGGATTGTTGGTGTAATGGAAGGAGGCCAGGAAGTGGTGTCAGAAGCCCTGACTTTGAATCAAATGTGACACTTGCTGCCTGTGTGATCATGAGCAAATAACTTCTTCATGGGCCTCAGTTTCCTGCTCTGTAAATTGATGAGATTAGGAGAGATGCCTTTCCAACTTGTATTCCCAAATTGCCATTACTCAAAACATTTTTTATTCCTCTTTGAAACTGCCTTTAAAATCTGTGCCAATCTTCCACATCTCCTCATTCATAGCAAATTAGACAGGTTGCTAGACATAACTGCACCATCGAGCTGTAGATTCAATTGTTACATTTTTCTTTATCATGGAAAAAATCCCCAAAATGCTAATACAGGCTATTCCACAGTCTGTTTGCTGGCTATATAAAGATACAGCCTAAATGCAAGAGAATATACAGGAAAGAATCGATAGCATTCCTCATTTTTGTTGAGGTCATCGCCATTCTCTGAATGTTGTTGGCACATTTCCATTACATCACCACCAATAAAGGTATTTATTACTTTTAATATACCATAAATTTACATAGTGGAAAAGTGAAATAAAACTATGCTGTGAGCATTTTAAAAATAATTTTCAATTTTAATAGTGTAAATTGTTTTTAAATGTTATTTTAAAAAACTATTATTTTATTGCCCCATGAAACATTGTAGCAACAGATGCTTGTTACCCTGATTTCTCAATCTGTTTATGGGGATGTTTTATCAAAATGGATATTTAAAATTTTATAAAGATCTAATCCTCTACTAAATTAGACTATAAATTACTAATTTGGAAAACTAATATATTTTATTATTTTTCAAATATTGCTTTACATATATTATAATAAGCAGCTGTTAGGAAGAAAGATTTCTGAGTCTCAGAAACATTGCCTTACAAGATCTATTAGTGTCTCTGCTAGAATGTGCATTCTTTCTTTACAGTCCCTCACCAGCAATGGGTTGTGGGTGCAATGCTAGGTTTGGAACCAGAGGACTTGAGTGTAAACCCCAGATCTGCTCTTTATTTACCTGTGTGACTTTGGGCAAACCATTCCCTTCTATGTGAAAAATGGGAGGGAAGGTCAGACCAGATGTCATCTAATGTCCCTTCTAGCTATAAATCTTTGATCCCATGGTAAATAACCTTTGCGGAGTTTTTATTTTACTTGTTTTTCGTAACTCTGCTCTCTCTTGGTTCTCCTGTCTATCTGACTGTCCTAAGTTACACTGCTAAAATCTCCCTGTTCTTACTCCAATATGAGGGCTCCCTAAGGCTCTGTTCAAGGATCTCTTCTCTTTTTGCTCTATAATCTCTAACTTGGTGATTTTATCAGCCCCCTTGGGTTCAATTATCTCTATGAAAGTCATTCCCAGATCTGTTGTTACAGGCCCTAATCTCTCTCCAGGGCTGTCCTTCCACATCACCAAAAAGGTGTGAAACATTTGGAATGAGATGTCCTAAAGAAATTTCAAACTTAGTATGTCCAGAACAGAACTCACCATTACCCCAAACCCCATTCCTTTTTACAAACTCCCCTTTTACTTTCTCAGAAACCACCATCCTTTCAGTCACCCAGGCTTTTAGCCTTAGGGCCATTCCAACTCTTCACTTTCCCTCCCCTGACAGAACTAATGATTTGCCAAATCTTCTAATGTCTTTCTCTGCAACATCTCTCTCATACATTCCTCTCTCTCTACTCACATAACAACCACCCTAATTTAGGCCCTCATCACCTTTCACCTGGATTATTACCATAGCTTTCTATTTGGACTCCCTATCCTGAGTTTCTCCACAGTCCATTCCATCCTTTGCTCCCAAAGTAATTTTCTTTAATAGTAGATGTGACCATACAAACTCCACCACCCCAACCATTCAATAGACTATAATGGTTCCATGTTACCTTCTTGATCAGATATGAGCTTTTCTGTTCAGCATTTAAAGATCGTCACTACCTGGACCCTTCTAGTCTTATCAGCCTTTTCACGTTGCTTCCCACATACAAGTAGCCACACTACCTTACTCACTGTTCCTCATACTCTGTTCTCTCTCCTGTCTCCATGATTGTGCACTGTCTATTCCTCATACCTAGAATATTCATATATTCTCATCTCTGCCTCTTAGAATCTCTGGCTTCCTTTAAGATGGGGCTCAAACACCGTCTCCCTCAATAGGGTGGCCTTTCCCAGTTCTCCTAACTGATATTGCCTTCAGTCTACTCCATAGGCATCCTTAATGTCTCTAGTCATTTATATGTTGCCTCCCTCATTAGAATGTAAATTCCTTGAGAACAGAAACTGGTTTTGCTCCTTCTGTGTGTTTACAGCACTCAGCATGGTAAATATGTCGTTGTTGTTCAGTATTTTAGTTGCGTCTGACTCTTGGTGACCCTATTTGGGGTTTCTTTGGCAAAGATACTGGAGTGGTTTGCCATTTCCTTCTCCTGCTTTTATAGATGAGGAAACTAAGGCAGACAGTAAGGGACTTGCTCAGGGTCACACAGTTAGTTAGTGTCTGAGACTAGATTTGAACTCAGGAAGATGAACCTTCCTGACTCCAGGCCTGACACTCCATGCACTGTGCTATTTAGCTGTGTGGTTGTACTCTGCCTCCTTTCTCTACCCTCCACTGGAGTAGAGTAGTTGGTGGAGGAGAATCTGTTCTGTTCTTCTCAGACTGGTTTTCTGGTGAACATGTACATGTGTGTTCACGGACAGAGTGCTCAGAAGATGTGGAGAGCGTGGGCCTTTAACTTGATCCTAGAAAAATTAACCTTTCTGAGTCAGTTTCATCATCTATAAAATGTGTGTAATGATACCACAAATTAGATCATTTATCCAGAGTACTTTGCAAACCTTTAAGCACTATGTAAATGTCCTCTGTTGTTGTTGTTGTTGTCTATTTTTATTATCATTTCGTATTGCTTCTCTTCTCTAACTCTGCCTTCTGGACAGTCTGGCCTGTTAGCCATTTCCCAAACACACCATATCTCTCCATGCATTTGCAGAAACTTGGAATTTTTTTCCTTCTCACCTCTACCCTTTGGAGTCCTTGACCTCCTTCAAGGCTCAGTCCAATATAATTTCCATAATTCCCCTTGTTAGCGCTTTCTTTCCTAATTTACCTTTTATCAAACTTCTTTGAGAAAACCTGTATCCTTTCAGTGCACTATCTACTCGTTGAGAGTGATGACTGTTGTGTCTTTGTCTTTATAGCCCCAGCATCTTGGGCTGTACTTTGAATCTGGTATACACTTTAAATGTTTGTTGAATTGAATTGAAATGCTGAGTCAGTAGGCTAACATTAGATTCCTAGGAGCAAATGAATGGAAGGAAAAGAAAGTTAACTTACAAGGATAGCATCTTAATCCTAGTCCATTCATTAGGGAATCCATACATACAACAATTGTGCCAAGCTACAAGGAATTTTGGTTCCAAACTAGCCATAAAAGATTGGAGTCAAAGATAAGAATTCATAGTGAGTTAAAAAGGGAGATTTCTAATTGAGTAGGGAATAAGAGAAAGGTTTAATCAGTCTTGAAAGGTATAACTAAGAATTAATGAGAATGGCATTTCAGAACGACAGACCCACAGAAATAGAAAGGACTTCAGATGAGAGCTAGTTCAACTTGTTCCTGAACAGGCATCCCCTCTATAACAAACCCAGTTAAGTGATCATGGTGCTTTGGCTTGAAGATCTCTGCTGAAGAACAGCCCTCTGCCTCAAAGGGCAGCCCATCCCATGTTGAGAGAGGTCTAATAGTTAGGAAAGTTTTCCTGACATCAAGACTAAATTTTTCACTTTACAACTTCTAGTCGTCAATTTTAGTTTTACTTTCTGGGGCCAAGAAAAACAAGTCTAATCATTCTTCCATATGAAGTCCTTTAGAAACTTGAAGTTAGTTCTCATAAGCCACCTAAGTTTTCTCTTCTTCAGATTAACCTAGTTCCTTCAAATGATCTTTATATCTTTTTGGGGCCCTTCAGTGTTTTGCTCAGCCTCCTCCAGGCACTCACTCCTCCATTATTTTTGCTAAAATATGACTCCCCAAATTGAGCACAGTATTCCAAATGTGTTTTAAACAGGACACTTTATAAAAAGACAGTTATCTCTCCTAGATTCTGTGGCTTTCCCTATGCAGCATAAAAACCACATGACTTTTTTTGGCTGCCATATCACATTGGTAACTCATTGTGTTATCAAAAATCTCCAAATTTTTATCAAATGAACGGTGGTCTAATTTTTTATCTGCCATCATGTACTTGTTAAGTTGATTTTTTGAGCCAAGTACAGAGCTAATTAAATCATACCTTATTAGATTCAATCTAGTATTGGTTGAGATGTTTTGGGATCCTGTTTCAGTTAATCCAGTGTGTTAATTATCCCATCTGGCTAGTTAACCTTTCCCTCCAAGTGGTACCTTGACATTCTTCTTTAAAAACTTACTTTAAGACTATTTCCCCATTTGTTTTTTAAGTTTACTATTTTTAAGATGTTATGTTAAAAATATCTACAAAACAAAGGGGGAGAGGGAAAGCGTTTTTATCTTTATCTCAGAAAAATCTTATCTGTATCCTAAAGCCTCTGAAGAAGTCAGTGTGATACAATGGAAAGTGATGTCTCCGAAGTCAAAGGTCCTCAGCTCAGATCTTGCTTCTGAAACTTGCTGCTGCCTGTGTGGCTTTGGACAAGTGAGTTTATCCTGCTTGGGCCTTGAATTCCTCATCTCTAAAATGGGAGGGTCAGAGCAGATGGCCTCCAAGCTCCACTGCAATCCAGATTGGAGATCCAATGACTTTTAGACCCCATGGCTGTACCTGAGGCTCTGCTCTCACCCAGGTTTGAAACGCTCCAGTTCCTTTTTGAGTACTCATTGGGGAGATGAGGGAAGGCAGAAGGTGATGGAACCTCGTTCCACTAATCCAGGTGTTCAGCTCATTGGTAATTTGTAGTCTTCAAGAATGATCTGGAGCATTGAGAAGTTAAGTGATTAGTCCATGGTTACACAACTAGTGGCCATCAGAAGCAGAAGGGGAGCCAGAGGTTTGCCCAACTCTAGATGCATTTCCCTACTCTGCCTTCCCGGAGTAATAAATTAACCTCTTGAACCATTATTGAGTGCAGTCTAAATACATGAAATTATATTAATAACATCTAGTCATGGGGAAATTTTAAAAAAATGTTTAGCTTTCATGTACCTCACAATTAATCGACTTCCACCCCTTGAGATTATTAGGGACTGATTATATTTTTTATTCACAAGTCAGATAAAAATGATTTTCTAGTTCTTTTTTTTATTACTTCAATTCTCCTACTCCTGTCAACATGAGTGAAGGAGTTAATTGCATAAGCATTTATACAGAGGCAACATGGTATAGGAGAAAAGAACCCTGGGCTTGGATTCAGGAGATCTGGTTTGGAAATCTCCATGCTGGTAGTAGCTGCCCCTCCTCACTTCTGCCTGCCGCCTTCCGAGGCTTCCTGGGAAGCTCAGCTAAAATTCCCTTTTCTGCAGAAAGCCCCTCCCAGCCTCTCTTAATTCTGGTGCCTCCCTCTTGTTTCCTTCTGTTGTTTCCTACTTAACCTGTACATAGTTTATGGATAAGATACTTGCTTATTTGTTGCCTTTTCCATTAGATTGTGAGCTCCTTGAGCGCAAAGATTGTCTATTGTGTCCCCAGTCTTAACACAAAGTAGTCTCTTCATAAATGTTGATTGATCGATTGATTAGTAGATGCCTCAGTGACCTCAGAAAAGTTACTTCCTGTGTGGGCCTCACTCTCTTCATCTAGAAAATGAGAGGGTTAGACTTGATTATTCCTAGGCACCATGACAACTGCAAATCCTCTGGCATGACATGGACACACACACACACACACGCACAGATACTGGTGCAAATGTGCTGAGGTTGTCAGTAGTATATTTGGACAGCATTAATTCTTCTGTTCACTAGTGAATTGGTATTTGATTTGCTCTGAACTCCTGGAATTGTAGCATAGGGTTGATGAGAGGATATCTGAATCCACAGGGTCTTAGTAAACCTCTTAGTGGTTTAAGTTTTGGTTCTATGAAAGTTTGCCTCAGCCTCAATGAATCACTATAGCAATTAGCGTCAACCCGACCACTCTTCCCAAAAGTCTCTTGATTTTAACTCCCTGCCCTAGAATTGTAACTTACTGCCAGAAGAAAGTTGGCAGGAAGATACCCCTCATGCTGCTGCCTCTTTAGGAGGGTGGTAAGGACAAAGAACACTGAACTTAAGAGTAAAGAAAGAAATACTGACTTTTCTACTTTCTGGGCAAGTCCTTAATTTCTTTGCTCCTCAGTTTTCTCATCTTTAAAATGGGGTGATTATACTTGCACTACTTCCTGATCTCACAGAATTGTCAGAATGGAAGTGCTTATAAACCTTAAATCAGTAAACATGAATTGTCTGTTGTATATCCATTATGTCTGAGCCCATGGACTGGGAATAACAGGTTCTGTCTCTAATAAGGTTCTATCGGAATTGCCACTGTACGACTGACAGACTAGAATGTCCCAGGCATTGAAAATTGTTTACACTGGACAGAGAGCTGGGGCTACTTTGAAATGATTTGCTGCCCTGTGTAATTGCTACCCAGGCTCCCCACCTTGCTCCAGGTGAGTGAAACAGGGTTGCCCCCATTACATTTCATTAGCACTTCCCTCCTGACCGTCCTCTGGAGCTGGGCATAGACATATTCCATTCAGGGACTCAGAAAAAATATGGTTGGAATCGGAAGTTGTGAGTTCAGATTCTAACTCAAGACAAGCACTTCTCTGGGCCTCTGTTTTTGTATCCATACAGTATAGGTACTGGTCTCAATGATGTCTAAGTTTGCTTCCAGCGTTAAATCCTTCCGAGATCCTTCTCTTCCTCTTCCTTTCCCTATTCTCTTTTCTCACTTCTCTGATTTCTCTTCTCCCTCTTTTCTTTCATGTCTCTATCTCCTCCATGACTTCCTTCTTCCTTCCTCTTCCCTTTCTTCTCTCAGTCCCACCCCCTAGTCACCCAGCATTGCACACAAATCCCAGCCAAGGGCTGTGTAGGGGCGGTAGCCGAACATGAGAGGTGGAGAAGTAGAGTGGAGTGGGCAGTGGCAGAACCAGTACCAGGCCACCCACTTGCAAGTCATAATTCTCATCCCCCTCCTAGGAAGAGCTGTTCCTCGTGACTACTATCATGCCTTTGATAGGTAACCCATCCACCTATTTCTTTGTACTTCCCTAAAGACTTAAACAGATTGTTACATCCTTTGAATTTTAAACACATTTGCACCCCAAACCATGAAGTCAGTATTGGGAGAGCAAAAAATTATTTTCTAACTTGGTTGCTAAGTCTTTAAATTTTCCTGGGGTTGAGTTCTATTTTCTGCCAGAAAGGCCTAAATACCTACTTCAAAGCAAACACTCTAACAAGAACTTGTAAAAAGGAAAGGAAAAAAAACTCCTGTGGCTTCTCGTACACCAACTACTGTAGCTTTCACAAAACAACATTTGTGAGTTGAGTGTAAATGAATCTGAAACCTACAAATTAGATTTCCTTTGAAATACACATGGGTTTAAAACCTTAACGGGAAAAGAACTTGGCAAATCAAGTCTGACCATATAGAGTAAAACCTCACTAATTTGCACTAATGACTGAGCGACCCATTGAGAATTACTGAGTTTTTGTGACTATACTAGCATACTAACAAATAACCTTCTTCCCCCGCCCCCAAAAGGCATGGGGCTAAGTTGGGGTTGGAAGGGTGGAGAGAAGAATCAAAGATCCAGCCCCCCACAAGCATACTTTATGGTCCCTTGAAGAATGTAGTTGAATGGTTACTGGAAAGTAACCCGATAGCTTAATAAGTGCCTTGCTATGGTACGTCTGCCCATTGGGGGGGGTGGGGGGTGTGCCATGTCACACAAAGTGCTGAAGCCAACAGCTAATGTGCACTTAGGTAAGAGGCTTTCTTGGGAGTTTGGGGGTTTGTGGTTTTGCTGGGGTGTGAACCAATGAGATTGTACCATGTGTCCTGTACATTCATTGTTGGACTACATGTTCAGGTTATGATTTCAGATCAGAATTTGGGGGTGGACTACTTATTACCCCCAAAAAAAGTTTTATAAGTTTTATTAAGGAAAACGAAGTAGAAAAAAAATCAACATTGTAATGTCAGAATCTTTCAGTAACTCATACAATTTGATTGTAGAAAAATATTCAGTTAATACTGTCTTGAGAGGAAAATCAGGTATTTAGTATCCATTTAATGTATCTTTGCTTCACAGAGTGTGAGAAAAGCCTGTTGTAAATGTGAGCTGTTATTCATTCAATTTCAGGGAAAATCTTCTGCATCTTCCTTTTAGACCGAACCATACAAAGTTCCCTTTCTAAAATGTGACAGGCAGGATTTTCCCCAAAGGAAAGAGTACTGGATTTGAATACCTGAGTTCAAGTTCAAGCTCTCCTAATTACTTCCTTCATGACCTGGGGCAAGTCAGTGAACCTCTCTGGGCCTCAATTTCCTCATCCATAAAACCAGGGTGTAAGATTAAATAACCTCCAAGGCCCCTTTGTGCTCCAAATCTAAGGTCCTGTTTCATGCGATTATAGACTCTGAATCCACTGTTTTCTCTTTACCCCACTAACTGGGGTTGATAAAGCATTTGGAGCCAAAATCCTCATCTTTAATTTGTAGCATAGACACCTGCCTATGAGCGGGCCTTTTCAGTGCTCCATTTAAGTGAGAAAAAGGAAACATTTCTCTTCCAGTTGTCATTTTGACATACGAATGGAAAGCAGAATGACAAGCCCCTCTCTCATTCATGCCACTTCATAAATTTATTCAAGTAACTTGCTAATGCAGCTGCTAGTTTCTTCTATATATGTTCCAGGGGTTATTTATACTTCGGAAAGAAACCTCATCTATTCAATGTGCTGTTTCCCTGACTTAAGAAGAGTCCATCATGGTGGTTTGTGTTTTATACTGCTTTAATTTACACTGTCTGGCCTGCCAGATGATGAGCTAATCTTTTCCCAATCCCATGAATAATTTAGAACTTCCAGCACAAGCCCCTCCAAATGCTCTCCTACATTAAATAGCCAGGACCAGCGCCATCCGTGGAGTCAGCAAATTAAGCCAATTGCCCCAGGTACTACACTACCAGATTGGGAGAGAAATATGTGATTTGACCAATTGGGGCTTAAATTAAATAGAGATGAAAACAAACAAGCAAAAAGAGCTAGAAACAAAAAAGCTAACAATGTCTACATTGTCTCCAAAACAGGGTCTTGGTCTTCCATCTCCCCCCATGCTAGTCATGAATGACTTTGCATTTCCTTGTCATGTCTTATTTTCCCTTTCAAGACTGCCTGATCTTCCTCTAGATAAAAATGGATGGATTGGGTAAGAGAATGGACACAGTGTGTCTTTCCCCTAGACCTAACAGAGTATTTCTGTCTGCATTCAGTGATTTTTCTTTAGATATTTCCTTTAACTGGTAGTTAGGCAGCTGGGTAGCATAGTGGATAACGTGATAAATTTGAAGTTGGGAGACGTAAACTCAGATCAGTTTCAGAAACTCACTAACTCTGTGACCCTGAGCAAGTCACTTAAGCTTTCCTTAGCCTGAGTTTCTTCCTCTGTAAAACAGGGAAAATAATTAGTATCTCACAGGGCTGTGAGGAACAAATAAAATAACACACAAGGAACTCTACAAACCTTAAAACACTCCACAAATACTATCATTACTATTATCACTGGTTAAAATTCTTATTTTAAAATAAACAAATAAATATTCAGTTGTCTATCTAGACATACTCTTTTGATTTGTTGATGAAGTGTCACAAGTCTGAACCCTAACATTCCCTCCCAGCCTAGTTTTTTGGAAAACTAGTCTCTCTCGGAATCCTGGTTGTTTTCCTCCCCAGCCATGTTCTCTGATCCAAGAGCAGTGAAAAGAATGCAGATACAAGGCTAGAAGTGGCATTTAAGGGGAGAAGGATCAGTCCTGTCCTATATATGGTCCACCAGAAGAGACTGTCAGCCTCTGAAAATAGAGGCAGGAGAGTCTAAGAGGACTCCCCATGGGTAAGGAACAGTACTTTTTTTATTTTTAACAAAAAATCGGGACATAGGGAGAGATGGAAGATATATTTTTCTCTGCTTTGTACAAAGCCCATCACAAACTCGCTTACAAAGACTTAACTACTAAGTTACAGAGGGCTTGTGAGCAGCATATGTGAGGGCAGCTAGCTAGGTGAGGTGGTGCAATAGAGAGAGTGCTGGACCAGGAGTCAGGAAGACCTGAGCTCAAATCTGCCCTTGGACACTTAACTAGCTGTGTAACCCTAGGCAAGTCACCCTCTGCCTCAGTTTCCCCATCAATAAAATAGGGATAATAAAACATCTACCTGTGGGAATAAAATGAGATAATACCTGTAAAGTGTTCTGCAAACCTTATATAGCATATAGATGCTAGCTCTCATTATAATTATAATAATAATAATTATTATTATTATTATTATTATCATCAGTGAACAGATTACCAGTACAATCAAAATTGTATCTCCTTGAAGTAAGATCAAAACAGAATATTTGAAGCTCGAACTATCCTAGGAAAATCTAGGCATACGTTCACCTAACCTTGCTGACCAAACAAGTCCATAGGAAACATAAGTGTGGGGACAATTGGGGGCCCCAGAAAAGGAGGAAAGGTTCTAGGTTCTAGACCCTCCAACTTTCCCTTCCAAATTTATCCCTAGATGAGAAATTATAAATAGCTCCAGGGAGAGGAGAGAGTGAATGCTACTTCTCTGACCCCTCAAGCACGCTGCCTTAAAAGTAGTTGGCCAAAGTTGGAGGCCAGCAGTGCCAGCTCCCCTGCCTTTTCTCCATAATGAGGGACACACTGCAGTGACTGTAGCACCCCCTGGATCTAGAGTCAGAAAGCCCAGATGTGAGTCCTACCTCCAACACTTAACTATTTGGGTAACCTTGAGAAAGTCACTTATTTTATGCAAGATTCAGTTTTCCTATCTACTAAATAGAAATAATTATTGACACTACTTATCCTACAGGGTTCTTGCAAGGAAAGTATTCTGTAAATCAAAAAAGTGCTAAATAAATGTAGCTTACTATCATCATACCTCTTCATGCTCTCTCTTCTCTCCTCATTTCTTCCTTCTTTTCTCTCTCACCTCATTCCTCCCTTCCTGTTTCCCCCGCTTTTCATTTCTCCTTTGTTCCATTCATTCTCTCTCCTCTTCTGTTATCTTCTCATAGTGTAGTGTAAAGAACGCTGAATTTGGATTCAAAAGTAGTGAGTTCATATCCCAGCACAAGAAAAATAACTCTCTGGGCTTTCAATTTTGAATCTATATGATACAGGTGTTAGACTAGGTGATGTCTAAGTTTGCTTCCAGGTTTAAATCTTGGGATCCTTCTCCTTCTTGTCTCTCCTCTATATTCTCTTTTCCCATCTCTCTCATTTCCTTTCTCCCTCTTTCCCTTTATTGTCTCTGGTTCCCTATTTCTTTCCTTTTCCTTTCTCTTTCCTATCTTCTCTCATTTCCTTCCTTCCCACCAAATGCTCAACCAGAATTGCACACAAATTCTGGCCAAATTTTGTTCTAAGGCATTCTCTCCTCCATATTCCAACTTAGTATATTATTAAAAAGCTTACTCTACTAGAGGATATTTCATGAGATAAAAATGGTTAGGAAATACTTTAACTAGCATGAAGATTGCACAAGAAATATTTTCTGATTACAATTTCTGGTTGGTTTTATCATGTTGTTTTGTTTTTAAGTCAAGCTTTTACAATTTCTTTGAGCGGAGTTTCATAATAGCTTTTAAGTAGACTGTTGTTCTTACTGAGTAGACTTACCCCTTTCTCTGATAGCATATCATGAAGTCTGTTCTTTGTTGAGACTTGTTTCTTAATTTAGCTTGGCTTATAATAATAATTTTTTAAATGTTCCCGCAAAAAGAATTGTTTGGTCAACTTTGTCTTTGTCCTTCAAAGATGCTTTAGAGAAATGTTTTAACAAAATTTTTCTCTTTATCCTAGTGGTTTTGGGTTTCCTATTTATTTCTAAATTCCAAAATAGCATCTTTTTAAAAAATTAAAATTATAGTAATGCCTTCAATTAATAATTAGCATTATCTTTATATGACTTGAGGTACTTTTTTGGTCATTTTTTTTCTATTCTTAAATTTAAGATAAGTAGTAAGACTCCATTAGAATAGCCCTTTCTTTAAAATTTTTCCAAAGATAATCTAGCCACATTTTTGTATGACTATAAAATAACCAGGCCATTTTCTATATTGAAATCATCCTTGTTATTTAATGGCTACAACATTTAGGATTAAAAAGATTAGGATTAAAAGAAAAAACAGTGCTCTAGGTAGAGAAGAACCGGCCAGAGTTCAGGAAGTCCAAAAATGAGCAGGAACCATAGTAAAGAACAATATTGATGAGTTTTCATCTTAGGACTGACACTGTTCTCTGACCTGTTTTTTCCTGTCTGCTGTCTCTGAGCGACCATGAAGTCACAGTATTAACTGTGGCCAAAAAAAGATCAGAGAGTGGTAAATGAATCTTGGCCCTTACTGAGACACAGGAGTATTATTACTTTTCAGTATTCTTAGCTTGCTAAAATCCTATTCCAAATTCCTCATTGGGAAATAGAAGTGATTCTGGGCCCTCAGAGACCATGCTAACAGAATACACTCTTACAGAAATGAAAAAGCTTCAAGTATGAGACAATATATATAAAGCACTTTGTATACCTTAAAGTGCTACAAAAATGCCAGTTACCATTATTGTTGTTATTTTATTATTAGTAGTATGGGACCAGGAATGAATGACATGCATAATTAAATTCAGAGAGATGCATCACCAGGTTGGCTGTAGGGCGATGAATTTTCAGGCCATGACAACTGTTGAAAACTGTCTCCCAAGTAATAGAATAATAGATTTTAAAGATTTAAGAGCCCTCAGGATTTAAGAGCTCTTAGGATTAATCTAGTCCAACACCTCATTATAAGAGAAGAAACTGAGATATAGAGGTTAGCCCAAGATCACATATCTAACAACTAGCAGTACCATAATTTGAACCCATGTTCTCTGACACTGTTGCTCTATGTAGAGAAGATGGAATCTATGTTGGTGGAATGATTACCCATGCAGTATAATCAAAGATCTTTGGAGTGCTAAAGTAAAAATGTTTTTGAAGTCTGATGTTTATGGTCAGTATAATTCATGGATACCTATACTATGGAGGAGTGAGATGGAAACGTCTCTTTAAAAATACCGTGTCATAATGTAAATGCCTATGATGGACACTATATGAATCTTCAGAAAGTGACAACTGAAATATACTTAGAAAAAAAAAAGCAGTTAACTATGTTGAACAATGCACATACTGAAGTATATATGGCCCTTGTCTTGTAGTCCATATTTATTGGATTAAATAACATGCACTTATTCTTAAAATATTTACCCAAAAATGACTCTGCATTGTAAGAAGCCACTGTGGTCTTTCCTGTAAATAACAAACATACCAAAGACTTCGTATTACGTTCATCTAAATGAATATTTAACTGGATAAGTAGTATGTGTTATAAAAACAAAAGTCTTAAATTCATATTTATAAAAGCTTCATTATGTGTTTGCCTTAGAAGCCTACTCAAATATATGAGTTTAAGTAACAAAATGGATTATCAAGGAAATAATATAAACTAGAAAAGATTGTGGTATCTTTTTTAATTTTATTCTGGATGCAGGGAATCCTATTTCCAAGGAAGAGATGGTGATAGAGCAACATTAGTTCCATTGAACATGTTCACTGGGTATCCTTTGGTCAGGCAATATAGAGAATGAACTGATTTCAGTAGAGAAATAATAATATGTGGCATTTACATATTACTCTAAGATTTGTAAAGTGCTTTACAGATGTTTTCTCACTGATAGTTAAGAAAAGGTAGTCATCAAAAATCTTCAGTATACTAGGCCAGAATACAGTAATTCTGTTGAGTGGAATGGTAAGCATTTTGGTATATCTGTGACTTGTTTTACCTAAAAATAATACCTAGAAATTTTGGGAGACAAATATATAGTAATTTTCATGCATTGAACAATTTTACATTAAAATTCATGAAAGAAGGGGTAATAGCAATACAAGAAGAAAGAACAACTAATTTTTTTTTTTTAAAGCAGGAGCTTCCTTTTTATTGGATCAAAAAATTTAACCCATCAGCAAATATTATTATAAATAATTGCTAGAAACTACAAATCTACAAAATTATAAATGAAAAAGAGAATTTAGACAAAATAAGTTAAGGATGTCATTTTGGAATACCAGAGATCTTAAAGGAAATAGATGACTATCTTCAAAAGATAGTTACTATCAAAATTGACTTGACAAGAAATTAATCACTTAAATAGACCAGTCTAAGAGGAGGTAATAAGATAAGTTATAAATGAATTTTCCCACAAATAGACATCTGTCTCACATAGATTCATAGGTGAATTCTTTAAAATCTTGCCAAAAACAAATAATCTCTATAGTACATAGATTATTCAGAAACTTAGAGAAAGCTAGAATAGTACTGAGGACCTTTTATGAGGAAAATATATTTATTTTAAAACTTGGCAACAATACCACTAAAACAGAAAAATATAAACCAGTTTTTGTAATGAAAATAGATGAAAAATACTAAATCAAATATTAGTTAACAGAATGCAGCAATTTTAAAATCTGGCATCATGACCCAGCAGATTTTATACCTGGAGGCAAATATGAGGCAATACTATAAAACATATTGCATTAACAACTATAAACCCAAAAAACTGAAGGGAAAAGATTTTTTACTGTATTATTTAAAAAAACACAGAATCCAACATTAATTTTGCACAAAAAAACACACAAAAAAGAAGAGAATAGAAGATATTTTTCCTTGGCTAAATTAAAGGTGCTAACCAAGAGTCATTATAATATGTCCCCCCCAAAAGCATTAGAAACATTCCTACTAAAAAGAATATAAAACGAAGGTACCTACTTTTATCACTTCTGTGTGACAAGTTATTAGAAATGCTAGCAGTTGCACAAGACAGGAAAAACACAGGGATTAACAGGAAACAAAAACATAAAAATACTGCTATTTGCAGGTGACAATTTTTTAAATTCACAGGATATAAGTTAAGGATATAGAAATATAGCAACAAGCATCATTATAGCAATAAAGATCAAGAAAACATAAAAAAAGAAATGTTATTTACAGTAACTTTAAAAACCATAAAATAAATACCAATCCAAATGCCAAGGGGTTTTAACTAGAAATGCATGAAATCCTAATGCAATCTATACTCTTTTACCATCAGTTTAGCCAAAATAATTATAAGCAAGAAACCCATTATTGGCAGGATTGCAGAGATCCAGGTTTGCTCATTCTAATAGAAAAGCAATCTAATAGTACCCAGTAAAAACTACAAAAATAATCATACCCTTTAATCCCATTATTTAGTTGTTGAAAATCTACCCTAAGGATATTATCAAAAGGAAAAAAAGAACTCTTGTCAAAGATTTTTTTTTATAACATTTGTTATTGTGGGGTAGGGGGGAAACTAAATTAATAGCTAGCTAGCATTATAGCACTTTAAGATCTACAGAGTTCTTTCTATATGTTACCTCATTTGATTTTTACAGTAGCCTTGAGAGGTAGGTACCGTTATCATCCCCATTTTACAGATAAGAAAACTGAGGCCAAGAGAGGCGAATTGACTTACCCAGGATCAGGTTTTGACATTGTCTTCCTGATTCCAAGCCTAGCAATCTTTCCACAGCTCCAACTAAATGTTGAACAATAAGGAGTAGTTAAATATTCATAGTGCATTAATGTAATGGTTACTATAATGCACTTCAGTTGACCAATATGAAAAAAAAATTAATCTGTAAAAACTTTTATTAAGTAATTCAAGGAGACAGAAGGAGAACCATCATATAAAACGAAAAGTGAGAGAGATTGAATAGTCAAACAAAGAAACTTGATGGAGCCTTAGGACTGGATGAAAAGTGGTAAGATTTTTATGTGTTGAAATTCATTTTATTTAAATATAAGTGAGGGGTTCCAAAAAAAAAATAAATGGCAAAGGAAACTCAGCATTTTATGTGGCAAATAAATTATTTCACACTTAAAACCATCCAACCTAAGAAAAGCCTTGAGGCTTTCTTGGGAAGGATATAAAAGTCAAATTTAAGAGAGAAGACTAGGAGGCACAGTGAATAGAGCACGGGCCTGCCAGTCAGGAGGAAGTGAGTTCAAATCCAGCCTCAGACACTTAACACTTACTAGCTGTGTGACCTTGGGCAAGTCTTAACCCTAATTGCCCTGCTTTCACCCCTCCAAAAAGAGAGAGAGAGAGAAGACTACAAATGAAGATGAAAGGTGACTAGTGTTCAGCTCTGTAGGCCCACAATAGTTTAATGTGATATGATCATTTGAATGCACATACACAGAAGGGGTCAAATGTCCATGAACAAGTTTCTCACCTCCTCCTGGCTGTTCAAGTCTTTAAAAAAATATTTTAATGTTTTCTTTTGTAAAATCTTGTTATTTGGAGCAGCCTTTGGAATAGTTAAAGTTGCTCTAACTGGCCTTGGTTTTGGTATAAGGTCAGTCTTGTTGCTAAGATCCTTTTCTCTACTGGATTTTTATGTGACTCCAACGCCACTTTGTAGCTCTCAAAAATTTTGTATAACTGTTCAGCTTTCTGTCTCTCCACCCACTCACTTACAAAGTTTCTCAAACACCAAAGTTACAGGTAGTTCTTAATATAAAATCCCTAGACTGTATGGTGGAATTTAATGTTTTTAGTTTTCATTAACGAGTTCTCATAAGTGTTTTTTTCCACTGTTGTGTACTCTAGAAGATAATCATCTGAATGGTACCTTTTCTCAGTAGACATTTTTGACCATTTCAAAATAAATAAATAAAAGCAAATGCATCTAAGTGTTAGGAATTCTACAGTGTATGGCTAAAGATCCTCCCCTCACCAACATATTTCTCTTATAGCATCGAGCTGTGATGTTTGACATTCAAATAAGATATATGATATTGAACAACAAAATATGAAAAATTATCTCTGCCCTATCCTTTAATAACACATGATCAAAGTTCAAAACCATGTAAAGTGCTAGGATATGTTGAATATTAAGGGACTAAATTCCATTCTTTCCTTAGGCCCCCACTAGGATTATTGGGTTTTGCTTTAAATAACAATGAAGAACTTCCCTACAAAAATCTATCTTTGTTTGAGATGTTGCTATCCACTTGTGTTGAACACCTAAGTATAAATTAATACAACCTAAAATTAACTCTTACTTTGTTTAAGAACTGGGAATATCACCTCCAAGCTTCACATAATCAATACCTCTACCTCCAGCCCACCCCAAAAATCTAGCTTAATGGTTTTCTTCAGAAATGAACAAGTCCTAAAAATAGGGAGACTACACTGTATCAGCCATATTAATAAATATTGTTTTAGACTATTTAAAACAACTAGACAATATAAGTTTGAACCAATATTGCTGTGGTGTAGGAAATGGTGAGTTGGTGGACTTAGAAAAATATGGAAAAACTAGGACTTATGAAAGAAGAAGTTAATTCACTCTCAAAGAAACAGAGGACAGGCAGGTATATAGTACCGTCTTACATAGTGTCATATGAATGTATATGATTAGACTATATATGAGTATGCTTATAGATATTTAAGTATATGTATATGTATGTGTGTTTATATGTGTATATTTATACACACATAAACACACATACACATATACACACCCGTGCTCAGTTGTAGCCTTGTTGGAAAAATGGAGGGGGTGCAGAGGAAAGGGAAAAAAGAACAGAGTAAAAAGTACACAGCAGAGAACAAAAGAAAACTTATAAGGAAGCAAAGAAAATATGGGCAGCTCTTAACACAATGTGTATGTAGTATTTATTATACAGGCTTTCTTGAAATGGAAATTTATTGCTATACATTTTGAATCTTCTCTTACATTCTGCTGTGCACATGGGCAATGCTTTTTTCTTTTCTTATTTGGTATTTAAGCTTTAGTATTTAAGTTTATAATGTTCCTTTTTCTTTTCTTATTGTGTATTTTTTTAGTATTTAAGTTTAATATAAATTAATAAAAGATTTAAAAAAAAAAAAAAGGAATGATCAAGTCCTCCCCAGAGTCCTGAATACCCTTCCCTGTAGAATGGGGTAGAGGAGGAAGGATGATTCCTGCAGAGTGAGATGGGGACAGTTGATAGTGTTAACCCTTTTGAGAGGAAAGAGGTCAGTAAGCTTAATGACCCCAAACCAATCAAATAACATTTTTGTTCTCAGTCCCCACTTCTTAAGACACTGCATAGTCTTGGGTTAGAAGGATTTGGAACTTTGGAATTCTGTTTCTTCACTTTACTTTTTAAATAAAATTTTATTGATGTCTTTTATGTTCACATCACCTAAATTCCTAAAGTAGTTTGTCCCCCACCCCCTCCCAGAAGCAATTCTTTGTAATGGAGGGGGGGGAGGGCAGGGACCAACCCAGTAAAACTAGCCCATGTATTTTTTTTTAATCTCATTATCGGCAGATATTTGCTTTCTTATCTTGGATGAGTTTAATAGTCCAAATTTAAAGTGAAAAAAATACAGTGCATGACACATGGTAAGCAGTTAATAAATGCTTGTTGACTGACAGAATCTGTTTTAAATTGTCTGCTCCCTTTTATCTTCCTACACAATGGCAATTGATGACTTCTCTGAACGTGAGTTATTAGAAAGTTGTGTGTACATCCCATATTCTTTTTCTATTGCCTTTTTTCTTCCCTTCTGATTGATCTTTAATAGGCGGTTGCTCCTACAGGGAAGCTTTGAGGGTCTCTGCCCAGTTCCCACTCCACCAGCACTGGCTGACACTGTGTAAATAAAGGCTTGTGCCAGTTCATAGGATAGAAAGCTGGAAGGGTCCTTTAAAACCATCTAGTCCATCTCCTTCAATTTATGGATGAGGAAACTAAAGGCCAAGTAAATTGAATAAAATGACCAAGTAGCTAATAGAACTGGGACTTCGACCCATAATCCTGTAACATTTAATCTGTAGCCCTTTCCACTATACCACAGATGTCTCTCTAGATTTAAATAAGTATTTAAATGCTTAGATAAAATAAAGTCCCCAGAGATCGCCTTTGTAATTTGCATTTTCCTGTAATTTTTTTTATTTAAAGCAAAACACACTTAGAGTGGTATGGTTTGAACCAAGAAATAATTATTATTAAAGTAATTGATTTGCTTCATATGCTAGTATTATGAATGTTTGTGACTTGTTCTCTATTTTATATGTAAGCTGTTATGGCCAGAAGGGTACTAAGAGATCATCTAGGCTAAATCCCTCTTGAGGAAAACTGAGGCCCTGAAGGGGAAGATGGCTTTCCCAGTGTCACACAGCTCAATGCCAGGAATGGAAGCCTGATCTTACAATCCCTTTCCCCCTTTCCTCATTCTCCTCCTGTGTCCCAGGAAATCCAGTGAAATGTTCCACACCATCCTGCCACTAGAACAAGAAGCCCCAGCAAATATATTATTTCATGTTGTTGTTGCTTAGTCATTTTTCAGTCGTGTCTGAACTCTTGTGACCCCATTTGGGGTTTCCTTGGCACAGATAATTAGAATGATTTGCCATTTCCTTCTCCAACTCATTTTACAGATGGGGAAACTGAGGCAAACAGGGTTATGTGACTTGCACAGGGTCACACAGCACCCGAGGCCAGATTTGAATTCAGGTTTTCTTGACTCTAGAGACCAGTGCCCTATTCACTGCACTACATTCTGAATAACTTTATCAGCAACCTTTGCCTTTTCCTTTTGCACCTCTAATAAATGAGTCATAAAAAAGATACTCAAAGTAGAACTAATTTTCCAAATTTTACACCTGCTTCCAGAATCCAAAATTGGAGTCGCCTCCTGGGTGAGTTCTTGAATGTATGAGGCTCAGTGTGATGTGGGGGTCCTAGCTAGAGCCTCTCTTTTGCTTTGCCCACTCACATCTTGTAACTAAGAACACTTGCTGATATTTATTGAACTTGATCTCTTGGGAACTGAACACATACAGGGTTTTCTTTGAAGGGCTATTCTCTGTGAAATCCCTTTCTGTTACACTTTAGTAAATCATGAACTTGCTGACCTTGTCTGAACAGTATATCCTAGATGAAGTCCTCATCATTGTTTGTATTTTACCGTGTACACACTTCTGTGGCAATGGGCACATAGACTGAAAATGTTTGATATTCTTTGTTTATTTGGAGGTTCTGTAATGAGTTCTAAGATTCATAAAGCAGTAGAAAGATCCTGCATTGAAGGTCCTGCTTTGCTACTTATGGTGAGACTGCAGGTGAGTCATTTCCCTTCTCTGGGACTTGGTTTTCTTATGCGTAAAATGAGGGATTGTAGGATCTGAGTTGGACGAGACCTCAGAGAGCATCTAAACAGCCCCTCATTTTGCAGATGTGGAAGATAAGGCCCAGAAAGAGCAAGTGACCTGCCCAATGACACACAGAAGTAGCAGAGCCTAAATTTCCACCTCAAATCCTCTGACTCCAAATCCAGCCCTCTTGCCACCTCCCCATTTCTATCCCTGGCATCATTTGAGCATATAATGTAGTGTTTCACCTTTTGCCTTCCCTTTCTGGATGTGGAGACCAATACCCAAATAAAAGTAAAATTCCCTGATGGGATACCTCCTAGGGGACTTATTGAACACACATAAACATGCACACACAGTATATATGTGTTCATGTATATGAATGTACATATGTGTGTATGTATGTGTGTATATACACACATGTATTTCTCACATACCTTTTCTCTGCCTCATATATAACAATTAAAGAGTATAGATGTTAGGAGATGTTTATTACTGCAATGAGTTCAAATTCTGAAGCATGTATTTCCATTTGAAGCAGGCGCTATACACACACAAACAAACATACACACATGCACACACACAAAACTTAAGACTGCTTCAGGTGCTAAACACACATGTGTATACAGTATATGAAGTAGTCTGTCTTCAAATGGAATATATATGCATATATACATATGTACATATACATGTGCATACACGCACATACACTTACACTTACTGGGGATTGGGTGCAGACTTGTGTTTTCATTAGAGAAGAATTCACAGGTGAAAAGCTTGTCTGTAATTTACCATTTTAGAACATAACCTGAAGACACTGAGAAGTAAAATGACTGGCCTCTCATCAGACAACCAGAATGTGTCGAGCCCTGTGGCCCCGGCATCACACTACCTCTTTAAAATAATAACATAATAATAATAATAATAATAATAGATGATATTTCTATAATGTTTTAAGGTTTGGGTAGGTGCTGTGATTATCCCCATTTCATAGATGAGAAAACAGTCCCAGAGAGAATGAATAACTTGCCAAGGTCACGTATTCAGTGACTTGACATGGGATGTGAAGCCAGATCTTCCTGCCACATCCACCATTCTGTGGCTCTCTACCTACCATGTTAAATGTGATCTCTTGAAGCACAAGGAATAAAGTTACTTTTGTAACTTTATTCACAGAGCCTAGCATAGTACCTGACTTATAGTAGATACTTAGTAAATACTTAGTAGATTGATTATGAATTTATTATTATTATTGTTATAATTTTTTAATGAACAAGTGATTATGGCATAGTGACTCCACAAGATCCCTAAGGTTCCTGTCAAATCAGACATTCCATGATTCTTTGACTCAGGATGACTCGCATGTTAATACGTTTGATTAGATAGAGGGCTGTGTCCTAGAATTTTAGAGCTGGAAGAAACCCTAGAAATGATCTAGTTCAACCTAGTTTTTGGAGATAAGGAAAAGCAAAGTACTGAGAAGTGAGGCAATTTCTCTAGTGGCTCTCAGCTAGTAATTGGAGAATTTATTCTTCATGTCCCTTTTCCCTGCCATGTGTATAACAGTTAAAGCGTACAGATACTTGGGGAGGATGTTACTTACTGAAATGATTTCAAATTCTGTGGTGTGTATTTCCGTTTGAAGACTTAGATGAGTTCAGGTGTCATACTGACTATGGCTTTATCACTGATTTGTACACCCTTGGAGAAATCCTGTTGGTGTTGCTTGATGTCTCTGCCCCTATTTGAAAAACAAGAGAAACCGTATTTCTCAAGATCTTGGATTACTTCCATGGGAGCTACAGCAAATCAGTTCTTAATGTTATTTTTGAGAAGTTCTTCCTTACTGTGCCACTGTGAAGTCATGAACCAGTCTGACATCAAGGCCTGTTGCCGGGAGAATGCCTGTGATAGAATGAACAATGTCTGCATTGTAGGCAAAAGGAGGAGAAAGAGGGGGTAAGTTATAAAGCAGAACATTTCTATTTACACAGCCATGTTTTAATAACCAGCAAAATTTTGGAAGAGGACTGGAAAAATAGTTAAAAGATAAATGGACTTATGTTTCAATGTTATGATTTTTCACCAAGCACAAAAGTCCATTTTTGCATTTTTTAAAAATCCTTGAAATTCAGTCAGGACCCTGGGAGGGTTGTTGGCATTTCTTGATCAACACATTTGTCAGGCTATTTTCTTTTTTTTTCCAAGGTCCTTCTATGGTTCTATTAAGTACTAACCTCATTAGCAACACATTTGAGTGGAATAGTGAGATAGCCTTACTACACAAGAGTTCTGTATTTCAGGAGCCGGGATATAACACCCTCAGGACAGAGAAAAGTAAGGAAAAAAAATGAAGAGGTGTATCTAGAAAGACGAGGGAAGAAAAAGGGAGGAAAGGAGGGAGAAAGTAAGGGAGGAAAGGCAGGTAGGAAGAAAGGAAAGGAAGGAGGAGGGAAGGGAGGAAGGAAAGATGGAAGGAAGTCTTTGCTCTAAAGAGGTGAAACTTAAAATTATTAATCTTCATACTGGAACTTTTCATGTGAAAATTTAGCATGGCTTAAAGAATTGTCACACTTGTGGATTTCAAAATAAAAATCACCAGTATAGCCCTAAAAATGTTCTAGAACAAGTTCTATACTCCTCCTGCCTACACCCCCTTACACCTGGCTTTGGACTGACCTATAAGGTATTTCTGTCACAAACAGCTTTTGCTAAGAGACACAGCACCACCCTCTTCTGGAGTAAGACAAATAAAACATTCTAATTCAGTCCTGGCTACCTTGAGAACAGACTGTCAGTTGTGTTGAATTGTATGGAATATTTTTGCCTCTGTTACAAAATCTACTTTTGGGACTTCATCAGATTAAAGTTAGAGCCATACAAACTTTGAAATGCCTAGACCCAAATTAACCCCGGCAAGATTCCAGAAGTGCTAGAAGCTGACAAATTTACATCATTTTTAGCTCAGAATTTTTTTTTCCCTTTTTGGGCTTTATATCATTGCATGAGCTAAAACTAAAGAAAAATTGGTTATTACTAACTTAGTTTCTTTTTGATTCCTAGTTTACTCAAATAAATTCATTACAACAAGAGTGTTTCAAAGATTGACTCATAGAAGGGAAGTTTTGTGGATCTAGTTATAAGGAATAATCCTGTATAACACATATGGGTAGTGAAAAGAACCTAATAGGCCCAGAGACCTAAGTTAAAGTCTCAGGACAGCTGTTTACTATGGAGCCTGGAACAAATCACTTAACCTCCTTATAGCACAAATCCTTCCTCTATACAATGAGAGGGTTTGACAAATAAGGTCCAAGATCTCTTCCAGCTTTGACATTCTATGATTTTTTGGTCCTTGTCCGTTCAATCCTCACTCTCCATAAAGAAATAAATATTTCCGTTGGTACAATTTGAGACAGTAGAGGAGGAGAGTGCAGCTGGCGATTCAGCGGCTTACACGTTTGTTCTGTGATTATTATTTGATAACATCAACACTTGCTAACTGCTGTTACCTTTTCTGCCTCAGATTCCTCTGACTGCTAAATACAAATCACTGAAATCTATTATAGTAATAATAATTTATATAACACTTGAGCATTTTCAAAGGGCTTTACATTTATTATCTCATTTTATTTTCACAGCAACCCTGGGAGCTAGGTAAATACTATTACCACCATTTTACAGATGAGGAAACTGAGGCTCAAAGAGATTTAAAGACTTGCAAGTGGTCACCCAGTTTAGAAGTACCAGAGACAGTATTTGAACCCAGATGCTCCAGTCTCCCAAGGCCAGCACTCTTGTCATCGTGTCGTGCTGACTGATCACTAAACATTTATTAAGCTCCTACAATGGGCCACACACTGTGCTGAGTGGTGGGGATTTAAAAAAAGCGGGGGGCCAAAAGACAGTCCTTTCCTTCTTACTGTGTAATTGCGGAAACAACCTGTAAACAGATATGTACGTGTAGGCTAGATACAGAATAAATAAGAAATAAATAACAGAGGGAAGGCACTCAAGTCATGAAGAGTTGGGAAAGGCCTCTTGTAGAAGATGGGACATGTTTTAATTGGGATTTAAAAGAAGCCAGGGATGTCAGGTGGTATCGAGGATGGGAAAACATTCCAGGTGTGGGGGACTGCCAGAGAAAATGCCCAGAACCAATAGATAAACACAACCAGGAGGCCAGTGTAACTGGATGGAAGAGTACATTGGGGGGAATGGTAGGAGGGGGTTAGGCTATGAAAGGCTTTAAATGCCAAGTAGAACATTTTGTATTTGATCCTGAAGGCAATGGGAAGCCATTGGGGTTTATTGAGTAGGGGAGAGACATGATCAGACATGCATTTTCCCAAAATCACTTTGGTGGTTGAATAGAAGATGGATTGGAGTGGGGAAGACTTGAGGCAGGTAGACCTACCAAAGGCTATTGCAGTGGTGCAGGTATGAGGTGATAAGAACATTTATCAGAGTAGTGGCAGTATCAGAGGAGAGAAAGGGAGATTTTTGAGTGATGCTGAAAGGTGAAATGATGGACCTTATCAGTGGATTGAATATTGGGGGGAGTGTAGTGTGAAAGATAGTAAAGAGTCCAAGAGGACTACTAGGCTGCAAGGCTGAGGGACTGATGGTGGTGATGCCCTCTATAGAAGTAGGGAGAGTAGAAAGAGGGGAGGGTTTAGGAGGAAAAATAGTGAGTTCCACTGTGGACATGTTGAGTTTAAGATGTTTACTGAACATCACGTTTGAGGTATCTGAAAAGCAGTTGGAGATGCAAGATTGGAAGTCAGCAGGGAGGTTGGGACAAGATAGATCCAAAAGGCATCAGCATAGAGATGGTGACTAACTCCTTGGGAGCTGATGAGATCACCAAGTAAAGTAGTACAAAGGGAGAAGAGAAGAGGGGCCCCAGAAAGCATCTGCAGTTAGAGGACATGACCTGAAAGAGAGTCCAGCAAAGGAAACCAAGAAGTCAAATAAGCAGGGGGAGGATCAGGAGAAAGTAGCGCCCAGAAAACCTAGAGAAGATAGTGTCAAGGAGGAGAGAGTGACTAATGGCATCAAAGGCAAACGAAGACTGGAGAAAGGCCGTTAGATTTGGCAGTCAGGAGATCATTGATTGCTTTGGAGAGAGCAGTTTGGGTGGGATGATAAAATCAGAAGCTGGATTGTAAGGGCTTAAGAAAAGAGTAAGGAGAGAAAGTGGAAGCACCTATTGTAGTTGGCTTTTTCAAGTTTAGCTACAAAGGTCAAAGGAGACGTAGAACTAAAGTTATTAGAGATGGAAGGATCCAGTGAGCATTTTTTCAGGATGGAGGAGATAGGGGCATGTTTGTAGGGGGATGAGAATAAGTGATTGGGAGGTAGGAGTGGTGAGTGGGATTTGGATGATCTACAGGGATTCAGAATCACTGGATATGAAAGGTAGGACCACATGTGAGAATGTTCATCATTGAGTGGAGGGTGCCGCTCCACTTCCCAAAGACACTGGGGGATTGGACTGGAGGCTAATGCATTGGGAGATGGTAGGCACAGAGTCAGATGATCAGCTGGGAGGTACAACTTTTCATTCCTCCAATCCCTCCAAATTATGGAGCTTTTAAAATACTCAGTGAAACAAAGTAGTACACAACTAAACTGAGAGTCAGGAGAAGACAAGGTACATGCAGTGCTGTTCAGAGGCACACAGTAGCACTCTGTCCTCTCCTGAGGTTCAGAGTACTTTTTGTACTTGTGAGTACATCACAGAGAGGATGAGTATTTCACTCCTAGATCCTGCAGGATAGAGATTTGATTTATAGCAATATATTTATTCATTTAAACAAAATCTTCTAGGCAGCCTCTTTTAACTGTATAATATTTTTGTTTGTGCAGAGTTGTTCTATAGCAAGGACTGTAAGCTAATAGGGGCAAACTAAACAGAATAATTGGTCCAATTAAGCCCAAAGAAATTCTGAGAAGTACTATGGTGTAATGTAAAGGCATGCTGCTCTTAAGAATCCAGAGACTTGGATTCAAATCCTAGCTGAAACTTATTGGTTCTGTGACCTTGGGAATGTTCCTTACCTCTTTGTGCTTCAGTTTCCTTATCTGTAAAACGGATTTTAACATATGTATTTCTGAGAGTTTGCAGGGAAAACACTTTGTAAGTTTTAAAGCACTGTAGAAATGTGAACAACTGTTTAAAAATAAACCTCATGATCTACACAGTACTAATAAATAGTAACTAATAAAAATAAATAATAAAAACACATTTCATCACAGTGTCTTTCCTGCTGGAGTGTCTCTTTATCCAGCTCATCAAAGGCTGAGTTTTTCCAAATCTGAGATAATTAGAAGGCAGCATACATAGCAGTGTAGAAGGAGGGCTGTCTTTGGAGTCAAAGGATCTGGGTTCAAGATTTGGTTGTACCAAATTGCTATCTGTACCAGCTTATTCAAGTAATTTCCCTTCTCTGGGCCTCAAGTTTTCTTCCCTGTAAAATCAGAGTTAGGACTAGATGACCTCTAAGATCCTTTCCAACTCTCTGATCTCTGCACTATAGGCAACAGTCTCCTTGGTTGATGGTCCCTGTGCTGTGCATTTTTTAAGATTAACATTAAAAAGTATTCAAAGAATCATAAATAGTGCAGATAGAATATTAATCAGAGAAAATATAAAGGAATAAAATAATTTACAAAATTGCCTCCTGGTGAAGTTGTGATTTTTAAGAAGGTCCTTTCTAGCCCTTCTTCTATGATGCTGTGATCTGCAAGATTCCTTACAGTTCTATTATTTATTTAGTTATTTTGATTTAAGCTCTCAGTAAGATTCTGTTGAAGCAGGGAGCTACCATGAAGAAACTCCTTGGACCACTGCAGATCAACTCAAAGAGCTGCCTGGGTTAATTAGAGCTTAAGTAACTTGGTCACAAAGTCCAAGTCTTACATATGCTGTGTTATGTTGTTGTGTTATATAAGGGTTAAATATGTTGAAATGTGTTAAAATCAAGATTGGAACTCAGGTCTTCTTGACTCTGAGGATGGCTCTTTTTCAGCTACTCTATGATGTCTCCCACATACACTGTATTTCCAAATAAATATAAAGTAATTTTAGGGCGGGTTTAGAACACTAATTTTAAGGAGGGTTAAGACATTAACAAAGTGCTGGAGACAGAGAGGTCAGGAAAGGGCTCATGAAGGCTTAAGCTAAGGCTAAGCCTTAAGCTAAAGTTTAAGCTAAGCCTTGAGGGAGCTAGAAATTCCAAGAGGCAGAAGGGAGAACATTCCAGGCTTGGGAGGCAGTTTGTATGAAGGCCCTTTGGGAGACAGGAGATGGAATGTCGTGTACACAGAAGAGCAAGGGTACCAATGAAATCAGAAAGGGAAAGCGTGGAACCAGCTGGGAAGGGCTGTAAGTGTCAGAAGAGTTGGCATTTTATCCTAGAGGTAGTAGGGAATCATTGAAACTTCTTGAGCAGGGATGGAGACAATGAGAACTGCACTTAACAAGTATCAGTTTAGTAGCTATTACTTCTTCTCCCCATCATCCCAATCCCTCTGTGACACAAGTTAAAATGCACTGTAATCTCACTGTCCTCATCAGTTTCTTCATCTGTTAAATTAAGGAGTTAGAAGATCCCTAAGAGCCCTTCCAGCTCCAAATCTGAAAATCCTATAAAAATGGGAATATATAGCTCATCGTAGAGGGTTGTTGGAGGGAAATACTTTGTGAATTTGAAGCACTATTGAAAGAGGAATTCTTATTCTCCTGGAGTAGATTGTAATCTCCTAGAGGGCCAGAACTGTTTGGTTTACTTGCTTTTCTCCCCACCATTTAAAACAGAGCATAGAGATGCTTAATCACAGTGTCTATCGACGTGAATTATGAGGCCTGGCAACCTGTTTGTTATTGGCTTTCTGATATGGATGCTGATTGACTTGAAATATATTTCCTTTCCCCTTACAAGAATGCCTCTAATGCTATTCACATGAATGCCGACATTTCCATGACTTATTTATTGCAAGCTTTATTATCCTTTATGAGAGCACCATGTTGAACTGTTAAATCAATGGAATCATCACCTTAGGTTTCAATTAGCATAGCACATCGTTAGGGAAGGCATAGCTATGTTTGGAATGGCCTTTGTCAGAGGTTCCGGCATGTTTCCAAAGCTGTGCATTTGTGCCCCTGTGTTACCAAACTGAATTTATAAGGAGTTTGTTTAATTTACAAGAAAGTGCCTGGGTTGCTTCCTGTTGTTCATTAGCTCTCCTCCCCCCACCCCCCCTTCCCCAAAGCTCCAGGATTTGGGAATAGCCAGGGCTGTTGCCATTCAAACCCATGAAATACAGTGCAACTGAAATGATCTAGGACAAGAGGGCAAATGGTAGAGAATTGGAAAAATAGAAAAACAGCGCCGTATGAAATGTCAAACCACATTTTAGGGCCTTCTACTATATTTCCATAAATTCATGAGGGAATTATGTTGCAAATTCTTGAAACTGTTTATTTTCATTTTTGGCCTGATTTTCTAGCATTGAAGAAACCATGTCTAATGATCTTGAGCATTCTTAAAGAAAAAAAATTATATTTTACATAATGGCTTGCATGTGTGAGTTCCTTCTGGCAGAAGGACTATAATTAGTCTGTCGTCTCTAGGAGAAGAGACTATCTGTCTTAAAGATACAACAGCCACTTTGGGCTGCTAGAGCTGAGAGCAGAACGTTGTGATTTTAGATTGAGCCAAGAGATAAACATCATCCCCTTTCACTGATTCATCTCTCTGCCTTTTCTGCTTCGGCTGGTTAAAGCCAGAGCAGCAGAGGACAGCCAAGTACAGTTTTCTTCCTTCCTCATTCAGCAAACCATGGAGAAAGATCTTGGCTTCTTGACATTAATAACTTTGCTTTGACTTGACTTGGAATTGTTTGGGCACTTTTTCAAAAATGAAAAAGGTACAATAAAAGGGGGTCTGAACTTCCTGTTTTACTCATAAAGTAGCAGATTCAGCTATGGCCTACTTTCCTCTGGGACTGGCCATATTATTCCCTGGAGAACTGAGGATGTGGTATATTATTTCCTTAAACAACCTTCATTGAAGCTATTAAAAGACAATCAGCTTGAGTAGGAGTAGTGGCAGACAGGATGAAGGGTTTCATTCGTCATACTAAGCAACATTCATTTTGGTTGTAAAGGCTTTGCTGCTTTTGGATAGATAGTCTTCTGTGTCCACAATCAGATAATGGGAGGAAAGACTTAACTGGGGCAAACACTTCCCTGCCCTTAAATATTTTTATATATGTCATTTTCCCTGATCTCTTTACACAGTAGGATCTTAATAAATATTCTGTCATAATAGATGGTCAGTATTTGACTGGCATCTTATCACCAAAGCCGGGGATACTTAATGGCATTGGACTGTGGTGTGTTTTTTTGTTTGTTTATTTTTGGTTTTGACTTTGATGACCCTAGTTGGATCTGACCCAGCAGCAATGCTGAATGTTATCTCTTGGTTGTTCTCTGATTGAAGTCTGAGTTCCTGTAATAGTCATGAAACTAGAACTATCAGGAGGATGAAACATGGTCCTTTTCCATGCAATGAGGATTGACTGCAGCAGGACATCACTGGCTGTCCACCCTGCCTAGAGCTCTCTTCCTCATCTTCTTCTCCAGGCTTCCTTGGCTTCCCTCAAGTCTCAGCTAAAGCTCCACCTTTAACAAGAAGCCTTTCCTAGTCCTTCTTCATCTTAGCACCTTCCCTCTCAGATTATATCCAATTTATCCTGTATATATCTTTTTTTTTTTTAAATACCTGGTTATTTTTCCATGAGACCGTAAATCAGTTCATTCTACCTGTTTAGATAGGTACCAGTCTCTTTACTTATGTTGTTTCCTATAAATCTTTTTTTTTTCCCTATACTGCCCTATATCTTGATAGTATGAGGACTGAGACTGGGCAGGGTCCATGTTACAGATCAAGTCACCTTCTTTCCCCAGGGGAGGAAGGAAAAGAGGAAACTTCCTAACAGATGACATTTGGAAATGTGGAACAATCTTGATCCTGAGAGCTGGGTAGATGGGTAGGTTAGCTGAAAACACTCAGAGATAGGAGACAATGTCATAAATGGACAAAGGTTCAAAAGCAGAGATTAGTAAAATGTGAGCAGATTGCTGGTGAGGTGCTGATGAGATGCTGGTGAGGTTCAGGTTTCAGGCAATAAGAGTTCAGTGGCAAGAGGCATGAGCTGCACAGGAAACATCAATATTACTTGTTGCATTTAAAAGCTACACAGGAGCATGCAAACTGTAAACCCATTCCAGCTTGCCAAAATTCATGTCAGCTGGGGCATCTCCCCAGTGTTATTGATGCCCTCATGACCTACAGGGAAAATTTGAAATAGAGGGCTTGCACACACCCTTGTCAGCTGGAGCATCTCTGCAAGGTGCCCTCCTCATTAAATTTTGGGGAATTTATGCTTTGTGAATCCAAGTGGACTTGACTGTAAGGTCACCAAAGTTCCAGAAATTGTTTTCTCTTGGATAAAAAGAAGTACTGTATTAGGGATCAAAAGACATGAGTTCCCTTTCCACATTAGTGTATAACTCATTGAAGGTTACTGTTTCTCAATCTTTTCCTCTCTAAGGTGAGGGTTAGAGTTAGATCTTAACTCACAACCTCTTGGCCTAATTCTCCTTAACTCACATGGGCCAAAGAATATATTTCTCAGTACACTTTGTGCCCCTTCCCCTACTCCCATTTTGATATTCATGGGAAACAAACAGGATAGAAATTTTTGCTGTACTTTGTCAGTAGTTAGGTTTTGATAAAACCCAGTAATAACATATAAAAATTCCCTTGGGTGGTGATTTGAAAGTTTGCCCCAAAACCCTTTGCCGTAATTTCATCCTAGGAGGACACAGAAAAACATACATACATACATATGCATGTACGTGCATGCACACACACACACACATTTTTGTAAGTATCATTTCTAAAATTAAAGGGTTGTTCTAGGTGCAGGTCAAGGTTTCTTTCACCTCTAAATCTATAGTCCTTTTTACACATTTTATTCAAGTTGACTAATTTGTAAGGTTGAAAAACAGGACCCTGGTATAATCTCTGTTGAAAATATACATTTTTTCCCCTTTGTTGAAACCCTGAAAGGGAAAGATCTGACTAATTTTCCAATTGTTCCTTTCTATGAAAAACACCAGGAGTGTAGATTAGAAATATACTTGAAAATTGACATAATTTCTTTTAAGTTTTAATTCATATCTGAAGTATTTTGAAGGTCATCTTTCAACCTGTTTTTTCCCCCCAGAGAAAATTCCTTTAGAAGATCTACTTTTTCTATTGATCTCTGGGATAGTTTTGTGGTTATAAACTTCCACACATATCATGTGCCACTCAACATAGAACCCTTTTCTACATTCCAGAATCCTCAGAGAATCAACCCCCAGTGCCATGTTCCACTTCTATTCCCTGCAGCTCATAGATTTCCCATACTGGCTGGCCCCTCTCTAGTGTGGCTTGGTCTTCGGGGGCAGCTTACACACAAGGATGTCTTGGCAGCAATTTGAAATGTACCAGGAAATGAGTTAATAGAGTATAGACTCTGAGTCTCATAGCATTTTGGTGCTCCTAGGAGATGAGCATAAAAACTGTGACTTGACAGCAGCTAGATATCTTCATTATTTACCTCTCCCTCCAAAGCAGGAGCATTGTGGGAAGCCTATTCACAAGATTTAGACTAAGCTTAGTGTCCCCAGACTCTGACTGCCAAAGCAGCAAGAAGAATTCAAATAAGAAAGTTTTACAGTTCAGTCATGACCTTCCAAGTCTGATTCCTGTAGGAGTATATTTAGTCTTACTAACAAGGGAGAGGAATTGGAGTGAGCAGATAGTTTTATTTCGATTGCTTCTCCAGCATTGGTCCTGAGGGACAGTCTCAATGATCTAATAGGTCTTTTCCATCTCTAATATCTATAATTTTGGCTATTCTGTGGCAGCTTTTTATTGCTTTAAATAAACCATCTTAATTCAAAAAACATTTCTGGAACTGACCTGCATAATCTATGTAAAGAAGTGTCTGTCCCTTCAGAGCACCTCCAGAGAATCTATGTAAGAATAGGGGGAAAAAACAGAAGGTAGCAGTGGGTGGGAATAGAGAAGGAGGTGAGGAAATGACTCAAAGTCAGGGTACTACATATTTTATTTTATTGCTGAAGTTCAAGCCTCTTTAAATCATTTTTGTTCAAATTTCATTCTGGGCATACATGGATGAATTTTTGCATTCTGTTGATCTTGCTTCCTGGAAGCCACTCCTTATTAAATGATGTTAGTTTTCAGCAGATTTTAGTCATCATCTCTCCCCAGTACTTGGCCTCTCCTCCACTCCCCACCTCTGAATGTCTGAGGAGGAATTGGAATATGTAAGTTGCTCCAAATTTCCACCAGTGGTGGTCCTCAGGCCAGGTGTATTGGGGAACTTATGCTTAGATAACAACTGTCTTCTCCCACAGCTGGACAAATTACTAACACTGTGTATGAATTTGCTGCTCTAAAGGTATAAACATATGCTCCCCATTATTATGCTTTAGATCATCCATCTGGTAAATATGCGAGGGTAGCCATCTTTTGTTCTTCCATGGCTAGGGACTTTCATTTCCTTATAGTTCTTGTATAAACTGTGTTTCATGTGACATAGTCGCTTTCATCTATTTCTATACTCTATGTGACTGGTTTTCTAAGCAAGAGGATAAAAGTTGGTGCATGTTAGTTAGTCCCCCTCTGTCCATCCCCCTTTATGTTTGCCTTCAGAGCAGATTCTGTAGGAATGCTGAGCAGTTTTTTTTATTCTGAGCCCAAATCCAGGTGTGCATAATCAGGAGCAAGATAAATGAGAGCAGTGGCCCCAACCAATCTGATTCACAACCACCAATCATTAGAACCACATAGTGGCAATTCACAAAGATCATGAAACTTACTGCCAGAGCCTTAACTAGGAAATTTTTCATATGGGGCAAAAAAAAAAAACCAGAGGTTAAGAGAGATATCTCTGCATCACTGAGGACTTTCCAAATACAGCTGTAATTACACTACAAGAGGGAGTGGCCTATGGTCCTTGCAACCATGCAGCTTAAAAAAGAAAGGTGGGCCCCACATTTAGATAGACTCTGGAAATGGCAGCTTAGGAGTGGTTATGCCGTATAAAAGAACGGCCTGGTGGAGAATCTTAGTGCAGAAGGCTGATGCCACCACCCAGAGATAAATCTCTCTTCAACATGTGCTAATTATTTCTCAACTTGCCACAGGTAAGCTGATCCTACTTGCACAAAGCTTGCTGAACTGACTCTTTTCCTGGGGCTGATATCACAGTCATTTTCCTGGGGTTTTGCTGCCGTGCCCCCAGGTCATGGTCCAAACAGATTATCTCACTAGCCCACATCTTTGTGATCCATGCTTCCAGTTGCCATCTAACGTTTTGAGCTTTGAATCCTGAAAAGTAAAACAAACCCAGATTAAGTCATACTCAACCAGTTACTTTTCTATAGGGAGTCCTTGGTTTCTTACCAACTAGAATCTGGTCTCTATTATCAGTTGAATTGAGATTTAAAGCAAAAGATATAAAATGTGTCTCAATTCAGTTTGTCACTATTTCATGGGACACTCACTGCTGCCAGAGCTCATCTTTTTAACATCACTATTCTTTTGGTCATACCATATGACTGCAAATCATGGAATAACACAATCTAGGAAGATTTAAAACTTCAGATGACCTAAAGGGCAATTAAAAAGATGCATAAGGATTACAGATAGGCTGAAGCATATAACCATTGATGACTTACATGCATTCAGTGGCGTAAAAGACATCATGGAAGACTGTCTGACTGGGGAAAAAAAAAAAACTTGGATCAGTCTTAAAGTGAGAACAAGGAATAGCAGATGGACAACTCAGATGTTGGACCACTGTTTGGGAGATGTTAAAAGATTCAGGGAAAGATCTCCAGTATCTTGGACAGGTCCTCTGTCAAAGACTTATGGAAAATATGGATAAGAATTACACAGAATGAGAAGGCATGGATGGACTGGAATTTTTTAGGTCTTAGAGTCAGCAAAGAAAGTTCAATTTGTTAGGACCAAGAGAACATAGGTGAAGAAATGGAAGAGGGAGAAGGAACTGGAGGAATTACTTCAGAAAGTCGAAAAAACCTGATTATTTTAGTAAGTACATCTGATGGAGCAGCAATAAGTGATCATTCATTTTTCAAACTTTCAGACTATCAAGAGAAAGATCCACAACAGTACAACTTAATTTGAACTTAATTAGCCCTATGTAGTATCATAACTGTATGAATGCTATTGTTTCCAAAACCAAGATTCAAAATATTGTAATCAAAACTCTGTTCAGCCCCTAGAACTCAGATGTCCTTGAGTAAGGTTGATTCACTTCTATTTCTAAAGATAGGCCTTAGGAAAACATGAGGAAACAACAAGCAGATATTAGTGAATTCTTTAGTCTTGAGTACTTCCAGTAATAATGGTGAAAGATGCAAAGCAAGAAATTTTCAATACTTCATTAACACTTCAGGGATATGTACTTTGGTCAGTGTTGGCATTTCCCGCTCCCCCCACCCCCCGATCAAGATGGTGACCTCTCTGTGACTTAGCAGATGATCTTTCAGAGTTCCTGTGACCAAAAGGGAAAAATATCCTCACCCTGTTGTCAATCTAGTGATGAGATTCTCTAGGTTCTATTAGGCTGATTCCTAGACAACAGTAATATTAAGAAGTATATTCGTGAGCCTATACACAAAACCTTTCTAGTACTGGAAATCCAACCTTGTGCTGTGCCTTCACCAGAGCCAGTTGCTTCCTTGCTACAGTGAGGCATGAGGGTAGGACTTCTATAGAAGCAGAAGGAAAGAGACAGACAGACTGTCTTTGCTAAAGAAAAGGGATTTGCAAGGAGATCCATACAGCAGAAGGGGGTTAGGAGGAAGAGAGAAAAGAGGACGTAGGAAGGGGCATGGTAGTGTTCCCATTCATTGCATTAGGTGGCACTGATAGCATTGGCAGCTAACCTCTGGGTTTAATTGCCCCTGATATACCAAGAACCCAAATTCCCTGAGCTTCTACCTTCCATATTCTTTTTAAAGCACTTTACCCTTGGCTTAAGAAAATAATAGTTCTCTTTCATTTCATGGTTTATGTTTCCACCAATTCCAACCCTTTTCTAGGCAATGCATCAATCAACAAGCATTATACTTTTTTTTGCTTTCTTTGTTTTTCTTGGGGTTTTTTGTGTGTTTTCTTTTGCAACATGGCTAATATGGAAATGTGCTTTGCATAATTCACATGTATAATCAATAATAGTGCTTGCCTTCTCAAGGAATGGGGGATTGGCAAGAGAGAGGGAGAGTATTTGGAACTCAGAATTTTAAAAAATGAATGTTAAAAAATGTATATGTAATTGGAAAAATTTAATGAAATAAATAAAAAATATATTTTCAAGTATCAACAAGCATTAATGAAGGATCTTCTAAGTGCCAGGCACCATTCTAGACATATAAAGAATGTAACAGTCCCTAGTTACAAGGAGCTAACATTCTAATGAGGATGAGGAACAACAAATATATATATATATATATACACATATATATACACACATATACACATATATATGTATATGTATGTATATATGTATGTATTTAGAGAAAGAGAAAAATATATATGTGTGTGTATATATATATATATATATGTATAAAGAGAGAGAGAAAGAATAAATCTAAAGTACATTAAATACAAGCTGATGGGAGGAAGAAGAAAATCCTAAGCAATTAGCCACTCTGGCAGTGGCTGAGAAAAATGCCAGAATGGTCTCACTATAGTGACATTTGTGATGATGGAAAAATTGAAACATATATACTGTTATTCCTGACTCTACCCAGGAGAGAATTCAGGGCTTGTGATTTCTTCCTTGTTCATGCTCTTTTCAGGACTTATACTGGTTGTTTTAAAATGTATATACAGAAAAGGGGGGAGATGTGGAGGTGATCTATTTAAATATGTTAAATGGATATGAAAAGCTGTGAAATGGAAAAATCTCAAGAGGATTTGCAGATATAATGCCTACAATGATATGCAAATACAAAGATCTGTGATTTTGTGGAAGGAGGAAGTCCCAGTATGGGAAGTCTTTCAACCTCTGAGGCAACTGCAATCTGTGTCTTAGTAGGGAAATCTCAGGGAGCTCCCTCAGCCACACAGAGGTTAAATGACCTGCCCTATAACTGCCTAGCTGTCTTTATGACTAGAACCGTATGAATGCGTGTATTCACATTAGTGATTACATCATTAGAAGGCTCAAGAAGGGGTTATATCATGAGTGCCCAATAAGTTAGTACTGATACCTTTATGTTTAAGCTTACCTTTTGTTGTAAAGTTGATTAAATACATGCAGAAATTGGAAGAAGATTGGAAGATTACTTATAAGCCTGCTATAGCCATTACTAAAGGAGCCTGCAGATACAGAGGAGAGTCATTACAACTCAAATTGTTGATCGCAAAAGAAAAAGAAAGCTGGAGGCCTACATTTGGGTGGTAGTGGGGGTAGGAGTGGGAGGTGAGAACTCCTTTTGAATTATGATTGACGAAGAAGCCAGCTGCTAGGAAAATCCATAATTGGAAAAAGAATATTTCTAGAGTTTCATTCATAGAACATTTACATGACAAGCCCCCCATTTCCCTCCCTCCCTCCTTTCTCTCTCCTTCTCTCTCTCTCTTCCTCTTATTCCCTCTCTCTCTCTCCCTATCACATACATACACACAAAGAGTGTTGTTTCACTTCTCCAATAAACTAGATATGAACATATTTTTTTCAAAATTATTTCTATAAGTGTGTTAAAAGGCACAAACTCCTTCTCCTCCCCATGTACCATTAGATGGGATCTACAATCCTTAGATTAGTTCTTTATCAGTAATCTACAGAGATTTATACTAATACCCTGTCTGGTCCCATCAAATTAAAGCAGCTCCTTTTGTGCTGAAAGGAGAAAGGGAGAAATAAAAGAATTCTGTGAATGTTTCAGAAATTTGTTATTCTGAGTCCGTATGAAAATGTGTTTCTATCTAGTCATGTGACAACTCCCCTTCTGAGTCAAGTAGCAATAGGTAATGTCTAAACATGAGTTTGAATGTTATTTTCTCAATCTCTGTGCTCATTTAGTAAATATTTATGTAACGGCTAATCTAAGTTGTTACAACCAATCACTGTTGATTTCCTTTAACTCACAGGGATTTTGATTGTGACCAGACTGTAGTCCCAGGTCATTTACAGAAATTCCAAAATAATCTTCCCCGCAAAAAAGACAGTAGCATTTTATGCCTGGCAAAATGACTGTATCAGCAATTGGAAAAGTATATGGCGGCTAGTTTGTTCCCCAAAATAAAATACAAGGAACAAAGCATTTGGCTTTCATTGTGGCACTAGGTAGAGCTCCAGTTTCCACAGCACTACCCTGATTTATGCCTGTGATTCAGTCTGGTCGTTAATGTCAATTACCAAGAACAAGACACATTTATGTGATTTTTAGGTCTCTGTTTTTAAGCACACAGAAGCTAAGAAATTAAGAGCTACTGTAAGGCCAAACTCCAGCTTTAACATCAAAAGTCATTCTTTATTGTTCTCAGCTACCTCCTCTTTCCATCCTCCCACTTTAAAAAAAAAAAAAAAGGTTGAAAAGTCTCAAATCTTCAGAAAGTTCAGACTTCTTTTCTCATTGTAAGAATCCTGCTCAGTTTCTCCTCAATGTACATCAGTACCTTTAATGTCATCGCCTATTTCCCCAGTTCCTCCCACCTAAAAGATTCATTTGGTTTCTCCCTTTCTTCATGGTGTACTTTTTTTTTTGGAGAGGGCAATCTTCCGGTAGGGCAATTAAGGTTAAATGACTTGCTCAAGGTCACACAGCTAGTTTTGTGTTAGGTGTCTGAGTCTGGATTTGAACTCAGGTCCTGCTGATTCCAGGGCCAGTGCTCTATTCACTGTACCACCTAGCTGACCCCTCATGGCATTCTTCTTGAGAGGCTCTTACCATCCCTCTCTTGTTACCCCCTAGTCTTTGTGTGTGTGTACATCTATCTCTATCTCTTTCTCTTTGTCTCTCTGTCTCTCTCCAATTCCCTTTTTTCGCTTCTCTTCTCTCATTTCTCTTTCTGCTCTCCTCTTCTGTCTTTCCTATTTTTCCTGTCTCCCTCTGTTTCTCTCTCTGTTTCTCTCTCTCTCTCTGTTTCTCTCTCTCTCTCTGTTTCTCTCTCTCTCTCTCTCTGTTTCTCTGTCTCTCTCTGTGTCTCTGTCTCTCTGTCTCTCTGTCTCTCTCTCTCTCTCTTCTCTGTCTCTCTCTCTCTCTCTTCTCTGTCTCTGTCTCTCTCTCTCTCTCTCTCTCTCTCTGTCTCGTCTGTACTGTGTCTGACCTCACTATCTCTGTGGTTACTTTGTGGGAGTGTTTGGGAAGTTGGTCCTTTGAGAGACCAGTGAACACCAACAACTTCAAACCAGCAGTAGCGTTTGGCATGGAGTTGCAGGGAAGGACACTGGTTTCCTTCCACAGCTGCAGCTGTAGCTGAATATGAGGAGGCAGAGGTGGTGAGAAAGACAGGACTGGGGTTTTCTGGGAAGGAGAACTGTTTTTCTAAAACCAGCAGCATCATATGTCATTATAGTGTGGGTAGTTCTTCAGAACTACCTGAAATCTTTGATAAGATTTCAAGTTCTGAGGGTCTGGGGGGAGAGAGGAGGGTAATTGGGGGAAGAAGTGTGGTATGGTAAAGACTCTATTGGTCATTCAGTCACTGTGAGATCTAGCTTACATAATTACCCCAGAGAGTATCTCCAGAGACCCAGCCTACAATTAGCATACACATTCATAAATGTTTATGGTAAACCTTGGTCCCAGTAGAGAGAAGGGAATATACAATTTTAGAAATATTTGTGCTGAAAATCACATAATTTTATTAATCTGTGGAACCTTTCTAATGAAAACATGGCCTCAGGTACTTGATCAAGTGAGATGGCAGTGACCTGGAGACTTTAAAGGCCTGCTAGTCAATTCCTAGGTATCCCCTCAAGCAGTGGTCTCCAAATTTTTTGATGATAAACCCGTGTCATTAATTTTTTTTTTCCTCGTGTCTACACTGGGGGAGAAGAGGTAGATTTTCCCACTGGTGCCTGTGTAGCTGATGCTATAGGTACTTGGTTAGGTTAGAACTTCCCTGGACAAGGGGTAGGGGAAGGTAAGGGGGGCAGAGCTGATACCCAGTTCAGAAGGGGGAAGTTTGAGAACTTGCACAGAAACAGTATAAAATTAGGGAGAGTATTAGACTTCAATGGGTGAAGAGTAGTTGTGGTTGTATTGGAGACAGGCCCAACAAATGACTGTCACAGGGTGAGTGAGAAACAACCTATCTTGCCAGGTGCCACTTAGAAGACCACTGCCCAAAAGGGTACCCTTAGCATCAATAGCCCTGTGTTCCAAACCCAGTTTTGCAATTGACATGTTGGTCACTTTAACTCACTGGATCTCGATTTCCTCATCTACAAAATTAAGGAAGTTAGACAAAGTGATCTCTAAGACCTCTTTGAGCTCTAAACTGCTATGATAATTTTTGTCTTGTAGAATAGAAGACCAAGCCAAAAAGAACCTTGGATAATTATCATGGAGGCTTTGTAGCACAATGGAATGAATGCTAACTCTGGGTCAAAGGACCTCGGTTCAAACACTATCTCTGATGCTTGCTGCCTATATGACCTTGAACAAGTCATTTAGTCTCCTCTGTTTCTCCATCTGTAATGAGAGAATTGGATGAGATGGCTTCAGTGGTCCCTTTCGGTTTTACGTTTACGTCTATGATCTCGTGATGTCAGCCTGATATCCTTGCTTCATAGATGAAGGAACTGAAGTCCAAAGAGGTAAAATTATTTTCAGGGGTTACAAGTAGTAGGATTGAGATTCAAAGCCAGGTTCCTTGGCTCCAAATCCAGTATACAGTATCTCTATTTTGGTGTTCGAAAGCCCATGGCATTGTAAGGGAATAGCTACGTTATCCAAATGTCTATCTGGAATTGTTTCCAAAATGGTGTTGATAATATATACTGTAGAAATGTTTATTGGTGATGTTCTTTCTCTTCTATCCCTGTCACTTACCCATGACTCCCTTCTCAATGGAATCCTCCCTTGGACAAGAAACACAGTTAAACAAAATGAATCAATACAACATATATATGTCTGACAACATATACTTCAGTTTGTATCTCCAGTCTAACACCTGTTTGTGATGTCTTGGGAAGGGAAGAAAAGGAAAGAGAGTAAATATTTATAAAGCACCTATGTGCTGGACATTTTGCCAAGTGCTTTTTACAAATAATTAATAATGATACTATTAGCTGGTGCCAAGTGCTTTTTACAGATATCTCATTTGGTCCCCGCAACAATGCTGGAAAGTGGGTGCTGTTATTATCTGCATTTTATAGTTGCAGAAACTGAGGCAAACAGCAGTCAAGTGACTTGTACAGGGTCACCCAGTTAGGACATGTCTGAGGCTGGATTTGAACTCGGGGCTGCCTGACTCTAGGCCAGGTGATCTATCCACTATGCAACTAATTGCCTCCAAATCATCATGATTCATCACTGAATTTTTCAGAGTTCGGAAGTGCTTCACAATTGTTTCCCTTCAGTTATTGTATAAATCATTCTCCTCATTCATCTTATTTTGTTCTGCTTTAGTTCATAGGAACATTCCAGGTTATTCAGAATTCTTTATATTCAACATTCTTAAAGGCTCAATTGTACCCACTCATGTGCTACCCTTGGCTTGACCATTCCCTGATCCATGCTTTCCTTCAGGTTCTTTGCTCCCACCAAAGATGCTACCAGGAGTATTCTGGTGTATATGAGGACTTGGCTTTCTGTTGTTAACTTCCACATATGCATGTGAGTGTTTTCAGGAATCAAAGGATAAGTACAATTTAGTTTTTCTAATATAATTTCAAATTGTTTCCTAGAACAACTGGACCAATTCAGTTTCACCAACAATGTCCTCTCACAGATCCTCCGACATTTACTGTTATCATATTTTACCATCTTTGCCAATCCGAGTGTGGGACGAAACCTCAGAATTGTTTGAATTTCCATTTCTACAGCATCCTTTTCATTGGGCTCATGGCTGTAGGCTGTCATTGCTTAGCCTTGTGTGCACCACTCATGATGTCCCTACAACATGGCAAGTGAAGTCATTTAGCTCCTAGCGTGATTAATGTATGAAATCGAAGCATTCACCCATAGTCAGTGGAGTCCCCTTGTGCTCTCGCACTCTTATCCCACAGGAAACATGATGAATGTGCCCATCTGTCACCACATGCTCATCACACTAGCCTGGTGTCAGCACACACACAATCCAACTGCTCTTACATCACTGGCATTCTTGAAAAATGATTTTTCTTATCTCCATATATCATCTAAGTATTTTATGTGTATAACTTTTTTTAAATAAGGGCCATGACATAATGAAAAGCCCTTGAATGATTTATAACGAGGTAATCTGTCTCTTGCCATTCATTCCCTTCTCTTTAAATAATAGCAAAATGGTGCTACAGGACTGATCAACCCCATGATTTCATAGCCTGACAGGTTTATTATTAAACTGATACCAGAGGGAAAAGATGATCTATAGCCGGTTACCTGTTTTTATAGGGGAAGCAGACATATATTTTAAGTGGCAATGCACATTGAATTTTAAACCCAAGGTACTTCCAAAGAGACATTAAAAACTCAGAACCCAGTGTTCTCAGCAGTTACTAAAATTCCCAGTGTCTCCTTTTAGAGAAAGTGTTTACATTAAGTCCCATAACTAATAATTTCTGTATGGCTTTTTAAATGTGGAGCAATGGCAGGTTCCCTGGGGTGGATATTGAGCTTTGAGGTCACCTGTGAAGGAACTGCTTGTATTCCTAATGGTGCTATGGTACCCAATTCAGTATTCTTAATGAATCCCTTAGATGTACTGCTACCTTTCTCCCAAAAGGTTTAAAGGTAGCAAAAATTAAGTAATTGCTGTTTCCAGTACTTAGCAAGTGTACAGGTGGCCTTCTATAAGACCCAGCTCAAGATACTGCATATGTGTGAGCAGTGGGGACTTCGAGCACCTTGTGAGATACAGACACTGCTGAAATCTAGTCTCTTCCAGGGTAGAACAATTCAGCTGCTCAGGGACTCCATCAATAAAGTAAAAAAGGAGGAGAAAATGAAAAAGAGGGCAAAAGAAAGTTTATTCTTCATAGAATAAATATAAATTATTTGAGTTAACGCCCATCTATTCATGTTATTAGAGAACAATTGCCATCTTCCCTTGAGGATAAATTGTGTCTGAAATGTTTTTGCATGTGGTTGCGTTATTCCTATTGACTACATCTGCCCCATAGTTTTGTCTTGTGTCTGTCAATCAACTTTGAAACAGCAGGGTGGCGGCTGTTGTTGTTGTTGCTATTGAGTCATGTCCAACTCTTCCTGACCCCATCTGGGGTTTTCTTGGCACAGATAGTAGAGTGGTTTGCATTTCCTTCTCCAGCTCATTTTACAGATGAGGAAACTGAGGCAAGCAGAGTTAAATGACTTGACCAGGGTCACACAGATAGCAAGTGTCTGAGGCTGGATTTGAACTCAGGAGGATGCGTCTTCCTGACTTCAAGCCCAGTGCTCTTTCTACTGCACCAACTAACAGTAAGGTTGTTGTTTTTTTTTTTTTTAACTAGCTATTGTCACTCTAATCCTTAGCTGTCCAAGACCTTATAGCTTACAAAGGTTGCTTGGTTGGTCTGTTTATTTTACTGTTTGTCTGACATCCAACACTCTGCTGGTATGTTCCTTGGGGTTCATGTTCCATTACTTTGACCACATGGTATATTGTCATAGTTATTTGTGTACATGACATTTCTCCCTTCTTGATTATAGGATCATAAATCTTGAACTGGATGAGACCTCAGAAAATATCTAGTCCAATCACTTCTTCTTACAGATGGTGAAACTGAAGTTGATTGGGTGTCACAGGACTTCCCCAAGATCACATAGGCAGTGTCAGAGGTGAAATTTGAACTTGGGTCCTCTCATTCTAAAACTAGTGCTCTTTATACCATACCAAGTTGTTAGGACAAGATTCATATTTATATTTGGGAGAGGGGGGGTAGCAACAGCATTCCTCACCCATAATAGGCACTTCATAAATATGTATGGAATTAAATTGAACTGACCAGACCACCTTTGCATACTTATATGTCTATACACAAATCTGCCATCATTTCACAGCATCATGCTACAAGGTGTTACAGTAAGAAAGTATAAAAATATACAATCATGATAAACATTCATTAAAAACATTACCTTTATGGTAATTTATGTTAATAGGTTTAATACTCCTTGAGCTTTTCTGAGAAAAATCTAAGTATAAAGAAATATTTACATTGCGGATATTCTTCATTTTAGGTGATCAATGTATTTCTAAAATTTTGTATGAACTTCAGATTTCTGAAAGTAAAATCATGCCATAAATTCTTAATTGTACCTGCATATTAAAAGGAAAATAATTTTGTTAAAAGTTAAATTCCTTAAACCACAATATTATGTGGTATTAATGAAATGAGATGGAAAGGATGTTGCATATAACTATAACTAACTCCCTGAAATATTGCTTCTTAATCAACTATGGAAGATTTGCCAAGAACCTGAATCTTTAGTGATACCATGTAAGTATGTTTACACCAAAAAATGGAGGTGAGGGCCTATATTCTCCATGTGCTCACATCAAGCTGGGTGGTTAAATGACTTAGAACAGTCAATGCATGAAAATGGTCTAGATTGAATAAATTAGCAAAATCACAAAAGGAAACCACTGTAGGAAATAGTTTTACACGTGTAATCGCTGGAATACTCCAGTGAATGTGTCAATCTGTACTGAATAAATAAATTTGTTTATAGACATGTTCTGTATTAGCTTCCACTCTTTCACAGTGCTTTGCCAAACAAAATCCCACTAGAAGTAGGATGTTCACACCCGAGTAGGAGTTTCTTGGATAAATATTTTTACTATATTGAGACCAAAACCACTTCTACAAATTTCAGACTTTGATTGAAATAGTATATTTCTTTTGGTTTTTTTCTTCCCATCTCCTCCACTGGCAGCCACTCACGCATTACCTTGCCTCCTCTTACCTCCCACTGCTATGGTGAACAAGAAAGAGTTTGGCTACAAACAGAGAGGACCAGTCAGTCATGATTGCTGAGCAGTAATTGGACCAACCACACCCAATTGCTTCCACTAGGAAATGGACTTGGGGTGTGGAAGGTGTCAAGAAAATCCTCCATTTGTAAAATAGCTTGCATAAAGCTGAAGAAATTTGTTTTCCTCTCTCCTCTTTACTTCTCCACTGCCCTCTTTAGATGATTTAATGACTCATTGAATAAATTTGAGAACAGATCATATATACATCCAAGAGCAAACACATTACAAAGTGCTTGCTTACTTACACTTTGAGTATCCTATCAATTGAATACATAAAAAAGAGAATACTCAAGAATCGATACTTAAGAATCTCCTGGTAAGAGTTACAGAGATGAGAAGGCTGAAGGGTAAAGTTGGTCCCACCTTTTATGAAGCCATTTTGTCAGAGCTTCTCATTATGCATCACTCAAAAGTATTCACTTCTCTAGTCTCAAAAGAGACGTTGGTTTCATCATAGGCCTTCAGAAGTTTAGTTTTAATGAAAATAATAGCAATAATTAACAATTTCCAATGCCTTTTTTCATGCACCATGTCATACGAGCTTCACAAGATGAAGAAAATGATGTTGAGAGAGTTTAAGTGACTTGTTCAGAGTTAAATAGCTATTAAGTGTCTGAGGCAGGATTTGAACACAGGTCTTCTTGACTCCAAATCCAACACTCTTGTCTTCTTTCAAAGGCAAACTGATTTAACAATAATTGTTATATCTTCATTATTTCGAAACTAGTTCGCATGCCTTGGTAGTGAGATGACCTGTGGGTCACAGTGTTATTGAAGAGCTGTGGAGGCAGCCATCCACTACCTGAGAGTTTTCAAACCACTTTACTTATATTATCTCTTTGTAGCCTCATAATAGCCCTTTGAGGTAGATAGTACAGATATTCTTATTTCCATTATCCAAACAGGTAAACTGAAGCCAGAGATGGAATTTGAACCAAGGTCTTCCTCACCCCAAGTTCAACATTCTGCCCCCAAATGTCATGTTGCCCTTTTGTTTGTTTGTTTGTTTGTTTGAGATTACATCTCCCCATTTCACTCTTGCTAGAAGTTCAGTGTTCACTTCTAGACCTGATTCTCTTGCTGTTCTGTGCAGACACCTGCCAGGAGGAGACCCTCCTTAAAGGCCTCCCTGGAGCTCACCATATTGGTGCTAGACTTAATGTGGATACCCAGTTGGTCTTAGCCCTCTTGCCTCTCAGAACTCCTGACTTCAAGTCATCTACTGGCCTCTGGCTTTCCAGGGTCAGCTTGAGTGGCCTCTAAAACAGAAGACTGTTTGTAGTCATGACCTCTTTTATTCTTGAAATTGTAGGCACCTAACCATTCTGGAGAACAATTTGGAATGATGCACAAAGGGCTATAAAACTGTGCATACCTTTTGACCCAGCAATACCACTTCCAGGGCTGTGTCCCAAAGAGATGATAAAAATGGGGAAAGGAGCTATATGTACAAAAATATTTATAGCAGCTCTTTTTGGGGTGGCCAACAATTGGAAATTGAGGGGATGTCCATCAGTTGGGGAATGACTGAACAAGTTGTGGTGTATGAATGTAATGGAATATTGTTGTTCCATAAAAATAATGATGAGCAGGTGGACTTCAGAAAAACCTGGAAAGACTTACATGAACTAATGCTGAGTGAAGTGAGCAGAACCAGGAAAATATTGTGCACAGTAACAGCAACATTGTGTGATGACTAACTTTGATAGACTTAGTTCTTCTCAACAATACAGTGACCTAAGATGATTCCAAAAGACTCATGATGGAAAATGTTATCCACATCCAGAGAAAGAACTGTGGAGTATCAATGCAGTTTGGAACATACTATCTGCACTTTTTTTGTTTGTTTCTTCTTTCTTGTGGTTTCTCCCATTGGCTCTAATTCTTCTTTACAACATGACTAATGTGAAAATAGGTTTAATATAAATGTATATGTAGAGCCTATAGTAGACTGCATGCTGTCTTGGGCAGGGGAGAGGGGAGAGAAGGGGAGAAAATTTAGAACTCAGTCTTATGGAAGTGGATGTTGAAAACTAAAAATTAGTTTTTTTTAAAAAAAGAAAGAAATTGTAGGCACCTTCCATGATGTAGTCATCAGTAGCAAAAGAGCTCTACTAGCAAGCTGCTGCTGTGAGGTAGTTTGGCTTTTTTTCCTGAGCAGTAGGTAGGGATGAATGCCCTGTGACCTTACTCCCAGCACCATCAGACCTTGACATGCCTGTGTATCCTCGGCCAAATTGCATGACCTCTCTGTGGTTCATTTTCCTTATTTGGGGGAACAGGAAAAGAGGGTCAGATGGCTGTACCAATCTGAATGCAGGACAAGTTACATCTTCATCATCCCCAAGCTAGTTCAGGTGCCTTGGTAGTGGGATGACCTACAGGTCACAGTCACTGAAGAGCTGTGGAGGCACGGCCATCAGAGATCAGTGAGTTTTGACAAAAATTGATTTCTAGAAGTCAAGATGATATATTCCAGTATTTCAGGCATATTTTCAGTAACCCTTGCAATGAATTTGTTGAGACTTTACTAAATGGATTCCCTTTTTTATCCTTCACATCACAGTTAAGTACAGAAAAAGCATCCTCCCCATCTGCCACTTGTTCCCCCTTTCAGTAAACCTCAGCACTGCCTGACCTGCCCATACGCGATGAGGGATGGGTGCAGGAAAAGGGGCCTGGTTATTGGGAAGGGGGATGCAGATATTTCAGTTGTGTGACTTCACACATTTCATTTCAGATCTCTAGGCCTCAGTAAAATGGGATGATTAAATCAACCCTCCAAACTCTACCTCCTCTGCTTCCCTGGGTAGGGGCTTCTTTGTAGCTGAAAAGTAGATCTGCAGCCCTTCCTTAAAGTTTTGTTGGAAATAGTTTTTGAATTGGAACTATGATATCATTGGAATAGGGAGCTCCCAATGAAGAAACTCTCTCTACTAGCGCAAATCAGCACCTACTCTACAACATAGAGTCCGAGAGGGCTGCCTGGAGCACTTGGAGATCAGTGACTTACCCAGGGTCACACAGCCTGTATGTCTCAAAAGAGGACCCAAGGCTTCCTGACTGTGTGTATAGGCATGCCATACCACCCATGCTTGAAATATAGATATGTCAGTGCATGAAACCACTTACCTTAATAGATGAAAATAGGAACCTTCTGGAAATTTCACCTAAGGTCCATCCTTTACTTACAACTCCCTTCTTAGAGCTGATGTTGGAGAGCCTAGATGTGGTGAACAAGAGGTGAACCTGGAAAAGATAAGAGAATAGGGGCTTGTTGAGTACACATTCATTTCCAGCCACTGATTATATTCACCTTCTAGGGTTATTTCTCAGGAGCATTTTATAAAATTCCATGTAAATAATAATGGAGATATCTGTCCATCATTAGTTCAGTTGGTCAGATGAAAAATGGACATTTTTATGCAGTGGTTCAATTTAAATTTATCTATTTTAGTACAAAGGAGCACTATGCTCTTTTATAATATAAGGAAGTAAATAATTTAAATGACCAACAGGAAAATTCTGTGCCTTCCAAAAGAAAGATCTGTTGCTTGAGGACCAACCTAGAGATTATAGTTTGATACCCTGTCAAATACTAGTTCACAAAGTCCATGATCTGTATCTTTCTCACCTCCGAGAATGAAGTGATCCTTAGATAATACTTTGCAACCATGGAACATTTAATGGTTTATGCCAGAAGAGACACAATTTGGCAACACTCTTTTCTCTTGCTTTTGACCAAGTCTGGTATTTTCTGTCAAGGTATTTCAGATGATTTTTAGGAGTCACCATCTACAAGGAGCCCTCTAATGGCTCTGCTAATCAACTTGTATTGATTAGAGGCCTCTCTGATCAGAGGCCCCTCTCTACAGTGACAATAAAATCACAGGGGCATTGTGCAGTGAAAAGAACACTGGATTTGGAATCTAAAGATCTGAGTTCAAATCCTGTCCCAACCACTTATTTACCTGAGCAACTTTGGGAAAGCCTCTTGGTTCTTTGGGCTTCCTCATCTCTACAATAATGAGGCTGAACCAGATGACCTCTGAGCTCCCTTGCAGCTCTAGATCTCTGCTCCATAGAGGGAGTACTCAGCCCAGTGACAGCACAGATGGTTGAAGTGATTCACAGATGTTCAAGACATAGCTATTCAGTCTGCAGGTGTGTTTGTTTATTGTGGATTTGCATTCAGATTCACAGAAAGTCAGTGTGGTATAATAGAGGGCCAGCCTCAAAGCCAAAGAGACTGAGGTTCCATCTCTCTTCTGACACAGAGAAGCCATGTGACCCTGGGCAGATCCCTTAACCTTTCAGAGCCCCAGGCAGCTCCCTAAGACCAGAAGGTGCAGAGCAGTTGCTCATCTACATTGGTAGAGAATGCTCCTCATTGAGATCTCAACACATTGATGCAGTCATGGACCCAGACCTCCCCCCGCCACACACACACACAAAAGATAGTCCAAGAGATATCGGGATGACCAGGGATCTTAGCCCAAAAGTTTGGAACCCCTACTCTCCTTGACAATGAACATCAAATGACTTTCTACCCTCACAAATTGGACCAGATTTTTAAAATCAGTCTTCTGAACAAAGTTGCCCATTTTAGAAAAATTCTGACTGTTTCTTAGCTCAAGTAGGAGGGGGTGATTTCATTGCATAAAATAACACTTCATTCTTACTTACTCATTGTGACTCTTGATAGTTCAGTCCACTCTTGATTGTCCAGGGCAGAGGTTTCTCCAGGTCTTGTGCATTTTCCCAAGGCCCCTCTTTAGTGTCCCTTACCATGTAGGCTATTTAGGGTTTGCTGGCACTTCTACCCAACAGGCCAAGACAAGGGAGGGGATGGTAGACCTCCAGCTACTACATTTATGGCTTTGTGAGGTACTATAGTTTAAAAAGTTGAAATCTACTTTTTAAATGAAGGTTTGGGTATTATCTATATTTGAGTAAACCCTGCTTTCCCCATCTTTAATAACAATAGATAATTCAGATTTTTACGGCACCAGTGATTCCAATTTACTAAAAGGAAGGCAGTTTCTGATACTGGAAGGACTCTTAAGAAGTAACATAGTTGTGTTTCAGAGATAGTAGAGCCTGTAATAACATGACCTGTACTTTGGTTAATCTGGATATCTCCTGCAAGCCAAGTTAGCTGCCCCCAGATGTAGCTACCATAGACTAAAAAAGGCCTTGCCCACCGGTGGGGTTACCGTTTTACTCCTGTCCTTCTCAGTTATCATTACTATTTGGGATGGGTTGGTTTTTTTTTTTTTAGGCTCTATTATCACAAATGGAGTTTTCAAAACCTTAATTTCTCCTCCCCCAGCACTGATTGCTGCGTGTTTTCTTATTCTCCATGGTTTGGTTTTTAATGCAATAGGCCTTCACAATTCCATTGTTTGTTTTTCTTTTTTGCAGCTTATCCTAGCTGTCCAAGGCCTGAGTACCTTGAAAATAGAACTGAATAATATTGTACCAGAGCCAAAATAATACAAGAGAAGTTTATTTTGTTAGCTCTTCCATAAAGTGTAGTGGTTTATCAGAGCAGCAGCATTTTTAGCAGCTGGGTACTTGAATTTTAAAATTTTGGACCCCACAAAACAATTTGACAGTGTTGTTTTAGAAGACTTGGATACTGTCTCTTTGGCACACAAGGCAGTTTAGCTTGATTGATGCAGAAGTTTACACCACTGGCAGATAAACAGTGAGTGGAAGCCCAGAATTGATCCCAGTGGAAATCCAGGGCTGATCTCATTGTAAGCATTCTGGTACAGTGTTGCTCACCCGTGGCTTACCAGGTTGCTAATTTATTTCCCTCTAGCAGTAACTGCTTGTGGTCAGACTACATAGGCAGTGAGTGTTTGGTCCGAACCCAGTTCTCCTTAGGATGTATTCTGTCTCTCAGCCATAGTTTTCATACTAGACACATATGGACATTTGCTAAATTGTTCAAGTATCATTTCATGTAGGTTAATATTTAAAAAAAAAAAAAACAAAATATCTGTCACATAGCTCATTGTGCATATAGACAAGTCTTGAATTTTCCAATCTTTGCATATTTAGTGCTCTCCATAACACACACACATATATACACACACACTTACAGCTTGCAATAATTGTGTACATCTGTGTTTTGATTGTTTATAGCATAAGGAAGCTAAAGAAAAGCTTGGCAGTACTGATGTGAGATGAACATTATGAACTGTATATATGTATGTATATAGATATACAAAACATACTGCTAAGAACTGTTTACATAAATGTAGCACTTCCATAATCCATAGTAGAAAATGAATCAAAACTAAATTTCACAAGGATTTTTCTTTAAACAACACTGTCCATCTTTAACCTACTTAGGTAAATTATATGTATTTTTATCTCCAAATAACTTGACCCATCCTTGCATGTGGCTTGACTGAGAAAGCTAGGGAAACAAGACAAGTCAACTTTTAACGACCACATCTTAGAGTTGGCATTTTTATGTCCCAAAAACCTCAGATCATCCCAGAATGACTTGTTTAATAACCCAAAGACTGACAACATTTCCAAATTCTGATTCTTTAGTAAAATAGGAAGAAGTGAGAGTAGATGAGCGCATATTTAAAATGAGAAAACCCTTGTGTTTTAGTGGTTCCAGGTTATTTGAAACATAATGCAAGCTAATGCTACAGCCTTTCCTTTTTTTTTTTTTTTTTTTTTTTTTTTGCATTCTAGCCTCCATTGTCACATCCAAGAATGCCTCTTATTCAAAGGGCCAGGCTCTTCCCACTGTTTTTAAATAAGGACTTATACTACCTGACAGCTGGTTCTCAGTGATTGTTACAGAGTATATATAAAGTTGGAAAAACATAAAGACAAAAAGTATAGAATAAAAAAGATTACAATTAACCAAATGCTATCGGTCATATGGTTCAGCTTACAGTCTTTCAAATATCAAGAGTCAGAACAAAATTATCAGAAAGTAAGAGTCTCATGGCAATGTCACAAACAAGATATGCCAATTTGTATTTACATTGGCTAATGAAGTTCAGCCCTGGTTCTTTCTTTGATTGGGAAGGCTCAAGCTACCATTTCAGCTTCTTTTACTCTAATTAAATCACTTGCCCACCCACATTCACTAGGGCAAGACAGAGGGTCACATTTTAGCTTTTAGAGAACAATTGCCCTACTCTGATATGTTGCTCCCATGCTACAGAAATTTACATTATTAAAACAAAACAGCATGTTTTTCATAGTACAAGCCTCCCCGCAATGTTGGAGGGGAACAGAAGAAGGCATGCATGCATGGTCAGTTAAAAGCAGTGTGTTATAAAGGAAAAAGAGGAGATTTAGAGTCAGAGGACCAGCTCTGCCACTTACTACCTGAATGACCTTAGGCAAGTCACTGCCTCTCTCTGGACCTTAGTTTCCTTGTTTGAAAAATGAGTGGAGTTAAACCAGATGATCTTGGATGCTCTCCAACTTTAAATCCCATACTATTCTGATTTTTTTGCCATAGAAAAGAGAAGTCCAAGTATAAACAGGGAAGTGGAGGAGGAACAGAGTGCATTGTTGTTGTTGTTGAGTCCTGTCCTACTCTTTGTGACCCTATTTGGGGCTTTCCTGGCAAGGATATTAGAGTGGTTTGCCATTTCCTTCTCCAGCTCATTTTACAGATGGGAAAACTGAGGCAAACAGTTAAGTGGCTTGTCCAGGGTCACATGGCACATAAGTATCAGAGTCTACATTTGAACTCAGAAAGATGAGTCTTACTGACTCCAGCCTGACTCTCTATCCACTGTACCACCTAGCTGCCCAGAGATTGTGTTATGCCAGAGCATCTGCAGTTCCTATTTAAATGTAATCATAATTTGTTTTTTGCTGTTTTGTTGTTGTTGTTATTGTTCAAGAAGAAAGCTAGTAAACCTAGTAGAGTTGAGGACTAAATGCCTTTTACAAATGAAGTTCCGTGGGTTCTCCAGTTCCTCAGTCCATCTACCTACAACATACTTCATCAAACACAAAATCCTTTAAATCTATTCTTCACTCTTTTAGGACAAACAGGCTTGGCTCCTTTTGCCCAGAGAGAGTTCCCAGCCTTCACTTCCAGCTAAAGTCTGGTGTTTTGAACCTGGCACATACTTTTTACCCACTCCCCAGTCCTCTACCTTGTTCTGCTATAAAACCTTCTCTCTTGCATGCCTGAAAAAGTGATCCCGCCAGAAGGAACTGGACTGGCTTCGGCGGCCTACAAATAATCCCAGATGCAAGTCATCCGCCCCTCATATTATTGGGAAGTTGACCCTTCTTTATGTGTTGGTGGGGTCAAGGGGAGGACTGAGAAGGGGTACGCCGGAGCTTTTTATTTTTCTCTTACCACTGGATTTAACCCAAATTGGCCAATTCTAAATATACCCATGCACAGCCACATTATTTTCTCAGCCTTGAATCAGTTTCTGAGCACAGTTTTCCCCAAGATTTCAACCAGAAACACATGGTATATGTTTAACCCCTTTCAGGTCTTAAAAGCTGTATGTCGTTTACTAACTATATCTGCCATAGTGCCTTTTAGCCCAGGCTATCAGCGTCTTTGAAAATTATGCCCATGTATCTGGAAGTTGCAGAAGTATGGAGAAGTAAAGGGTTTCTCCAGAAGGCATAATGAAATTATAGAGAAATGAAGAATAAAAACAAACTTTCCCTTATGGAATCAACAGTTTAAGAGACTAACCTGCTATTCTAACCATGAAATCCTAATAGGTCATAGATCATAGATTTTGAGCTATAAAAGTCCTCAAATATAATTTAGAGCAACTCCCGTCATTTTACAGATGAGGAAACTGAGGCCAAGAGAGGTTAAATGACTTACCCAAGGTTACAGAAGTGGGACGTAGCAGAACCAGGATTTAAAATTCAAACTCAGGGTTCAGATGCAAACCTTGACCCTAAATCCATTGCAGTACAATGAGTCATTCCTTATGGGCTCTGTAGAAATACCATTATTAGTGTGGCTAGGTGGCACAGTGAATAGAGCACCGGCCCTAGACTCAGGAGGACCTGAGTTCAAATCCAGCCTCAGACACTTGACATGTACTAGTCATGTGACCTTGGGCAAGTCACTTAACCCCAAATGCCCTGCCTTCCCCCTCAAAAAAAAAAAAGCACCAAAAAGGAAGAAACACCATTATTACCCATAGAGCTGGGATTTGAGAACCTTAGAATCCAACTCCTTATTCTATTCTATACATCTCTGTACTTGTTCTAACCTAATTTTAGGAATTCATTTACTTACTGGATTTTCCTGTGTGAATTATTAGCTTTAGCGGCTGTAACTTAGTTTTAAAAAGGCATTTAAAAAGCATTTTGTTTCATCTCCCTAGTTCCTATTTTTGGGTTTACTCCTATAGATACCTTTTTAGGGGGACAGGTAATGGTCTTAGCCATAGGATTTCATCAGCAAATTTTATATTCGCTGATATATAAATTCTGTCCACTCACTTATACTGGCAGTTCATCCCTACTTGACCATTTGGAGAGCTTTCAGGAACACTGAGAAGTAACTTGCCCATGGTCACATATGCTGTGTTGTGGAACTATCAGCCCAAACACCCTCCAGTCCTACCATCTTGGCCCTTCCTTATAGATGTTTCTTCTGTCCCTGGCTCCAGACTGCTTCTGGAAGTCTTCCTTCCTCTAACTCCATGTCTTCTATGGGTCTCTTCAGAAACTAAGCTCTTCCCTTAGTCAGACTTATGCTAGAGTGACTTTTAAAGGGCACCCGGGGCTGTGGCTTATCATTGTTCTTTCTCTCCATTGATCCCTTTCCAATTCACTTAAGGGACGTCATAAAGGGATGACCTTACTGGCTCCTTTTTTACAAGTAGTTTAACACCTTGTTACCGGCCCCTTTTCTGTAATGAGGCCCTAGGCTTTCAAGGAGCAATTGCTTCACAGAGCCAACATGTTCCAATATGCATTGGAATGCATACAAATCACCCATACATTCATATTTCACTGATATGTAACAATGTTGCTCCATGGTCAAATTGCCTTTGCTAGTTAGCAGCTCTGCTTCCTGTCATCTCAGGCAAAAGAAAAATATCAAACAGATGGTCCCTAATGAAGAAATGTTTGATGAAGATAATGTTATGTGAGTAAAAGGGCACAATCTATAGGGTTTCATCTCCGTTACTTTCCATTCCAACTTATTGTTCTCATCCCTTTTTTTTCGGTTTGAAATACTTGTTGCTTTCTAGGCAACTCAAGAGTGTCTGTTATACATCTTAATATCCTTTCAGAATTATGATATGAGGATGCAAGAGAAGGCAGAGTGCAAAAAGAATGAGCCCAGAGTAAATTTTGCAGGTTAAAAATAAACCACAAGAGCTGGAGCAGTAGTTCAGTGGAAGGGGCACCAGGGGTACAGACTAAGGAATCGGGTTCAAATCCCAGCTCTGTTATCTGCTCAATGTTGTACATCCAGCAGATCACTTAAGCCTCAGTTCCTTCAGTTGTAAAATTATGGCTCTGGACTCGGTGACTTTGAAAATTCCTTCCACCTCAATCTGTGATCCTTTGTTTTCTCTCATAATGTAGGAAAGCCTTTGCACAAATAATTGAACAGTAATTTTTAATTGAATATGGTGTTAACATCCTCATAGACATACTTTGTGATAAGTAGAGTTCTTTATGCTAAAAACAATATTTCCTTCAGCTTAACTTAAGATAAAAACATATTCCCTGAGTATATACAAAATGTAGTACAGCTAGGTGGTGCATTGATTTGAACGTCAGGCTTAGAGTCAGAAAGACTCATCTTCCTTAGTTCAAATCTGGCCTCAGATACTTACTAGCCATTAAGTGACTAGACAAGTCACTTAATCCTGTTTGCCTTAGTTTCCTCATCTGTAAAGTGAACTGGGGAAGGAAATGGCAAACTGCTCTGGTATCTTTGTGAAGAAAACCCCAAATGGGGTCGTAAAGAGTCTGAAACAACTAATCAACAACAACGTGCTAAGTAATGATGGCCCATGAATGTGCTGGTGAAGTGAGGCGAGGATACCGGCCTGGGAAATGATACTGGAAAATGTGCCTTGGATAGGTCTCCTGCAATGGACTGTATTTTCAAGGTTGCATGTTGTGATTTGTCCAAGTCAACACTGAAATATTTCCAGTCAATAGCATCTGTGTCTGCCTATCAGGAGTGCAAATGTAGTCACACTGGGTAATGTTTTACCAGCAGACCATGGAAGATACCCTCATGAGTTTAAATAGGACCTACAGAGATCCATGACTGAAAAGTCTGAAAAGTTAAAGTTGATTCTCCCTCCTCCCTGCCTCGTGACTATTTTGTTTTGTTTGCCAAATTTCAGAGATGCTTAATATGCTTCTCAGCTTTATTTCACTGGAATTACTATTGGATATACTAGTAACAGGGCACATCATTGCCACCCATCAATAATAAAGCTGTTACTAGGATTAAAATTTAAGAAACCAATGTATATAAACAAGCAAGTTGGTTGACTGTTTGGACCAAATGTTTACTTAATTGTATTAAGTATTAAACAGGGAGTAGGGGCTCATAGTTGTTTTTTGGTTTTCTTCATTAAACCAACCTATGAACTTATTAAGAGGAAAGAGAAACAAAAGTAACTTGAGTTTAATGGAAACATAAAATTACAGAAAAGAAATCCTACTGAGGAGGGAGAAGGATGACGCAATTGGGACTGAGGGAACTGTGAAACTCCATCCCCCAAAGCACATTTGCAATAGGTACAACTTATCTGTTCATTCAGCAAGCAAGGGATGTATGAGGGGTACGGGGTAGAGACACTAACAGTGAGTGAACAGCCCCTGACCTCAGGGAGTTTGCTTTCTATTATGATCAAGAGTTGCCTTAGCTCTGTGGGTTAAATAATGTGCTCCAGAACACGAAGCCAATATGTCCTCCATCATGTCACACATTTATAATTCCTCATTTTACAGATGAGGAAACTGAGGCAGAGGCAGGTTAAGCAGAAGCTTAAGTGTCAGAGGCAGGCTGGGAACCAAAGTCTCCCTAATTCCAAGTTATCCCATTTCCAGTAAATTATATTGCCCTGTTTATCTGACTAAATGTTTAAATCTGGTTTTGTAGCAAGCATGCCCCATTTCTACAAACAATCCTGATGTGATGTGGTTCTGTTTTTACCTCATCATTCTGGATGATTCTATACCATAATAATTTATGGTATGGAAATTCACAAATGGAAAAAAGTTATCGTCTTCATCTTTAATAATTCATTCATGGTTTTTCAATGTGAGAAATACTCCAAAGATGGAGAAATTCTCATAATCCCCTTGTTCAGGCAAAACAACAGTGTATGTATGTCTTCTTGTAGATGGTGTGTAGATCTTACGTTATAAGGTTTTCCATTTCAGATCCCTAAAACTCTACCACACCAGGATGAAAACTTACAGAGACTGAGCTCATACCTAAACCTTGTTGATTGATAGCAAACCCCTGGGCCCATGCTCATTACCTCCCCAGATTCTAGGATAAAGGCCCAAGGCTGATTCAAATTCAGACTAGGCTGCTGATTATACTAACACTTTTCAGTTTAATTTGATGCTGAAGGAAAAAAGTGGATTCGTAGAGCTGAAAGAGAGCTTAATAATGACATAAATAACTGAGATCTACATAGTACTTTGAGATTTTTTACAAAGCACTTATTTTCCATTTTTGATCCTCACATTATTCCTAGGAAGATAGATGCTCTTATTGGTCCCATTTCACAGATGAGGAAACTCAGGCACAAGAAATTTAAGGTACTTACCAATCATCAGCCGGCTAGGAACTGTTGAAATCCACATCTTCATAACTTCCAAGTCCAGAGCTCCATCTACTACACTATGCTCTCTCTAAGATAACTTCATTTTACAAAGGAAAGCCCAGACAAGAGAAATGACTTGCTCAAAGCCAACTGGAGAGTTATTGACAGGGCTAAGACTAGAACTCATGTCTCCTGATACCCGTTCTCTTCCCACCACTTCACACTGAGCAGCACCCCAGGAGATAATTTTGTGAAACTACTTTCATACCCTGTATTTCTGGTTGTTTTCCCTTTTCTCGCTTTGTTTTAGAACCTGACACCAATGGCATGTAATTTAGCTCATTTCAAAGTTGACATGATGATATATGAGAGCCGTATTTGTTAGCTGGTGTTCCAAAGAATGAATCCTACCGGTCCATGTTAGAATATCAGTTCCAGTCCACACCTGTCATAAGGCATGAAGCTATAGGAACATGAACTACTGTGGAAGACTCTTGGAAGAGATGTTCAGACCTTTCCAGTGGCATGGGGAGCTCATTCACTAATGGCCAGCTTGGAAACTTTTAAACTCGATTATTTCTTAGGTGAACCCAGCCAAGCCAACAGCTGCCTTTGAGCCAAAAACCCTTTCCTGAATAGGGCAGAATTCAGCCATTTACCTTTCATAGGAATCCAACTTTACACTCAGGTTCATTTATCTCGGTGTAAACTGTACAGGCATTTTAAATATTATGTTTATGTTAAAGGTTGTCACTGTGGTTGTAAAATTTAAAAATATCAAGGTCAGGGAGCTAAAAGTCTTATTTTGGCGTGATATTTGGCGGCCATAGTGGAAGGGGCAACTTCAAGGCCTGAGGCTCCCTTGCTTGTGGTTGTGGGGAGACACTTTATCCATTTCTGAAAGTTATTTGTGGCTCTCTCAGAAACTAATTTAACACTATTCTTCAGTACACAGTCTTGAGGGGAGAGTTTGATCCTACTGGTCCATGTTAGAAAATTCATTCCAGTCTAGAAATGGAGTCTGGTATGAGAGAGGTGTAGAGCAAGGCCAGAAGAGAGCTCCAAGGAGTGAAAATGTAAACACATTCTTTGCTTCCACGGTCCTGATCAATTTATCAGGAGTGAACTGAACATGGGGACAACCAGCAGATGAGGGTTCAGCAGACTCTGGGAGAAGAGAGCAGTATAACCCTAGTTAAATAAGCACAAAGTAAGGATTAGTCACAATACTTGGAGGGAATGAGGTTAGCCTAATGTTCTGGTAAGCTAGAAATCCTTTTTTATTTTTGCAGTTTTTGACAATTCATCTAAAATGTATCAGTGATAGAGTCTTAGTGGTAGACACTGGACAGGCAATTTAGTTTGACCTCTGCCCCCAAAACATCCTTAAGAGGTCGCCATGCAACCACTGCTAAAATACTTCTGATGACAAGGAGGGAACCCATTCTCTTAGTAGTCACTGTTTCAATCTTTGACGATTATCATTTTTAGAAAATTCTTCCTTATTGAAAACCATCACCCTGTAACTTCCCTTCTTCTGGCCCCAATTCTGTTCCCTGGAACTATACAAAGTAAGTCTATCACTCTAACATGGGAAAACCCTTAGGATATTTGAACATAGTTATCATGCCTCCCTTAAGCTTTTTACTTGAGGCTAAGCATGCCCAGTTTCTATAAACAATCCTGATATGATGTGGTATTATTTTCACCTCATCATTCTGGATAAGCTTCATTCAGTCAGTGTCCCTTTTAAAATTTGGTGGCCAGATCTGAGCACAGCACTATAAATGTGGTCTGTCCAAGTACATTGAAACTATTGCCTCACTTATTCAGAACACTCTGGTAATGTAGACTAAAATTACATTGGGTTTTGGTTTTTTTTAGCAGCCACACTATGTTCCTTGTTGATCCACTAATCAACACTCTTAGGATGTAGCCACTCAACAAACTACAAATTTTGGCTCAGTGTCCAGCCCACATCTTCCCATCTTGCCTAACAGAGCATCGTGAGAGGACTGTCAGAGGCCTTGCTGAAATCTGGGGATACGCAATCTCTAGCATACCAGTAATCTGATATCCTTGCCTTGGTCATCATAGTACCCTTCACATCATCCAGTCATTTTTAATGATTGAAGATCAAACTGAAGTGCCTCAGTATCATCATTTTAAACAAATTCTTCCTGGAGAGTTCTAGCTGGAATCTAGCTGTTGAGGATGAGATCATTCACCTGAATATCTGCTGACCTCAGGACATTCCCTAGAGGTTTTTAATTTGTTTTTTTCTCATTAACTGCTGATTCTGTAGTACTCTTTTTCCATCCTTTATATCTTCTCTCTCAAAAGGGCGGCATAAGCAAAAAGAAAAAAATCTGAATCGCCAAAGGTCTTACTGATAACTTTTAAGTATTTCAATTTTGGGATGTTCTGTATCATGGTTTGCAGTAGAGTTTTAATTCCAAAGGTCTGAATCTGTGATTTCAGGCCAGTCACCTGAACAGTGTGCCTCTGTTTCTCTGTCTCATCAGTTGAAGGAAAAGTGATATTTCACTGTAGTCTAGAGTGAAAAAAATACTTACTTGTCTTTTTGAATTTGAATTTATGGTGTCTCTGCATAAGCTTGGATTTACTACCTATTGTTTCCATTTTCTCTAATGAAAAGACTCAATCCTATTCTCTATATACAATCCATCATCTTATGAAAGATCAAAGTTTCTCCTGCTGTACAGAGCTCCTCTGAGCCCACTTTATTTGGAGTGAGGCAGGGGGTGGGAAGAGAGAAAGCAAGAGAACTCGATTAGTGTCTGTTTACATAGCTTTGGACTGGGCCTATAAATTAGCCTTGGGAAGACTATAATGAGTCAGTGATTTATAGCCTATGAAGATACTTGAGCTAGAAGTGATTCTTGAGCATGGTGAATAGAGAACATATGCCTATAAAGGACCAGCAGATTCAGCACAACATCCCTTCCACAGAGCCAGGCCCAGGCAATTAACAAAGCGGGATGCCATATTTTTGCATATCTACTGCTTGCCTGAAATAGAAGCACTAACCACTTGTTAACCACACTGATTTTTTTTTTTAATAGACAAAGCAGTTGCTTATGGCTTCCCCACCAGAAATGTTCAGATCAAGCCCACTCTTTGAGTGCAGCCAGGATGGCCTCCAAAACAGGAAGGAGGTTCTGCTCTCCTCTGGTCTCCTTTTCCTTGTTGGAGCTGATGTGATAATTCATTGCAGCTTTTCTTTCTCTTTTGACAGAGTGCCTACCGCAGAAATGGAATGACTTTCTTAGCCTGCTAATGTGGACATGCATATGACTACAGCAACAGGAAAGGCAACATTCTATGAAGGCGATTTTTTTTTTGCCTTGTCGGTGGAGAGGAGACAGGCAGAAATACAGGTTGAGTTCTCCATCTGCTAAGGAGCCTGCTGGTTTGTTGTGACTATCAACAGGCTGACTGCAGCTCTTTTCCAGCCCCCTCAATCATTACTCTTGTTTACCAGATGGAACATTGAGCTAATTAATGGCAGGATGTTTGGGATGGTGTGTAGGTGGACAAGAATGCAAATCACACAATTTTGAAATTTGCAATGGATTTACTGCTGTGGGCTCCCCTATCTAAAGAACCATGGTGTGTGTGTGTGTGTGTGTGTGTGTGTGTGTGTGGGTGTGTGTGGGTGTGTGTGGGTGTGGGTGTGGGTGTGTGTGTGTGGAGTCTTCATATTTTCATTGATACATTTTGCGATTCAACTTTTGGATAAAAAGAAAAAAAACAGCTGCAACAACCCTTCTTTTTAATATTTATTTACGACATCTCCATTTTAAAAAATGAATATCCATGTTGAGAATAGTAACACTCAGACCTTGCTTGTCCATCTGGCCCTGGCCCTTTCTTTTCTGTCAATCTCTCTGCTCTCACCATGGTTTCGTTTCTTTTGCCTCCTTTCTTCCCTCCTGCGTTTCTTCCAGCCATCCTTCCTCTTTTTTCTCTTTAATAACATTTATTCTCCCTTTCGTCTCAAATCAAAAGACTGAAAAATGGTACCATTTCAGGACTCACCAAAGCCAGGGTAGAAGTGTGGGATACAGGTCTTGAAAGGCCTATCCAGAGGGCTTGACTCTATCCACTTACCTATTTCCTACCAGTGACTCACTATTTTACCCTTCATTTACATACTCTCTAAACTAGAAAATATTGTTATATGCTGAAAAAAATAACATTGGTTCCATATTAGTTTGTAACACTTGTAATTCTTTTTGATTGAACTTATTGATACCCATAAAACTTGGATAAGAGGAAATGATGTATTTTTCACAATTCTGTGTTTATCATTGTTTCTATATACTTCCAAGAAACCTTTGTGAAGAATGAATAAAAGTGAGAAATAAAAATCATTTATCATCACCTTCTTGTGACTGAATACTTAGACTGTTCCATGATATTTGCATATGAGATTGCTCCATATTATTCTTGTTAGTCCACTCTCCTTTACCTGCTGAGTGTTGCTACTTCTGGAAAAAATCTGAATGTCAGGAACTAAAAAGTAGGGCATATAATATAGTAAGATTTCCAAAGGGTTTTGATGTTCCATCTGTACTTGTTGAAATGTATGATTAAACTTTTCTTTTTATCATCATTCTTATTTTTCTTGGCATCCCTAATCATGGAAAATTATAAGCTTGCACTAAACATCTCAACTTTTAAAAGGACAGCATTTATTGTATTTGGTTTCAATCTGCCAGACTTATAAAGGGAATAAAATTTTCAGGGGCTGTTTTTTTCACATTAGAATTCCTTTTCTAGATGTATCATTCCTTTCCCCCCACCACCACTTTTTACATTTGAAAGCATGAATGAAACAGAAAATGTAAGTTCAGGATTTTTTTTTTCATTTTGTTTTACCTGATCTACTTGAAATCCAGAGAATGAAGACTCAACACACATTTCTCTCAGAAATATGACAGATCCATGTTTTTGTTGGTCTGGCGTATGTTTGTCTATCTTGAACAGCTTGACAGGTAATTATTTATAAAATCTGGTTTTGCCCAGTAAGTCCATATAATAACCTTTCACTTTTCAACATAAACCAGTGAGCTGAATTTAGAATAAAACAAGGCAGTTTATGTCTACCCTAGAGCAGCCTAGATATTCCCACAATTGCTCAATATTAATTTTTTAAATTCTTAATTTTTGTCTTTTCTACTTAGTTCTTTCTCTTACTCTTATAACCTACATAGTTTTTAGAACTGAAATATTATTTACTTAAGCAATGACACAATAAAAGAAAATGATCATTTAATTTTTCAATAAGAAAAAATTTGGGAAAATTGAACTTTTCAGAAAATTGTTATCTCTCTATTAAATTATTATAGAATGTGGTAGCATTTTCTAACTGAAAGTGACCTTAGAGCTCATATGAGATAGGGTGGGGTTCTACATCTGGTTCTGTCACTTCGGCCAACTAGGTGGTGCAGTGGTTAGAGTGCCAGGCCTGGAGTCAGGAAGACTCATCTTTGTCAATTCACATCTGGCCTCAGATACTTACCAGTTGTGTGACCCCGGGCAAGTCATCTCACCCTGTTTGCCTCAGTTTCCTCATCAGTAAAATGAGCTGGAGAAGGAAATGATGCAAACCATTCTAGGATCTCTGCCAAGAAAGCCACAAATAGGATCACAAAGAATCAGACACAACTGAAAATGACTCTAACAACAGAAATCTGTTGCTTAACCTCCTGGAGCTCAGTTTCCTCATCTGTTGAATGTGAGATGAAGCAGTTGACCTGGAAGATCTAAAATTTCCATCTCAGCTCTCTCCATCCAGGCCAACCCCTTAATTTTAGCGGTGAGGCTCCTACCTCTGATCTTGACTACCTCTGTGACTTCTGGCCAGGTCCCTTCACGTCCCTAGACTTCAGTTTATTAATTTGCAAAGTGAGGAGGTTGGACTAGTCCAGGGGTAGGAAACCTGTGACCTCAAGGCCACGTGTGAACTTCTAGGTCCTCAAGTGCAGCCCTTTGACTGAATCTGAACTTCACAGAACAAATCCCCTTAATAAAAGGATTTGTTCTGTAGGCCACACCCGAGGACCTAGATGGCCACATGTGACCTCCAGGCCACAGGTTCCCCACCCTTGAATTAGGTAATCTCTAAGGACCCTTCTAGCTCTGGATCCTTGAGACAATAAGTAACTTAAACAGGGTCACAAAATGAGTTAGTAACAGAGCCTGGCATCCAAACGTCCAGTCCAGTCATCTTCTCAGGACACCACCTCAGTGCTTCAAAGGCCCTCCATCTCAATCGTCCCTCCACCATCTCATAATACCTCCATGTCATGGCAGCCAGCAGTCTTCAGGAAATGCTGTAGCTGAAAAAGTCATGCCTCAGCATACATTTCCTGCTTTGGCTTTGGCATTTGGCTTTGAGTTTTGGGGTGTTGGTTTTGTTGGAGTTTCAATTTGCATTGTTTTGGTTTTTTAACAGACATGATTTCATAGGTGTGGGGAACCTCCAGTAAGAAAACCCAGGGAAGACCTCCCTTTCCCAACACAAATCAGCACATGCTCTGGGCCATGTAATATGTCATTTGAGAAACTGTTATGTTAAATGACTTGCCCATGGTCACATGACCAGTATGTATCAGAGACAGGACTTGAACCCACATCCTTGTGAACTGAAGACCAGTTTGTCCATCCATTAAAACACATTCTGTCTTTTAAAAAAAAAAGTCTATCAGAATACAGATTGATACTTTTTTTTTTGTGACACAACAAATACAGGAATTTATTTTGCATGACCATACATGTTTGTAACAGGGGCTTTATCTTTCTTGCTATCTCAGTGCAGGGAGGGGGAGATAGAGAAGGAGAAGGGAAGATAAAAACACAGATATGAAAACAAAATTGAATTTTTAAAAAAATCAGTTTAAATTATGTCAAGCACACAAAGTTGGGTGCATAAATGCTTTTTACTCAACAGGGAAATAGAAGAGAGAAGTGAGAACTAGAGGGAGAGTAGTTCAAGGAGGGGAGATGAGCACTCAGTAAAATAAACTTTAAGGACACACAAAAATATTTATAGCTCTTTTTGAAGTGGCAAAGAATTGGAATCTGAAGAGGTGCCCATGTATTGGGAAATGGTTGAATGAATTATAGTATAAATGTGACAGAATACTATCTTGCTGTAAGAAATGATGAAAGGGATATTTTCAGAGAAGCCTGGGAAGATATGCATGAACTGATGCAGAGTAAAGTGAACAGAACCAAGAGAACAATTACAATACAATGACAACAACGATACAAAGACAAGCAATTCTGAAAGACTTAGGAATTCTGGTCAGCATAGTGACCAAGCACAGTTTCAGAGGGCTAATGATGAAGCATGCTAGCCATCTCCTGATAGAGAGGTGAAAGTCTCAGAATACAGAATGAGACATAAATTTGTATATGTAATATTTATATGTATGATCCATATATGTATAATTTTCTTTTAGATATGGTCTATTCAGAAATTTGTTTTGCTTGATTAAACTTGTGTAACTCTGTTTTTCTTTCAATCTCATGAGGGCAGGGAGGATAGATTTTTCTGGATTAAAAAAATAAAATTTAATTAAAAAAGTTAATGTCACTTACATAAATGTTTCTTTTTTTATGGTAGATTCTCCATTCAAACAATATATTTAAAGCCCCCCAAAAGTGTGATGCATATCATGACTTAATTCTATTGCACGATAATAACCTTTCAATGAAATTGAGAGGCTTTCTATTTCAAAAGTATTGATATTAACTATTCAGCCTATTTTCTTCTAAGCAATAAACTAACTTCTGAATACCTCTTTCCTTGGACTGTGTGCATTCTGTTTGCCGCTTTAAAAAAATTTAGAAAAGAACAGCTTTGCATCATGAATTTATAGGTCTTAGAAGCCAACTAATACAGTGCTCTCATTTTAAAAGTGAAGAAACTGAGGAAGACTGGAACAGTGACTTGATGTGATTTTGTGTAAGTAGTGAGTGGCACTGACAGAGTACAAACCCAAGATCTGAAAGTCTTTCCCCTGCACTTCACTGTCTCTCCATGTCCTGAGATATTCTTACAAGCACACCCGGTCTGCTCTCATTAGTTGGTTCACCCATGGAAAATGCAATGTTAGGTGAGACAATACTACATGGAACTGTTATTTCCTTGGGGCAGATGTTGCAAATGAATGATCAACTGTATGATGTTAATAGAAACATTTCAGGACTTTACTGTGGACTTTGATTAAAATACATCAAGCACAGTCAATAGTCCATAAACTCTGGTTAAGGGCCAGGCATTGTGCTAAGCACGTATGAAAAGGAAAGACAGTCCCCACCCTCAAGGAGTTTTCAATCTAATGGGTATTTTTGCAAGATGGCAGTCTGACAATGTTATGCAGAATATCTTTTGCTAGGATGTTTCATAGCAGAATCTAGTCATATTCTCACATGGCCTTCTGTTTATGAGGGATCTTTTCTGTACCTAAGTATTTAAGTCCACTTTAGTAGCCTTCCTGTTATAACATTTTGCAATGCCACTAATGTCCCAGTCTGCCGCCTCAGTGAAGTGTGGAGATGACCACGGGCTCTCACGGTTTTATGTTATCTACAACCCAAGCTGTGTTTAAGTTCTATGAAGATGGAAAGTCTTAAAGAAGTCCATGGAGTCCATGAACCACCATAATTTTATAGCTTCCTGTAGAGCTCATGCAGAATGTTTCATAACACATAAACACTTCTACAAATAATGTAGATAGATTTCAGAGGTCCATGGACTTGTACAGGATACATACACACACACACACACACACACACACACACACACATACATATATATATACATATATAATTGTTTTATTTTGTAATCTTTTATTTTATGCATTTATTTTTATTTTCTTTTTTATTATTATTATATGCATATGAAAGCATGATTCTTAAGAGAGGTTCACAGCCTTCACTAGACTGCCAAAGGGGTCAGTGACACACAAAAAAGGTTAAGAACCCTTGATTTAGAGTATAGGTTTAGTGATGAACTGTGTATATCTAATCTGAGACTCAGACTAGCAAAGGGGACACTCATCTCAGGGAGTTTTGCCACCAAATAATCCAGGGGTTTGTTTTGTTTTGATGCAACTCATGAAGTGCCATTTGCTAAGAGAAGTCAGGAGCTACCTCAGTGGAAATGGTACCCACACTTAAAATCAGCAGTCTTATTAAGTTCTAAAGGAGAACTATTTAAAATAGTCTGCCTGTTTCAATATCAGTTTTTATTTGAAAACCATCAAATAAACAATTTTTTTTTTAGAGTTAGTGAGTGTAAGTCCAGTATCTATGTGGCGAAATCTCTGCATTTACCAAATGATAAACAGTTCGTGTCTAGTGCTTTTTACCAAGCAAAAGACAAATAAACATAACTGATGATTCATGACCAGACAGAAAATAAGCTTGTTTGCCTAGAAATTCAAGAGTCCAAATTTGCAAAATTTTTCATGCAGTTCCCAATCAGACATTTCACTCTATTTTGTACTGATCTTTCGTCAAAGTTAGATCACTATAGAGAAGTCATTCACCCCCCTGCATGCCTGGAATTCAGATGGAACCTTCCTAGGTTGCATTAAAATTCTACCATCGGCCATGTATACATCTCATAAAATAATTTTATAGCTTCCCGTAGAGCTCATACAGAATGTTTCATAGCACATAAACACTTCTACAAATAATTTCAGAATACATACTGGCATCTGTCACAACCATAGCTCCCATGTAAAGCCTATTCTATTACAGTTTTTTTTTCAGAGAGTCTTCTTATATGGAATCCAAAGTTAAGCTGTTTGTACTTTTACCTTCCAATAGCAAAGGGTGACCATGCAGCTGTTTAAACCAGGCAGCCTGCTTTCAAGGGAAGGCTTTCTGCAAAGGGCGTCAAGCCAACCTTAAACGACAGAACCATCCCTGCAGGAATTGAATATAAATATGACCGTTAAATAAGGGCCATATGCCCTTAAAAACCTAAGATATTAAAAAGTCAGATCTCCTAAAGTCACTCTCTACTGTTGGAGGATTAAAAAAAAAAACTTTTGCCTTTGTTTTGTTGAAAAAAATATTAAATATTGAAGCTGTCATACACCATGGAAATGTTGGCAATTGAAGCACATTTCAGAACAACAGATTTTGCAAGGACAACAAAAAGCAATCTAGTGCTAAATTCTTTCTTAAAAAGAAATACTGTACTTCAGGCAATGCCACTTTCCAACATCTCTTCCATTGACTCCTTATGACAAAGAAGGGCAATTAAGTAAATCAAATCAAGACACTGATCATGTCTGTCAGTGTGTATCTCATTCCCCCACCAGTAGCCTACCACCTCTAAACCAAAGGGTGGGAAATCTACTTTATAATGAGTTCTTTGGAACCAAGATTGGCCCTTGCATTAGGCTGTGGCAGTCAGCCTGTACATTTTTCTCTTGGTTCTGTTTACTTTGTACTACATTAGCATATATGTTGTCCCAATTTTCTCTAAATTCCATGTTTGCGAATTTTTTTTGCATAATAATATTCGTTACAGCCCGATTTTGATGACAGTTTCATTCGAGCACTGATGAGCACCTATCTTGTTTCCATATTTTGACTATATGCCACAGTTCCTTGCTGGAAGCCACTTCATTCTCTTATAGAGCATTTCCAGAAGTTTTTTTTTTTAATCTGGACCAGCATGGTACAGTGAAAAGAATTTTAGCTTTGGAATCAGAAGAGTTGAATTCAAATGCTAACTCTGCCACTTCCTATCTCTGTGATCTAAGACAAATCACTTAACCTTTCTGAGACTGAGACTCAGTTTCCTCATCTGTAAAATGAGATTAGACTAGATAATTGATAAGGTCCTTTTTAATCCTAAACCTGTGATGTTCTGGTTTCATTGGGGTAGGGAAATCCAAATGTGAAAACTCCTTTCTACCACTGCAACACCTAATACAAGTAGTAATAATATTAATAAGTGATAATATAAGAAATCATAATACAATAAATAATTATATAATTTATATGGGTAGCTAAGCAGCACAGTAGATAGAGCACTGGCCTTAGAATCTGGAAGACTCATCTTCTTGAGTTCAAATCCAACCTCAGACACTTATTAACTATGTGATCCTGGGCAAGTCACTTAACCCTGGTTGCCTCAGTTTCCTCATCTATAAAACGAGCTGGAGAAGAAAGTGGCAAACCACTCCAACATTTTTGCCAAGAAAATCCCAAATGGGCTCATGAAGAGTCCAATTTGACTGAAAATCAATTGAAAAACAATACTTATCTGTATAGAACTTTAAAATTGATAAAGCACTGTATATATTTTATTTCATTTGATCCTCACAACAACCTTATGAGGTAAGTACTATTATTATCCCCATTTTACAGATGGCCAATTTATACCCTTTAGAGCTCTATATAAATATTGACTGCTATATAACTTATAGACTTAGAGAGAGTTGCCTGGCTATGCTGAGAGGTTAAGTAACATATGCAGGATCATCCATTCACTATGCATGAGTCTTCTGGACTCCAAAGCTGGGCCACTACTCACTGTGTAATGCCTTACTGCTGCAAGAACATTTTAGTTTGATTTATTATTTCTACTATATTGCCTGGTCTCATAACATAATGGTTCAATGAGTATGATGGACACACACACATCTGTAAATGTTAAAACTCCTCATTAAAAAAAAATTTGAAAAGTAAACTCTCTTGAGGATGGAAATGGAAAAAATCTTTCCTTTCTGAAGACAGAATTTCTCTTAATGGATCAGATTGCCCTTGATCATCTTGTTCTATTCCATTAAGGATATTTGAGCATATCCTAAAACCACTGACATCTTATTTTCATATACTGCATGGGTTCTCCTTGGGAACGGGGGCTACAGCCTCTGTTGAGTTTGTACCAACCTCATCAGCAGAAAATTGGCCACTGAATGATAACTAGTTTGGGCCATATCAGCTCATGAGGTGCTGTCTGCTAAGGACACTATGGTGTGTGATGCAGGAGGTAGTATCTATTCCAGGGATCACAAAGAGTTTGAAAGCATCTTGCACTGTCCTATGTATACTAACTGACCGAATAAGAGAATGATACACTGGAAAGACTTCAGAATTGTTATATTCAGTGACCAATCATGACTTCAAAGGACTAATGGTGAATGATAGTTCATTGGTCTTTAGTAGATAATTACCCTTGATCAAGAGGTGGTTGATTATTAGAACAGAATGAAGTGTACATTTTCCTACATAGCTAATGTGTTGATCTGTTTTGTTTTCGTGGTGTTTCTTTTATTACAAGCAAGAGCTCTGTGAGCACCAAGATGGTGAAGAGGCGTCAGTGGGCGAGGAAACAGGGATGTTTTAAAGAGAAAATATCAATAAAGAAAAATCTGAAGGATGGTACACTAGCATCCCACAAGATCCCATCGTCCTTAGCTGGGAGCCAGGGAAGCTCCTTAACAGCCATCCCCTAACATGGCCACACCTTCCTAGGGTAGATGAGAGAGAAATTAGGACAGCTACGGGGAACTTGCAGCCTTGAGGCCACATGTGGCCCTCTAGGCCCTCAAGTGAGGCCCTCTGACTGAACCCAAACTTCACAGAACAAATCCCCTTAATGAAAGAATTTTTTCTGTAAAACTTGGACTCAGTCAAAAGGCTGCACCCAAGGACCTAGAAGGTCTTGCAAGTTCCCTACCCCTGAACTAGGATAATGAAAAAAATGGGGGGGAGGGGGAAGGGGTGAGAGTCAGGTCAATACAGGGTGGGGAAAGGGGAGGCCTGACCTTCTCTTCTCTTTTCTTTCTCCAATCCATGGTAACTGATCATTTGGTTTAACCCTTTACCTGTCTTAGTAAATACAAGGGTCTTATTAATATTAAGACTTCTTAATATTCCTTACCTCCAAGGAGTGTCTCCTGATATTTATATGTTTCAGACTGGAGGGAAAAACAAGGGAGAGAGCCATGCTTCTTTATACTATGCTAACAATGGGGACTGGTGGACAGGTTTCCAGAGAAACTTGTAGAATTTTCATATTTTTAAGTATTTGCTTTGTTTCTTAGAGATGTAAACAGGGAGAGGGAGAGAGAAATTGAAATTTATTCTATAGAATAACAGCCACAGATGATTTTTATTCTTCACTCACTTGACCTTAAAAAGGCTATAGAATACCGCTTCCGCCCATGTTGACACATCTCATTGGAGGGAATGAGTTGACTAGCCTTCTGCCATTTACTATCCCTATAAGCAGGGACAGGTTACTTAGCCTCGCTGGTCTCAGTTACCTTATCTGTAAGGTAGTGATTAAAAAAGACATCCTAGCAATAGCAAAAATATGGAAGGAATAAGAGAAAGAAGAATATCGCTCAAAATAACTGCAAAGTGAATAAAATATCTGGGAGTCAGTCCTCTGAACTTACTTTCTACGTACAGTTTATATATCATGCATAATATAGGTTGTTTTTTTGGGGGGGGCGGGGCGTTGCCTTATATCTCTCATTAGAATGTTAGTTCCTTGGAGTAAGAGCCTATCTTTGTATCCCCAAACCTCAGCACATATATGTGGCACATGGTAAGTACTAAAAAAATCTTGTTGACTAACTACTATAGACTGACCGAAGTACACTTAGTATTTGTAAAGATACAATTACAAAATATTTCTTTTTTAAAAAAAAAGGAACCATCTTAAAAAATTGGAAGGCTATTCAATGTTCATGGCTTGGTCATGCCAATATAATAAACATGGCAACGCTATGAAAATTAATTTATAAAGCTAGTGCTAAACCAATTAAGCCAGAAAAGGTGATACTTTACAGAACCCATTAACATAACAGCATTAATTGATGTGGAGGAACAAGATATCTAGAATGTGAAAGTAATGACAAAAAAGTGCGTTGAAGGAGGTATGGCACTTCCAATAACACTCAAACTATATTATAAAGCAATAATCATTAAGAATTATTCAATACTGGTTAAAAATAGAAAAGTATATCAATGAACAGACTACACAAGGAAGAATTAGAAACAATCAAATTCAATAAGTCAATTTATTAAAATCCCAAAACATAAATTACCTAAGAAAGAACTCTCTCTTTGACAGCAGTTGCTGAGGAAACTGGAAAGCAGTCTGGAAGAAATTAGGTTAATTTTTCACCCACCACAAGACTAACATTCTATACCATATACACAATAAGTTCAAGATGGCTATGTCACCTACATATTAAATATAATATCATAAAAATTAGAAAAGAATGATATCTTACAGGTATGACTAGGAGGTAGATTCTTAATCAGATAAGATAAAAAGATAAGATAAAAACCAGATAATAGATAATTTTGAATACATGAAATTGAAAAGCTTTTATACAAACAAAATGCAACTGAGATCAGAAGGGAAGTAATTTTCTAGGGAAAAAATCTATGCATCAAATATTTCTGATGAAGTTCTAATATGCAAGTTATATAGGCAACTGATAGAAATGTATAAGACTAAAAGCTATTCCCCCAATAGAAAACCATTCAAAGGATATTAACCTTTTTTCAAAAGAATAATTGCAAACTGTTAACCACCAAAAGAGAAGATGTTCCAAATTCAAACAACTCTGAAGTTTTCCTTACACTCAGCAAATTGGCAAAGATGACCAAAAAATAAAAAGGACTAGTTAATGTTTGTTTACAAAAGTTGAAGAAAGGCAGGCATACTATATGCAGTTGGTGGATCTATGCATTGATCTAACCATTCTGGAAAGGAACTTGGATTTATAGAAAGAAAGTGATTGAAATGTTTCTGCCCTTTAATCCAAAGATTGTACACGTAGGCATATACCCTAAAGACTTTGATGACCAAAAAACCCTATATCCTAGTACCAAATATACCCCAAAAGTCACTAAACTATGCGTACCCTTTGACCTAGTATTACCACTACTAGGCATATTGCCCCAAAAGGGATGAAAGAAAGAGGGAAAGGACTGATACGTACATAAATAGTCACAGCAGCCTAGCATGCTGCAAAAGAAGAGATCTGGGAAGAGCATCCCCCTCTCTCTGCAGAGATGGTATACCATCTTTTTAATATGTTGGTTAGTTTTGTTAAATTTGTGTTTTTTCCTCTTTTTAATCTTTTTATCATAAGGGATGGCTCTCTGAGAAAGGGAAGAATGGAAGTCAATTAAGGAATGTTAACTAATGTAAAAAAATGAAAACTATCAATAAAAGTTCCAGCCAGTGCTACATACCATCATGTAATCTCTCAGTGCTACGAGTAGTTCTCTGAGACAGTAAATGTGGTGGCAAAGAATGTGGTGATCTGCCCTGGGCAGAGTAGTTCCTCACTGAGATACTCTCTACAATGAAGAAGTCTCATGTTGATTAGGAGAATGTACATGCTGGCATTCACCACCATCATTGATGATAAGAGTGTGCAAGGAATAGAGAGGATGTAACGATACTAGGATTTGAAGATCTTCCACGCCCCTTGAGCTTGCTGATGTAGCAGGAAGGGGTGGAGCAAGGGAACGCCAGAGCCAAGCTAGTCTCTGTGCGGTGCGGACTGGAAGTGGCGTCAGAGGCAGTGGCTGCG
>CM053586.1:165767627-165820248 GCA_028646515.1 Pseudochirops corinnae
TGGGACTCAGTCTTCTGGTATTTAAATGAATGCACTATCTATATTTCTTATGTAGAGAGCCTGTTCCATTTTGTGATTAATAACTACATCAGCATATTTATAGTTACTGTAGGCATTGTGAATACTGCATTGCTGATACAGAGGATCTACCTCAGATCCTGTCAGACCTGTTCCAGACAGCCTCAGGACTCTTCCGACTTTCATATCCTTTGGTAAGCTTAGTAAAGACATAATTAGCATGATTGTAGTCTTTGATAATAGTTTGTGCCAAATCTGGAAATGGAGACCCCTCGGGGATAATTCAGGTAGCAACACAATCAAATACGCCAATGTAAGGTAAACAGATTCTAGGCACCTTTGAATACATCAAACATGAGTAGGTCAGAGAGAAAAGCACTCAGGGGCTAATAAAATCCCTAGGATATCAGAGTATCTTGGTCACTTTTCCCTGTCTGGGGCCATGGGCCATTCAGTGCCTGAGGGTTCAAATAAACAACCTATTTAACAATAATAATAATAATCCATATGCCCCCAGGTCAAAACAGTTCCCAATGCAGTAAAAAAACGGTCCAGGAAAGTAAGAGCCAGTAAAAGCCACCGGCAAGGAAATTAAAAGCAGTTGGCAAGGAGGTTCCCTGGGGTCTCAAGAACTCTCCACCCAAGTCCTAAAAACTACCTTTATATCCTTCTTACCCAAAGGGACCACAGCTGGATTTCAGAGCAATCCAACTGAGTCCAAGTGAACTTAAAACGCCAAAGTCCTACCCCATAATATCTTTGTTCATGACGATCCCAGCTGGTGTTGTGGGAGGGTGGGGTATTAACTCATACCTCCCCAGTTCTACCAGTATCCTGGCCCACAACACAGTCTGTATTGAAGGAATCACCAGTCATTCTAGCACCTTCTGTCCTCATGTGTCCAGTTTAATCATTTTTAGGTTTTTGCTCATTTTAAGTTCTTGCTCATTTTAGAGGAAAAGGCCTCGTAGTATTGATCTTACCTTAGATTGTCCCCCCACCCTCAAGGATCTAAGTTGTGTTGGAACACAGCAGTAATTTTCCTATCTCCCCACTCCCTGGATGAAGATATCCCTTGAGGTGAACAACGAGAAATAGGGAGTGTGACCATCCCCACTTCTCTCTGAGCTATGAGTGCTGGGATGACATTGAAGATCCAGAATTGGAATGTTCATTCTTCTAAAAAGTCGTCAAAGACAAGCATAAAATGTGTGCCCCAGGCCTATTCAGATTTCATTTTGGAAAGACCATTCTGAACGACAGTTGAGAGGTAAATCACATTTGGAACATTAAAAACTTTTTCAAAATCCACCTTAAAATATATCCCACCTGAGTTTGCACAGGTTAGACAGCAAATTATAGAATCTATTTTTAATATGTTATTTTGAATAGGACCAACCAACCTGTGGTCAAAACATTGAATGATTCAGCAGTGTAATAAAAAGATATGTATTTATAAAGCAATAATGTTTACTTTAAAGGAATGAAAGTGGTATCAATGAAGTCATAGCAATGCCAGAGCGAAGTTATTTTTTAGAATCATAAGTAGAAGCACTGGCTTTAAAGTCAAGGGGCCTGGGATTTCATCTTGGTTTTGCCATTTACTACCTATAATACCTTGGACACATTACATTTCCTGAGCCTCAGTACACTCATCTGAAAAATAAGAGAATTGGAGTAGAATAATTCTAAATTCTATTCTAATTCTAAATTGTTGATTATATGATCTACAAATGGAAGAATCCTTTGGATCATCTAGTCCAGCCTTCTCATTCTAAAGATGAAGAAACTGAGATTCCGAAGGGAATTGAGTTGCCCAGGATCACATATCTAGTTAGTAGTAGATTTGGGATTCAAAATTTGTCCCGGTTTCCAAGAAGTAAATTTAGAGTCAAAACACTTCTGAGAAGAAATATCTAATGCTAAATATTCAGAAATTTTTCTCTAACCAACACAGTATTCAAAATTCCTGCTTCAGTCTTCATAGTGTTTTATTCAAGAATGTTGCAGTCAGCTGCCACTGGGGGCTCTAGACTCCCACGGGCAAGTAGGATGTGCCCTTTGGGGGCTCCATGCTACTTAGCTTAGATTTAATATTTTTTTTTCTTTTACATAAAATATCACCTTGATTTTTTTAAACATGTCTTGTAACAGGAAAAATTTATGATCTTTTTAACATTAGAAAGTTTAGCTTTTCCTGAAGTTTTATTGCTTTGAATATTTGAAGCGTTTCAATCCCAGACAATAAATATTACAGATTATTGTTTTCATATGGATAGGATATTTCTTCTTGTTTTTCTTATTCCACTTTTACCAGTAAATGACACCCCCAAAGTTATAGACACTAAAGACAAACTAGCTCAGCTTTGCCTGAATTATACAACATAGTAGTTGGGTAAAGAAGGGGGCAAGATACAGTAGTTTAATTAAACTGAGGGGTTATTGTTGGGTTTTGGATCTCAAAACTTAATTTATTCAAGTATTTTTTTAATTTTTAATAAGCTGAAAGAGACAGTTAGACTAAGTGATGTCTTTTTATATAATTTTCACAGAGGCAAAAATGGTCAGTCAGCTAAATTCACTTCAACATTTACTTAAGTTCCTTCCCTGTGTAAGACTGTGCTAGAAACTGAGGATGTAAAGACAGATGGGACATGGACCCTGTCCTCAGAAAGTTTACAGTCTAATATCAGGCAGGGGAAATACAACATGTGTTCAGATCAATATGATTCAGGGTAGAAAGAGCTAAGAACAAAATATGGCTAAGAAAAATGCTGTGAGGAATTTGTGGAAGGGGTTTGGGAGGAGAATAAGGGTTTCTTCTCATTTTCTTCATCAGTAAAATGGAGATAATCATAGCACCTACCCCAAGAGTTATTGCAAGGTTCAAATGAGATAATACATGCAGAACACTCTAGGAAATCTAAAACACTGCATGGGTGTTAGCTGTTGTTACTCCCCTTCAAGGAAGGATTGGTGGAGGAATTTAAATTGGATCTAAATTGGATTATGAAGAAAGGAAAGACCCTAGGATCATAGGACTTAAAATTTCAAGGGATTGTAGACATCATCTCTTCTGAATCCTCTTTTTTTTATGAAAGGGGCACTGAAAGAATGCATGACTTGCCCAAGGTCACGTGATTAATAAGTAGAAGACTCTTAAATTCCAGATTCAGGACTTTTTTCCCCAAAAAATGCAGTGAGGAAGAAGGGGGTGTAGTCTGTTCCAAGGTAGGGGGATAGTGTGAACAAAGGAATGGAGAAGGGGCCAGGAAAGAGATATTCTGGGTTAGCTGCAACATAGAATCCATGAAGACAAACAGTAAAGATAAAAAGATAAAACAGGAAAGATAAAAATAAGGTTAGAGACAGACTGGAGGGTCGTGGGTGTCAGAGGCTGGAGTTTAAACTTTCCGTTACTCAGTCGTGTCTGACTCTTCATTCACCCCATTTGGGGTTTTTTTGGCAGTGATACTGGAAGGATTTGTTATTTACCTTCTCTAGTTCATTTTACATATGAGGAAACTGAGGCAAACAGGGTTAAGTGACTTGCCCAGGGTCACTGGGATGGTAATTGTCTGAGGTCATATCTGAACTCAGGTCTTCCTCACTTCAGACTCTATCCCCTATGCCAGCCAGCTTCCCCTGAGAGCTTAAACTTTATCTGGTAGGCAATGGGAGCTATGGAAGGTTTCTGAGTAGATGAGTAACATAATTTTGGTAGTACATTAAAAAAATTACTCAGAGAAATGTGTGGAAGATGAATTAGAAAGAGAATAGACTCGAAACAGGAAGATAAAGGATATTACAGTGTTCTAGGCAAGATAACATGGAGGCCTAATCTGGAGTAATTGAAATGGGAGAGGAGAGAGCACAGTTCATCAATGATCACCTCCTGAAACTCACTCTCTCTCTTTCTCTTTCTCTCTCTGTCTCTCTCCCTCCTCCCTCTCTCCCTCTCTCTCTCTCTCTCTCTCCCCCGCCCCTCCTTCCTCTTCCTCTGCCTCCCCCCCCTTTCCCTCTCTCCCCTCATCTAGGATTCCATAACTCCCTAATTTCTTTCCGACCAAGCCTATTTTGCTGGCCTCTTTTATTCCTCTATTTTTCACCTGTGGGAGCACTTATCCAGAGCTCTGTCCTGTGCCTTCTGTATTCTTCCCATAACTCCTCTTGCTTTGGCCTTCTCAGGGCAATCCCTTGTTGACTGTGTATCACAAATAAACTCTAGAACCTAATATACCTCTAGTTATCTAGTATATTCCAACTCACATTCACTCTTTTGAATTGGTTTCCCAACCTGAGGAGTTGGGGGTTGTCTTTCTAATGTGATAGTTCATGGGCTCCCACTGATGTACTCTTTCCCCATCCCCATGATAATCAAATAATAATCAATTAGTCAGCTAGGTTTAATTGCCTTTCAAAAAGGGATATTTGCTAAGGTAGCATAGTAAAAGCAATTGGTTTTTCTCCACCACCCAAAAAATTCTCTGACACATTTTCCTGCTGGCACATACAAAGTGAAGGGGAGTAGGCTCAAGCTTAGAAAATGCATATGGCAGAGGTAATTTATAGGTTCTGGAAGGCATTTGACTGGGGTCCTTGAGATGTTTCCCTGAGGATTGGGGCAGCTTTTACTGGGATCTTTAGAGCCTTTAGCATTGGGGATGCCCTGTGGTACTAGAAGGATTCAGAGGACCACCTTCTTCACCACAAGGCTGACCAGTTCCAGCCCTGAGGAAGTCCTACCAATCTCCTCTCTCCCTGACAGTGACGTTGGCTTTGCCCTCTCTCTCGGCCTCTGAGGCAAGTCACTTTCCCTCTCTCAAAAGTGGGGGCTTGTTCCAAAAGGTCCAACATCCCATGATTCAAGGGCACATTCCCAGTCTACGTGCCAACCATGAGTAACCTAGAAGAAACACCAGCTCAGCAGATGTCAGACCTTCTAGAAACGCCTTTCAGCAGAGACGTGCATGTTTTTTTAAAAGACCCTCATCCAAACTTTTTTTTTAAATAGTGTTTTAATGATGGGTTTTGGGAAGTTGTGTTATTTGTCCTACCTTTTTTAGAAACTCGAAAATAGCAGTGCTTTCAGGACCAACTGTGCGCTTCTCCAGTCAGTAAACACTGATTTCTGTTGCCCTTGCCGAGCCTGGAGTACGCCCAGCCATCTCAGCACTTCCTGTTTACTTCCTTGTCCTGGATCTGAGAGAGGGACAGTGCCCCTCTAGAAATAGGTTTTCTCCCTTTGCCAGTCAGCTGCCTTTTAGACCAGGTGACTTGCTTGGCAGCCCCCAGGATGGTGAAAAAATACTGCCAACTAAAGCCTTTGCTTGTCATTTGGGGGTGGGGGACAGTGTAAAATTGTTGGTTAGAAAGAAAGGATGTTCACTTCTGTGGCAAAAATGACTTCCGACTAATATGTTGCCAGGAAGGTAGGGCAATTGGGGTTAAGTGACTTGCCCAAGGTCACACAGCTGGTACGTGTGAAGTGTCTGAGGCTGGATTTAAACTCAAGTCCTCTTGACTCTAGGGACGGTGCTCTGTTCACTGCACTACCTAGCTGCTCCTTGAATGGTTTTTCAAACTCTACTCCAGGTTGGCAAATTGGAGACAAGAGCACACTAGATGGAGAGTGATCTTTTTGCCTTGAAGATATACCAGTACTCGTAATAGAAGGCATGTTATGACTAATGTGAAAATATGTTTAATATGAATGTTTACGTAGAGCCTATATCAGAATGCATGCTGTCTTGGCGTGGGAGGGGAGAGAAGGGAAGGAAATTTAGAACTCAAAATCTTATGGAAGTGAGTGTTGAAAACTAAAAATAAATTAATTAAAAATAAAAATTTTGAAAAAGAAAACAGTTATTTTCATGTTGTCTCTCCCCCTTTAGACTGTGAGCTCCTTGAAAGTGGGGGTGGTCTTCTGTCTTTCTTTATACCCATAAAGCCTGGCATGTAGTAGACACTTAATAAAGGTATACTGACTGACTGATGACCCTAAAAAGAGAAAAAAGAAAAAAGAAAAAGGTGTGTTACATCTGCTTCTGAGAGGAGGAAACACAGGAGTGAATGACTAGTAACCTTCCCCAAGAACTTCCCCCGGATATTTAGCCAAATAGAGATACCTCTGGAGTTATCAAAGCCCCTCTATTAAAGTGCAAATATACCCTTAAGTATGAATTAACGCAATCTATCAGTCATTCACACTTTATTGTGAAATGTTTGAATTAGACAATGCCCAAAGCTCCTGGGAGAGGGGGCCGCTCAGGCCCCAGGAGACTTAGTGGAGCCTGCCTTTGACCATGCTGGCTTGTTAGCATGAGGTGAGATGTGGAAAAGCAAGCAGATGCAACAAATGTGGGAAATGAGGTTGACTCTAATAGTGGATTCTCCAAAACTTCCCACCTGGCTTCCTGATCTAATATGGACTCTCTGGCTTGGAATCCCTCCCTTTAGCAACTGGCCTTCTTTCCTAGACTCTGGAATTTGGCATAGAGCTAGATCCCCACCTTACTTTCGGCTTACTCACTTCCCAACTTGGGAATACCACTTTCCCTTTACCTAAAGTGAAAGAATGAACACAGGCAGGAAAAGAACCCAGGCCTATATTCCCAAGGTCATATAGCCTTTAAGGTGGGGGAAGGCCCAAGCCATTTCCCCATTCAGTGTTATAACTCTGGCCAGGCACAGTGAGGGAAAGTGCCAAAGCAAGGACTGAACAGCCAAAGAGAATGGATGGAACAGAACGAAGGAGGCCAAAGAAGGCCTTTTTGAAGATGCCTCCCATTGTGGTCACTGGACAAGATTTTTAAAAAATGTTGAAAACTAAAAATAAATAAATATATATTTTTTAAAAGTAAAATAAAAAGGCTTTTCCTAATCATGTGATTAACAGACCAGAGCGAGGAGCAAGAATGCCTCCCATGTGCCAGTCTCTCTAAGGCCCTGCCCTCCGTTCTGTGCCATCCTGACTCTCAGAAGCAGGCTCTCAGCCCCTGGACCAGAGAAGGGATGGAGCAGAGTGGCAGCCTGAGACTTCCATTTTCAGATATGGCCAGTCTGTGCATTACGAGGGAAGGCTTCCAAGGTCCCACAGTGCAGCTTTCCTCCTTGCACAGCTCACATGGGCTAGCTAGGACTCAATCCTAACAAACAGATTAGTGGTCATGATTTTTATTTGCTTTTATCTAAATGAGGAAGGGCAGGAAATAAAGTGGAATAACAACTCCCCAGCCAACTGGACTAAGGGCACGCATGTGTGTGGGTGAGTTCTGTTTCTGGTTTTCAGGTTGGACTTTTTTTTTTCTGGGCTCGTCTGATCCCTAGATATAGGTTTAAATCTCTTCTGGTAATCCGAAAAATGTCTTTTAATAGAGATGTGGTGAGATACCATGGAAGGAGCACTGAATTGGAGCCTGCTGTGAGTTCCTGCTTTGTTACTATGTCGTTAAACGCAACCTTGGACCAATTGCTTAACCTCTTTAAATCTGTCTCCCTTCTGTGAAATCAATCAACAGGGATTTATTAAGTGCCTACTATGTGCACTGTATTCCACACTGGGAATGCAAAGTCAGAAATGAAATAGTCTTTGCCCCCAAGGAGATTGTTGTTGCTTGTTGTTCAGTCATATCTGACTCTTGGTGACCCCATATGGGGTTTTCTTGGCGAAGATACTGGAGTGGTTTGCCATTTCTTTCTCCAGGTCATTTTATAGATGAGGAAACTGAGGCAAATCTAGTTAAACAGAGTTGTCTAAGGTCACATAGCTAGTAAGTATCTGAGTCTGGATTTGAACTCAGATCTTCCTGATTCCAGGAGCCCAGCACTTTGTTCACCGTGGTGTCTAGCTACCCCACCAAGGATTTGTCATTCAGTTGTTTTGGTTGTGTCCAACTCTTTGTGACCCTATTTCTTGGCATAGAAACTGGAGTGGTTTGCCATTTCCTTCACTATCTCATTTTACAAATGAAGAAACTGAGGCAAAAAAGGGTTTAAATGACTTGCTATCAAAGTATACATGTATATAAGTAGATACGAAATAAATACAAGGTCCAATGAATCAATCAACAAGCATTTATTAAACAACATAGGCTCATCTCCAAGTCAAGAAGATCTGGATTCAAGTCCTGATTCTTTTACTATGTACTAGATACTAGGGATACAAACACAGAAGAAAAAACAAAACTAACCACAAAGACCAAAATGAAATAGACCCTCCTCTCAAGCAGCTTGCATTCTGTCAGGGGAAATATCATATACATAGATAAATAGATACAATGTAGGTACAAAATAAAGACAGTATTATTTCAGAAGATAAACTAACACTAGAAGCAGGAAGACCTCCAGTATATGCAAATAGAGATAAAGTAAAAGCAGTGGGGCCTGGGGAAGAGGGGGGAGGTGCTTACAGCTGTAAGGAATCAGGAAAGGTCTCAGTCTGCATGAGCTGAGCTTTGAAGGGAGCTAGGGGAAAGGAGGTGATAACTCTGGGCTATTTCTCTTCCAGGGTTAATGTGAAATAAGTACTTTATAAATGGTAAAGCACTCTAGAAATATGAAATGTTATTACTGGACAAAATGAAGGCTTCCAGGGAGGCTCTTTGCCCCTTAAACAGGGATCTCAAAGGGGAAAGCTTACAGTTTGGTGTATTGGAAATAGCTCTGGATTTAAAGTTAGAAGATCAGCACTTGACTTCTAGGGTTCTAGATTTAAAGCTAGATGAGACCTCAGAAGCCATGAATCCACTCTCATGTTATCCATGTGGATCTGAGGATCAGGGAGGTGAAATGGCTCGCCCAATCAGATCTTCCAACTCTTTCCTGGCCATGCCCCTCACTAACTGTTAGACTAAACCACACCTCCTCTTTTCTTTTTTTTTCTTTTTGGAGGGGGGAAGGCAGGGCAATTGGGGTTAAGCGACTTGCCCAAGGTCACACGGCTGGTAAGTGTTAAGTGGCTGAGGCTGGATTTGAACTCAGGTCCTCCTGACTCCAGGGCTGATGTTCTCTATTCACTGCACCACCTAGCTGCTCCCACATTTCCTCTTTGAGGCTCAGTTTTCCCCTCTAAAAAATAGGAGTTCATACTAATGCAAATGATCTCTAAACTCCCTAACCACTCTAAGTGCACTGGTCCTCTGATGGATGAAATCCCTGAGAACCTCAGATTATCCACATCAGCATCCTTGGTTTTATCACTGGCACCTTCTGGCCAGTTAGAAGGAAGCCAGGAAACCAGTTCCTAAGAGTGAATTGTTCACACCCTTCTTGGTGGAAACCCTTTAACCTTAAGCTTGCTGGTAAGTGAGGAGAGGATCTGACTGGAGGAAGAACCCAGGTAACTTTCCTGGGGTTACCCAAGTAACATGTGGCTGGAACCAGGAAACAAAGTCAGAAATTACGTTAGTGACCCAAGTTTTTCTTCCAAGAAACAAATTCTTTCTTTCTTTCTTTCTTCCTTCCTTCCTTCCTTCCTTCCTTCCTTCCTTTCTTTCTTTCTTTCTTTCTTTCCTTCTTTCTTTCTTTCTTTCTTTCTTTCTTTCTTTCTTTCTTTCTTTCTTTCTTTCTTCCTTCCTTCCTTCCTTCCTTTCCCTCTTTCCTTCCTTCTTTCTGTCTTTCAGTAAATACTATTTTATTTTTTCTAATTACACGTAAAGATAGTTTTCAACATTCATTTTTTATAAGATTTTGAGTTTCAAACTTACTCTCCTTCCCTCCCTTCCTTCCATCCCCCCTCCCCAAGATGTCAAGCAATCTGGTATAGGTTATACATGTGTAATCATGTGAACATATTTCCACATTAGACATTTTTTGAAAGAAGAAAAAGAACAAAAAGAAAAAGCTACGAAAAAACCAAAAACAACCAAAAAAGTGAAAATAGTCTGCTTCAGTCTGCATAGACTCCATAGTTCTTTTTCTGGATGTGGACAGCATTTTCTATCGTGAGTCTTTTGGAATTGTCTTGGATCGTTGTATTGTTGAGAAGAGCTAAGTCTATCATAGTTGGTCACTGCACAAAATTGCTGTACTATGCACAATGTTCTCCTGGTTCTGCTCCCTTCACTCTGTATCAGTTCAGGTAAGTCTTTCCAGGTTTTTCTGAAATCTGCCTGCTCATCATTTCTTACAACACAATAGTATTCCATTACATTCATATACCATAACGGAGCAAATGTTTCAAAAGCCACGGACCCTTTTGCTTTTTTAATACATATAGGGTTCCCACCCTGGGACCCAGCTGGCAGGATTGGTAACTGAATGTAAACTGGTCCACTTAGACCAGTACACCCCACTCATCCTAGTCCCTGCACAGCTTTCACATTTCATCCAACCATGTATCCAAGGAAGGGGGGGGTGGAGGGTAAAAGCATTTATTAGGTGCCTAATATGTGCCAGGAACTGTGCAGAGCACTTTAAAATATTATCTCATTTGGTCTTCACAACAGCTTTGGGAGGTATTATTATCCCTGTTTTACAGATGAGGAGAATGAGGTAGATGAGGTTAAGTGACTTGGCCAGGATCACACAGCTAGTAAGAGTGTGAGGCTGGATTTGAATTCAGGTCTTCCTGTCTCTGCAATGGAAAGAGTGCTGGGTCTGGAGTCAGGAAGACCTGAATTCAAATACAGCCTTAAACTTTTACTAGCTGTGTGATCCTGGTCAAGTCACTTAACCCTGTTTGCCTCAGTTTTCTCATCTATAAAATGAGCTGGAAAAGGATATGGCAAATCACTTCTCTATCTTTGCCAAGAAAACCCCAAATGGGGTCATGAAGAGTGAGACTCGGATAAAATGACCAAACAGCAACAACTTCCTATCTCAAGGCCAGTGAACTAACCACTGCACTCTCTAGTTGCTAGGCCTTCTTGCCCTCTGCCTGCTGAGATACATAATGCTTCCCTCCTCTTGCCATGGACTCAGTTATCAAATCAATAGTATCATTGCTTTTGGAAAAGTGTTGACAATTAAATGACCTATACATCAATTCATTATCCCTGTGACTCCTCAGACCAAAGCTCCCTGACTACCACTGGTCTATAGATGCTATCTCTCCCTATTTCTAAGTTTCTTAGGGGCAGAGACTATAATTCAGCAGTTCTCAACCTGTGAGTCATGACCCCTTTGGGGGTCGAACAACCCTTTCACAGGGGTCACAGGGCTTGCCTAAGACCATCGGAAAACACATATTTCCGATGGTCTTAGGAACTGAGACACTGCTCCTCTATCTGTCTCCAGGAGGGTCCGCCCGCATGCAGATATGCCCACATACGAGTATTAAAGGGGTCGCCGCGTTAGGAAGGTTGAGAACCACTGCAAATTCTTTCTGTATTTGTGTCTCTAACACAAAGCATATGGGAAACATTTCATAAATGTTTTTTTTTTCTTTCACTCTTTCTAGAAGGAGCCTTAAAAGCTATCTAATCCAACCCATGCATTTTTTTCTGGATGTGGAATTGAGACCCAGAGAAGTCAAGTCACTTGCCCAAAGTCACACAGTCTTGCATTTAAATCCAGACCCATTTAAATCCAGAATCCAGACCTTCTCTCAACTCTTTTACTTGGGTCCCAAACCTTCTCTATTTCTCAATATTTTCCAGGGGCCATCCTTGACCTTAAAATGTCCTCATTTGCCTCCTAATGCATTACACATCTCAGAAAGCACCTGGGCAGACAAATTCCCCATCAGAGTTCTGGAAAGAAGCCTATATACATAGAAAGCATCTGCATGTAGTATGCCATAGTAGGTACGATGTCAGTCTCAGAGGCAGCTAAATGATGCAGTAGATAAAGTGCCAGGCCTGGAGTCAAGGAAAGCTGAGTTCAAATCCTACCTCAGACACTTAACTAATTAAACCTGAACAAATCACTTAATCTTTGTCTCAGTTTTCTCATCTGTAAAATGGAGATAAATAGTATCACCTACCTCTCCGGGTTGTTGCTAGGAGATAATATTTGTAAAGCACTTAGCATGGTGCCTGGAACAAAGTAAGTGCTGTATAAATGCTAGCCTTTATTATTATTATTATTGTTCAGAGTTGAAAAGACCTGGGTTCAAATTCAGCCTTTGACATGTTGGTTGTATGACCTTGGGCAAGTCATTTAACTTCTCGGTACCCCAGACAACTCTCTAAATGTCCAATCAGCCCTTGGTGTTCCCTATATCAATGCAATCCCAAGTTAGGGTGAAAAATATTCATGAACGTGAAGTCCAGTGCCTTCTTCTCAAGACTTGTACCCCCACCTGACTTGCACCATGTTAAACATTTGCAGCAGCCTACCAATGCGCCAAGGAGTGCCAGCACTATTTTTAAACATCATTTTTTGGCAGGGCAGTCGCTGGCGGTTGGGGGCTGGGAAGAGAGGACAATTCTACAGAATCTTAATGAGAAGACTGAATGAATCTTTGAAATGTGGTTGTGATCCTCTGGCTTATTAACTGGTGATATCATTGGTGCTGAGAATCAGGAAACAGTAGATTCACTCATTTAACAGCTTGTCTTAGAGATAAACCAGAAGAGAGATAGAAATGTATCTTAAGTGTGGTTTATGTGATCAGACCCCCTGCAGGGTTGCATACGTCCTTGCATCGCATAAGCCATACACCCACCATTTACCATCTTTGTGAGAATGAGCCGCAGGAGTGGATATTATTTCCATGTGTTTCTTATCACACTCAGCCTTCCCAGACTGATCTTTTTCACATTCATTAATTCTACTCCCCCTTACAGAGGAGAGGTTGTTTTTATTGTTATTTTTTTCCTTGCTGTAATCTCTATTTAGAAGATTATCCAAATCTGTTTATATGCTCAAAGGAAATACACCCACTCTATAATTTTCTTATAAAACAGTAAGTAAGAAGTGGACGTGGAAGATGTCTCAGAGGAAAGAGAGTTCAAGAGTCTTTTTCTTTTGTCACTTTCACTTCAGAATCATCAGAAAGGCAGACTTAGCCAAGAAGAGATGGTGGTCTCTGTTGACTCACCTACAGGGCACCTACAGGGCATTCAGCAAACATGCTGAAAACCGCCTTTGTTCATGCCTCCCCTTCTCTTCTCCAACTACCTGCATCCTCTAGGTCTTCTCTTCAGTGAACCCAAGTTCCAATTATATAGAGAGTTCCTTAGGCTGAGTTAGCAGGCAAGGCTAGAGAGAGGTCACAGTCAACTTTACAAGGCCTGTCATGGGGCAATCTGACCCAATCAGGGTAACTCGTCAGCAAAGGGCAGACTATAGTGGGTTAAGGAATTAACTTTAATAATATGGTGAGCCAGCAGGGAAAGTTTCAGAAACGTGGTGAGCAAGGCTCCAGAAAAACTATTGCTTCCATGACTGAAATCTCTTATTCTTCTAGATATTGCAGTTGATATGAACCTTGAGCAATCTTAGGACTGAAACTTTCTCAGGATCCTAGGGCAACCTTTTTGTGGTGCAATATACTTCCCTATTCATGATTATAACTCCTGAGCCCCACTGGAATGCTGTTTACTACACAAAATCAGTCATTCTACAAATCTACAAAATCAGACATAATTAACTCTTAAATGTAAAACATTTACATAACAATCAGGCAAAAGCAAGAATAGCCACAGTTAAAATAAAGTAGCAAATGCAAGAAAACTGACAAATCTGGACAGCGTACTAAAAAGCAGAGACATCACCCTGCTGGCAAGGCAAAGTTATGGGTTTTTTCCATTAGCAATATATGGCTGTGAGATTTGGATTATAAAGAAAGCCAAGTGCCACAGAATCAATGCTTTCGAATTGTGGTGCTGGAGAAGACTTTTGAGAATCCCTTGGAAGGCAAGGAGATCAAATCAATCAATACTTAAAGAAATTAATTCAGGCTATTCACTAGAAGGACAACTACTGAAATGAAGCTTTAAATACTTTGGTCACGTAATGAGAAGACAGGAATCGTTGGAAAAGACCCCGATGTTGGACAAAATTGAAGGTAAAAGAAAAAGAACAACAGAAGATGAGATAGTGTCATGGAAGCAAAGAACATGAGCTTGGACAGACTTCAAGAGAGAGTGGAGGATAGAAGGGTCTAACTTGCTATGGTTCATGGGGTCATGAAGAGTCAGACATGACTGAACAACAAAAGGAAAAATCAATGTGGAACAATGTGAATGTGAATTGCGGTCTTCTACTAGTATACACAAAATCTGTAGTAAAAAATGCTAGACATGTTTTTATAGAAATCTCGCCCAAGTGCTTTGGGCAACTCGCAGCTCTGGACTGTAGACCTTGGTGTCCTTAGTGCCTTCATGAACAATCTATACCATACAAAGTTTCTTTTCTTCTAACTACTTCCCTTTTGGTTCTCACCATTTTTCTTCTGGGAAAACCACCTAGTCTTCAGTGATGAGATCTTTTAACTTACAACCACCTTGAAAAGTCACTATCTATCATAATGATAAGCAACACCCTTAAGCCAGAAGACTACCTAACTCCTCAGGTTGGCTCTATGGACAATGCAGACAAGCCCAGCTAACTATTCCTCAATAGGATAATGATAGTTCCAACTGATATTTAGGGTAAAGCAGCTAAAAAACTTGTATTTTCCCTCTGCTTCCTCAACCCACCCCCAACTCCATCTAAAACTGTAACAGAGATCACCAATTCTCCTATTTTAAAACTCCCCACCTTTATTTTCCAGCTAACCAGCAACTTTCCAAGCACAGAAGCTTAAGTTTTCTTGTCAGCTAACTACTCCTGATAGCATCTTTTCACTCAGTTTCTAATACCTTCTTACTGTTCCTACACCTACTCCTACTTGGTTCTAAAAAACATCTGTTGATTTCTTCAATTCTTTCAATGGCTCAAATCCAGCACTTAGTAGATTATGCCTGGCACATATGTGCTTGATAAGTGTTGATTGACTGATTGATCAAATCTAAAATATCCTGGAGCTCAGTGACTTATCTTTCCCATATTAGGCAAAAATTTTAAAATCTACCTTTATGTTAGTTATGAAACCAAGTCTTTATTTAATCATCCCAGACTCTTCAGTTATTTGATTTATTTCTTTGTGAGCTTTAAACTCAAGCTCTAAAAACAATCACACACAAATGATTTGGGGACCATGATACCTCATAGCCTCAGTCATTTCTCTGTCCTCAAATAGTCTGGCTCACAATGAATAAAAAAGCCAATTCCAATTGAATTGTATCAGTGGTTTTTTTTTGTGTACAAATGCTCCCTTTCAGTCACCCGGTTATTTACATACTAAAGGGGCAGTATTTTAAATCCTTTCACAGATTGATGTAATCCTTTTTCTTTATGTAAAAGTCAATTTGTTGCCCACACAATCGATTTTCTGTCCCTTTTGATAATTGAGCTACTCATGTATGAAAAGGGCCACCATACCTTTTTCAGAGATAAGCACAATGTGATTTTTTTATTCCATCCCTGAATGTAATTTGAAAAAGCTCTTAGTGAAATTATGAGATGGGGATGGGAAGAGTGTAATTTGCTCATGCCCTATCTTAGAAGTTGAAACAACAAAGCCTCACAACTGCAGTTGTGAAGAGAGTAGAAGGGTTCAAGTGAAGCACTCCGTTTGTCAAGGGAAGATGAAGTCAGCTTCAAAAAGAACTCTGGCAGCCCTGGTTCCCGGTCCTCTGTGTGGAACCCTCAGCCTTCAGTGACGAGATGCAATTACGGGGGAGTGCTAACATTACAAGTCTCTCTAAATGCTGTTCAATAAGGAATCCTCCATGAAAATGAACCCCGGGCGGTTAGGAACCTTGTTGCTGTGCAGAAACCATAAGGTTTGCATCCAAGAATGTTTTGCCTGTTTGAGGCCTGCCTTTCTTCTCTGAGATGGGTGCCAGTGGCATGCATCTCAAATGAGCATTTGTCTCTTGCAGTAGAGTCTGTGGCTAGGGCATATCTAATCAGGTTTAGCAGCCATTCATCCCCAGCTGTCAGCTCTCTCCAAATCAGAACATTATCTGCAACCGCACATGTCTAAAATATAAGGTTGAGGCTTAGAGTTTTGGATCTTGAACTTCTTGGTGACCTTTCTGTGGTGGACTCTGGTTTTCCCTTTTCCTACAGGCCTATATACAACAGTAGCTAAGATGATGCAGGGATTAAAACAGCTAATTGCCGATTTACAACATGGCCAGCTAGCTTCCAATCAGTTTCAAGTGGAAGGGTTGCGTGCATTCCGGTGGCCTTTGCCTAAGTTTTTGGTTGGGTGTTTTGTGTAAACCTCCCTGCATAATCTCTCCCCCTAAACCCCCATCTCTTCCCTGAAAGCTATGATAGACTAGCACTTGGTATAAAACTGAAATCCACTAGAGTTGGTTATAGGGTCATTGATTAGTATTTTCTGTGCAATTTGAATCATACAATATTAGGGAGGCAATGTGGTACAATGGGAAGGCCCCTGACTCTAGATTCAGAAGGTTACACTTCTGATACTGATGTGGCCTTGGAAAAATCATTTAACTGGCCTGGGACTTGGTTTCCTTATCTATAAAATGAGGGAGTTAAGCTATTTGGCCTCTGACTGCCCTTTTATCGCTGGACCTAACATTGGATGAACTGGGAATGAGCAATACTGCCTAGATCCATGCTGCCTGTGTGACCCTGGGTAAGTCACTTGATTCTCAGAACCTCAGCCAAGTCTAAGACTAAATTATTGAACAACTAGAGACAAAGTTGGGAGAAGAAAAGGGGAGTGAAAGAAGAGAGTGAGGTGGGTAGAAAGGAATTCCATATTCAATGTGAATCAGCTATTAGACACTTATTTGAAGCTTTTAACCGTCTGGACTCTTCCTACTGTTAGAGTCTTCTCACACTTTACTCTCCTCTGTGTACTCCGTGATCCAGCTACGATGACTAGATGCTGTTCCTCACGTGTGACATTCTGTTTCCTGCCATCGTACTTCTTCACTGCCTGGCCCTATGTCTACGATGTTTTGCCCCCCATGTCTGCCTCTTGATTTCCTTATTCAAGGTACAGCTCAAGTCCTACTTTCCCCAGGAGACCTTTCCCAGTTGCCCCAGCTACTTACTGTCCCCTCTGAGATTACCTTCCATCTACTCCAGTGGTTCTCAACCTTCCTAATGCCGTGACCTTTTAATACAGTTGCTCATGTTGTGGTGAACCCCAAACATAAAATTATTTTCGTTGCTACTTCATAACTGTAATTTTGCTACTGTTATAAATCATAATGTAAATATCTGATAGGCAGAATGTATTTTCATTGTTACAAATTGAACATAACCCACAGGGTGAGAACTGCTGATGTACTCTGAGTATTTCTAGTCTCCCTGAGTTCAAATCCAGCCATGGATACTAACTGGCTGTGTGACCCTGGACAAGTCATTTAACCCTGTTTGCCTCAGTTTCTTCATCTGTAAAATGAGCTAGAGAAGGCAACGGCAAACCACTCCAGTATCTTTGCCAAGAAAACCCCAAATGGGGTCATGAAGAGTCAAACACAACCGGAACTATTAAACCACCACCACAACAACAGCAACAACTAAACGTAAGTCCATTGATGGAAAGGAATGTTTTCCACTTTCTTTGTATCTACTTGGCACAGTGCCTGGCACAGAATGAACATTTAATAAATGCTTATTGACTGGTTGTTAAATGACAGGTGGTGCAGTGAATAGAACTGCCTGAGCCTGGAGTCAAGAAGACCTGAGTTCAAATGTGGCCTCAAATACTTACTAACAGTGTAACCACAGGTGAGTCAATTAATCTCTGTCTGCCTCAGTCATCTCAACTGTAAAATGGGGATCAAAATCCTCACCAACCTCCCAGGGTTCTTGTGAGGATCAAATGAGATAATAATTGTAAAGCTCTTAGCACTTAGTAGGTGCTTAATAAATGTGTGTTTCCTTTCTTCCTGAAGTCCCCATCTTGAAATTGAGATACTAACCCTTGTAATAGCTACTTCAGAGGTTCATAGAAGGTACCTTAGAGGTCACCTCCTCCAGTTCTCTCATGTAGAGATCAGCGAACAGAGGATTGGACTTTAAATGATTTGATCAAAGTCACACAATCAGGAATCGTCAGAGGCAGAATTTGTCCTTTGCCTTTGGAGTCAATGATGTTTTTTTTTAATTCCCCACCCCATACCACACTGACTTCAAGAATAAGCCCTGCACTAGAACTAGTCTGGATAGTTCCATGACCACCCGCGCCCCTCCCTGTCTCCCTCCACTAGGGGATCACCGTAGGGTTCCACTTAAGCATGAATGGAATGCTTTTGTTTTGTTTCTGAAGATGGAATAAGCCTAAAAGTGGCATTCCCTGCTATTCAGGAGGGCAAAGACCCCTATGAAAAGAATATTTGGAAAAATGCAAAAAGTAAGATCTGCCTGTCGATAGCTAGCCTAAAGTTACTCAGCAAATTACATTTCTGTTTTGTGCGGAGGGTGAGTGAATGCCGTAATAATGAAAAAGAAGTGGTTACCAGATCCAGGGGTGGGGAACCTGTGGCCTGGAGGCCTCATGTGGCCTCCTAGGTCCTTGGGTGCCACCCAAGGACCTAGGTTAAGGGCATTTGTTCTGTGAAGTTTGGATTCAGTCAAAGGGCTGCACTTGAGGACCTAGAGGGTCACATGTGGCCTGGAGGCAGCAGATTCCCCACCCCTGTTCTGGGCTATTCTATAGAGGACAGAAATTAATAGTTTTCTAGGCGCATGTTGTACCTCCTCTCCCCAACTCCCCCCCCCCTTCCCATCCTTAGTAGAATGTAAGTGTTTAGACCATTAGTTTTGTTTGTTTAATGGGTTAGTTTTGTTTTTGTCTTTGTCTTTGCATTTCTGGTATGTAGTAGTAATCATAATGAAGTTTGCCAACATTTATATAGTGCTTTATGGTTTGCAAAATACTTTACATACAGTAACTCATTTTATCTCCTCAAACACCCAGGTCAATAGGTACTATTATCCCATTTTGCAGATGAGTCAACAGAGGCAGACAAAGGTTGTTGATGTTTAGTTTGTTTCAGTTGTGTCCAACTCTTTGTGACCTCTTTTGGGGTTTTCTTGGCAAAAATACTGGAGCAGATTTGCCATTTCCTTCTCCAGCTCATTTTACAGATGAAGAGACTGTAGCCAACAGGGTTAAGTGATTTGCCCAGAGTCTGTGTGACCTAGTTAGTAAGTGTCTGAGGCTGTTTTTTGAACAAAGCTTAAGATCGTTCTTTTTTGTTGGTGGTTGTTTTTTGGAGTTTTTTTTTGCTTTTTGGAGGGGAGAAGACAAGGCAATTGGGTTTAAGTGACTTGCCCAAGGTCACATGGCTAGTTTTTGTGTTAAGTATCTGAGGTCAGATTTGAACTCAGGTCTTCCTGACTCTAGGGCCGGTGCTCTATTCATTGTGCCACCTAGCTGCCCCAACTAAGATCATTTTAATAACAGTCTGCTGCAATGGTGCTGCGATGCAGAAGACCAAAGGCCAAAGAGTGAATTCTTGAAATTGTAAAGAGTCTTGGCGAATGAGTCACTCTATGACACTGCCTGGGGCAGGAACAGAGAAAAATGTCAGCTCTTTCCTTTGACCCTCCATCTTTTTTCATTTCCAGATGTGATGGAGAAAAATGTCTGGTTTCTTCTCAGCTCGGGGTGGTCAGGTTCTCATTGGCACAATAATATGAATGTTCTAGAAAAGAGCATTTGTGTTCTGTTCCCAAATGTTAAAAGTTCACTTCAAAGACCCTTTGAGATTTCAGGCTGGCTCTATCTGCAAATGGAAAGGCTGTGTTTCTCTACCCAGTCATCTAAGGGGAAGAGGCATAGGGCGAGAGAACTGTGGAACCCGAATCCCAGAGCAGTTTGCTATTTATTAGGGAAATAGTTTGAAGTCTAACCTTCAAAGATGAAAAAATTGGGAGCCATCTATATGTCCAGCCTGATTTAGAGAGGGGGTTTGCTCACAGAGGCTCCAGGCTAATGACCAGATTTAGTCTCATGAAATGTTTAAGCCTGAGGGCATTGTTTTTTGTCCTTCAGTTTTGCAGAGGATCAATGACATCAAGGGTGGTCTTGACTCACGAGTGACCTGGATTTGAGTGAGGCAGAGTTGTTCAGACTGTCAGCCTTACTCTCTCTTCCAGAGCGATGGAAGTCCAGTAGCAGGACCAAAGTCAGGACAACTGGCGATGGCCTGGAATGCAGCAAATGAGCTTGGTGTCTTTGATATCTGCCCAAGCTCTAAGGGCTCCACAGTGCCAGCTTCACAGGCGTTGGAACAAATTGTTCTCACCTGCCCGTTCCTCTCTTTGAGGCCCATCAGCTTTCCTCAGCCCGGTTTGTCCTGTCCGATTTCACCAGGGCATCGTCACTGTGCGTGCTACACCTTCTTGGAGCCGCAGGTGAGAGCTGAGTGCCAGGTGGGCACCAAAGGCTGAAAGGGGGCATGTGGGGCACTCGGTAGGACTAGCGCTCTGCTGCGAGGGCTTGAGGGCCCTTTTCCTGGGCCTTTGGTATCTGTGTGGCCCTCAGCTCTCACCTGTGGCTCCGAGTAGAAGCTGAGGGCATTAGTTAGCAATGAATTCATTATTCTTTGTTCTAAGGAGCTCAGATCCTGGGACTGAGAACCTACTGTGTGAGGAAATTTGAGGCTTCTTAGTCAAGACTCTGAATGAGGCAATGCATTTCCCCTCCCTTTTCTAAAAGAGCTATATCAAGGGAAAATCTATGGCAGGGGTTCTTGGTGAAGTCCATGGACTGAGAATAATGTCTTTACTTTGAGCAAATAAGTCATTTTGACTACTATAAATGCCCAAATTAACTATAAAGGACATATGAAGAAAGATACTATTTGCATCCAGAGAAAGAACTGATAAATAGAAGTATACATAGAATAATTTTACATATATATATTTATTTGTGTCTATAGTATCCATCTCTGGGGAAGGGAGAGGGAAGAAAAAGAGAAAAAAAAAAGAGAAATTTACATGATTACTCCTTTATATATTTAAAAGGAATAGTAAGAGATTTAGGTAGATTTGCAGTTTCATGTGCAATCATCTTTTTTTATTATACCATGTTATAGAAATATTTGTTTTATTACATAAATTAAAATAAAATAAAGAAATAAAGAAAAAATAAAAATGTTTTTAAAAGCATAAAGTAAAATGTATAGGATTACAAAGGAAACCAACTACATCGAAACAGTTAACAAAATTTAAAAAACAAAAACAATTTACCAATCCCAGGTTAAGAACCTCTGATTTATATATACACCAGCTAAAAGAGCATGGTAACTCTCATTCTTCCCTGAAATACCTAAAGATTCAGCTATGACAGGAGATAGAGGCAGTGGAGTAGTGACTTGTGGGAAACCTTTTTTTTAAAAAAAATTTTTGCTTTTTGGAGGGGGGAAGACAGGGCAATTGGGGTTGAGTGACTTACTCAAAGTCACACAACTAGTTAGGGTTAGGTGTCTGAGGTTGGATTTGAACTCAGGTTCTCCTGACTCCAAGGCCGGTGTTCTATTCACTGCACCACCTAGCCACTCCCTTGTGAAACAACTTTGAGCGTGTCTGAGGTTGGATTTGAACTCAGGTTCTCCTGACTCCAAGGCCGGTGTTCTATTCACTGCACCACCTAGCCACTCCCTTGTGAAACAACTTTGAGCTCAACAGTTGACCATCACCCAGTGAGACGTGTCTGGTAGAGTAGCCATGGGGCGGGGAGGGAGTGGGGAGGTGGTTGGAGGGCAGGGGGAATTGACATGTCTAAGTTGAACAATCTCTGACCAAAGTCCCATCTGGAAGAGCTGTTTTTGGTGAAGACTGTGCATCCTAACAAGCAGCACCCAATTTTAAGGCAATATATATATCACAGGATATTAGAGTTGGAAGGACTTCAGTGGTGATCTAGCCCAGTCACAACGGAAAAAGAATTTTTAGCATTTCCTTTCCCATTCAGTCCTTCAGAGCTCCCAGGATGAGCCTCATTTCACTCTTCCTCAGGGGCCCTTCTGTCTTCCTAAACTGCCCTGACAAGCACAAATAAGCCGACTTCATTTATAAATAGGCCCATTCTGGGAACCCAAGCCCTTCACTGACCAAGGGTGAAGGAGGAAGGGGATGGACCAAAATTTAGGATTATATTTATATTAACAACACACATGATACATGGTCACTCAGCTTCTGCTAAAGGACTATAAATGAGGGAACCTATTGCTTCCCAGGGCAGCTTTTTATGCTTTTGATTAGCTCCAGTGGATAGAATATTTTTCCTTACATCAAATCCAAATTTACTTTTTGCAAATTCTGCCCATTGCCCCTAGTTCTGCCATTTGAGGATTAGCAAACAAAGTTAATCCCTTTTTGTACATGGAATCCCCTGAAGAAGAGCTGTCATGAGCTCCCTAACTCAAGTCTTCTCTTCTCCAGGTTAAATATTCCTTCTTTCCTTCTTTCCTTCTTTCCTTCTTTCCTTCCTTCCTTCCTTCCTTCCTTCCTTCCTTCCTTCCTTCCTCTTTCTTTCTTTCTTTCTTTCTTTCTTTCTTTCTTTCTTTCCTCTCTTCCTTCCTCCCTCCCTTCCTCCCTCCTTCTTTCTTTCTCTTTCTTTCTTTCTTTCTTTCCAATCAGGGTTAAGTGACTTGCCCAGGGTCACCTAGTTCTTTCAATTAATCCTCATATGTCATGAACTCATGAATCTTAACCATAGGGATTGTCTTTCTCTAGATAGTCTCTCTCTCTTTCTCTCTCTCTCTCTCTCTCTCTCTGTATATTTCTGTATGCAGTATTTCACATTCCTAGTGTTCCACCTCTGCAAAGTAGAGAGAGGGATCTTTTCTTTTTTATTATTATAAAAAAAATTTCAATCAGCAAAAATCTATCTTCTTTCACTCCCTTCACCTCCCCAATTGCAAAAGAAAGAAAACAAAATCCCCTTTGCAAACATGTATAGTTAAGCAAAACAATTTCCTATATTGGCCAGGTCCCTCTCCCTGCTCCCAAGCATGTCTCATTTTGCACTTTCAGTCTTTCTCCTCTCTACCAGGAGGCAGGCAGCCTTTTTCATCATTAGTCCTCTGGAATTGTGTTTGGTTATTACATTAGTCAAAATTCCAAAGTCTTTCAAAATTGACTTTACAACATTGTTACAATTATACACATTGCTCTCCCAGTTCTGTTCACTTCACATCAGTTCACATCAGTCTTCCCAGGTTTCTCTGCAACCATTTCATTTGTCATTTCTTGCAGAACAATAGGATTTCATCACATTCCTACCCTACTACTTGTTTAGTCACTCTCCAATTGATAGGCATTGCATTAATTTCTCTTATCAATGTCCTTCCTAAAATGTTGGGGCCAGAACTGAACCTAAAATTCCATCTGTGGTCTGATAAGGACAGAGTATGGCAGGATTATCATGTCCTTATTCCCAGAAACTGTATCTCTCCATGAAGTTTCAGATTATGTTAGCTTTCTTGGTTTCCATATCACACTGTTGACTCATATTTGCAACTCACAAAAACCCCAAGACCTTTTTCAAACTGCTGTCTAACCATGCCTATTATTTTGTGAACTAAATAATCCCCACATTTATCTCTATTAATAACAACATTTTCTTGGATTTGGCCCAATATCTTTTTGAATCCATCTTCTTCCATTCACTGTTTTAGTTGCCTCTCTCAGCTTTGTGTGATTTGTTCATTTGATAGCCATGTTATCTATGCCTTTGTTCAAGTTGTTGAGAATAATGCTAAGCAGCACAGAGCCTAGCAGAAATCCCTGGAACACTCTACTGGAGGCCACGTTCCACGCTAACACTGAACCCTAATGACCACTCTTTGGGGTTGGTTATTCAGCTTAGTTATTTATCCTTCCTAAAAAGTGGCACTTGGAACTGAACACAATGACTCACTTAAATCCAATTCACTTCGAAAATGAAGGAAGAACAACAGCAACAATAACGACAATGACTCAAGTGTGTTCTGACCCCCGCAGAGGACGATACAATCTCAAAGGGCTATGGAAAGACGAATTGTTACTGTTAATGTTACTATTATTGTTGTTACCTCAGTCTCATGATAGTTTGAGGACATTCAGATAGAAATGACCCTGAGACGGGTCACTTTCTGACTATTATTTTCCTGTTACCATTTCGTATTTAACGGCCTATGGACAATTGCAAAGATGAATGAAGTGATTGCCTTTTCTCATCCAATAAAAGCGTTGGGGTGGAACTTTGTCTTCCATTGACTCACTGAAAGAGATTCCAGGAGAAGAAGGGATAGCAGATTATACGCACATCATTGTGTTGCCACATGGTTTTGATTTCTCCGGCTAGGTCTGTATGTTTTAAGCATTTTTTATTCCATATAGATTGGAGACTTTGAATATTCAATACAACCAAATGAAAGTGAGAAGGAAAAATGATTGAGACTCAGGAAGTTAGGCAGGAAAATTGTGAAAAGAAGGAAAGGAGCGTTTCTATACCTCTTACCTCGTGCTAAGTGCTTTACAATTATCTCATGTTATCTTCACAACAAGGTAGCTACTATTATTATCTCCATTTTACAACTGGGGAAACTGAGGCAGAATTGTAAAGAATTGCAAAGCTCTTAGCACAATGCTTGGCACATGCTAAGCACTATGTAAATGTTAGCTATCATTGGTTATTATTAAGTGACTTGTCCAGGGTCACACAGCTCATAAGAGTCTGAGGCCAAGTTTGAACTCAAGTCTGCCCAACTTCAGGAGTTCAGTCATGAGTTAAAAATACCAGGACCCACACGTACAAAAATATTTATAAACAGATCTTTTTGCGATGGCCAAGAATTGGTGAATGACTGAACAAGTCGTGGTACATGAATGCAATGGAATACTATTGTGCTATAAGACATGATAAGCAGGAATTACAACTTCAGAAAAACCTGGAAAGACTTATATGAACTGATGCTGAATGAAATAAACAGAACCAGGAGAACACTGTATACAGTAACAACAGTCACATTGTGCGATGACTGACTTTGATAGACTTAACTCTTCTCAGCAATTCAAGGACCTAAGACAACTTCAAAAGATTCATGATGAAAAATGCAATCCACATCCAGAGAAAGAACTTTGGAGTCTGAATGCAAATGGAAGCATGCTATTTGTTTTCTTTTTTTGTTTCTTCTTTCTCGTGGTTCCTCCCATTGATTCTAATTCTTCTTTACGATATGACTAATGTGAAAATATACTTATTATGAAAGTACATGTAGGGCCTACATCTGATGGCATGCCATCTTGAGGAGATGGGAAGGGAGGGAGAGGGAGAAAATTTTAAACTCCAAATTTTATGGAAGTGAATGTTGAAAACTAAAAATCAATCAATCAATTAATTAATTTTTTAAAAAAGAAAAAAAGAGTATGGGAGCAAGAAAAAAAAAGTACCAGAAGTTAAAGAAAGATTTCATAGAGGCATTGTTGAAATTGACTGCAAGGATCATGAAAGGAAGCTGATTTTTTCACTTCAATTCAACAAGCCTTTAATAAAAGCCAGGTGTGTTCAGGCCACTTTCCTAAATTCTGAGGGATATACACAGGTAAACAATGAGATGGTCTCTGCCCTCACAGGGTTTATAATTTAATTACACCAGTGTTTTTATAGCATTGTTTGGTTTTGTAACTTTAAAGATGTAAAGGGGGCAGGAAAGAACACTACTTGTTCTTTCTGGACATGCATCTCCCAGAATTCTGACAGGGAATCAGTAACTTTCATTGAACTCAGCTGGAAAGGAGAATAGGCATCTCACTGAATGACAAGAAACAAGTTAGAATACCCGGGTGGGGGAAAGGGGGGGAGGGGGAAGAGGGAAGAAATGATGGCATGGTGGAGAGAGTGCTAGGTCTGGAGTCATAAAGACCTGAGTTCAAATCTAGCCTAAGACATTTACTAGCTGTGTGACCCTGGGCAAATCACTTCACCCTGATTGCCTCAGTTTCCTCATCTGTAAAACGAACTGGAGCAGGAAATGGCAAACCGCTCCAGTATCTTTGCCAAGAAAACCCCAATTAGGGTCACAAAAGTCAGACATGACTGAACAACAGCAACAATAAATGTGAAATACTAATTGCAAAACTTTTTTTTTTAAGGTACTATGGAGAATGTCATGTAGTAGGAAAAATATAAGACTTAGAATCAGGAGAGATTTTGTTCTAGATCTTGCCTTTAGCACTTTTTAGCTACTCTGATCAGTTGGGATAATGAATGCAAATCACTTTGAAACCTTACCATGTTAAATCAATACCTATAGTTATTGTTACTGTTGTTATTGTTGCTGCTTTAGGGCTCCCCAGTTCCTATGCCAAAGGGAAACAAAAATTCTCTTTACCAGCATCCCAGGTTTTTATGCCCTTCCTTGAATGCCCTCGGTTTGCAGGCTCATTCCAAGAGGTTCATTGGACCCAGTGCTGATGCTATGGCACTAGTCTAAGCTCTCATTAGGGATTTAATACATGATGTTCCCATTGAGTCGCAGAGTAGCAAGACCCCCCTGAGGGGCACATCACTCTTATCACTCTCAGATTTCACTGGGAGATGAGTGTTGGGTAAATAGCAACAAGGGAGCATCCATCATTTCACTTTTGGAAAATGGGTGATGAGAATAGTCCCCGCCTGCTTTAACTTCCTAATATTTAACATGCATTTTATTTCTATATCAATCATCAGCAAGCATTTATAAAGTGGGAGCAAAAGAGAAGAGAATAAGCGCTTCTGTAGCTCATACCATGTGCCAGGCACTGTGCTAAGCATTTTTACAAATACTATCTCAATTTGATTTTCATATCAACACTAGGAGGTAGGTGCTATCATTATTCCCATTTTACAGGTGAGGAAACTGAAGCAGTCAGAGGTTAAGTGACTTGCCCAGGGTCCTATAGCTGTTATTTTTCAGTGTCAGTTGTGTCTGACTCTTTATGACCCCATTTAGAGTTTTTTTGGGCAATACTAGAACACTTTGCCATTTCCAATTGATAAATGATCAAAGGATATGAACAGGCAGTTTTCTGATAAAGAAATAAAAATTTATAGTCATATGAAAAAAGGCTTTAAATCATTATTGATTAGAGAAATGCAAATTAAGGCAACCTTGAGATATCATTTTACACCTACCAGATTGGCTAAAATGATTGAAGGGGAAAGTGACAAATGTTGGAGAACATGTGGAAAAAGTGGGACTTGAATTCCCTGATGTTGGAACTGTGAACTGATTCAACCATTTTGGAGAGCAATCTGGGATTCTGCCCAAAGAATTATTAAACTGCCTATACCCTATGACACAGTAATACCACTACTAGGTCTATTTCCTTTTCCAACTAATTTTACAGGTAAGAAAATTGAGGCAAACAGGGTTAAATATTTGCCCAGGGTCACATAACCAGTGTCTAAGACTGGATTTGAGCTCAGGTAGTCCTGACTCTGGGCCTGGCGCTCTATCCAATGAGCCACCTAGTTGCCTCTCAGTGGCAAAGGGCCTGCTATCCTTTGCTTTACTATGATGTGTGATTCATCCTGGCTTAGTCAAGGGAGAGTCACTGGACATGGAGGCTTGTAAACTGTGGTTGAAATAAATAATTACTCCTTGGGTGCTATAAACCTGGATGTTTCCAAAAGGGAGAGTAATAGAAACCCCCAGGATCTACACAAGAAATTCATTTGTGATACTTCCATTTCTTCTGATTGCTGTGCTGAAATATTGCCCATTTAGAAGAAATCATGAGAATTTTCCCCACTGAAGGGTCTCTTCTGATGCCTCCTCATGTCATGGTAGCAACAAGTCTCAAAAGCATTGAATGCAATTTTTGACAGATCACAGGCTACTAAACTGGATGGACTGACAGATTGTGTGTCTTTTCCCTCAGGACCAGCCTAGATGTTTAAGAGAAACTCATTACCAGATGTTTAAACACAACAACTCAGGAAGACCATCTAATAGGACAGGAGGAAGTGTGAGTTGTGTTATTGGAAGGCTCATAGATCATAGAGCTTAGAATAGAGCTAAAGAGGTTCCCTGTTTCTTACAGATGTGGAAACTGAGACTGAGGAAGGGAAGTTACTTGTCCAAGGTCACACAGCTAGTAAGCTGGCAGAACCAGAATTCAGACTCAGGTTCTATGCCTGAAAACTCAACATTTTCAATTACAACTTACCCGATTACAATTGTGAAGTCACAAATTCCTTAAGTATTGAAATAAGTATAGGTTAGTGGAAAGGGAAGAGATCAAATTCATTCAAAAGTGGAGGAAATTAATTTATTTTTTAAAAACTCAATTATTAGCTACCCTGTAATTTTTGGTAAAAATAAATAAGGAGAAGAAAGTTGTTTTTTTTTTTCTTTTTTTCACTTCTCTCAACTGATGGTTTTATAAAGACCTTGGGAGAAAGAAGGGGGAAAAAAAAGCCAGTCTTCTGGCTCTAATCATTCCCAGATTCTGCCTTTCTTCACGTCTGTTTAGGCTTGGGCAGCGTAAAACAGAGGACAGTTTTTCCCCAGGCACATCTGCCTCTGGCTCACCAGACATCCTGGCTATGGAGAGACCATCGCCCCCGTTGTCATCAGGCAGCATCCCAGATGCAGGAGGGCAGGCGAAGGTCAAAGGCATCCAGGGGAGGCATGGTGAAGAGAAACCAAATCACAATTAAGAAAATGATGAGAAGTTATGAGAGCAGAGTGACCCAAAGCCCCCTCCTTCCAGGAGTGTGGGCCGGAGTTCCTGGCAGCCCTGTTCTGGGTTGCCCAGCTATCCAGTCTGGCAACAGGGCTGCCACTTAAGGCCTTTGCGTTCCTCTACCCACCTCCCTTCCCTTGGGATCACGTTCCTCGACCATCTAATTGCAAGGCTCTATTGGTCCCTCAGAGCCACACCACTGAGGTCAGAGGATCGGCTGCAAGTGTGGAAATTGATTTTTAAAAGAGTATCTTGTGCTGATGTGGGATTGAAGGACTTTGCTTCAGCTTCTGGGTCTGAGAGGTGGGGAGTCTCCCTGGGTGGAATTCTCACAATTCAAACTTCCTGTTCTCCACATCTCAGGTCTCTGGGGAGCTGCCACAGTCGGCCTCCCTGACTGTTTAAATGTTCTTCTCGGTGTCTAGGTCTCTCTCTCTCTCCCTCTCTCTCTCTCTCTCTCTCTCTCTCTCTCTCTCTCTCTCTCTCTTTCTGTTCCCAGCATCTCTGTTGCTCTGGACCTCATGACCTCATGGCAAAATGCCAAGACCATCGGCTAGGGAAGCTGCTGAACTGGGGGACTACAGGAAATGATCAATTGGAAAATGTCTCTGATCTTCATCTCCTCCTACCACTGTGCCCCTTGCCCTCCTAAGACCAAAACGTAGTCTAACAAAATGAATGCAGGTCCTAAAGAGGTGCCCAGAAACAGTCAAAACCCTCCCGTCTCCCCAGGAGCTGTCCGATTTAAGACCTTCGGGCTCTTGTGATTCCAGTCTCCAAGCAGACTGCCTTCTATGTTCAGTTACTGTTGCAAGTGCCAACTTTCTGTTTGCAAATGAAAAGATATAAGCCTTGCTCTACAAAGGACTTGGAAATGGCTTTTTTAGATGTCAAATATCTCCTACAAAACAAACATTTTGATGAGTTAGCGTAAATGAATCAGAAACAGACGGGTAAGATTTCTCTGAAATACACAGGGGCTTCAGTGCAGAGGGGAAGGTGGGGCTGGGCCAAAATACATTTGGGGTTTTTGCTGAATTCAAACTATGGGAGGAAAGGGTTTGAAGCTTTTGACTGATCCAACCAACCCATCCAGCTACTTCCATCTCTCGTGTCGACTTGACAAGTCTCCTTTGTTCCTCCAAGGATTCAAGGACAACAAGGGTTTGGCGATGCCGTCTCATCTCAGATGCATTATTGGGAGGAGAAGCAGCTTTTGTTTATAATGTGCCCCCCTCATCACCTCACTGGTGTAGTGCAGGTCCATTCAAATAAAGTTGTTTAGGGGATGATACCCTATAAGTTGGGCATTGGTATGCCATAGGATTAATCTGCCGGGAGAAAGCCTGATTGGTGGGTACGGGTATGCCCAAGAAAGGAGAAAGGCAGGAGGCAGAGATGATGAGGGAAAGCTAATTCAGTGGTTTCAACAAAGATACAAGAATGTGAAAAGACTCTATTATGGCTCTGTGGCAGCCCTGGAATAGGCTGGTGGTTCACAAATCTGTTATAGATTAGCCTTCAAATCATAAGGGTGTTTCCACTGAGAGTGAAAGTAGGCTTGGGTCAAAATGCATTTGGGGTTTTGTTGGACCTGAAATACGGAGGAAAGGGTTAATAAGAATAATAGCAACCACTCACAGAGACTGCTTTTAGATTTGCAGAGCCCTTTACTTGTGATAGCTCTGTAAGGGCACTAAGGTTTGATGTGGTCTGTAGGGGCCATCCCATGGAGCATGCTCAGAGTTGGCATTCCTGGTTACAGTTGACCATGTGGGGAACTCTGGGAACTGGCTATGGGTCAGCCCAGCATTCTGTGGACTTAAATTTTGCTATGATGTGGCAAGCCCTAAGTGGTCTCTTGGTCCTCTCCTCACTCTGTGACTGTGTTGAGGAGATACGGGACTTCATCACACCAAAACACCTATATCTTCATGTAGAGAAGGGCTCCAAATATAGAGAGACCCACCTATGTCAAGGCTAATGGGAAGCAAGGTCCCATGTGTGGCAAGGAATGGTCACTGTGTGGTTCAAAGGGAGGCAGAATAACCATCTCTAGCCTCTTCTCCCTTTCCCTGCCCCTGCTACCCCTTCTCCAAGGGAGCTTTTAGTTCCTTCCAGAAGAGAAAGCAAGGAGTTGGGCCAGAAGGCCACTTTGAGAGGAAGGTATCAGGCTAACCTTAGATATTGTTAGTCTAGAGGATATAATCAGGTTCAAGCTAACTTCTGATCACTTAGTCATTTGGGTGGGGAGGACACAAACTTTTTATCCAAGGTTTGACCCCTTTCCTATCACATATCAGTTCGATGATGAATGCACATAGTAAATAGCAAATAAAACCCATTTTTCAAGAGTGGTAGCAAAACAAAAGATTTACATAGGAAGATATTCACCAGATAAGGGGGAGGGAAGGAGCTATCTCATTGGATGCAAGATAACTTAGCTCAACTGAGAGGGAGTTCTAGATCTCACCCAAGGGGAAACTCCCCAAAGTCTCTGGGTTACATAACTAGGAAATGGACATGATGGAGACTACCAGCTCTTCTCATATCTTCTCTTTTAGCAACCAGAAATGGGATTATCCTCTTCCATCTTCTTCCTTGAAGCTGGAAGCCAGAAGCACCTGAAACATCATGACTTGAAGAATCCTGAAGAAGACCTGAAGAGTCCCAAAGAGGACTGAAGAAGGATGGAACTCTCCCCGATTCTGCCTTGCCCTTCCCGCAGGTGAGCAGAGCATCTAATTCTACCAATAAGGAGAGAGTCCCTTATCAACAGGCTTTGGGACAGGAGTTACATCCATTTTGCAGGTGAGGAAATGGGTTTGGGAGATGAAGTGGTAATATCAGTGATAAGTGTCAGAACTGGAATTCAAGGCTTTTGAACTGGGTTCTTATATGTCTTGTGTCAACTTGGTCTCTCTGCCCACAACTTTTAGAGCACTAAGGGTTAGGTGAAAAAAATGGCTCCAAGTGGCTCTCTAGGGGGCTTGATACTAATTTTTATTTCCTCTATTCTTCTGTCACTAAACACAAGCATCACCACCAGGTTGGCTGTTCCTTTGGGAATAGGTTATGTCACTGCCACTCACCATACCTATTGTCTTTTGTTGTTGTTGTTGTTGTTTGAGGGGGGAAGGCAAGGTAATTGGGGTTAAGTGACTTGCCCAAGGTCACACAGCCAGTAAAGGTCAAGTGTCTGAGGCCAGATTTGAACTCGGGTCCTCCTGACACCAGGGCCAGTGGTCTATTCACTGGGCCACCTAGCTGCTCACCTATTATCTTTTAATAGGGATCCTGCTTGCAGATTTGATACATTTATTGTTATTGTTGTTGTTGTTTTAAATTTCATCAAATAAAAAAAAACTATTAGGGATCTTTTTCCAGCTGAGTTCCCTCTTAGCTCATGAATAACTTTCACCAAATAGTAATTAGATTTTTTTTTAAAAAATGAGGATCTGGGTTAATTCGTTGGTTGGTTCTTTCTATGAAGCTCAGGCTGTGGTCCTTCTTGGAAAATTTAAGTAAGGATGGTTACTCATTGAAAGTCTCCCATTTTAGAGCTGTGGGTAGCTTGAACCGTAGGATGAACTGGTGCTAGTAAAGGGAGGGTTTTAGACATCAGAGTGTGTGTGTGTGTGTGTGTGTGTGTGTGTGTGTGTGTGTGTGTGTATAGACAGGAGCCAAAGACTGTGAAAATGACAAGAGAACCTGATTTTAAAACACGATTAGAATTGCTCCCTGAGGTTACTTCCTGGCTGTAGACAGTCACCTCACAGAAGCATAGCATCTCACCCACACCTGAATACAAAAACCATCTACAATATCTCCTGCACTTCTGCCTAGTGAAAGAAAATCATAGGCTCCCAGACTTAGAACTGGAAGGGACCATAGAGATCATTTAGTTCAATCCTCTCATTTTACAGCAAGGAAACTGAATTGCAGAGTGGAAGAAAGGACTTGCCCAAAGTCACACTGGGATGTGAACCTAAGTCACCTGACTGCAAATCCAACATTCTCTTCATGATTTAGCTCCCAAATTTCAGAAGATTTAATGTTATCAAGTCAATTGGCCAGCAAACACTGATCAAATGCCTGTATGTGCCAGATTCTGTCCTAACCCTGGAGACAGAAAACCAAAACAGAAACAGCCCCTGCCCCTCAATGAGCTTGCATTTAGTGACCCTTGGATTTAGACCCAGCAGGGGCCTTAGCAGTAACCCTAAGTTCAGTCTACTGTAATGTAATCTCTTCACCTTCCCAGCTTGACAGATGAAGAAACAAAGACCAAAGAAAGTTCATCCAGTTGGCAAGTAGCAGAGTGGGGATCCCCATGTAGGTAGGTCTTCCACCTCCCAAAACATTGCCCCTTTCCCTACCCCACAAAGATGATCCATGTGGAAGTAATCAGCGCTCATTCCACATGCGCGTGCATGAACACATGGGCGCTACTGTTAAGAGCTGAGCAAACCCCTGAGTCCTGTGTCTTTTTAAATCTTTGCTTTGCTTTCCTGGGCTCAATTAGAAACGGTTTAGCCACAATTAAAATGTGCTCTGTGGATGCGGTTGACAGATTTATTGAGCTGATCTCATTATCTGTAGATAAAAGCAGCTAAACTTGGGGTTGGGGGCTGCTGATGAGAGACTGATTGGGGTGACTCCATTCCCAAGCTCTCGAGTTGCCTCAGGGTTGGCCTTCCAGCTTCCCATTATGTCAAGGGGAAACATTTGTTGTCAAACTGGAGAAACTTCAGAGAACGGAGAACAATTAAGGGAACAAAAATGCTTCCTGCCTGTGAAGGAAGATGAAAAAACCACCAACTGAATTGCCCAGCATGGCTAACACTATGGATGCAGGCATTGGTTATGGGGACGAAGTGGACTGAAGGTGGGAAAAGCAGGAATGACTGTGAAGAGTGGGAAAAAGTCAGAGCAAAGTGCGATACAGGGGAAAGAGCTCTGTGTTTTTTATGTAGTCAGAGGACCTGGGTTCAAATCCTGCCTCTGCTATTTGCTACCTGTGTGTTCTTGGACAAGTGCCTTAATTTCCCTCAGCCTCCCTGATGACTCTGGAGGAGAGAGTGAGGCTAATGACTTTGCACAGTTCTGCCTCACTTAAATCCAATTTGCTTGCAAGTCAAGACCCGCCTGATGTCAATGGTCCTCTTCAAGAATGAAGGACAAACAACAACAATCTAATGATGGTTTCTGAATCTCTTCTATGTCTAAATCTATGAAATGGGTAAAGAGTATGAGTATGAGAGTGTGTATGCGTGTGTGTGTATATACAGACATATGTATATATACACACAGATAGTATACATGCACACACATTTAGAATATATGTATATAGATGGATAACTGTAATTTGATACAATTGTTTTTCTTTGTAATCCTATGTTTTTTATTTCACATTTTAAAAAACCAATATTCTGATATGGAGGCCCATGGGCTTCTCCTTCAAAGGGGTCCATGACACACAAAAAGGTTAATAACCCCTAATTTAAGACTAGAAGGGACCTCAGAGGCCATTTAGTCCAACCTCTTATTTTACAGAGGAGGAAACTGACATCCGGGGAGGCTGACTTGCCCCAAATCACATAAGTATTCAGAGATAGTGTTCAGAGATAGAATTGGAATCTGGGTGCTCTTATCTCAGAGACAATGCTCTTTCCAAATGTGTGAGTCGACCACCATCCCCAAAGGGAATCTGAGGCTGTTCATCCATAAGAGTGAATGATGGGAGCATCTAGGTGGTGTAGTGAATAAAGCACTGGCCTTGGAGTCGGGAGGATCTGAGTTATAATCTGGCCTCACACACTTGACACACTTACCAGCTGTGTGACTTTGGGCAAGTCAATTAACTCCAATTGCCCTGCCAAAAAAATTTTAAAAGAGTGAATGAAGATGAGGTATTGAGACTAGGTTTTGGTCCCTCAAAAATGTAAAGAGAATTATGGTTTTCATATTCATCAATATGATATGTGTAATGAATATAGTAATAGATTAGATGTTTCAGAATTGCCTCCCTGGCTCAGGAGTCAGAATTAACAGTGCATCTTGAAATGATCAGTCAGACCCTTACCAATGCTCCCAATCACTGCCTTTTTGTGCCTGTGCACCTTAAATGAAGCAGATGAAAGATATGTTCCTGACACAGAACCTTGGGCGTGTGACCCACCAAGTAAAGACCCCCAAAGAGTAGAACAGTGTTGCTCCCACGGATTCCAGAATTGTTGTATAGTCTTCCACTTGTGGGCCTGTCATGGGAAACCACTTGAGCCCTGGAAAACAATTGTTTGTAATCCACCTTCTCCCCTCCCTTCCCTTGTGATTTATGTATATAATTTCTGCCTTCACTTTAGCAAGGTGGAATCCTGATCAGTAGAATTCCCAATTTGCAAATCTGTTCCTCATAAATGAAACTAATTAATTAAATGGTTACCTGATTACTGGCACTTTGTCTCTAATCTGCTGTTTCATCATTCTCAGGTTAGAGATTGGCTCAGTAAAATTCTATTAACAAAAGAAATAGCTTAAGAATGAGTACTAGCAATCAACTGTAAAAGACTTAGTAATTTTGTTCAATACAGTGATCTATCACAGTTCCAAAGGACTCATTATGAAAAATGCTATAGAACTGATGGGCTCAGACCACAGATTGAACCATATTTTTTTCCTCTTTCTTTCTTCTTTTTATTTCTTCCCGGAACATGACTAATGTGGAAATGTTTGCATGATTTCATATGTATAATGGAAATCGTAATTCTTGCATTCTTAATGGGTTGGGGAGGGGTTGAGGGAGGGAATGAATTTGAAACTGAAAATAAAAATAAAATGTAACAAATTAATGAGTGCCAGCAGCATGATGGATGAAGATAGGATAAGGAGTAAAAAGGAGATCTGATCAATTTGCGGGGCAAAGGGTGAGGTAACTCCATGGATGGATTCCATCTTTATTTTCAATAATTCTTCTATAAACATGATTCAGCCTAGACATGTGGCAATCAAGTAATTCTTTAACTTTTCTGGTCTCTCCTTGGTCCACATATTAAGTAAGAGAGAAGGAAGGATTGGTCACTGGATAGTTTTTTGAAATATGTGACTCAAGCAGGCAAACTAAACTTTCTGCCTTTTTCAGCTCCCTAATCCAGCCTTGCTTCTATCTACTTGTGCCACTAAGTTTTCCAAAAACCCTTCCTGGGGACCATGCTCTGCAACGATCCTCATGACCGCTGCTATCCCTAGCCATTACTGCTTTTATACACTCTGCTGTTGCTCCTGTGTTCATGTTGTTGTCTCCCAATAGAATGTAAGACTCTTGAGGGCAAGGATTGCTTGGTTTCTATCTTTCTATCTTCTATCTTCTATCAGCATAGTGCTTGGCACATAGTGGACACTTTATAAATGTGTAATGAATGAAGGTATGAATGCATGAATGAATGACTCCTAACTGGGGTGAAATTGAACACTCCATAGTCCACCAGGATTATTCTTGCCACTAGAAGCAAAATTAAGACTAGGCACACAGCTGCCTAGGGCAAAGCATGCAATGGGGCAGGTAGATATGGTAAGGGAAGCTTTTTAAGTTTCCTTCCTCTCTCCCTCCTTTTCTTCCTTCCTTCTTTCCTTCCTTCCTTCCTTCCTTCCTGCTTTCTTTCTTTCTTTCTTTCTTTCTTTCTTTCTTTCTTTCTTTCTTTCTTCCTTTCTTTCTTATTGGGGTTAAGTGACTTGCCTAGGGTCACCTAGTTTTTTCAATTAATCCTCATATGGAATGAAGTCACAGATCTTTAACTTATGGATTTCTCTGGATAGTCGTGTGTGTGTGTGTGTTTGGGTGTGACAATGCATGCAATATTCCACACTCCTAGTGTTCCACCTCTGCGAAGTGGAGAGAGAGGGATGTTTTCTTTTTTATTATTATAAAACATTTTTTTCAATTAGTAAAAATCTTCCTTCTTTCACTCTCCTCATCACAACTTCTTTTCTTCCTTCCTTCCTTCTTTCCTTCCTTCCTTCCTCCCTCCCTTCCTCCTTTCCTCCCTCCCTTTCTCTCTCCCTCCCTTCCTTCCTTGCTTCCTTCCCTCCCTCCTTCCTTCCTTCCTTCCCTCCTTCCTTTCTTCCTTTCTTCCTTCCTTCTTTCCTTCTTTCTTTCCTTCCTTCCTCCCTTCCCTCCTTCCTTCCTACCTCCCCCCTCCCTTTCTTCCTTCTTCCTCCTTCCTTCCCTTCCTTTTTCCTTTCTGCCCTCCCTTCCTGCCACAATTATTTCTTAAGCATCTACTGGGGATGCAAAAAGACAAAGACAAAAGTCTCTGCCCTCAAGGTGTTTATACTCTATTGGAGAAAACAACAGGTCATAGTACACAGATCCCTCAATCCAAAATCCTTAAATTGTAAGTAAGAAATCAAGTCACTTTTGTAACTTTAGACTCAAAGCTTCTGGTAGCCATATAGAAACTATAATTGTTAAACCTTCCATAGCACAGCTCTCTAGGACTGTACATTGCAGGGCAATTGTTGGTCAGCGTTTCCTCACCAGGAATTCTCTGCACCAAAGAAATCATGATTGGCATCAAAATGGAACAGAAAGGTAAGATGCCCAAACACCTCTCCCTAGAGCAGCCCAGAAGGGTCGTTTTAAAGCTTTTAGCTTCTCTGCAGGAAAATCCTCTCTTTACTCCCATCCCAAATACATCTTGAAACATTTTGAATATCAAGAACAATCCGCATGCAAATTTCAGAGGCTGTCTGTTTGTTCTGTTTGCAGAGGGCCTCAGAACCATGACACAACAGGAAATCCAGAGAGACAGAATAATGGACATGGACGGCTGCTAACGGGACAGTAAAGTCCCTGGGCTGTCAGCCTGGGCTCCCTTAGGCGCATGTTTCCAGTTCCAGGGCCCCAATTTGTTGTGCTGGGCTCTCTTGTTTTCCTTAAACTCCACCATTCTTTCTTTTGGAGACTTGGTTTCAAAGAGCCATATTTTTGCTATGCATGTATGCAATGAGCACAAGCATTGATTTTCAAAGAGAGGTCGTAGGATGTTATGAGTCTTTTCCCTCATATGCTAAAGATTATTTCTGGATGTTCTGCCACATGAAGTCCATGTTGGGAAGGAAGCAATGCCACTTCTTGCAAACATAAGGGTAATTCTCTACCCTTCGTCCACTGCTTACTTTTTCCACAATCCTCTTGCCCAGATGCAATGAATTTTATTTTACTCTTTTTTTCCCCAAGAAGTTAAATGGAGGAAGTGACATTGAAATCTGGTTTTGAAAATTCATAGGTTGCTTAATTTTCATTTATTCATGAATACTACTCAAGAAGGAAGAGCACTTTATTGCAATTCGATTCAATATGCACTGATTTAGTACCTACTATGTGTAAAGACCCATGCTAGCCACTGTGGGAAAGACAAAGTTTAATCCGGGATGGGGAAGCCATTTGTTTGGTGAAGTTTGGATTCAGTCAAAGGGCCTCACTTAAGGACCTGTCCTAGAGGGACACATGTGGTTTGGAGGCTGCAAATTCCCCACCCTTGGTTTAGATAATCCAATCTAATAAGCATTTATGAAGACCCTGTTAAGTGCAAGGCTTAGTGCTTGGCCCTAGGTATATAAAGAGGAAAAAAAAATCCATTCCTTATGCTCAAGGAGCATACATTCTGCTGGTGAGAGAAGACAGAGTCCCTGCCCTCATGAAGCTTACAATCTAGTAGAGAGATAGATCATGTACACTGCAAACTATGATCCAAAACAACAAAACAAATGTTACACCCTCCCGCTTGGATCCTGGTAGAGACAGTCCAGGGACCAGAGCCCAAGATTATTTCTAGATGTTCTAGCAATTTCACTGCTCTCTTCTTCTAGCCCAGTTCCTACAGCCATTAACTACAGGAGATGTTACTGAGAAGAGGCCCACCATCCTCACCATCCCTCAACCAACCAGTGCTACCAATGGAGCAGACAACTAAAGCAGGATCCAAGGGAAGCTGGTGCATGTCATCACCTTGACCACTGTATACCACCTTCACTTGGACTTGAGTAGAGATAGCTCAGGAACCAGGGTCCAAAAGCACTGGAAATTACCATGGCCCCGTCCTCCCCCCTCAGCTAGGTGATATAGTAGATAGAGTGCTAGACTTGGAATCTGGAAGACTAATTTTCATGTGTGACTCTGGGAATGTCACTTAACCCTGTTTGCCTCAGTTTCCTCATCTATAAAATGAGCTGGAGAAGGAAAGGCAAACCTCTCCAGTATCTTTGCCAAGAAAACCCCAAAGGGGGTCATGAAGAGTCAGACACAACTGAAATGATTGAACCATTAAAAAAACCCTACTATTTTAGGGGTAGCCAGGTGGCACAGTTGATAAGAACATTGAACATAGAGTCAGAAAGACCTGAGTTAAAATCTGACCTCAGACACTTACTAGCTATGTGACCCTAGGCAAGCCACTTAACCCTGTTGACTCTTTTTTTTTCTTTTTGGAGGGGGGAAGGCAGGGCAATTGGGGTTAAGTGACTTGCCCAAGGTCACATGGCTAGTAAGTGTTAAGTGTCTGAGGCTGGATTTGAACTTAGATCCTCCTGACTCCAGAGCCAGTGCTCTATTCACTGTGTCACCTAGTTGCCCCTCAACTCCACTGATTCTTTAAAAAAAAAAAAAGCTATTTATAATAATTGCCTCCACTTTATCTCCTCTTCCTCTTTTAACCCCTTATGATCTGGCTTCCAACTGTATCATTCCACTGAAACTACTCTCTCAAAAGCTACCAATGATGTATTAGTCCAAATCCAAAGAACTTTTCTCAGTCATCATTTTCCTCAACCTCTCAGCATCCTTTGACACTTTAAAAAATTAATTAATTTATTATTAGTTTTTAGCATTCACTTCCATAAGATTTTGAGTTCCAAATTTTCTCTCTATCTCTCCCCTTTCCCCACCTCAAGACAGCATGCAATTTCATATAGCTTCTACATATACATTGATAGTAAACATTTTCATATTAGTCATGATGTAAAGAATTAGAACTAATGGGAGATACCATAAAAAAGAAGAAACAAACAAAAAGGAAAAAAAAGAGAGCAAATAACATGCTTCAATCTGCATTCAGACTCCGTAGTTCCTTCTCTAGATGTGGACAGCATTTTCTATCATGAGTCCTTTGGAGTTGTCTTAGATCCTTGCATTGCTAAGAGATAAGTCTATTAAAGTCAGTCATCACACAATGTGGCTATTGCTGTGTACAGTGTTCTCCTGGTTCTGCTCACTTCATTCAGCATCGGTTCATATAATTCTTTACAGGCCTTTCTGAAGTCTGCCTGCACACCATTTCTTATAGCACAATAGTGTTCCATTTATATTCATATACCACAACTTGTTCAACCATTCATTCCCCAATTGATGGGCATCCCCTCAATTTCTAATTCTTTGCTACCACAATAAGAGCTGCCATAAATATTTTTATACATGTGGGTCCTTTTCCCATTCATATGATCTCTTTGGAACACAGACCTAGAAGTGGTATTGCTGAGTCAAAGTGTATGCACATTTTTATAGCCCTTTAGGCATAGTTCCAAATTGCTCTCCAGAAAGGTTGGATCAATTCACATCTCCACCAACAATACATTAGTGTTCCAATTTTCTCACATCTTCTCCAGCATTTATCATTTTCCTATTTTGTCATGTTAGCCAATCTAATAAGTGTGACGTGGTACCTCAGAGTTGTTTTGATTTGCATTTCTCTAGTTGATAGTGATTTAGAGCATTTTTTCATATGACTATAGATAACTTTAATTTCTTCATCAGAAAACTCCCTGTTTGTTTCCTTTGACCATTTATCATTTGGGGAATGGCTTGTATTATAAATTTGACTCCATTATCTATATATTTGTGAAATGAGACCTTTATCAGAAACACTGGTTGTCAAAATTGTTTCTCAACTTTGTTTCCTTTCTAATCTTGGTTGTATTGGCTTTGTTTGTGCAAAAACTTTTCAATTTAATGTAATCAAAACTACTCATTATGCATTTCATGATGTCCTCTATCTCTTGTTTGGTCATAAATTCTTCCCTTCTCCATAAATCTGACAGTTAAACTATTCCTTGCTCTCCTAGTTTGCTTGTAGTATCAGCCTTTATATCTAAATTGCGTACCCATAGCCTTTGACATTGTTTTGACCCTCCCTTCATTGATCTTCTCTTCTCTCTAGTTCTTAAGGACACTGGTCTCTCCTGGCTCTCCTCCTCCCTATCTGACTGCTCCTTCTCTCTCTCCTTTGCTGGATCCTCATCTAGTCCATAGCCTATAACCATAGGTATCCCTCAGGGTTCTGACCTGAGCCCTCTTCTCTCCTCTTTCTATATAGCTCCCTTATATTTTATTGTTTATTATTATTATTATTATCTTTATGGCACCTATCCTGTCCGCAAACTCTCTCTGACCTCCAGTCTTGCATCTCCAACTACCTTTCAAATATCTCAACTGAGTATCCAGTAGACATCTCTACCTCAACGTGTCCAAAACTCATTATCTTTCCTTCTAAACCTTACCCTTCCCTCACCCTCCCTATTATTATAGAGAAGAACATCATCTTCCTGGGGTCCTCAGACTCATAACCTAGGAATCACCCCAGACTCCTCACAATCCCCACTCCCTACAACTGATCTGCTGCCAAGACCTGTCTATTCTGCTTTTGTAATATCTCTCATATACTCCCCCTTCTCTCCTTTGACACTATCCCCACTTTGGTGTAGACCCTTATCACTTCACGTCTGCATTTATTGCAGTAGCCTGCCGGTGTGTCTACCTCCCTTAAGTGCCTCCCTACTCCAATCCATCCTCCATTTAGCCAGTAAAATGATTATCCTAAAGCACAGATCTGATCATGCCACCCCTGTCCTCAATAAACTCCAGTGGCTCCCTATTTTCTCCAGGAACAAATACAAAATGCTCTGTTTGGCATTCAAAGCCCTTCACAACCTATCTTTCCAGTCTTCTTACACCTTCCTCCCTCATACAGACTCTTTGATCCAGTGACATGGTCTCCTGGCCATTTCAGGAACAAGACACTCCATCTCTGGACTCCAGGCATTTGCACCAGCTGTACCTCGTGCTTGGAATGCTCTCCCTCCTCATCTGTGCCTCCTGGTTTCCCTGACGATCTTCAAGTTCTAGCTAGAATCTCACTTTCTACAGAAAGACTTTTCTAATTCTCCCTTAATACTAGTGTATTTTCTTTGTTGATTATCCCCAACCTATCCCATGGATATCTTGTTTGTACCTAATATTTTGCATGTTGTATTCCCCATCAGTCTGTGAATTCCTTGTATTCTCAGCACTTAGGGCCATGCCTGGACCATCTTTCAGTCATTTTTCTATCATGTCCAATTTTTCATGACCGCAGTTGGGGTTTTCTTGGCAAAGGTACTGGAGTGTTTTGCCATTTCCTTCTCCAGATCATTTACAGATGAGAAAACTGAGGCAAACAGGGTTAAGTGACTTGCCTAGGGTCATATAGCCAGTAAGTGTCTGAGGCCAGATTTGAACTCAGGAAAATAAGTCTTCCTGACTTCAGACCAGGCACTCTGTTCACTGTACCACCTAGCTACATGACACATAGTAGGTACTTAATAAATGTGTATTGACTACCTACCTAACTCTAGGCAATGCTGTCTCTGATATTTCCTGAATTTACTAGTTGTCATTTTCTATTGTGAGCGTGAGCTGGTTGTAGTCTGACCCACGGAGAAGGAGAGAAAAAACACACCATGTGGTAAGGGTTTGTTGAGTGGTTTTAGGATAGAATCACTGGAGGAAAAACAAGGCATCCCATTAAGTATTATGTTACCATGGCCCTGGAAGGAAGCTATGTCTGGTGGTCAGCAGAATAGACAAGATCATAGGAGTCTTGGAGCTATTCCTAGTTCTCTCACTGACTCATTCAGAGACCTTAGTCAAGACACTTAACTCCTTATGCCTATAACAGGGCACAGCTAGGATCTGTCATGAGGACACACTCTAACGTTGTTAACAAATTCATTTTTTACAAAGCATAAGGTACAAAAATATTTACGGCAGCTCTTTTTGTGTTGGCAAAAAATTGGAAATCAAGGGGATGCCCATTAATTTGTCAATGGCTGAACAAGTTGATCCTGATGGAATACTATTGTGCAATAAGAAATGATGAGCAAGGTGCTTTCAGAAAAACATGAAAAGACATATATGAACTGATGCAAAGTGAAGTGAGCAGAACCAGGAGAATGTTGTACACAGTAACAGCCATATTGTATGAAGATGAACTGTGAAAGACTTAGCTACTCTGATCAAGACAATGACCCAAGACAGTTCCAAAGTAGCCATGATGAAAAGGTGGAGCTATCTATCTCCAGAGAGAGAACTGATGAACTCTGAATGCAGATTGTAGCATACTTTTTGCTACTCTCTTTATTTTTATTGTTCTATTTTGTTTGTGTTTCATTTTGCAACATGGCTAACATGGAAATATGTTTTGCATAACTTCACATGTATATTGTTATAGTTGTTCATTTATTTCAGTTGTGTCTGTCTCTTTGTCACCCCATTGGGGGTTTTCTTAGCAAAGATACTGGAGTGGTTTGCCATTTCATTCTCTAGCTCATTTTACAGAAGAGGACACTGAGGTAAACAGGGTGAAGTGACTTGCCCATGGTCACACACTGGTATCTAAGGCCATATTTGAACTCAGGAAGATGAGTATCCCTGACTTCAGGTCCTGCACTCTATCCACTGAACCACCTACCCACTCCTTCACATGTATTATCAATATCAAATTGTTTGCCTTCTCAAAGAGGGGGAAAGGAGAATGGGCAAGAATTTGGAATTCAAATATTTTTAAAATGAGTATTAAAAATTTTTTACAGGTAATTGGGAAACATTTAACAAAATAAATAAAAATAATTTTCCTAAATTCATTTGAGTTTTCAAGTTTGTACAAGATTTTCCCATTTAGTCTATTTGATGACTGTGGGTGTGGCTCTCTTCTATAGAGATGAGGAGCAGTCACTGGACAGCTCTTTGAAAACTGAGCCAAGACATTGAGGATGATAGGCTCTTGCTGCCTCATGTGTCTAGGTTCAAACACAGCAAATGGAAGTACTGTGGTAATTCCCATTTTGCACATGGTGCTATAACTCAGGTGGGATAACTTGGGCTTTTCCTCAGGCCATCAAAATTTGCTGGACACAATAAAATTTCACAGTAGTGTGTACTTGTTGCATTTACATTTTGAAAGCACTCCTATTCATCCTGTAGCACAGAAATAGCTAAGCCTTAGTACCTGTGTGCTTAGTCCTGACCTGTGGTTTTAAACTTCCTTTACTAAGGCATATGGGCAACAGTTGAGCAAATTATACCCTTAAAGACTTGCCCAGGGTCAAAAAGCCAGGATATGTGAGAGGAAGGACTTGAACTCAGGTCTTCTTGACTCCCTGCCACCTCTGGTGAGATTATTGCTAGGAAGTTGGGGAAGAAGGGGCGTATGTAAGAGATTGTTAGGGTTTGGGGAGCTAGTAATTTAGTAAAAATGATACTCTCTTACATTTGACAATCACTTTCTATTTTGCAAAGCGCTTACACATGTATTGTCTCATTTGGTTTTCAAGCAGCCATATAAGGCAGACAAGCAAGAATTATTATTATTTTTAAAACTTTTGTTGCTATCTTTTATTTTTACATTATTTGTATTTCCTATGATAAAGTTCCCCTTCTACCCAGAGAGCTACTTTTTATAACAAAGAATCAAAAAGAAAAAAAACCCAGTTCAGTAAAACTAGCCCATGTATCAGTTGTGCCTAATAGCACATTGTAGAAGTTAGGGGCATGGTGCCCCCTCAATCTGGAAAATCCACGTAAAATTTTTTGGCCCTCCTTTCATACCAGAGAAGAAGTCTGAATTTTTTTCTCTTTCTTTTATAAGATGTTTACAGTATTAAAAAATAAAATATGTTGATGTCATATAATACTATACATACATTTTTATGCATTTCTGAGTTTCTGAACCTTTTCTGTGTCATCTGCTGGCCTTCACATGTCATCTGTAGTTTCCACAAAACTTCCCCAAAATTCCCATTTAATTTCTTATGCCAGCTTTTGATATATCAAAACCACAATCGGGAAAGTCATGACATGGAAGGGATAACTGTATGGTATAATTAACGTACATAGTCTGCTACCTTTGAAAAGAAAGGAGGGAGGGAGCATTTTCATATCTCTTCATTGTGATCAAACTTGGTCATTGTAATTACACAAGATTCAGTTTCAATTTTTTTTTCTGAGGGGGGAGGTTTCCATTTCCATGTTAGTAATCATGATACAGTTTTCCTGGTTCTATTTTACTTTGCATCAGTTCAAAAATCTCCACATACTTTTCTGCATTCTCTATATTCATTTTTCTCTTAGGGAGCAGTAATAATATTCCATCACCTTCATAGATCAGGCATTATTACCCAGTTTTACAGGTGAGGAAGGTAGGGCCAGAAAGTTAAAGTGTATAAAGTATAATAGTGGCACACTCAAAGTCAGACCTTTGGTCTCCTAACTTACAATCTTTTGTCCTTTCCACTATACTCAGTGCCACTGATGAATGAATAAACCAAATCTCATTATAATGTGTCATGAAATGAACAAAAACCAGAAAAATAACAAGAACCACAATGACAACAGCAACACCAGAATAAACTTCACTAGGTCTCAGTTTCCTCATCTATAATAGAAAGATATTTATGAAAATTATCTCAAAGTTTCCCTGTGGTTCTGACACAGTCTATAATTTTAATTAGCTGAACATCAACCCAAACCTCTGATGATTTTATTTTTGTGTGTATAACACCGAGGGGTACCTCCAGACTCACAGTTGGGTCCCCTAGACAGAGCTATCCCAGGTCCAAGGAATTCTGCAGGTTAGGGGTTGTTCAGTTGTGTCTGACTCTTTGTGATCTCATTTGGGTTTTTCTTGGCAGAGATAACAGGGGTGGGTTGCCATTTCCTTCTCCAGGTCATTTTACAGATGAGAAAATTGAGGTAAACAGGGCTTAGGGACTTGTCCAAGGTCACACAGCTAGTAAGTGCCTGAGGCAGATCTGAACCCAAAAAGACTGTGGCCATCTAGCTTCCCCCCCCCCCCCATTATGGATTAACATCTACTTAAAATTCTGCTGATGGTGGGACAACAGGATTCTATTTATTCCTGAAAAACATCACCGACTCTTAGTATCACCATCGTTAAAATGCATGGCTTAGTCTCTGCAGGAGTTTATCTTGTAGGTCATAGGATTTAGAGACGGAAGGGACATTGGGGATAGTCCAATTAACTAGGGAACCGAGGGCCCCCAAAACAAAGTAACTCATACAAGATCCTATAGCCAGTAAACGGCAGAGTCAGGCTTTGAACGCAGATCTCCTTATTCTAAATCCACCATTGCCTGCTGCCTGTCTCCTCTTCTAATAGAATAGAGTTCAGCAGTGAGCCTGCCGGGCCACTGCGCTAAAGCCAACACACTCCTCAAAGCTTGTTTGGGTCATGCTTGATAATGTGGCCTGCCATCGCCCCTACTGGCCACAGAACTGTGGGTGTCTCTTGGTCAATCACTCCTTGAGGCTATTCTGGGCCAGCTTGAGTTATCGGGCAACAGAGTTATCATTAATACACTCCTCAGCAGGTGGGGACCACAAACCTCAGGAGCTCCAGCCAACTCAATGAGACAAAACCTGTTGTATCCTCCCGCATCCAAGAGTCAGTGAAAGGTTCATCTAATTCAGGTCATACCTTCTCCTGTTGACCTTGGGACAGACTGCCTCCTTTCTAGGGGGCTGGGCCTCCAAAAGAGTAGCCCTTGAAGCACTCTCCACTTTCCCCCACTTCTTTCAGGTAAAAGGTTATTTTTTTCTTGCCTTTGTGGGTGTGTTTGTTTATGGGCAATGGTTTTTTTTTCCTTCTCTTTATTATTAATATTATTTTTTACTGTACCTTTAGCATCTATGTTCTTTTCATAGGTTAGTATTCTGGCTTCCATCCTCCACCACTGACCACTCTTTCCCTTCTGCACGACTGTTCAAATATACCTTTGTAAATGTTCGCTTCACTATAAATAAATTAAAGCAGCCATGCCTCCTTTTCTAGAACAGGGAGTACATATTCAGCCTATGGCACAGGAGGACAGAGTCATCTCCCTCTGAAAAGTCTGATTTGTGGATTTGAGGGAGCCATCTTACAGGGGAGAGGGAAGAGGAACAAATCCTACAAAGGCTAATTCTGTCTGTATACTTCCCCAGTCTTCATCTGGCACAGGTTAGAGGTCTAACCATCTGTGATGTGGCAGGATGGGATACCTCAAAGTAAGCCAGAAGAAGACTCAAAAAGAATAATCACAAAGATGCTTTTATTGCTCAGTCTATGACAGGGTCGTGGGAAGAGGAGGGTGAGGGAAATACAACACATGTGCCCATGTAAGATAGGCAGTATGTTCACACGGGTTGTCTAAATATATAGGCAGGCTCATGGGTGGCATGGATAGATATCTCTGGGATCTGATTCACCTCTTTCCAAGGGAAGCAATGATTTCTACCTTGAGGGGAACAGGAAAAGAGTTATGGCTGGGTGCTTGCTCCTTCCTTCACCTTCTCCAAATGGCTTGTCAGACTAGATTTATATCCATCTGTTCCCTCTCAAATATTGTTAGTCTAGAGCTACAATAAGTTTGGAACAGAAGCCATTTTCACATTCACATTAGGGTGGGGAGAATAGAGTTTTTAACTTACACTTGCCTGCTTTAATCTTTCCCATTAAGTGTTGTTTACACAAAAGACCATCACAAACAGTGAAAAGTGAATAAATCCATTTATCCAAACAAACATTAAACAGAAAGAGGGGTTCCACAGATTAAAATATATTAGAAAATACTTAAGAGTTGATGGGCTCTTCAGTTAGGAGCAGGATGAGACCTCATCTCAGAGCAAGAGGGATGACCCAATCTCACCTAAGGGATCATCTCCAAAGATTCTAGGGAGGCAAGCTAGAAATCAGAGACATCTTGAATAGCTGACTTTCTCCATCTGTCATGTGTCTCTCCTGAAGAATCTCTAGAACCAGATGTGCCTTTCTCCTAAGAAGCTCTGCTCTTTACGCAAGCATGCAGTGTGGAGATCAGCTTCTCTTAGCTAATCACAACTGTGTGATTATACAAAATGTCCCAGTCTTGATTGGTAGCCTAGTTACATATCATTTTCCTACACCAGAGGTTCCCAAACATCTTTGGCCTACCACTCCTTTAAAAAAAATTACTCAGAGTCTCCCTGGAAATTGACTTTCTTTAGCCCTTTTAAAAAGGGTTTTTTAAAAAAAATTTTTGCATCATTTCAAAAAAATAATTTTTAAAAAAATTGACACATCTTAAATTTAATAATTTATTGTAAATTTGTGGGGGTTTTTCCTACACTGAAATTTTGATGATGCAATATTACATCAGGTAACCATATAGTATCATACTGTAGAAGAGTCATTACATGCACATATTCCTGCCAGTACATGCTGGACTTCCTAACAATGTGCAACATGCTCACCTGCCAACACTTGCTTTTTAAGCCTGTAGGCAGATTTGACCAGTGATTGGTTATAACTTGCATTTTGTGTGTTTATTTGAAAAATAATGTAATTACTGTGACTTATTCTGTTACACAACAGATGAAATATGCATGAATGGTTTTTCAAACTTTTCTTATCTTTTCTTCTTTTTTCATGCTTCCACCATCCCTTTATTTTTATTCAACACCCCCCTCCCCCAATTGCATCTGAGATTCCTGCTGCCTTGCCGGATTGTTCAAGCACCCTGAGGGGGTGGCATCACTCACTTTGGGAACCCATGATGCTAACAAAGCATTTGATAGGGTTGCTCATGATATTCTCATGGGAGACAGAGAAATGTGATCTCTATGATAGGATTGCTGGACGGTTAGGCCCAAAGGATAATCATTAATGGTTCAGTGTCATTTTGAAATGTCTCCAGTGGAATACGGTTACTATGTTCTTTAAATATGATTCTCAATGACTTGAATAAAGGCATAGTCAGAATATTTATCAAACTTGCACATGCATGGTACAGTGGAAAGAATACTATCTCTAGAGTTGGTATCCAGGTTCAGATCCCACCTCTGATGCTTATTACTTGTGTGATCATCGGCAAGTCATTTTCTACCTCAGTTTCCTCATCTGCAAAGTGAGAGGGTTGACCTTTGAGGCCTCATCTGAATTCCAAGTCTATGAACCTATGATCTTATCACACAAAACTGAGAAGGATAGCTAAGATTGGTGTGATCATGACAGAATTCAAAAAGATCTTGGCAGGTGAGAATGTTGGGATGAATCTTTTTTTTTACGAAATTTAACAAGGATAAATATAAATATAAAGTCTTACACTTTGGTTCAAAAAATTGGCTTGATCAGCGCAAAGTTGATTTGTGGGGAAATGCGTAATAGCTAGATAGCAGCTTATATGAAGACCTGATGGTTTTAGCAAAAGCTAATATGGAAGGCAACTAGGTGACATGGTGGATAGAGTTCTGCGTCTGGAGTTGACAAGACCTGAGTTCAAATTAGGCCTCACAGGGTGGCTAGGTGGCTCAGTGAATAGAGCCCTGGCCATGGAGTCAGGAGGGCCTGAGTTCAAATCCGGCCTCAGACACTTAACACTTACTAGCCATGTGACCTTGGGCAAGTCACTTAACCCCAATTGCCTACCTTCCCCCCTCCAAAAAGAAAATGAAAAGAAAAGAAATTAGGCCTCAGACTCTTCCTAGCTGTGTGATCCTGGACAAGTCACATAACTTCTGATTGCCTTGGTTTCCTCATCTGTAAAATGGGGATAATAATAGTACTCACTCCTGAGGGATGCTGTGAGGATCAAATGAGATAATATTTGTAGAAAGCACTTAGCATGTTGGCTGGCACACAGTAGGTATGATATAAATGCTAGCTATGATAATGATGAAATGACAGCTTAAAAAAGAAAAAGGCTGCTACAGGGAAGATGTTAGCCCAGCACATACTGGCCATACCACATATTGTGATCAGTTTAAGGACATGCTGGAGAGAATTCAGAGGAGGGCAATTCCCCTGGTGAAACGCCGTGAGATTATGCCATACGAGGAACCTTTGGAGGAAATGGAGGAAAAAAAATTCCCACAAAGAGTGAATAGTAGTAAAAGCATTTATCCAAGCAAACAGCAAACAGAAACAGGGGTTCTACAGACTGGAATATATCTGAAAATGCAGAAGAAAGAAGATTTATGGGAGACATGATATCTGTCTTCAAATATGTGAAGAGATATAATATAGAAGAGGGATTACACTGATTTTGATTTTCCCCAAAGGGAAAAAAAAAATCTGGAACAATGGATGACAGTTGTAGAGAGATCGATTTCAGTTTGATATAAGAAAACACTTCCCCGCAGTTAAAGCAACCCAGAAGTGTAATGGAGTTCTTAAGTCAGTAGCGAGCTTCCCATCACTAGAGGTCCCCAACTGTGGCTTCACAACCGCTTGTCAGACATGCCGTAGGGAAGATTCCTGTTCAGGAGCAGGTTGGACTTTAAATTGCTTTCCAAATCTGAGTTTCTGTGCTTCTGTGAATTAGAACCTGAAGGACCAAATTGACTAACCATGATCTACGAGGTCTCATGTCAGGGTGGGGTGACATCTCTCAAGATGTCATCAGCTTTAGAAAACTTGGCAATCACCAAGTGGAAATTGTGAGCTTATGTTGCTAATGGACACTGAGCCGAGCGTTCTCTATAGCTGTCAGGGATTCAGGAAATACCAAGATAGATGGATAAATATACTCTGTATCACAAATGCGTAGAGGACTTATTATGACTCCTCGTGGCTGACTGGCACCTGGGACATTTGATTCCTATGGAACATCGAGCTTGGCAGAAATGAATAAATAAATATTGAGGGGTCAGCTTGCTCAGTACTGGGGGCTGATCATCACCAGCCCCTCTAACAACCTTCTGTTGAAGTCAGCAACTTATGGAGTGGCTTTTACCTCCATCTTGGATGTGGAAACTGAGCTCGTTGCTAGACACAGAGACGTAGAATTTCAAAGTTAAAAGTAACCTCAGCATCCCTGCAACCCAATGTGACCCTGAAAAAGCACCCCCTCTACAACATACCAGACCAGTGGTCATCCAACCTGTGTTTGAAGACCTCAAGTTATGGGGAACTCACTACCCATACAAGGCAACCCATTTCACTTTTTGATAAGGGTAATTGTTAGGGTGCAGCTAAGTGGCACAGTGGATAGAGCACCAGGTCTAGAGCTAGAAAGATTCATCTTCCTGAGTTCGAATCTGGCCTCAGAAAGGTACTAGCTGTATGACCCGGGCCAAGTCATTTGCCCCTATTTGCCAAAGTTTCCTACTATGACATAGTTTCCTATGCCAAGTACTTTACAAATATTATCTGATTTCATTCTCACAACAGCCCTGTGAGGTGGGTGATCTCCATTTTACAGCTGAGTAAAATTGAGACATTTGGAAATGACTTTTTCAACCTCACATAGCTAGTAAGTATTTGAACTCACATCTATTTGACTTAGGACAGTCATGGGGCACAGTGGAGAGAGTGCCAGACCTGGAGTCAGGAAGACTCATTTTCCTGAGTTCAAATCTGGCCTCAGACACTTACTAGCTGAGTGACCTTGGGCAAGTCATTTCACCTGGTTTGCCTCAGTTTCCTCATGTGTAAAATGAGCTGGAGAAGGAAATGACAAACCACTTTAGTATCTTTGCAAGAAAACCCCAAATGGGGTCATGAAGAATCAGACAAGATTGAAAAATGATTGAACAGCAGCTTCTTGGCCCAGCACTCTATCCACTGTATCACCGAGCTGCCACAAAGAGAAAAGAACAGAATCACAGCATTTATTAAGCTGTTTCTATTTGCCAGGCATTGTGCCACATGCTGTGGGTGCAAAGACTACAAGTGAAGCATTCCCTGCCTTCAAGGAGAATGCATTCTAGCAGGGGATTCAAAATATGTTTGTGTATATGTATGTGTGTATATGTGTACCTATACACACATATATGTGTATGTATATGTGTGTGTGTGTGTGTGTGTGTGTGTGTGTGTGTGTACACTTTGTCTCCTCAATTAGAATGTGAGCTCCTTGAGGACAATGATTGCTTCACTTTTGTTCTTGTATCCCCACTATCTTGCAGTCTGATAAGCACTTTTCTGGCTCATATACTCAATTCTAGGGATCCCTGGAGAGCTTGAAATGCAAGCTTTGACTAAATGAAAAGGAACCACATCTCAGCCTCAGGACTTACCTCTTTGGTTCATACCCTCATAGATTTAGAGCTGGAAGGAGCCTCAGAGGTCATCTAGTCCAGCCCCCTTGTTTTTACAGTTGAAAAAATCGAGAACAATTTGGCCAAAACCAAATAGGTAGTAAGTGGTGGAGCTAGAATTCCATCCCAGAGCATTTGAGTCCAGAGCAAGTGTTCTTTACTAGTGTTGCCTCCCAGAACAAGTCCTTGACCTCTTTCTGATCTAAAAGATCCCCTTGTGAGAAGATTGGTTTTGGTGGATCCTTTACAGGTTCCAATATGCTTGGGGTAATCCCAGAGAACTCTATGATTCTTGGGTTTACCATTGTATACTTCTACGACTAATAACCTGCATTTATGAGATATGCCATTTCTGGACTCCAAGCATTTGCACTGGCTGTCCCCCATAACTGGAATACTCTCCCTCCCCATTTCTGCCTTTTGGGTTTCCTTTAAATTCCAGCTAAAATATCATCTTCTGTAAGCTCTGATCTCTCTTAATGCTAATGCCTTCCCTCTGTTGATTATCTCCAATTTATCTTATCTTATCTTATCTTATCTTATCTTATCTTATCTTATCTTATCTTATCT
>CM053586.1:165820748-165885236 GCA_028646515.1 Pseudochirops corinnae
TTCTAGGATTGGTTTAGAGTCCTATTTTATGGGTATTTTGGGGTGGCTATGTGAGAGCTGTGATATGTTACTGCTGCTACGCCGCCATCTTGGCTCCGCCCCCCATGTTGTTTATCGAGAGAAGGAATTTCCTTCCAATCGCCAGCACCTAGCAAGGTGCCTAGCACATACAGAGTAGGTGCCTAATGAATGTTTATCCACCAATTGACTGCTTTAATTTACAAAGTGCTTTAGTTTACAAAGTGCTTTCTTCACAACAATCCTATGAAGTAGGTAGAGCAAGTAATATTTTCTTGTCATTTTTAAAGATGAGAAAACTGAGGCTCAGATAAGTGCCTTGCCTATGATCTCTCAGCTAGAAAACATGACAGAACCAATGCATAGAACTCAGTTCTCCTTGATGCAAATGCAGTGCTTTTTCTATTATATTGTATTATATTGATGTTTGATCAAGGTAATGAGCCTTGACTGAGACCTTGTAGGTACTCAGAATTGTGTGAGGTTTAGTAGGAGACACAGAAAACTATCTTTCAAATGGCCTGCTGTCTAGTTGGGGATGAGTGGGGTACATTCTCTGCATCCTCTGTGAAGACTCCTCAGAATGAGAAGGGAGAGAAACTATTTGGAAACCAGGGACAGAAATTACACAACCTAGGACCCTTCCCCCCTTCCCTTGCTGTCATCAGCATTAGGCTCCTTTCAGGAGTATTAGACCTCCACTGTTGCTTGTGATCTTTTCCCCTCCCTTGCTTTGGCGTTTACCAAATAAGGATACAGATAATACCTTGGCTTCCTGTCCCACCTCCCAGCCAATGGGAGAAGGGACGGGGTGGGAGGGGGAGGAAGGGGCTTGACTGCATTAGGGTATAAATTCTGTCTTTTGTAACATGCCTCCTCTCCTTGATACCTGCCAGGGAGAGGACCATCCTCCTCCTGGGGGGGAAGAGAATAAAACTTCCTGTTCCTTCTTCAAGATGCCTCTGACTTTTGATTTTTCTTGGGTAGGGGATTTTTGGGGTCCCTGTACCCCACACAGGGATACAAGAGAGACAAGAGCAAAATAATTAGATAATCAATCAATAAGCATTTAAGTGCCAACTATGTACCAGACAGCGAGTTAAATGCTGGGGATACAAAAAGAGGCAAAAGACAGCCCCTGCCTTCAAGGAGCTTACACTTTAGTAGGAGAGACAACATGCAAACAAATATATAAAAAGTGAGCTGTATACAGGATTAATAGGAAATAATTTTAAAAGAGTCTTTAAAAAGCACTTGAGTGCCAACATGAATGCAGACACAGAATATGTCTACTTCCAAGCAGGAAGTTCTAGCAGCACCATTGAAACAAGTGTAGAGTCCCTAAAGGGTACTACTTTGAAGAGAATAGACAAAACAATCATGTCTACTCCTGGTCTTATACTTGAAGACTTTCTAGCTTGAAAGACCTTGCTTCTTTCCTCTCCTGGCTCCAGTCTTTTATTTTTTTGCTTTTTGGATGACAGAAGGCAGGACAATTGGGGTTAAGTGACTTGCCCAAGGTCACACAGTTAGCACGTGTTAAGTGTCTGAGGCTGTATTTGAATTCAGAACTTCTGTTACTAGCCTAGCCCTCCTTTGTCCAGCTAGCTCCCATCCTGGATCCTCCCAAACCCTCCATTGTCTCATTTCCAGGCAGCCTCCAGCTACTTCCCACCCTCATCTCCCATCTCTTATCACTGGAGTCTGACCTCATTTGACTCCTCCTGAAGACCCTCCCCAAACTCCTCCCCTAGAGAGCCTCCCACAACCTTTCTGTATATAAGACCCTATCTTGCCTCCATGAAGTGTGAGATTGCTGGAGAATGATCTAGCACAAATTCACTCCGTGTCAGATTATTCTGGCCCGCTTGTCCAATACAAGCACCATAGATACTTAGGTTCCTTAAGAGTCTACTCAATATGGCGAATCTTTGATAAACTTTGCTTTTCTTTGGCTGAGAGAAGACTTGAGTTGAATTTATTCAGCAGGACCCGGCATGTTGGTATTTTGGGGTCTTGAGCACCCCTACCCTATATTTCAACATTTTATGGTGACCCTCTACACTTTCACTCATTAGAATATAAATTTCTCAAGGGCAGGAACTATCTTTCTTTTTGTCTGAATGTGAATTCTAGTGCTTAGCACAATGCCTGTTATATAGTAAACTCTTAATAAATGCTTGTTGACTTGTTAGAGCCTACATTGCCTACAAAAAACAGGGTGATCCCATGCCTAGACAAGACAGAATTTGTTATTTGTCCTTTGTTCTTGAAGAGGGCAGAACTTCAGGAATGTGATGTCATGACTTGCAAGTGACTTGGATTTAAGTGAGGGAGGGCTGTGCAAGGTCACCAACCTCACTCTCTTTTTTGGAGTCATCTGGGTCCAGTGATGAGACACAGATCAGACAAATGGAGACTGACACACCCCCCTCCCCAGACAGAGGGAGACCTTGACCTTTTTAAGCTGAGGTCTTTAACAGGTCTCAGTTTGTCTGATGCAATACCCATTTGATGATTAAGACTAGGTAAGAAATGAGGCACAGAATGGCCTCTTTTGCATAGTCAAAAACAAAAACAAAATGCCAAAAAAAAAAAAATTAATTTGGGAGGAGAAGACCCTCAGGGTTTGTGACCAAAACAGAAACAATTGCTGTTTACACTCACTGTGAGCCATCAGAGCCCAAAGGAAGACAAAGTGAGGTTGTAGGTTGGGGCCTATTTTGGTCAGTGTTCCTTCCTTCCTGGTCTACTGCGGCATGCATGGAAAGTGGGAGGTCGGGGTGGGGCACTAAGTACAGAGATGAGAAATATAAGACCATATATAAGGACTCATAAAAAGATCAACAAAAGAAAATGGATTTAAGCTGCAGCCACAGAGATTCAGGGATTAGCTGTAAGAAAGACTTTTTAAGAATGGGACAGATGCCTGTGTGTCTGAGATGGTGTCCGATGGGGATTGACTATAGATGGGGTCAGTTGGACTCAGTGAGCTCTTTGTAGTTCCTTCCAGACCCAGAATTCCATGATTCCATACTCTAAGTGATGAATAGGAAACACACAGGTCCTTGTGTGGACTTGGGGAGGCTCCACTTGGTATCTGGCTAAGCATTCACCACTGATTTAATCTCATTGAGATGGTCTGAACACAAAACATATTGAAGGCCTAGAGAGGCTTGGTCAAGTGAGGCTTTGCCATCAGGCCTGGCAACTTCCTGAACATGCCCACTCACCAGACCCTCCAGAATTCTTTTCTATACACAGCTGAAGTTTTCTGCTCTCACGCAAATCCTTCTTTCTTCTTTTCTTCCTTTCTCTCCATGCTGTTTTTGGTGCTGTCTGTTGGAGACCGGACAGCTGTATTCCAAGGATTTCCCTCTGGTATAGAGCACAGAGCCCTTCTGTCTCAATGAGGAATGCGGTAGCGCATCAGAGCACAGTGGCTCAGAAGGAGCCCAGCTCCCCTTATAAACTTTTTATAGCTTAGGAAAATAAACATGTGGTTTCAGGTCTTTGCATAGATGGTGCTTGCTGAGTTTAAGCTCGCTTTACAGAAGTAAGAAAGAAAATATTGGGAAAGCTAATAAATTCTGAGCCAGCCAAGGGACAGTGTTCCAGAAATCTCAGAGAGGATTTGATGGCTTAGGAGATAAAATAAGAAGTCATCGCCAGAGCCATCATTCCGTTCAACACCAGGTTAGAGATGGGCTGTCCTGCGAGACACCACTAAGGAAGAATAAGAGTGGATTGTGTTTAAAAGGAAGGAGCCTTAAACCTGAAAGGAGATTTGAAGATGTTCTAGTCTAGGGTTTCTTAATCTTTTGGGGGTGTATCATGCACCCCTTTGGCAGTTTGGTGAAGCTTATGGACCCCTTCCTAGAATAACTTTTTTATTGTTTAGTCATTTTTCAGTCATGTCTCCATAATATCTCTATAACCCCTTTTGATCTTGGCAAAGATACTGGAGTGGTTTGCCATTTCCTTCTCCAGATCATTTTATAGATAAGGAAACTGAGGCAAAGAGGGCAAAGTGACCTGCCCAGGGTCACACAGCTAGTAAATGTCTGAGGCCAGATTTGAACTCAGGTCTTTCTGACTCCAGGCCTGGTGCTCAATCCACTGCACCACCTAGCTGCTCCCTCTCCCTTCCCACACACACTTTATATGTCAGAGAAAAATTACAGGAAAAGTTGCAATTGCAGTTGGAAAGCTTTGGACTGGAGGGTAGAATCCTAGACTAATATTGTGTCCTTCAGATATCAAACATTCTGAAACAATTGTTCATCCAGATATTTTCAAATACCAGGATTGTTGGCCCTGATGATCTGGATAAAGGGCAGAAATATACAGCCTTCCTCTTGATTTTTGCCATCCCGTAGACATAACCGTCATGGTGCCTCAGGGATGCACAGGCATCTATCTGGATTTCCTCTTCTTTTCCCTGTTACTTTGGCAGTCTATCTATTGGGCTGTCTAGGGACCCCTAGAATAATTTTTAAAAACTTCATAATCCAAGGAAATACTCCATTTTAGTTAGAAGCCAATGAAAATAAAGATCTAATTTTTTTCCTATCCAAGGTCACAGACCCCTTGAAATATACCCATGGACCCCAGTTTAAGAACCCTGCTCTGGTCTCAGGTCCTTGTATCAAAAAACTGAGACTCTGAGGCATTCAGTGATTTTCCCAAGTTTGCCCAGTTTGATAATGGCAGAGCCCAGACTTCCTGACACCATTCTGCCTTTCTTTCAAGTCAACATTCTTTTCGATATGAAAAATACTGGCGAGTATATTCTAAATTTTTTGTTTATTTTATTCTGAACTTAAGAAATGAAAAGCATTTCTGTAACATGGTAGAATAGAAAAAATGATGGTTGCACATGGCACTGCAGAGCTCTTATGCACAACTTGCTATTCTTTTAAAATAAATAATAAAGTTATCATGTAACTTTCTTTTTTTCCTTTTTTCCCTCCCCCCCCCACCCTAGACATGGCTACCATTAGACACAAATATATGTGTGAATATGTGTATGTACACACACATACACACATATGTAAATGTGTATCTAGGCATATACACATGCATATGTGTATAATACACATACATATATGTAAAACCATATGGCTTTTAATATTGAAAAGAAAACATTTAGTATCTTTAAAGAATTCCTGTGAAACACCATGCAGCATGCAAATATGTATGGGAAGAAACCCCTTTCACCTACTACTGGGATAGGGAGGTGCTCTCAAGCAGATGATGATGCTTTGTGCTTTCCTGATATGACTTGTGGCATGGTCTGCACGGAGGTCCCTTATATCTATTACTTCCAGCATTAAGCAAAGAAGAGACCTTTGCATATTTTAAACATATGTTTCTAGTTCTTGGATGTTTTTATATGCTTTGTCATCCAAATTCTTTCTTCTTTCATCAATGTTAGGAAGGAGGAAAGAAAGGACACAGGCCCATGTTGGATGTATAGAGTCATGAGTGGTTCAAAGGAAAATGGAGTGTTTATGGCCTCAGGGACAAGTGTTATTTTTAAGTCCCTGAGAAATCTAAAAAAAAAATGGGTGCCTGGTACCATCCATGGCTGTAAATGTCTAAATTGATGGCAAACACAGTCAAGAAGTTTCATTGAAAAGCATTTAGGAAGCACTCACTTATTGTGTATACTGGGAAATATAATAAAAAATACTGGGAAATATATCGTAGGAAATACAAAGTTAGTAAGAATTTGGGGGGAGGGGGAAGGAAGAATGGGATATCCTCACATCCAACTTTCTTCTTTAGAATTATTATGGAAAATGAATATTGGTATAGCAGATGACAAGGAAAACCAGTCAATTAACTAATGCGCAAGGATTCATTAAGCCGCTACTAGATACCATGCATTATACTAGGTACTGGGATTTTCCCCCCATACACACACACACACAAAAGTGAAACAGTCCTTGTTTTCAAGGGGCTTACATTCTATTTGGAGAATCAATATGTAGATATATAACCATACACAAAATAGATATAAGATGATTTCGAGCGGAGGGCATTAGAAAGTGGGGGGATCAGGGAAGACTTTGCCTACAGAAAACTAGGGATTCTAAGTGACACAGGTGAGTGGGGAGTCCATTCTAGTCATGGTCAGTGACCAGTTCAAAGGTGTGGAGATGGGAAAGGGAGTGTGGTGTAATGAGGAACAGGAAAAAAGCCAGCTTGTGGTTGTTCAGTTCTTTCAGTCATGTCCCCATTTGAGGTTTTCATAGCAAAGGTACTGGAGTGGTTTGCCATTTCCTTCTCCAGCTCATTTTCTGTGAAGATGTGTCTTCTTGATTCCAAGCCCAGCACTCTATCCACTGAGCCACCTAGCTGCCCACCTAGCTGAGGTGAGAATTGGAAATCATAGAATCTCAGAATTAGAAGGCACCTCAATACCCATCTAACCTAACACATGCCAAGAAGAGAATCCTTTCTACAACAAAGAATTGTAGCTACAAAGCTGGGAAGAACCTCGGAGGCCAGCTAGTCTTGCCCCCCCCCCCCCCCATTTTATAGAGCAGAAAACAGATCTAGAGAGGTCCCTCTTTAGCAATCACCCAAACAGTAAACATCAGAGGCAGGATTTGAAACCAGTTCCTCTATTAGCACCCGTGCTCCTTTTCCCACCTCATATAGCCTCTGCCTACCTGTGGTAACTGATAAGTTGTCATTCAGTCTTTCTTTGAAATCTCCAGTGAGGAGTTCAGCATTTCTGAAGACAGCTTATTTCATGTTTGGACAGCTTTAATATAGGGGTTCAGAACCTGGAATCCATGAACTTAAAAAAAAATCAATAACTGCATTTCAATATAATCGATTACCTTTGAAGTCCTGTGTATTTTGTTTTATGCATTTAAAAACTTTATTCTAATAAGGGTCCAAAGGCTGCACCAGATTGCCAAGAGGATATACGGGACAAAAAGTCAAGAGCCCCTGCTTCCGAAGTTAGGATTCCACCTCCCCGCAACTTCCTCCCCTACACACGGTGCCTAAATTTGTTTCTTTTCAAATTTCACCCTCTAGGACCAAACAGATAAAATCTAATCATCTTCCAGGAGACAGCCCTTGGGGGCAAGGTACACTCATTATCCCTGGGGGGGGGGGGGGTGGGTGGTGGGAGGGGTGGGGGGTTAATGCGGGGACTGTGGCACGGAGTAGTTAAGTGACTTGCCTAGGGTCATACAGTTAGTAAGTGTCTGAGGCTGGATTTGAACTTGGTCTTCCTGACTCCTAGTGCAGCACCCAATGCATTGGGCCACCACCTAGCCTTACTACAGTTGTGCTTCCCATACACAATGGTACTCACCCCTTCTTCTCTCAGAGAGGGTCGTGGATAGTATCTCTCATGTAACAGACTCTTCCTTGAGGAAACCTCTTCTTAGCTTTCCTAGCAGAAAAGGAGCAGGGATTTCAGGGAAACAGGGAGTACTCAAATCAAGAAAACAAACCCCTTTTATTCTCCCTTTCCCCAGACTGGCTATTTATCAAGCAAATGGCAACAACCAGATGGAGCCACCTGATTTAATCTCTGTTTTGTCTCTGTGTGCAGTTCGAAGCCGCCTCCCTCCTGGCTCAGACCAGCAGTTATTCCCTTGGCCTGTCCATCAAGCCAGAACACCTCAGCGCATCTGGGCAGCCTCTGAAAGTCGGCACACTCTCTCCTTGGAGGGACGCCATCATTTCTTCCTTATTAGAGCTGTGATGTTTTAGAAATACCTACTTGGAGAGAACTTCGCAGTGCAATTAATCTCTAAATCTAGGGCTGTTTAGTATTTGCTTTAGCTACTTGGGAAGGTGAACAGCGGAAGCAGCAGCAGCTGACATTAATAAAGTGCTTTAAGGTTTAGAAGGTACTGTCCTTACATTATCTCATTTTCCCCCTCACGATACTTCTGTGAGGTTGGGCTATTGTTATCTGCATTTTATAGATGAAGCAGCTGAGGGCTCAGATACGTCAAGGAACTTGCTCAGGGCCACACAGCTGGGAAGTGTCTAAGATGAAATTTGAACCCAGGTCTTCCTGATTACAAGTCTCCTATTTTATCCGTTGAATTACACTGCTTCTCAGGTATTTGCTGGCAAACTGAGATCAACACATTATGGGAAGGTGAGAAATGAGAAATGAGTCTGAGAAATAGCTGAGAATCTGGAGGGGGCTTTAGAGGGTCAGAGATGTTTGCAGATAGAGTGCATGATTTAGGATGCACACACATGCAGGCAAAACGTGGTTGGGACTGGGACTTGGAAATTTATGAGCAGATGATTGACATTATGTGAAAGAGACTTATCCTACCTGCCTAAAGGACAGGACCAGGAACTTTTGGTAGAAGTTTCAAAGAAGTAAGTTTCAGGTTGATGTCAGAACAAATTTCCCAACAACTAGAGCTTTCTAAAGTTAGAATGCACTGCCTTGAGAAGCCATGGGTTACTCTTGATTGGAAGTCTCCAGGCAAACGCTGGATCACCATTCATTGGGTATTTTAGTGAGGAATTTCTTATTTAGATTGGGGTTGGACTGGAAAGTCACTGAGGTTACTTTCGACTCTGAGATTATGTGTTTTCTATTGAAAATCTTGTATGCATTTAATTTAATAGATAGATAAAAATAGGTAATGGATAAATAATAAATAGATATTAGAGAAGAAAGAGAAGGAAGGAAGGAAGGGAAGGAGGGAAGAAACGAGGAAGGAAGGAAGAAAGGAATGAAGGAGAGAAGGAGAAAAGGGAAGAAAGGAAGGAAGGAAAGAAGGAAAGGGAAGGGAAGGAAGGAAGAAAGGAGGAAGGAAGGCAGCAAGGAAGGAAGGAAGGGGAAGGGAAGGAGAGAAGAAAGGAGAAAGGAAAGCATGGAGGAAAGAAGGGAGCAAAGAAAGGATGAAGGGAGGAAGGAATGGAGAGAAGGAGGTTTGTATTGTGTTTGTCATTTTGTATCCCCAGTAGATGCTTAAGAAATAATTGTGGAAGGGAGAACGAAAGAAGGAAGGAAGGAGGGAGGGAGTGACAGAGAGATGAAAGGAGAGAGGGAAAGAACAAAGGAGGGTGGAGAGAGAGAGAAAAAGAGAGCGAGAGATGGATAAAGTAGCCTGAGAATCTATTAAACACTTACTGCTCTTAGAACTAGGGATGCAGATACAGGCAATTAAGACAGTCCTTACCCTCAAGGACTATTCTAATGGAGGAAGTCGATGTGGATCGGGATGCTGGAGAGAGGAGAGTCCTGGGAGTCCAGAGAGAGTTCAGAGTGAAGTGAAGAAGAGAGTCCGGATGGGTGTCACTCCTAGAAGAGAGCAGGTCCCCAGGGCAGAGGTTTCCCCAGCAGCAATGCAGGTCAGCCCCAAAGAGGATGTGTAAATTATACAAAGGAAGATCATTTCCTAGAGGGCAGCCTTTTTGGCTTCCTATCCCCACTGCCTAGCACAATCACCATAGGTGCTTAATAAATGCTTCTTGAATTCAACTGAATTGGCCTGCAATGGGGCTGGGTGCTGAGAGGCAACACTGAATGGTCACAATGGACTGTCTGGAGACTTCGCACACAATTTATATGTTGGATTCTGTAAGGTGAAAGATAGGGGGGGAAATAAGGTATGACACTGAGCAAGGCAACTTTGGATCATTTACAGGGTCATGGGGAAATGATGGGCATCAGGTTTTGGAATGCATGGGTGGGGGGGTGCCCACTTCTATTTAATCACAGGATCCTTGTCAGTTCCTTGTTTCATTGAGCAGGTCAACACATTGAAGGGACTTGGAAGCCTAGTCAAACTCCCTCACTCTTCAGCTGAAGAACCAGAAAGACTAAGTAACTTTCCTAAGGTCACACAATCATGTCACAGAGCTGAGACTCAAACTCAGAACCTCTTGTTCAGAGCTCAGTATTCTTTCCCCTGTATTGGACTGCCTTTGCTAATTCATTACCTTTCCACCCGAACCAGTCCCTTTCCCAGACTTCTCCATTTGTGTTGATAGCCCTGCTGTTCTTCTAGTGTCCCAGGTTCATAAGCTAATTTTATTGTTTTCGGTATTGTTGTTGTTGTTAACATGCAGGTTAAACATCACCTTCCATAGGAATCTTTCCTGAAACTCTTCTACGTAACATCTATTTCTACTCATTCTCTGTGTCTTTATTCTGCCTATATTCAGATATACTTCATCTCCCACATTAGAATGCTAAGTCCTTGTGAGTAAGGATTTTTTTTTCATTCACTGCATTTGCATTACCAGTGCCTAGCAGAGTGCCAGGCACAGAGTAAACCCTTAACAGACACTTGGTAATTAGATGATTGGTTGATTGATAGTAGAATCTCCTTGTTTTAGGGAGCCACAATAAGGGAATGGTTCGCTGGTGGGGAGCTGACCTTAAAGATGGTCAGGTTCTCTTTCTAGATCTATATTCTTCCCCTATTCCCTGGTCACTGAAGGGAAATTCCTAAAACAAAGCTTTGGTGTGGCATGTCTGGGGCCTCCTCAAAATATGATCCTCTAGTAAAGGTACCAAATTGTACAATATAGGTATTGGGTGTTGGACAACTGCTTGTTTCCTGTATCATAGTGATAATCATTAAACATAATATTTTTGACCAAAGTCTGAATTAATCAAATAGACTGTTTTGCCTTACTGTAAAATGCCTTTTTCTGTGTCAGCAACTCCAGAGACCAGATAAGGCTAAAAGTGGGGTTTCCTCTTATCTTGGGACTTTTTCCTTGTGGGAGGAGCCAAACGGACCCAACAGCTTCTTTGTTCTCTGAGTTAATTCAGAGAACATCTCTTCCCCCAGACAGGGCTAACTTGGGAGCATTCTTTATTCTAAGAATAAGACTCTGAACCTAAGATACCATCTTGAATAATGGGACCTTTTCTTATCTAAATATTTTGTGGGGCATGTGTTATGTTACGGCATATTAATGATAACGAAAACACAGATGTTCCAGGTTGACATCTCATCAATTCCTTGCAATCCTAAATCTTTACCCTGAATTGGGCTGGCTCTAAAAAGTATTTAAACCTTTTCATTTTTCTTGTTCATCAGTTAGAAATTAACTTCTAACTCCTAGTACAAGTTTTGCCAGCTTTAAGGGAATAAATATTATTATATTACTATTTGTTTGTCTCCTTTAAAAAAACTTTTTGAAGGTTGACAATAGAAGATGGTTAGGACAAGAAAGACCCCTGGGCACGTATTAAGAAATATGAAAAACACGACACATCTCAAGTAGTCCATTACATTAATTATACTTCCCCTAAAAAGGAAGGAAAGAAGGAAGGAAGGAAGGAAGGAAGGAAGGAAGGAAGGAAGGAAGGAAGGAAGGAAGGAAAGAAGGATGGAAGGAAGGAAAGAAGGATGGAAGGAAGGGAGGGAGGGAGAGAGGGGAAAGGGAGAAAGATAGGGAAGGAGGGAGGAAGGAAGAAAAGAGGGAAAGGGAGAAAAGAGAGAGGGAGGCAGAGAGAGAGAAAGAGAGCTCAGTCCCAGCCTGAGATCCACCTAAGCAAGCATGTCTCCCACAGATGTGCTTATGGAGCAAGCCATCATTGTGGGTAGAGGGAAGTGAGGAGGAAGGAAAAAAACCTTCCCACTCCCATTTTGTTGGAAATCTTAAGGGAGAGAAAGCATGCATTAAAACATTAAACATTTCCACAACTTTTATAGACCACAGAGGGAAGAGGTTTCTCTTTCAAGAGTCAGTCCCCTCATAATCAGTTGTGAGGTGTCTTTGAAACAGTGCCTCAGTCCCTGGAAAATAATCAGAAGGTACCTGTGTGATCCCATCAAGGCACATGCTCTTCAATAAGGGGTCAGATCTTGTGCCCAGCTCCAGGGAAGTGCCCCAGCCCAGCATCACAGGGGTTCCCCAAACATGCCTGTTACATTCAAATGAAGAAACCAGCCTAGCAAGGTTAAGTGACTTAGCCAACATCACAGAGATAAATGTCAGAGCTGGAATTTTAACTTAGTTCTTCAGACTGCAAATATAGCATGATGTCTACTGCACTAGCCAATCAATATTCTCTCAGGAGGCAGTGTGGATGTAGTGGAGGGAAGATGGAGTTAGACAGCAGGAAACCTAGGCTCAATTCTTGAATCAACACATTCCTGTCTTTGGTATCTCAGTTTCCATGTCTGGACTGGAAAGAGTCATGCTGGGGATATTAGAATAATTCTGTCTTAAGAATGCTGTTGGAAAATGCTTCAGATACATGGCATTGATAGATCACAATTAGGGAAACTGAGTCATGAGGGCACACAATGATTTCCTCTGGACCTAGAGATTGTTAGGATCTGAATTGGGGCTGGAACTTGGGAATTCTTGGCTCCTAGAGCTGGCCTGGGCCTAGGAGCACAGAATGAGTCAGACACCCCTGAGCTCATTTTCTCACATGGTTGAAGTTCCAGTGTAAGGGAATTTGGCGCCCAAGGGGGAGTTGTCTTTGGAAAGGCATGGCTGATCCTGACATGGAAATTCTGAATGGCTGGAGCCTCCCTGGAGGGCTGGTGTGCTTTGCTTGGAGGAAAGCTAGCTGCCAATAAGCGATTTGCAGCATGTTCATACATGTATTACATTTTCATAATTTCATGTTGCAACCAAAGCTCTGGTAATGGGAAATGCAGAGGTATCTACCTCCCCCATCTACTGAGTGCGGGGAAGATGGGAGCAGGGGGAGCCGCAAGCTGGGGAAGTCCCTCAGTAGGGGATTGCGTTGTGCTCCGAGTATCTGCAAGCCAACATGCTACAACAACAATGATATTGTGATTATTGTGATTATGGTTGTTGTTGCCTTTTCTCCCTGCGGTCTCATAGATTTTCTTTTCTGTCAGTCATTTATCAAGTTCCTACTATGTACCAGGCATTGAGGATGCAGAATAAAGTCAAAATCAAATCCTGTTTTCCAGGAACTCCCAGTCTAATGCCTTGAAACCCAAATCCCTCTGGCTCTCATCGATTGGTCAGTAATAGGTCCCAGCCCAAGTCTCACTTGGTCATTATTTGGGCTCCTATGGCTCAGAGTGAGTATAAATAGCAGTTGTTTCTGTTCTGTTCACAAACCCTGAGGGTCTTCCCCTCCCAGATTGATTCTTTTGAGTAGACACACCAGGCCATCTTTTGACTCAATTCTTACCTAGCCCTAAATCACTGAATGGGTGTTGCCTCAAACTGAGACCTGGGAAAGACCTTGACTTAAAAAGGTCAAGGCCTCCCCCTGCATCGGGGGCCATCTCCAGTCATCCTGATGTATGTCCTGTCACTGGACCCTGATGACTCTGGAGGAGACAGTGAGGCTGATGACTTTGTACAGCTCTGCCTCACTTAAATCCAATTCACTTGCAGGTGAAGAAGACATCACCCTCCTTATGTTGTGGGTCCTCTTTGAGGACTAAGGGTGGACAAGAACAGCAGCAATAGTCTAATGGAGGTGGGGGGGTACAAGATGCAAACAATTATGTACAACATATGATACACACAAGATCAATTGGTGATAATCAACAGAGGGAAGGCACTCTGTTAAGGAGGATCAGGAAATGCTTATTGCTGGGATTTGAGGGGAACCAAGGAAGCCAAGAGGTAGAGAGGAGCACCGAGAGAATTTCAGGCATGAGGAAGAGCTGATGAAAATGCTTAGAGTCAGGGGATTGAATGTCTTGTTCATGGAAAAGCTAGGAGGCCAGTGTCAGTAGATTGCAGAGTATGTGTAGCCTGGCAAGGTATAAGAAGAATAGGAAGTTAGGGGAATGTCAGGGTAAGAAGGACTTCGGATTGCAAAGAGAATATTCTATAATTTATCCCGGAGGTGATAGGGAATCACTAGAGTTTATTGAGTAAGGGAATATGGCAGTCAGACTTGTACTTTAGGAAGATCCACTGAATCCGCTATGTTCTTTCCATTCCCATTGCTGTCTCCCTAGTCCCAGCCCTCGTCACCTCATGAGCCAACCAACGTAATACTTTCCTAATTGGTTTTTCTGCCTCCCTCCTTTCCATTGTACTACATACATATATGTCTTATTTTTATTGATATTTTAAAGTCACATTTGTTTCAGAATATATCCTCCCTCCTTCTCCTACCCGCAATCATCCCTTTTATAAAAAAAAATTGAAAAAAGGAGAAAAAAGTAGGTTAGTAAAACAACTAACACATTACTATCTGACAATATATGCAATATTCCACATCCATAATCCCCCACTTTCACAATGATGGGAAAGAGGTGCCTTTTCTCTACACTGCTCTTTCCTCTTTTAAAAACATTACACATATAAAGTCTCCTCCTCAGGAACCTCTAATGGTTCCCTATTGCCCATAAAATTCTTCCCTCTTCTGCCTGTGCTTAGAGATGGCTATTTCCCTTGAGGGCAGGGCCAGTGGGCCAGGAAGCTGTCCAATGGAAGCCCACTCAAGAGAAGTTTGAGGCTTGAAGCCTCGGTTGTTCAGTCATGTCCAACTCTTTGTGACCCCATTTGGGATTTTCTTGGTAAAGATACTGGAGTGTTTTGCCATTTCCTTCTCCAACTCATTTTACAGATGAGGAAACTAAGGCAAAGAGGGTTAAATGACTTGCCCAGGGTCACACAGCTAGTAAGTGTCTGAGCTTTGAACTCAGGAAGATGAGTGCTCCTGACTCCAGATCTGGCACTCTATCCACTATTTGCCACCCAGCTGCCCCACATACCCAAGATTACAGGTATAGAATTGTCTCAGAATTTTTTTGTTGTTGCTATTACTTTTTGGGGTTTAAGTGACTTGCTCAAGGTCACAGGGCTAGTTTTTATGTTAAGTGTCTGAGGCCAGACCTGAACTCAGGTCCTCTTGACTCTATTCGCTGCACTACCCCTTGTCTCCGAATCTTTACTAAGCCTCCTGCCTCCTCATTCTCTTTTCTGAAACTTTTGCCTTACTCTAGACATACCTCTCCCCATTCCTTCAACTCTCATCAAGACTTCTGATGCCCAAACTGGAAATTAAGGGGATGCCCATCAATTGGGGAACGGCTAAACAAGTTACGGTATATGAATGTAATGGAATATTATTGTGCTGTAAGAAATGGGGAGGAGACGGTCTTCATGTCCACCTGGAAAGGCCTGTACAAACTGATGCTAAGTGAGAAGAGCAGAACCAGGAAAAATTTGTACACAATCACAGACACAGCATATGTATAATGACCAACCTTGATAAACTGGACTCTTCTCAGCAACACACAGTTATAAGACAACTCTACAAGTCTCAGGTTGGAAGGAGATGTCTACATTCAGAGAAAGATCTAGAAAAACCAGAGTTTAAATGCAGACTGAAGCAATCTACATGCTATCGTTCTTTTTCATGTTTGGTTCTCTTTCTTGTTTCCCATTGTTCACTCCATTGGTTAAAACCCTTCTATACTCCTCATCTCTGCTTCTGAGAGGCAGTGCAGGATGTCTCACAGCTTCCTGGCTCAGACTCTCATGGAGTAACTAACCCAGCGATCGTTGGCAACCTTCTAGCTGAAACCTTTCCCCACTTCAGAAAGTCTCAACTTGGGAGCTCCCACTCCTGTGGCAGGACTGATATCCCACCCCTTCTCAGGAGAGGGGCTGAGCAGAATGCTGCAAATGCTGCATGGATTGGCCTGTGGGAGCGTGGAAAGAACACTATTTGGAGTCCAAGGACCTGGTTTACAAAAAACTTTTTTTTTTCTACAACTGGTCAGTTTTTAATAAGATACTTCAGTCTTTGGGTCTCAGTTTCCCTACTTGTAAAATAAGAAACTTGGACTAGAAATAACAACGATGATGATGATAACTAGAATATATATGGTTCCTAAAGGATTTATAAAGAACTTTACATATATTATCTCACTTAATTTTCACAACAGCCTTATGAGGTAGGTAGAAATGGCCTGTAAATAGTGAATCAAATAAATAATTGTGATTCGTATACGCTCAACTGAAATGGACTGGGCCTTGACTGGTCCCCTGAAAAGAAGAAAAAGATTTGGTTTGTGGGCCAATAGTTTAATGGATCATTTAAAAAGTGAATACATTGGGGGTAGCTAGGTGTCACAGTGGATAGAGCAATGACCCTGGAGTTGGGAGGACCTGAGTTCAAATCTAGCCTTTACTAGTTATGTGACCCTGGGCAAGTCATTTAACCCTGATTGCCAGGGGGTGGGGGTGGGGGTGCGGTGGGGGGGGTGGGGGGGTGGGGGGGGTGGAATGAGTTCATTGTTTGAATTAGAGCAGGGGTGAGCAACTTGTGGGCTTGAGGCCACATGTGTCATTCTAGGTCCTCAGGTTTGACCTTTTGACTAAGTTTCAGTTTCACAGAACAAATCCTTTTATTAAGAGGATTTGTTCTGCAAAGTTTGCATTCAGTCAAATGGCCGCACTTGAGGACTTAGAGGTCCACATGTGGCCTCAAGGTCATAGGTTCCCCACCCCTGAACTAGAGTAAAAGACAGCTTGCTAAGAGCCTAAGGAACTATTGGTAAAGATGGTCTATTGAATGAAAATTCTAAACAGAAAAACTCTCCATCTCTGATATACTATTCAGGACAAAAAAATAAACCAATCAATTTGTTTGACATGAAAGGTCCTTGAATTATGCCAAAATAGTTCTCTTTAAGTGTTTTATTAGCTGAAAAATCACTTGGGAAGGCCTTGCATTTAATCGCTTTTCAAATTGCTGACCAGACAAAACTTCTTTGGACACTCATAGAATTTGCAAAACAAAGAAATTGGCTGGTATCTGTGCTCTAGAAAAATTAGCACACAAGAAAAAAAATAATAAGTCACACCCATTTGGTTTTGATAGATCTCTGTCTCCAGCCCAAACCCAACACAGTCATAAATAAGGGGAAAGAGGCTGTCGAATCCTATTGTAAGTGGCAACTCCATTCTGACTGCCTAGAGGCAGCCAGTGTGTCTCAGATAATCACCAGATGAATGCTGAAATCTGAAGGTCATTGAGAGCTGTTTCAGTTGTTTCCCACATCTCTTGGTGCTACCCATGTGGACCAAGATCCCGTGAGCTCAGGTCAAGCTCATTCTCTCAAGTGGGGTTTTTCCACACACGCTCAAGGCTGTAGCTTTCCTGGAATTTCAGATGCCTTCTGGAAGGTGAAGGATGGGGGTAGGGGGTGGGTTCACTACTCCCTTGTCACTAACAAAGTAATCTCCACCCAAAATTTCTCGGCCCCTATGACCTGTCTCTAGAATGCCTCTCTGACATGGTCCCATAAAGCGTTCCTGTCTCAGTTTTAAATGCCCCACTTAGGGTAACTAATAACAACTAACTAATATTTGCTATGTGCCAGTCACTGTGCTAAGTATATTACAATTATTATCTCATTTGATCCTCACAATAACCCTGGGAGACAGTTATCCCTCTCACATCACAACTTTCCCCATCCAAGTTTGGATATATCACAGGTTGACATAAGAAATTAAATGGAAATTTGGGGGGGAGTTTTGCAGAAGCTGCAGACAACACACAAAGGCCAGCAGATGACACAGAAAAAGTTTAGACACTCAGAAATGCATAAAATAGATGTGTAGTATTATAGGCTATCAATCCAAATTTTACAATAAGGTATTGTAAATATTCCATAAAAGAAAAGGAAGATAATCAGACTTCTCTGGGTATAAAAGGAGGGCCAAAATTTTTTACCTGGATTTTCCAGATTGGGAGGACGTCATGCCCCTAGTGCCCATGTGGAAAGGATGACTGTACTTACTTTATATTAACAGCTCTGGGTAATTTCTCTTAATCCCCTACCCAATTTCTGGTACCCAACTGACGTCACCTAGATGAAAATCACAGCGGTGTACAAGAATAAGACAGGCCTTCACGAGCAGGTGTCACACATGTGATTTTATCAGGTTCTGTTTAAGAATTTAGAGATTCCCATCTCCCCCCCCATCCACAGTATACAGTTGTATCTTTCACATCATGACTTTCTCCATTGTGGTTTCTATATCTCACAGGTCAACTTAAGAAATTAAATGGGAATTTTGGGGGAGCTTTGTGGAAGCCAGCATTTGACACAGAAAAAGTTTAGAAACTTGGAAATGCATAATATATATGCATAGTATTATATAATATCACCATATTTTATGTTTTAATACCATAATAATTCAAACTTCTCTGGTACCAAGGGAGAGCCAAAGAATTTTACAAGGATATTCCAGATTATGGGCCCCCCTAACTCCCTTAATGTGGAAGGGATAACTGTAGTTTGGATTGGGAAGCAATAGACAATGGACAGTGATGCCTCTGGTCTCTCCCAGGTCAAAAATCTTGTGAAGTCTCATCCTGTGATATCACCAAAGAATAACTTCTCAAAGTGTGCTCAAGTGGAGACTCCAAAAAAGATATTTGAAAAGTGGATTTTGTCCCTTGAGGCCAACATCTAGAAGGTTGTATCGGGGAGACAGGGAATGGAACAATTCACATTCAGGCAACCTAGGGTTCTTCTTATTTTTCACTGTGAGAATTCCCGTGTAACCTGACTGTGACTCACAGTTCAAGATTTGGAGAAAGTGAAGCATTAGTGATAAAACTGGGAACTAGATGAATCACTGGAGAGGTGCTTTTCCAGCCCCCTCCCTCCCCCCACTGCAACTTGGGGATCTGTTCTCTCATGTGAGTTTTTAAATTGCTTTTTGTTTCGCAAGGAAAAGCCTTTGGCTTCCATCAGAAGCCAAATCAGAATCTGATGCTGATGATTTATTTTGTCTAGATAGGAGATAAAACAGCCAATTCTTTGGTTCCCTCTCTCTGATGTGGGTGGAGGGGTGATTTGATATTTTTTTTAATGTGTGGGGGTAGTGAGCTAAAGAGAAACAGAGACAAGAGAGAAAAGGAGAGAGAGAGAGAGAGAAAGAGAGAGAGAGAGAGAGAGAGAGAGAGAGAGAGAGAGAGAGAGAGAGATGGAGGCAGATGGGTCAGAAACAGAATGATTGAGAGAGAGAGAAGATAAAGAAAGAGTGAGAGAGAAGACAAGGAAAGAGGGGATAGAGAGAGACAGAGGGGCAGATAGTGAAGCTGAGAAGAGAACAGCAGACAGACAGAAAGGGAGACTGCCAGTGTGAGAGACAGATCTAAAAGAGGGGAAGAGAAGAGGCCAGAGACAGAGGAGGAAGAGAGAAAGAGTCAAAGGGGGAGAGAATCAAAGTGAGAGAAAGAAGAAAGATAAAGAGGGTGAGGAGAGAGTCACCAGGCAGGATGGAGAGAAAAAGAACAGGGAGGGGAGATGAATCTACAGAAAAAAATGAAAAAGACCAAATGGACCAACCAGGAATGAACACAGAGAGAATGAAAAGATAAAATGAGAAGAAAGTGTGAAAGAATAAAAAGAAAATAAACCGAGAAAATGAAGAGAATGAACAGAGAGAGGAGACAGAGGGAAAACATAGAAAAAGACATCATCTCCCCCTCCACCCCTACCCCCACCTTGCTCTACCCCTCCAGACACATTTGCCTGCTCTAAGTTTTACTCCAACATATGGGCCTAATTCAGGTGAACAAAAATGTTGCATTGCTCTAGTTAAAAATTATTGCTTTGGATAATGAAATCTTTGTCATTGGAAACCCAAAAAAGGCAGTTCAGCCCCTGACTTATGGGGAGAGTGGTGATGGAAATCAATTCATCATCCCATTTTCCCCGAATTGGAAGGGGAGGGCAAACTTGATTCATCACGGGGGCCGCATGTCAGGCTGCTCTGTGGAAGGCCAAGCAGGCGGCTGGAGCCCTTCCTCTGGCTGCCAAGGGAGCAAGTGGGAGGATGCTGAGTAAGGCAGATGGATTGACTTTTAGAGAGAAGCAAGGAGCGGAAAGATAAGGGGGCTTGTTTGCACACTCCAGCTAGGGTTTGGGGTCTTTTTTTTTAGATTTTCATGAGCTGTCAAAACACTCACAGGGATATGCACTGTTCTGCCACATCTGTTTCTACAGAGAAAATCGCATCATCACAATTCTTTAAGAGTTGTTTTTAATAAGACAGAGAGAGAGAGACAGAGACAGAGAGAGAGACAAACAGACAGACAGAGAGACAGAGAGAGAGGGAAAGGGAGAGAAGGAAAGAGGGAGAGAGACAGAGACAGAGAGAGACAGAGACAGAGAGAGCTTGAATCTCACACCCACATCAAAAATCTCTTCTACAAAGTAACCTGACCTACCGGGAGAACAACAATGCCTTGCATTTCTCTCTGCCTTAGAGGCATTCTCATCGGAGGAACACATAGTGTTTCAGAGATCATAATTCACAGATCTTCATGTTCTATTGAGCAGACACATGTCATGATGCCAAGATGCAGTCCCCAGGTTCTTACACACATATGGGCTTCTAGAAAAAAAGGTTTGAAGCACTCTGTGGGTCAGCACCCATTCAAAACCATAGCTCACAAGCCTCCACCAATGTGTTTCCACTTACCAGGCAGCCAAAGGGTATATTAGTTTAAAACAAAAGACATTTAATCAATCAAATTGCAAGTGACAAGACCCCCACCCCTTTTGCAACAATGGGCTATAGCCTTGCACAGGTTACTGCCATAAGATCAGCAGCGAAAGGCATACATGCAAAGAACATGTGTAACCATCGATCATGTCTGGAGTCTGTCTGCCGCGTAGTGCAGTCAAAAGAGCCCTGGGTTCGGAGTTAAAAGACTGGATTAGATAATGATGATAGCGATGATAGTGGTGATGACAAGGACTAGCTGTGTGACCCTGTGCAAGTCACTTAACCACTTAACTTTGCCTCAGTTTCCTCATCTGTAAAATGGGGATTATAATACTACCTACCTCCCAGGATTGTTGTAAGGATCCAATGAGATAATAATTGGAAAGTGCTTAGCACAGTGCCTGGTACGTGGTAAACACTAAAAATTTCAGCATTATTATGATGACGTTTATTTTGTTCAATAAGATAAGGCATATTATTGACACACTATATATTTTAAGCAAATTCTAAACAATCAAGTAGCCTGACATTTCCATATAACTCTTATTTTGAGAAACCATTTGCTCTCAAATATATGTAATTTTATAATAAGCCAAGCCATTTAAAAATGGGTCTTAATATTATCTGTTAGATGCAGATATATTGGACAGGTTTTTGATCATAAAAAATTTATTTCTGGATCCAGATCTATGATTTCATAAGTCTAGGTAACTAGTGTATGGAAATTACTTCTGCTAATGTGCATCAGTAACTTATCTGTCAGCAACTAGGTGGTACAGTGAATAGAGTGCTGAGCCTAGAATCTAGAAGACCTGAGTTCAAATCCAGTCTCAGACACTTACTAGCTGTGTGACCCTAGGCAAGTCAATTAACCCTGTTTGCCTCAGTTTCCTTATCTGTAAAATGAATCAGAGAAGGAAATGGCAAACCACTCCAGTACCTTTATCAAGAAAACCCCAAATGGGGTCATGAAGAGTTGGATATGACTAAACAATGATAATAATAACTTATTTGTAACTTATAGATATAGAATTGCTTGGTGTCCTGACTTGTTCTCAGTCACACAGCTAGTTTGTGTCAGAGTCATATAACGATTCTGGACTTATTCCCCAAAACCACATATGTACTTACCAACTAGTCCCCAGAGCTTGGCTGCGGGATTCCAGGAGTAACCCTGAAGGGCAGTGGGATTCTTGTAATGCTATCTACTCATGCCCGCATTCCAGTGTATTCACCCCAGTATTACTCCCCAGTGATTCCTGCCCCAATATCATTTGCCAATGTCAGCATTTCTCCAGGACCAGCACTCTATCCACTGCACTACCTAGCTGCCCGCAGATAAGTTACTGATGCAAATTAGCAGAAGTAATCTCCATACATTAATTCCCTAGACGGATGAAATCATAGATCTGGATCCAGAAATAAATTTTCTTCATCAAAAACCTGTCCAATACATCTGTGTCTAACAGATAATAGCAAGATTCATTTTTAAAGTGGCTTGGTTTATTATAAAGTTACACAATACAATATCAATAAGCATTTGATCTCAATTAGTTGGGAGGCAGCTAGATGACAGAGTGGATAGAGGATTGGGCCTGGAGTCAGGCAGCCCTGACTTCTAATCTGGGCTTAGATGCTTACTCACCGTGTGACCCTGGGCAGGTCACTTCACTTGTTTGTGCATGGGGATATTATTGGGTATAATAATAACGCCTGCCTCCCAGAATCAAATGACAACAATTGTAAAGTACTCAGCACAGTGTCCAAAACAAAGCCGATGCTCTGTAAACGTTAGCTTTACTGTGTTATTGTTGAAATAACAATCCTTCATTTTTGAAGAGGACCAATGACATCAAGAGCTGATGTCTTGACTTTTGAGTGAATTGAATTTAGGAGAGGCAAAATCGCACAAAGTTATCAGCTTCATTCTCTCTTCCAGAGTCATCAGAATCCAGTGCAAGACAAAGGTCAAAATGACGGGCCGTGGCCCGGTATACAGCGAATGAACTTGGCATCTTTGACGTTTGACCAAGCCCTAAGGGCTCCACAGAGCCCGCTTCAGCCGCCTTCCTGGCTCTCAGAACAAATTATCCTCATCTGCCCATTCTACCAGGGAAGTCTTCATATGCTTGGAGCAGAATTTTTTATTATATTTTTAACTGACTTATTTATTTATTATTTTATTATCAGTATTTTTACAAAAGAAGATTTAGTAAAAGGATAAAACAGGAGCCAAGATGCGCAAACATCCTCTCCTCCACAAATTGGCACATCCATCCTTCTACCACCTGGGTCCCCACCGAGAGCGGCTGCTGGAACATTCAGCCCACCAGGTTTGCCTCTGGCTGTGGTGGACAAAACATTCCCTTGTCACATATTTCAACTTACAACATGTCTTCCCTCGGTCTCTACCAGGAAAAGAGAGAGGCCAAATTTCTCAATCTGGAAGGGGGTGGGGGTAGGGTCAGGGGAAGGTGATCTTTTGTATATACCTTCTCAGTGTTGACTTGGGAACCAGTTAAAAGGCTTTTCTTCCCTACCACCACCCCATGCACCCTTCCAGAAGCAGCTCCTACCAAACCCACCTTGTGAGTTGGCAACAGGTAGGGCGCTCTGCACATGCTCTGTGACCTGGATTTCCACTGATCAGTCAACTCCATTCCATAGATTATTATGTTTGTCCAGGCATTCAGTTGTGTCCAACTTTTTGTGAACTCATTGACCTTAGCATGCCAACACTATCCATAGGGTTTTCTTGGAGTGGTTTGCCATTTCCTTCTATAGCAGATTAAGGCAAACAGAGGTTAAGTGACTTGTCTAGGTTTACACAGCTAGTACATGTCTGAAGCTGGATCTGAACTTGGGTCTTCTTGACTCCAGGCCCAGTGTTCTATCCAAGGAGTCACCTAGCTACCTCTATACCAGCGGTTCTCAACCTATGGGCTGCAACCCCTTTGGGGGTCAAACGACCCTTTCACAGGGGAAAACACATATTTCTGATGGTCTTAGAAACCGAGACACCACTCCTCTATCCATTTTCAGGCCAGTCCACTCACATGCAGATATGCCCACATACGAGGATTAAAGGGTTGTGGCATTAGGAAGATTGAGAACTACTGCTCTATATCATTATATATAAGTATTTATAGAATGAGACTATAGTAAGCCTTCACTAATTCATATACTTGGGGAAAAGACCAGTGAAATGTACATGAAGCAGAAATCATAAATATTTTTAAAGAAATATGGTATTATACTTTATAGTCATCTGATTTATTGAAAACAAAATATTTCCAAAGCATCTATTTTGGGGTATGTGAATGGCTCACTAGGAAGTGGCATCTTCTATTTGCACACATAAAAGTGTGCTAAAGCCCTCAATTCTTTGATCAACATTTATACGACAAATGTTTAAGTTCCTATTGTAGAAACTATATATATAATATAAAATTTGCACATAATATTTTATATAATATCATAAATTATATATTAACTATATTGTGTATTAAAGAAATAAAAATGCATTTATCATCTTGTAAGACTACATCTGCTTGGTGTTGAGCTCTGCGCATGATGTTTTAGGGATAATGTTGATTAGTTGAAGACGATCTAAGGAGTCCCATTAAGATGATGAGGACCTTGAGAGCATGCCAAACAAGGATAACTTGAAGAAATTGGAAAGTTTAAACCTGAAGAAGAGATGTTGGCAGATGTGTGTGTTTGTGTGTGTGTGTGTGTGTGTGTGTGTGTGTGTGTGTGTACGCTTGCACACATAGAATAGTTGTCCTTAATATTTGAAGTTTTATCATATGGAAGAGAAGGCACTTGGTGGCACAGTAGATAAAGGGCCAGGCCTGGGGTCAGGAAGACTCATCTTCATGAGTTCGACTCTGGCCTAGATGTATGACCCTGGGCAAGTTGCTCAACCCTGTTTGCCTCAGTTTTCTCCTCTGTAAAATGAGTTGGAGAAGGAAATGGCAAACCTCTCCACTGTCTTTGCCATGAAAACCCAAAATGGGGTCATAGAGAGTCAGACACAATTAATATGACTGAACAACATATGGAAGAGAGTTTAGGATTGTTCTGTTTGAGAAGACAGAATTTGGAATAGTAGTTGGAAGTTGCAGAGAGATCAATTTAAAACAATTAAATTAAAACTAAGAATAATTAAAAGTAGAATGGGTTGCCTGGGGAAGCAGTGATTTCCACCTCCCTTGAGGTCTGTAGGCAAATAGGCCTGATGGTCACATGCTGGGGATGCTGTGACAGGGGATTCTTGGTCAGGTACAGTTTGGGTTGGGTTTGATTCCCTTCCCATGATGAGGTTCTGTGATTCTTAGCTTTGCCACATCTTAGTGGCATGATCTTGGGCAAATTCTTTCCCCCCTCTCTGGGCTTTCACTTTCTTCTCTGGAAAATGATACAATTTGGACTTAATGGTCTCCAAGACCCATTCCAACCCTGATGTTATATGAGCTTATGAAATCATTCCCAAGTGTGTTATAGAACCAGACTCCATGTAGGGAAGTTGGTGCAGGAATTTGCTGATTGTTTTTGGGGGCTTAAAAGGTGATAGGGTTTTTGGCTACATATCAGTATGAAGTGTATGAAAATATCCTTTGGCATTTCTGCAAGGACAGACTTCAAAGATAAATACATTATTTAGTATTTACTATATGTGAAGCACTGTGATGAGTGTTGGTGATGCACATTGAGAAGACAGTCCCTACTTTTAGTGAACTCACATTCTAAGGAGATGCAAGTCATACAGAAAGGTCCCATGGTCCTTATTGTGCAACAGCAAAACCGTATCAGTTTCTGATATAGCACCATTTGACACCCCCAAGATTTTTGGTGGCAAGAACTTTCTTTCCTGGATCTTTGATGGATGTGGCTGCAGCACCTACAGAAGCAGTGACCAGGCTACAATGCCATAGGGACTGCTTCCTAGGATGATGGCTCAGGGCATGGAAGCATTGCTATGCCATAGGACCAGGGTCCTTGGCTCTCTCCCTAAGGTAATAATGGTGGTTTGACTTGGCCAACACATGCTGCTTTCTCTTTCTCCCCCAGGGTGCCTTGCTTGAGCAAAGCTGTTCTGCCCATCCTCTGGGTAGCAATTGATTGGCTACTGGTGGGAATGGTTAGTCTTTTCTCCATAGGTGCTACTTCCTTAGATGATGACTGTGTTGATGGTTACTGATCATAGGATAAATTATATGACTCCCACTGGTGGGTGATGGGCTGTTTGGGGAGGAATGGTCCCTTTGGTCTATTACATTCCAAAAGGAAACTTACTGGGCATTTTCAGTCTCCTTCATTTTTGCCTTTTCTTTGGCAAGACACTGAGAATACAGGAAGGCAAAGGGCAGAACCAAGAGTCAGAGGGTAGGAGGGGCTAATAATGACTGCCATGGGACAGGAGCAAGTGTGTTAATCCATGAGGCAGGTACTTGCTGCAGTGTATAGAGTGCTAGACCTGGAGTCAGGATCTGAGTTCAAATCCTACCTCAGATACTGAGTGACCCTGAGCAAGTCACTGAACTTCTGCCTCTGTTTCCTCAACCATAAAGTAGAGATAATAATAGCAACCTTCCTCTCAGAGCTGCTGTGATGATTAGATGAAATAATATTTGTAAAGCACTTAGCAGAATACTTGGTACATAGTAGGAGTTTAATAAATATTTATTTTCTTTTATGTGAATCAAGAAGAGATATCTCGAAAATGATCAGTTCCTCCTTGGACATGCAGTGGTCTAACCTCTCAGTCTTGTGGGAGTTGTTGAAGAAGAGGGAGAAGACAAAAAGAAAGAGATGGAGAGAGAGACAGAAAGAGAGAGAGAGTGAGACAGAGATAGAGAGTGAGACAGAGACAGAAAGAAAGAGGGAGAGAGTGAGACAGAGACGGAAAGAGAGAGAGACAGAGAGAGAGAGAGAGAGAGTGAGACAGAGACAGAAAGATAGAGGGAGAGAGTGAGACAGAAAGAGAGAGAGAGACAGAGAGAGAGACAAAGACAGAGAGATAGAGGGAGAGAGTGAGACAGAGATAGAGAGAGAAACAGAGACACAGACAGAGGCTAGAAGGCCAAGTGATGAGAGTTCCTGAGGGTTACTGCTCTAACAGCACCAAATTTTAGAGTCCCCAAACCTATCTTCTTAATCACAAAAGGAGACCTCTCTGAACAGTGCCATTTAGGGCTTACAAGTGATCTCAAATTCAAGAATTTGGGGATCCAGCCATCTAATGAGAACAGAGGAATTTCTTGAGAAGAATGTCCATTCATAAGAGAAGGGTTTCAAGCCAATGGCTGCCATTTTGCCAGCTGCCTAACCATGGAGAAGCCACTTCACTTCTCTGGGATTCCATTTTATGGGATCTGGGGACCCACCTCTGCCTGAATCTGTGGAAACTTAGATATTCAGAGATTGTTCTGATAAGCACTCTTGGGGAGAGGCATTGTGGTGATCGTGCAAAAAGGGTCAGCCTTGAAGGCAAGGCCACCTAGGATTAACTCTTCCATATGGCCCACATTGGGAGGTCATTTAACCTCTCAAGATCTCAGGATACTCTAAAGATTCTAAGTTATAGCTGGCATGGTGATCTATAGACAGTTCCTATATCTAGGTAATATAATAATCAGAAGTCTCGCCCTCCCCCCCCCCCATTCTGGGTACAAGCATAATAAGCCAAAGGGTATTTTCAGATGATTCATCCCTAAGATTGGACTCAATATGTATAAGCAGAATTTTCTAGTCCTGTATTCCAGCCCAAGTCTGGACCATTGACTTACTGCTGTGACAAATTTCCTGTTTTACTCCAGGAACTCTTCTGCTTCAGTTTTATGTAAATATTTGTCCAAACTCCCCTAAATTGGTTATTTGCATGAAGCGGCAGGACTGGAGGATAGGGGGTGGTGCTAGTCTCTTTGTGATAAAAGATAGGTACAATAGAAAGAATGTTGGCTTGGAGACAGGAGACCTGGGTTTGAATCTCATTCAGGGCAGCTAGCTGGCACAGTAGATAGAGAACTGGGCTTGGAGTCAGAGAGACCTGAGTTCAAATCCCTCCTCAGATACTACTGGTGTGAAACTGGGAAAGTCACTTAAAAACATTTGTCTTAGTTCCCTCATCTGTAAAACAGGAGCTGGCTTGGAGCTCATCTAGGTAAGATTTGGATCCACACTGATGGATCTCAGTCAAATTAGAAGTGAAAAATACCTTGGATATCATCTCCTGGGGGGAGAACCTGTCACAGGTTCCCTGATACCCTCTCATTTCACAGATAAGGAAACTGAAGCCCCAAGAAGGTGATTTGCCCAAGGACACAAAGGTAGGCCAGAGCAGAGTTTGAATTTGAACCCAGACTCCCTATCAAAATTCCCTGCAGTGTAATAGGTGACCCTGTTGACCTTTAAAAAAAGTTTGGTTAAATGAGACAAACAAATATAATATAAAAATTACAGAATTTATTCCTTATTCCCTTAAGGCTTGCATTACTTATACAAGGAGTGCGTGACTAGAGTCTTGACTGATGAACAGAGGAATCATAAGACTTTTTATACATTTCAGAACCATCCCAATTCAAGATGACTCTGCCCCAAAACTTTATGACTTCTATTTATTACCATCTATATGTGAAAAAGAGGTCCTTGGTTGTAAATGCAAATTGACAATGACCAGAGCAGGGTCTCTTTACATTTTATGGTCTCAGAATATCTGTTTTGCTCTCATGTGGAGTAAATCCCAAGATAAGGGGAATCTCACCTCTGGTCTTTGAAGTTGCTAACACAGGGAAAGGCATTTTTAGATCAATCAAAGGAGTTTGTTTGATTAATTCACACTTTGGCCAAAATATGATATTTAATGACTATCAACCCAAGCAGGGTCACCTTCGAGGTGGTTTTGGCATCAGATCAAGGCATGGTGAGCATGGACATAACTCTCAGCTGAGTTAGGGCAACGACCCCAGAAATGAATGGGAAACAAGCTATCTCCTCTCTCTGGGCCTCAGTTTCCTATTCTGTAAAATGAGAGAGTAGGAATAAATGGTTTTTAATGTTCCTTTCAGTTCCAAAATAAAATCCTATGATACCCTAACGGGTCTTTCTTACTTTTTCTTATTGAGAGACAGGGATGGGAGAGGGAAGAGGGGTGTGTGTGTGTGTGTGTGTAAATATGCTCCCATGGAAGAGCTTGAATGAGTAAGAGGATAGAGGGAATAATTTTGGCAGCCCCCACCCCCACCCTTGAGAGAAAAACTGCCTGGATCTGCTCCTAATGGAATCTGACAGCTCAGTACCCCTGCCGCAGCCGGGAAGTGTCAGACAAAGCATATGAAAATAAACGACCCAAATGAAAGCTATTTCTGCCCAGATTGTTGGCATGTTCTCTAGACCCCAGGCAGGTTATCTGAGCTGGTAATTGCTGCCAAGGAATTCCTGTTCCCTGTACTACCTCCAGGGATCTCAGAGCATGTTTATGGATGCAGTAAACTTGAGAAATGGGGGATGCAGGAGGAAGGCTGCTTATACTAGGAAATAACAGAGCCATTGTCTGGGTCTGATCCCCACTTCTAAGAGGGTTTATGGTTTGATATTTCCTTTCCCGCACCCCCATTCTGCCTGCTAGCCCCATCCAGTTTCTTTGTTTGGGTCAGAGAGGTTGGGAAGAAGGATGCCTGGGTTCTAGCCTTGTAGGACCTTGATTGCCTCAGAGGTGAAAGACAAGGCACTTGACAGGTCAAGTCTTACTGCTGTGGTCGGCTGTAGATAAAAGGCAATCATATATCCAGATATGGAAGGGATCTTAGAGGGCATCTAGTCTAACCCTTTCATTTTACAGATAAGGAAACCGAGGCTGAGAACTCTTAGTACCTTGCCCAAAGTTATATGGATAGTAAGTAGCAGAATCAAGATTAGAATTCAGGTCTTTTAATTCCAGAGCAGCTAGGCTAGAGTGCTGGACCTGGAGTCAGGAAGACTCATAGTCCTGAATTCAAATCCAGCCTCAGAAGCTTACTAGCTGTGTGATCCTGGGCAAGTCACTTGACCTTGTTTGCCTCGGTTGCTCATCTGCAAAATGAGCTGGAGAAGGAAATGGCAAACCACTCCAGTATCTCTGCCAAGAAAACCCCAAATGGGGTCACAAAGAGTAGAAAATGATAGGACAACAACTTAAAATTCCAAGTTCAGTGCTCCAATCTCAATGTTCTTTCTACTTCATTCCAGGGAAGGAGCAGAGAGAGAGAATGAGATAGAGAGAGAGAACTGGAGACAGAGCTGAAGAAAAGAGGACTGAGAGAGCAAAAGAGATAAAAAAAAAAAAGAGAGAGAGAAAGACCAAGTAGTCATTGGAAACACTTAAAAATCCTCAGGAGATAGAAGGGTGTGTGTGTGTGTGTGTGTGTGTGTGTGTGTGTGTGTGTGTGTGTGTGTGTGTGTGTGTGTGTGTTCTGAAGCAAAGCTGCTGGGGGTACAGCAATTTCGAGCCACAGAAATCTAACCAGCATGACACTGGGGAACCCTTCGCTCTCCTTCTCAGACCCCTCCTTTTTCACCTGCTAATGATGCTTCACACTGAAATGATTTTGGTCTCCTATTGGCTTCCAGAGAGGAGGGAAATTTGCTCCAAATTGTCTTCCTACATTAAATTTTCTGAAAATGAAGACCAGAAGCCTCAGACAGCTGTGCTCACCATCAATTTCCAAAAGGAGTTTATGATTTAAGACAGGGCCAGGCTAAGTGCTGAAGATGGGCTAAAGGAAATGGTGCTCATTAATTCAATATAGCCTCAATAGGGCAGAGTTCACCTCTGTAGAACTGGGGAAAATCAGGAGGAGGAGCAGGCTGAAGCCTGCTTATGATAACAGCAGTAGTAAACATTTGTAGAATGTCTTAAGGTTTACAATGTTATTGTCAGTCAATCTACAATCATTTATTAAGTACCTGCTATGTGCCAACCACTGGGCTGAGCACTGGGGATACAGAGGAAGGCAAAAACACAGTCCCTGCCCTCAAGGAGCTTACAGTCTAATGGGGAAGACCTCAGTTGATTTGTATAACAACTCTATAAAATAGGTGCTATTGTTATCCCCCTTTTACAGATGTGGAAACTAAAGCTACCTGTGGTTGTGACTTTCCCAGGGTCACACAGTACTTGTCTGGGGCAGGATTTGACCTCAGGTCCTTCCTGATTCTTGGTAGAGGACATTATCAACTCAACCAACTAGCCATCTATAAAGGGTTGTTTCAATAAACAAATTAAGAGTGTATGAAAGATTTCAGGGGGCATGTTTAACTTTCTTAAGAGAACAAATTGAGGCAGCTAGGTGGCCCAGCAAATAGAGCACCAGCCCTGGAGTCAGAAGGACCTGAGTTCAAATCCTACCTCAGACACTTAACACTTACTAACTTGTGACCTTGGGCAAGTCACTTAACACCAATTGCCCTGCTTTCCCCCCTCCAAAAAGATTAAAAGAGAGAGAGAGAGAGAGAGACACACACACACACACACACACACACACACACACAAAGAGAGAGATGGGGGCGGGGGGGGGAGAGACAGAGACAGAAACAGAGAGAGACAGAGAGGCAGAGAGACACAGACAGACAGAGAGAGGCAGAAACAGAGAGATAGAGACAGTCAGAGAGAGAGAGAGAGAGAGAGGGAACAAAATACTTTCTGGCACTTTAGAGCCAGCTGAGTAGCAAAATAGAGTGCTGGACCTGAGTCAAGAAGACTTGAGTTCAAATCCTGCCTCAAATATTTACTAGCTCTGTGGTCCTGAACAAGTCACTTGTTCTCTATTTTCTCTGTTTCCCCAACTGTAAAGTCAGGAAAATCAGAGCACTTCCCTCCCAGGGTTGTTGTGATGAGGAAGATGATGTTTGTAAACAAAACCTTAAAGCATTATATAAATGTTTGCTATTACTATAAGAAGAACATGTAAACAGTCAGTATGCTAGTTCTAAATCCTTCTTCACCAACTCAATAGAAGTGTGTCCTAAGCACGTCTGTTTGCCAACACTTAGGTCCCCAAAGCCCCATGAAGGAAGTAGTGTAAATTTTTATGATCCCTGTTTTACAGAGAACAAGTTTGGGTTCTGTTTGTACTCACAGGGCAATAAAACGAAATTTCTTCAGAGATACTGTGTCATTCAGACTGCTTACAAATTCAGGACTTGTTTGCATTTTGTTTAAAGGAATGAAGTTGTTCTGCAAAGCAGACTTGTAGGAATATTAGAAGACCCACCCTGACTTAGTGCTATGATCTTCCCAGGCCAGTGGTCTTTCTCTGAAAGATGTGATCTGCATAGTGGTGTGAATGGAAGCTTTGGGACTAAATGAGATTGTCAAGGGAGACAGAGGGTACAGAGAGAGAAGGAAAAAGGGCCCAGAATGGAGCCTTGAAGGAAACCCACCTAAGGGGTCAGAAAGAGGCTGAGGGAACTAGCATCTGTCTTTTAGTATACCAAGATCTCTGATCTCCCCAGAGGGGGAGAACCTGTGACCTCGAGGCCACATGTGGCCCTCTAGGTCCTCAATTGCAGCCAGTGCCTTGAAGCCACATGTGGCCTTCTAGGTCCTCAACTGCAACCCATTGACTGAATCCAAGATTATGAAGTACCTCGATGTGACCCTCTAGGTCCTTAAGTGTGGCCCTTTGACTGAATCTAAACTTCAAGTTTGAGGACCTATAGGGCCACATGTGGCCTCGAGGCTGCAGGTTCCCCACCCCTGTCCTCTGTCCTTAGTTGAATTTAGACAATCTTGCGCCATTTCCCCCTTGTTAGTTACAGCTTTGCTTGGACTTTGTTGTAAAGACGTCCTGCAGCCCGTACACACTGTGATCTCATGGACTTCTCACAAGGAGCTCTGACTGTTGTTGCTGTGGTTTGTCCTTCATTCTCAAAGAGGACGGTGACATCAGGAAGGTGATGCCATGACATGCAAGTGAATTTGATTCAAGTGAGGTAGGTCTGTGCAGTCACCAGCCTCATTCTCTCCTCCAGAGCCATCTGGGTCCACTGGCCAGATGTTGATCAGAATGACTGGAGATGGCCCTTGGCTCTGGCTCTAGATTCACACAGACCTGATTTCATCCTAGAAGTGGGCCTGGACCCCACTCCCACCAAAAGGGGGCAAATGGGTTAAGTTTTCTTTCTCACACTATAGCTTATTGGAGTACAGATCTAGGGATTTCTCTAGAACAGCAGTTCTCAACCTGTGGGTCGCAGGGGTCAAATGACTCTTTCACAGGAGTCACAGGAGTTGCCTAAGACCATCAGAAAACACATATTTCCAATGGTCTTAGGAACCAAGACATCACTCCTCTATCTGTCTCCAGGCTGGTCCACCATATGCAGATATGCCCACATACAAGTATTAAAGGGTCGTGGCATTAGGAAGGTTGAGAACCGCTGCTCTAGAACAATGTTGAGATATGGCTCATGCCTAGGTGCTTCACACAAAGGTCTCTTATGAATATTCACCACAGAAAATTCCGAAAACACAAATGACTCCAACATACATATAAAACATAAAACAATAACTTACCACCTCCATTGTGCTCTTCTGAAAAGTAAAAAAAACTCTGTAGGACTACTGAGCAGCTATTTCATGTACTCAGACCTGCTGTCTTGGGAGCAGATCTCACAAGGGCGATAATTCCTGGCCCTCCCCAAGCATGACTTGGGCTGTCTTTAATTCTTTCATTGCAGAATCCTCTTAGCAGCTGGCTATACTATAATTTTTCCTCTGAGAAGTAGTATTTTTTCAAGAATCTCATCCCTCTGGGAAATTAAAGTCTTACTCTGGACCTTCCAAACTGTCAAACTCACAAACTTATCTCTGGGTCTGAACATACCCATGTCTCAGGATTTCTAGTTGCTGACCTATATACAGGGAATAAAATGGAAATGAGAGAAAAGGTGGCTAAGGACTCCATTCACCCAGGCAACCACACCATGATGTGTCTACAAATGATAACCATTGCTGAAAGATCCCCTCCTCCACCTCCAGACCTATCACCTCTTCCCTTCTTCTTTGCTGGAAGTCCCAGGGAGAGAAAGCACTGGATGCATTCCTTTTTTTTTTTTCCTTTGCTTTTTGGAGGGGGGAGAGCAGGGCAATTGGGGTTAAGTGACTTGCCCAAGGTCCCACAGTTAGTAAGTGTGTCAAGTGTCTGAGGCCGAATTTGAACTCGTGTCCTCCTGACTCCAGGGCCGGTGCTCTATTCACTGCGCCACCTAGCCACCCCCATTGGATGCATTCTAAAGGAGGAACAGCTCAGGGAAGCCAGGCATGGTGGAGTAGGTCTTTTATCCCAGCTCCTGGAGAGGCTGAGCCTGGGCCATCTCTTGAGTTCCGGAGTTCTAAGCTTCAGGGGTTAATATTGATTAGGTTGCCACACTGAGTGAATTCAATACGATGACTCATTGGGGATAGAAGGCCATGAGGTTGCCTAAGAAGGGGGCAAATTGAAACAGAACAGATCAGAAGTTCTTACGCCATGCAGTAGTACCAACTGGCCCACAAGTAAGTAGCCCCTTCACTTCCAGCCCAGGAGAGATAATATTAGCTAGCATTTACACCACACTTACTACAGGCAAACTATTTTGCTAACCTCTTTTCAGTTATGTTATCTGATCCTCACAACAGTGCTGTGGGGTAGGGGTTGTTATTACCACCATTTTAACAAAGAAAGAAACTGAGACAGAGGTGAAGTGACTTTCCCAAGGTCACAAGGCTAATAACCGTCTGAGGCAAGATTTGAACTGGGGTCCTGACTCTAGGCACGGCGCATATCCTCAAGTATACATCTTCAGCATTGAGCTGGAATGCATGTCTAGCTCCACGAGAAATGTCCTTTCCTGACAAAGGCTTCAAGCCTGTAATTTCATCAAGTGGATTGGGGGACTCAACTGATCAATAGTCCCCTGGCCAAGGCCCTGTTATAATAGCCTTAAGTCCTCCACAAGGAGAAATTGTTCAGTGGTCTCTATTAGCTTTTTCTTTGGAAAAAGGTGAGTGAGGGATGATCTCTTGTGAAGATGGAAAGTAAAAACCCAACCTTTGCCATTTTCTCAGCCAAAATGAATCTCTAAAGAGTTGTTTGGATGCCTATATGAGTTCATTTTATGAAAATGATCCCTAATTTGACCCTGAAAAAATGCTAGTATGTGCTTTGCTTTTCTCTTAAAAAATTTTTTTAAGAGGATGAAATAAATTCATTATTTCCTCTGGGGCAGATCATTTTGGCAGATGCATAAAGCATCTGTTACCCACACACCAAAGGAAAAGGAGGGAAAGGACTTGTATTGCCTCAAGCAGTAACATAATGATCTAGTGGAACCTTAGGCAAATCTCTGAGCCTCGATTTCCTCATTTGTAAGATAGAGATAACTTGTACTATTTACCTCACAGCATTGTTGTGGAAAGAAAAAGGAAGGAAGGAAGGAAGGAAGGAAGGAAGGAACGAGGGAAGGAGGGAAGGAAGGAAGGAAGGAAGGAAGGAAGGAAGGAAAAAAGGAAGGAAGGAGGGAAGGAAGGAAGGAAAGAAGGGAGGAAGGGAGGAAAGAAGGAAGAAAGGAAAGAAAGAAGGAAGGAAGGAAAGAAGAAAGAATGAAGGAAGAAAAGAAGAATGAAGGAAGGAAAGGGAAATAAGGAAAGGAAGGAAAGGAGAAGAGAAGGAAGAGAAGAAGGAAAGAAGGAAAGGAAAGAGGGAGGAAGAAAGAGAAAGAAAAGGAAGGAAGGAAGAAAGGAAAGAAAGAAGGAAAGAAAGAAGGAAGGAAAGAAGGAAGGAAGGAAGAAAAGGCACTTTTCCCTTCCATTTTCCAAGATGAGTACTGGGTAAGAATTATACCTCTTTCCCTCCCTAAATATTATTGGTCTAGAAGTATGATGATTCTTAGGAGTTTAGCTTGTGCCCTGGTTGCCATCTCTTAGCTCCCACTGGCAAACTTAGCCTCTTTGTATCAGTCACAGTTTGAATAAAATTCAGTCCAAAATAGTGAATAGTGAGTAAACCTGTATTTCCCAAGCAAAACAGGAAATAGAAATTGCAGAAGTCCTACAGATTAGAATATACCCGAAAATTAGTTCTTTAGCAGATAGAGAGAGATTTCAACTCAAGCCAAGAGAGAGGCTTTAATCTCACCCAAGAGAAATTCTCCAAAGGTTCTAGGGCAGTAAATTAGAAATCACAGCTATGTTGGAGAGCCAGCTTCTCCTACAGGCCTGCCCCTTCCCAAGTCTTTCTCTCTCTCAAAGAGTAATAAGCTTTGTTACCAACTCCCCCCTAGTCTGCACCTTCTATCAGCATTCTCTGTACTATTCTGAGTCATGTTCCACACATAGCATATAGCACAAGGATGTCCCTCCTCCATCCAGGCTTAGAAGGGGGAGCTGGGTTATATATTCTAAGGGGGAGAGACGACCACCATTGCTTGGTATTTTGCTCCAATGCCTTCATCTGTAGAAGAAGTCTCTGCCTTGGACATGTCACTACCTTTCCTGAGATATTCTGGTCAGCCTGAAGCTAGACTGGAAGAGGGAAAAAATTGGCTAGTACTCAGGCAGGGAAAACTATCTTTCTGAGTGCTCTGAAGACATGCCTTTCCTAAGAGTTTTGAGATGGACAGCTACAGAAATAACTATACCAGAAAAGGCTGAAAACCTGTCTGTTTCAGTTTCCATCTGGCCTCTACTGCTGAATACTTTAAAGAAAGAAGAAAACTCTCCAGAGATACCTTTTGGTGCAGTGTTACATCCACAAAGCCTCAGATGCTCATGGGCTGGTGAGGCATTAGGTCTGGATGCCATTTTTTTTTTGACTGAATATTTTCCCTGCTTGAGTTTAGCCCTTCACCCGTGGCAGGCCAACTCCATTTGGAGGCCAGCAGCTTCATCCCTTCCCCTCCCAACCCAAGAGCTCAACTTTCCTGTTGCCTTGTCTTTTTTTTTGTTCAAAAGTAGCTCTGTTCCAGGTGGTGGCTCTCAGGCCTGGATAATTGTAGTATGTCCTGAGGATTCAGTGGAGAGAAGTTTCTTAGTGGCCCTAGCATTGTATCTGCTTTGGGTTTAGCAGTAGGAAACTTCTCCCCCCTTGTAATTTGTCTCTGTCTTCTTTCTCAGCTCATGTCTTTTCATTTTGGCTCAAGGCTGGGACAGGTGACTAGAGGTAGATGTGAGTACAAAGTAGGGGTGTGTGTGTGTGTGTGTGTGTGTGTGTGTGTGTGTGTGTGTGTGTGTGTGTGTGTAAGGTGTCAGAGAGAAGAGAGAAGTAAAATCTATAGGAAACTGAGCAGAGAGGAGTCAGTGATAAGAGAAAACATTTGTCATGGGAAAGTGGGCGCCTATTCTGCACAAGAGGGGAACATAGATCCAGTCCCTTATAATATGAAGGGAGTTATCTTTTGGAGGAGAAGGAGGAAAGGGAGGAATAGATCTGGGACAAGTGTGGAAGGAGGCGAATTTGAAAAGAAAAATAAAGTCCTTCATACTAAGGAAGTGAGTCACATGTGTTTCAGCTTGGGGATCTCCTAGAGGGCAATTGGGTATACTTCTGGTATATTGCAGGTGTATGCCATATGAACTAGAGAAATGCTCTGAGCCCAGAGAAACAATTTGATAACTATTCCATGCTCTATGTCCACAATATTTTTATGGCAAAGTGAAATTCCTGTGGCTTTCTTGTTAGGGCTCCCTCTTCTTCTTCCTCTATCCTTCCATTTCTATACACTTCCCACTGTATTCCCCTCCAATCTAGGAGATGTCCCTCCTTTTTTCCTGTTGTCATCATTGTCCATCTATCTATCCATCCATCCATCCATCCATCCATCCATCTAACCATCCATCTAACCATCCATCCATCCATCCATCCATCCATCTAACCATCCATCTAACCATCCATCCATCCATCTATCCATCCATCTTCATAATGAGTATTTTCTATGTGCCCAGGGTGGTGTTAGACATAGCACAGTGTATAAAGAAGTATAAGACTGCCTGCCCCCAACCTCCCTTCCAAGACTCATTGCACATTATTCCCCCCCATGCTGGGCAGTGTGGTTCAGCCAAACTGGCTTTTTTTTGCTATTTGTCATTGTTGTGACTGAAATTAAAGATTCCCTTTATTGGTGATCACTAGTTTTACCAATAAAATAAACGTGTTTGGAGCTCTGTGCCTCAGTTATCTTAATTTCAATCATGATGTTATTCATAACACTTCATGTCCTACCTCTTGGCTATTGCCCTGCTGTCCTTCATCCCTGGCATGGTCGACCTTTTCACCTGAGTTTTTCAGAATCTCTAATTTCCTTTAACTCAAATCATAATTTCTACATGAGGTCTTTCCTTGCCCCACTTTACTACCAACCAACTACTAGTGCCTTCCTCCCCAAATCACCTCATATTTATTTTGTATTTGCTTTCATATATACAAGGTATCTCCCCCAATTAGACTAAAAGCTTTCTGAGGGTACATGGATTGGATTATTATCTATATACTCCCAGGACCTAATATAGTACCCAACATAGGTACATGGGAAGTGATTGATGGATATTTCAGAGGTAACTGGACCTCTCTCTTATTTAAGCATCTGTGTTGTCTCCAGTTTGGGAGTTTCATAGGAAAATAGCTTCCAAGACAAATGACTTGGACCATTTCTCTTCTCATCCTACCATTATGGAGAAAGCTGCTAAAGGCATATATCATGGGCTTGTTTTGTTTTCCCTGCCCTTCCCTTCTTTTCTTTCCTGTTTTCTTTTCACATAAAACTTCAGTAGAGAAACTCCTTCCCCTAACATGCATTTGGAATCTGTATACTGGGGGAATTACCTGGGAATTGTGAGTTACCTGTAGTCATAAAGTGATATGTGGGAGGAGTAGCATGAGAACCAAGGTCTGTATTTCTGGCTCCAAGGTCAGTACACCATCTGCCACTCCACACTATGTCATGCTGTTTGTTTCTTTTTTAATAATGTAATGTATGTTCTGAGTCAATTGCCCCACCTCCCCCTCCCACCATCGAGTTAGGTCCCCAGAGTGTGGCTACTACATCCTCTCAGAGCACTATTATTTTCTGGTAGTATTTAGTTCACAAATTCCCACTATTGTGCTTCCCATGATTATTAGTTGATATAAAATTAATTGGTCAGTCAGATTCAATTAATTTTTTAAGGGGGTATTACCTGAAGTGGAGCAGAAGTACAGTTGGTACAAAGTATCCTCCCTCAAAGTCTATGATATACTCTCCCACAAGTAACCAATCAATAAACATTTATTAAGCACCTACTGTATGTCTGGCACTGTACTAAGACTAGAGATACAAAAAGAGGCAAAAGACAGTCCCTGCCCTCTAGGAGCTTATAATCTATATCTAGGGTCAAGGGGAAAGTAGAAGCAAGTTTAGAGAGAACATGTATCAAAGGAGTGACCCACAATTGTCAAAAGTTCTTTTGCTGGAGTCCTCAAGATGTTCACTGTAGGAGGTGTCCATCAGTTGGAGAATGACTGAACAAATTCTAGTATACTAATTTAATGTAATATTTTTGTTTCACAAAAAAAGATGAAAGGGATGGATTCAGAGAAATCATGGAAGACTTGAATGAACTGATGCAGAGCAAAGTTAGCACATCCAAGAAAACAATTTATACAATAAAAATGATATTATAAAGGCAAACAAACAACTTTGAAGGTTTGAAGAACCCTGATCAATCCAATGCACAACCATAATTCTGGAGGATTGATGTTGAAGCATGTTACCCACTTCCTGATAGGGGTGATGGACTCAAGACATAGCATGGAGAAGTACATTTTTAGATGTGGACTATGTGGAAATTTGTTTTTCTTGACTATTCATATTCATTTTTACTTTTTTCCTCAGTGGGTAGGGAGACAGGGAGAAAAAAAATAAAGGTGTGTTAAAAATGTTAAATAAAAAAGATTTAAGGTGGTCTCTTTAAGTATAGTGTACTTTTTCTGCAGGGTTCTCCATAAAGACTGGAATCTGTTTTCAGGCTGTCTTTGATTTTTGATGTTGACCCTGATATAAGCTAATTCAGGGATGCTGTGAGGACATTGATGGGAAGATTTAAAGTCTTCCAGACCTCTGAAGTTCAAGAAGAAGACCTCTTTTAAAAAAATTATTAATTAATTTATTTTTAGTTTTCAGCATTCATTTCTATAATTTATAAAATTTCTCCCCTTCCCTCTCTCCTACCTCCTCAAGATGGCTTGCAATATAAGACTCTACATATACGTTTCTATTAAACACTTTTTCACATTAGTTGTGTTGCATAGAAGAATTATAATGAATGGGAGAGACCATGAGAAAGAGAAAACAAAACAAAGAAAAAAAGAAAACAGTCTGCTTTGCTTTTCATTCTGACTTCACAGCTCTTTATCTGGATGGGGATGGCGTTTACCATCACAAGTCCTTTGGAATTATTTTAGGTTCTACTTCAAGAGGACTTCTAATCAAGGGTGGGGACGTGGGGAGAAGTCAGAGACAGAGACTAGTCTCAGAACTCTGTCCCTGTCCTCATCCCTCAATCAATTCCTTCTCAAGGGTTTAGCCAGAATACTTTCCCCTTCACTTGTTTGAATCTGTTCAATTGTGAACTAGTTCTCTGATTTTATATAGATCTGGAGGTGTCATGGTTCTTTGTCAGGGTTCGCCCAGCCTGCCTGAAGGGGTAGCTGGTTACTTACCTCAAACGAGAAGGCGTCAGCATTTTCTCCAGAACAGAACACAGCTGGAAGGTATATGCAAAAGAAGGTTTATTGAGGTCTCTACAGGAAAGCCTTATAGCCAGATCTTAAGGCAGGCTCTCCCTCCCTCCAAGGCTTGGGTCTTACATCTACCAGATCCACACACCACACATAACACAGCCCAGCTGAGCAGAATTGTGAGAGGGGAGCTAAATTGTGAGAGGGGAAGTGCAATTCCAAGGGCATGAAGACCTCAGGGTGTTGAGACACCAGTCGGGAACCTCAGGTATCCCACGTAAGAGAGTCTTGAGCAATGCAACATCCCCTGGCCAGGGACGGTGCAATATGCTCTCGCTTCCACGTGACCCAACTAATTCCCGGGCCTCACACTTCCCTGTGGCTTGACATCACCGCTTGCAATCTTGTATATATTTTGTGAACCTCACATGGAGGGTGTGACCAAGTTTCCTCGACCAACGCAAAAGACTTCATGTGCAAATTTAACGACTTTCCAGAATTTTTCACACTTAGGCTAAAGTCTTTGACTGATGGAGATAATCTTCCCACAGGTCAATGTATCAGGGTGTGGTATCTTTTCACTTACTTTGGGGAGGGTGATTTGATCAGTTTACAAAATCAACCCCACTGTTGCAATAAAATGGCAGAATTTTAGAACTGGAAGTCTCCTTAAATTCTCTTCCCTCTCATCTTACAGTAAAAAGAAATTGGGGTCCAAAGAAGGTTTGTGACCTGCCCAAGATCATGCAAGACCAAGCAAAACTAAGCCCAGGACCCTGGTCCCTGGATTTATCCCATAGCGGTCTTTTCATTTTCATTGTCTCTTATTTGTCCTACTTAACCTGGCTTCTCACAGACAGTGTTTCTCTTTTATCTCCTTAATTTTAAGGGTTCTTAGTGATTGGGCCTTAATGAATTTTAAAAATTAATAGGGCAATGAAGAGATTTTTCTCTACCTTCTCATCTCTCAATACAAGGGCTAATAAGACCATCTGAAACTCAAAATGAGGATGAGAATGTTCTGGCAAACTCTCACTGGCCTGAATACCTAGGGCTAAAAAGAAATCAGAATAACAAAAGCTGAAATCTATAAAGGGCTTTAAGTTTCAAAAAACACTTTATGCCCAGGATGTCTTTTGACCTAAGAAAAACGGGGCAGCAAACCTTATAAAAACATAAAGATTTAACCCTCAGTCCAGCACCAGGGCTGGATGGTCAATAAAAATCTGATGGGTAGGTGGTTGTCTGTGAGAACAATCCAGCCTTGGAGTTACAGACGCTCTGGCAGAGAAAGACAGTTTGATAAAGGAAAGATCTCCAGGTTTAGAATCAGAAAACATGAGTTTGAAACTAGACTCTTCTACTTACTATGAATATCACATTGGACAAATGACTTTCTCTGTACCTCAGTTTCCATTTCTGTAAAAATCAGCTAGGTGGCACAGTGGATAGAGTGCTGGGTTTTGAAGAGGGAAGACTCAGCTTCATGAGTTCCAACCTTGCCTTATACACTTACTAGCTGTGTGATCCTGAGCAAGTCACTAAACCCTGTTTGCCTCAGTTTCCTCATCTGTAAAATGAGCTTAAATGGCAAACCACTCCAGTATCTTTGTCGGGAAAACCCTAAATGCGATCACAAAGGGGCAGACACAACTGAAATGACTGAATGGCAGCAACAAAACGAGGGAGTCAGACTAGTTGGGTGATTTCCAACTTTGAATTATATGAAGTCACACCACCCACTCTATTCTATTTTCTTTTGGTCAGACCTTCCAGTAGATGAGGTTCTTCTAATAGCCACACCACAGAGTTTAACACAGATAAGGAAATACAAAATATATGTACAAAACAATTTTGTGAGGGAGGAAAGCACAGCAATGAAGGGATCAGGGAAGGCCACTACCTTTAATGGAGGTAGTGATTCCAAGAGGCAGAGAAAGGAGAGCATTCTAGGTATTGTTGTTCAGTTGTTTCAGACTCTTCATGACCCCTTTTGGGGTTTTCTTGGCAAAGATATTGGAGTGGTTTGCCATCTCCTTCTCCAGCTCATTTTACAGATGAGGAAACTGAGGCCAACAGGGTTAAGTGACTTGCCCAGAGTCACACAGCTAGTAAGTGTCTGAGGCCAGATTTCAGCTCAGGAAGATGAGTCTTCCTGACTCCAGGCTGGGCACTCTGTGCACTACGGCACCACCTAGCTGCCCTATTCTAGGCATAGGAGACTGCTGCTACAAACACATAGAGGCTGGTGATGGAATATTTCATACACAGGACAGCATATAGGCCAGTTTGGGTAGAATGGGTTAACAATGTGAAATCTCTCAGGAAAGATGGGTTAGAGCCAGATTGTGACGAGTATGAAATGGCTAAAGAGAGGAAGTGGTATCTTACTCTTAGGGCAATGGAGGGCCCTTGAAGCTTCTTGAACTGTGGTCAGATTTGTGCTTTAGGGATACCAATTTGGAAATTATGTGGAGTCTGGGTTGGAGAAGGGAGAAGTCTGAGGAAGACCAATTAGACGGTTTTTGCAGAAGCCCAGAAGGCAGGTGATAAATGCTTGAACTAGGGTGGTGGCAATCTGCATTAACAGAGAAGAGGGAATGGATGAACATTATCACCACCAACTCCTAGGCCTGGCATTTGTCTTTGGAGAATTTTTTGCATCATTTAGTGGGAAGCCCAATTTAATGCTTTTGCACCACAGAGTTGGCCATGGTCTGTTCTTCCTGTCATCCTAATGTCTCTCAGTTGTAAAACAAAAACAGCAACAACCCACACACAAAACTGTGCTGACCTCATGATGCCATGTTGGTTTGCACCAACTCAACCGTTATTTCTTTAATGTCAGTGTCATAAGCCCTGGTTCTACTCCAAAGTAACCAGGACTTTTCAACCTGGTACAGTAGAAAGGATGTTGGATTTGGAGACAGAGATCCTGACTCCCAGTCCCAGTCCAGTAACCAAGGGCAAGTCAGCTAACCTCCCTAGGCCTCAGTTTCCTCATTTGAAAAATAAGGGGCCTGTATTGACAACCTCTAAGGGAGTGGTGGCAAACTAATACATAAGGATCCCAGCAGGCATATTGACTTTGCTGTTCAGTCATTTATCCAACATGTTTGATTCTATGACCCTGTTTTGGATTTTCCAAAGATACTGGAGTAGTTTGCCATTTCCTTCTCCAGTTCATTTTACGGATGGGGAAACTGAGGTGAACAGGATGAAGTGACTTATCCAGGGTCACCCAGCTAGTAAGTGTCTGGGGCCTGATTTGAGCTCAGGAAGGTTTGTCATCCTGACTCCAGGCCTGGAACTCTACCCACTGTGCCACCTAACAGCCTGCATATTGACTTAGAAAACCACATATTAAGGAAACACATTTGACATGATTGCACATATATAACCTATATCAAATTGTTTGCCATCTTTGGGAAGGAGGAGGTGAGGGAGACTGGGGAGAAGATTTGGAACTCAAATATTTTTTTAAAAAATGAATGTTAAAAATTATCTTTACATATAATTAGGAAAAAATTAAATACTGTATAAAAAAGAAAATCATATCATATCTTTGTTTGATTGCATTTTTATTTATTTTGTTAAATATTTCCCAATTATATTTTAGTCTAGTTCTGGGGCACTTGGGGGCTTCATTTTTGACAACTTTCCTTTACTTCCAGATCTAAATCTATTCTTCTATGCTGCTAGTGAGCCATTCTGAAACAAAGGACTGTAAAATCTCTGAATTGAAAGGCTCATCTCTGGTCATCTAGTGCAACCATCACTGGGCAAGAGAAAGTCCCTGGAGCTTATTAAGAGCTTATTAAGTGATATGCTTGCACCTTAGTTACGGGAATTTCACTTTGACTGTAATGTGGAACATGGATTAGAGATGAAAAGACTTGAGACAGGGAGAATAATTAGGAGGCAATCACAACGGTCTAAACAAGCGGTGATGAGGATCTGAACTAGCATGGTGCCTGTGTGAGTAGAGAGAAGGGCATGTACATGAGACAAAATTTGGAGGTGGAATTCAAAAACTTGGCAACTGAGGGTATAGGACAAGAGAGTCCTACACAGTCCTACAAGAAGTCAAATCCGGAGTTGCAAACTTGAGCGGAGGATGTTCATACTCTTTTTAGGAAGTTAGTAAGAAGGGTGGATTGAGTGGAAGAATATTATGTTCTCTTTTTGAAGTGTTGAGTTGGAGATCTTGACCTTTGTGTTGCCATTGAACTCCAACAACTCTGGAGGAAAGAGTGAGGCCAGTAACTTTGCCCAGCTGTGTCTCACTTAAATCCAATTCACTCACAAGTCAAGACATCACCCTCTTGATGTCATTGGTCCTCTTCGAGAACGAAGGATGGACGACAACATTCAGTTGGAGATGCCCACAGGAACTTGAATTTAAAATGTCCAATGCTGTTGTTGTCATTCAGTTGTTGTCCAATTTGTCTGATTCTTTGTTATCCCTTTTGTGGGGTATATTTGATAAATATATTGGAGTGGTTTGTCATTTTCTTCTCCAATGAATTAAGACAAACTGAGGTTAAGTGACTTGCCCAGGGTCACACAATGTCAAAATATTAAGAGACACTCTGTTTTCCAGAGCTAAGCCCCAGCTGTGCCCTGAACTGGGCATAACAACAATCCTTTGTGCTCACCCTCTGGGTGATATTACCATCTGGCAAAATCACATAATTATTGTATTGCTTTGACCAGCAAAAGGTGTTCTCTGCTCTTGGACAAGCACCAGACAAGCTCCAACAAGTACATACATTCCGGTCATGAAGCCCTGCTTTGAATCAAACTTGTCTCACTGTTGCTGTTACCATTCACTGTCAGTGCTACAGCTCACTTATGCCAATGTAGCCACTGGTACAAGTACTGTGGGTGAGTCCACTAGATTTGGTCCCCCCATTAGGGGTAGGGCCCCAGCACATGCGTCTAGATCCCCTCCTTGCTTGCAAGCCATTTCCCTCACTTTGAAATTAAACTTCTCTTTGATTCCTGACTCTCCTGTCTCTAGCCTGCTCTGTTCAGCTCTGGCCATCCACAGGTTAGAGGTCGGTTCAGTCTGGTTGATATACAGCTATTAAGAGTCAGAGGCTCAATATGAAATCAGGTCTTCCTGACTTCAGACCCAAGGCTCTATCCACTGACACCTAGCTGCCTCCAAAAAATGTCCAATACCTGCTTCATAATGTGGGACTGGTACTCAGAAGAGTTATATAGATCAGGGAATCATGTACTTAAGGACAACTGAATTCATGGAAACCAATGAGGTCAACAAAAGAGAGTATAGAAAGAGAAGAGAAGGCCCAAGACAGAGCCTTGGGGGTATTTCCATAGTTAGAGGCCAACAGATAAATTAACAATAAGGCTGAGAAGGAGTGGTCAGACAGGTATGAGGAGAGCCCAGAGACAGTATTGTCACAAAAACCCAGAGAGGAAGAAATAGCCAGGATTCTGGTATCAACAGTAGCATTGATTCATCATTCCCAGAACAGGAAGAATAGGTGCAAAGTGGGATGATGAAGTGAGGGAGGAAGGACCTTTCCCATATCTCTCAGGGTAGGTGGCAAAATGCCTGCAAAGTGGGAGGGGGGTGGGAATGTACCAGATGGTCTTAAAGGCCTCCTTTCCTTCTAACATTCCAAGCTTCTAGTATCTTAGAGTTTTCCTCTGTTTTCGGATGACTGACCAGTAGTTTGGAAACAGCTTCAAAACTGTCCAGGTCGTCTCTCCTCCTTACTTTCAAAGTTTCGTGGTTTTTCCCTGGTCCCTCAGAGGTTGGAGGCCAGGTCACTCTGGCCTGTCTGGTGGGCTGAGCACAAGTGTGAAGGTTATAATTTCTGGGCTCAGCTCTTGGCTGTGTCTTGTCAGAGATCAGAGGCAATTAGCCTACCTCTCTGTTTCTTGGTTTTCTTACTTAGAAAATGGTAAAGAATCCTCTTCAGTCTTTCTCCTACGCACCTGCCATACTACAGCAATCCAGAACTAGGGGCCATATTTGGGAGGAACAGGAAAGAAGTTCTAGCCTAGAAGGAACCAGAGAATCCAGTGAAAACCCACCAACCACCAACTATAATGAGGTCAGAAGTATCCCCCCCTCAAATAAGTTCAAAAAGGGCCTCATGAAGGTTGTGGGCATCTTATAGTTCACATAAATTCATATAATCTCAGAATCTAAAGATGCATTAGAGGACATCTTATCTAGCCCCTTGCCCAATGATTCTCTTCTATGACACCCCCAACAATGTACAGCTTAGTAGAAAGAGTTAGAGAGACCTGGCCTGGAGCCCCAGTTCCATTATTCACTTCCCTATGTTGGTTGCCCTCCTTTGGACACACAGTGAGTGTAAGAAATGTTTGTTGAATGACTCTGCAGCTTATTGAGGGATGTCCTTTCTGAATATCACTCCCGTAACAGTGTAATACTCCCAGATGTGGCCCTACCAGGGCAGAGTATAAGAAGACCTTCACCTCCTCATTCCTGGATAACACCTCCTATCATATTACCTTTATTGGTTGCCATAATATGTAGACTCGTTTCGAGTCCACCAAAACCTTCAGATCTTTTCCAGACTATCGACCCTGCCCTGACAAATTTATAGTCTATTTATTCCAATTTGGGGCAGCTAGGTGACTCAGTGGCTAGAGCACTGGGCTTGGAATCAGGAATATTCTTCTTCATGAGTTGAAATTCGACCTCAGACACTTACTAGCTGTGTGACCCTGGGCAAGTCGCTTAACCTGTTTACCTCAGTTTCCTCATCTGTAAAATGAACTGGAGAAGGAAATGGCAAACCACTCCAGTATCTCTGCCAAGAAAACCCCAAAATGGGGTCATGAAGAATCAGAAATGATTGAAATGACTCCACAAAAGCACACAAAAAATTCAATTTTTAAGGGTCCATTTTTTTTTTCACTGCTTTTTTTCTTTCTTTCTGAAATATATGCATCTCTCTCTGGCCTCAGTTTCCTAGTCTGTAAAATGAGGTGGTTGGATTGAACGCCTTCTAAGATCTCTTTAGTCCCATATTTATGATTTTCATGTCAGTGTCACTCGTTCTGCTAGACTGAGTTCCTGCCAAATGAGCCAGCTGCCGGTGGTGTGGCCTTAGCCACTTCAGAGATCCTTTAAAAGGCAATAGGGCTGGCCTTTTCTTCAGGCATCTAGAAGGCCCAGTAATTTGAGTTCTAGGTCTGGGGCTGGAAAGGCCCAGTTCAAATTTAGGCTCAGATGCTTTTTCTGTGACTTTGGGCAAGTCTCTTAACCACTCCCTGTCTCAGTTTCTGCAACTGTAAGATTGGAATACAATAGTACCCACTTCCTGGGATTGTTGTGAGCATCACATGAGATAATAGTTGTCAAAGAGCTTAGCATATAGTAGATGCTTAATAAATGTTAAGTGAGTTGAAAATAGACGACCATCTATTCTACAAATGTTCAAGGCCAATCATGTGGTTGTTCAGTCATGTCTGACTCTTCACGACTTTGAGGTTTTCTTGGCAAAGATACTAGAGTGGCTTGCCATTTCCTTTTCCAGCTCATTTTACAGATGAGGAGACTAAGGCAAACAGGGTTAAGCGACTTACCCAGGATCACACAACTAGTAAGTGTCTGAGGTCAAATTTGAACTCAAGTCTTCTTGACTTCAGGTCTGGTGCTCTATCCACTGCCCCAACATCAGTCCTGCTCATGATAAAAATTTGCCCCAAAACTCTGTTTTTCAGAGTGTATGTTTATCTCAAACCAGTTGTATAAAAGGAGAAATTGGATAAATAATAATTCTAAGTGAGGGATAGGTACTTAGAGTCAAGAAGGCCTGAGTGCTAATCCTGCCTATGTCACATACTGGTTGTGTGGCCGTGGGTAAGTCATTTTAACCTTTCAGTGCTCCAGACAACTCTCAAAGATTGTAAGTTGCTATAAAGGCTCCAGACTGCATTAACGGAGGAAATTGCCTCACCCAAAGTTCTCTGCACTAATTAAATCATAGATCTAATTTTTAAAAAAATCCTAGACTCGTCACCAGAATTTTAGCATGTTTCTAGATATTTCTGTTCTTGCTAATGTAGACAAGACTATGCCAAACAAATGTTTTCAAGGTTCCAGCCTTTGTTCTAGATGGGATCTTAGCTCGCCACATGATTTTTGTGCCCCTCCAACCCAACAGCTTTTGCTGAACATAGTACTCTATAGTTTGCAACATACTTTTGTGTACTATCTTACAAGAACCCAGGAAGGCAGCTGGGGCAAGGATTAGCATTCTTGCTGACAAACAGGGAAGCCTCAGAGGCTGGCCTCAATTTATACAGTGAGTTAGTGTTAGGTGTGGCCCCACAAACAGTCAACAGAGGAAGACCCTGGAAGGCCACTAGATGAGACTCGCTTTTTCCACTCTTTCTTCTGCCCCATACTCCATTTTTTATTTTTAAGCTCAGTATTTCCCTATGGACTTTTCCATGAAACCAGGAAGTCATTTTCCCTAAGAAAACCTTTGGGACTGACTGAGCCCTCAGGACGGAACTAGGAAAAATGAAGAAGTCAGCAATATTTGTCTTTTGATCCCTCTTTCCCATCCTTTCCCAATGCTCTTGGCAGCAATCCCTCTCCCCCTCCAGCTCCTTCCTGTCTTTTTTCCTTTTCCTGCCTCAGCAACTCTTAGAAAAAGGACTTGACAGGCTTATTCCATCTCAGTCCACATTCCACTTACTGCTTACCTGGTGCCACTGGGGATGAGAGACCAGAGTCTCTAATTTCAAAGCTTTATGATATCAGAGGATTTAGAGCTGGAAAATACCATAGAGACTGGCTAACCTAACACACCCTCCCATTTTTAGAAAGGAAGTTAGGTGGCACAGTGGATAGAACAACTGGCCTGGAGTTGAGAAGACCTGAGTTCAAATCCTACCTCAGATACTTACTTGTTGCGTGATGAGGGGCAAGTCACTCAACTTCTGTTTGCCTCAGTTTCCCCACCCATACAATGTAAAAAAATGTAAAAGTGTAAAAACCTATCTCCCAGGGCTGTTGTGAGGATCAAATGAGACAATATTTGTAAACTGCTTAGCACACTGGCTGCTTACATGGTGTATATGTGTTATTTAGTCATGTCTGACTCTTCATGACCCCATTTGGGGCTTTCTTGGCAGAGATACTGGAGTGGTTTGCCATTTCCTTCTCCAGCTCATTTTACAGATGAGGAAACTGAGGCAAACTGGGTGAAGTGATTTACCCAGGGTCACACAGCTAGGAAGTGTCTGAAGTCAGATTTGAACTCAAGAAGATGAGTCTTCCTGATTCAAAGCCCAGTGCTCTATCCACCGTACCACCTGCCTGTCCCTTGGCACACATAGTGGTGGTGGGTTGGTGATGGCTATTGTCTTTCATTCTTGAAGGACCAAAGTGACATCACTATGTTAAAGTCAAGGTACAGTGTGTCCAGCTGTGGCTGATCAGACCCATATGAGCTCAGAATGCTCTACCCTAGGCACAAATAGGCCATGTGAACATTTGGGATGGATTCTCTAAATTTGTTTTTTTTGAGCTACTTCAATTCCACTTTGCTCATAGAGAACCCAGCCTCTTCTCTGATATGGGCACACCACGCTGGGCAGTCCTGTGCCAGGTCTCCCAAGTCATGCAATCAATCCCAAAGTTCTTAAGAGACACCCCGAGAGTGTCCTTGAATTGCTTTTTCTGACTACCATATGAGTGCTTACCCTATGTGAATTCTCTGTAAAGTAGTCTTTTAGGCAAGCAAGCATTTGGCATTTAAATAACATGGCCAGCACGTCGGAGTTGCCCTCCCTACAATAGAATTTAAGTATTTAATAAGCCCTCTTATTTTATTATGAAAACACAGAGGCCTATAGAAGCTAAAAGAGTCATAGCACTGAGAGGCCATTCTAGTCCAACCCCCTTATTTTATAGATGAGGAACACGACGCCCAGAGATATTAAGTGAGAGGACAAACAGGTAGTGTCAGAGATAGGATCTGAACTCGGATCCTCCAACTTGAGAATAAATGTTCTTTCCTTCATACAAGATGTGAAAGGACTTCAGTGGAAGTGAAGCTGCCCTAATTGCAGCATAAATTAATCAATGCTCTCCTCGGCCCTCTAGATCCAGCCAGCCCCAGGCATGTCACTATATTTCATCCTGTCTTGTCCACCAAGGTACCAGGATCTAGCCATCCTGGGCATCTTGGCATCTGTCCTCCCACTCTGCTCTCCATCCACCTTTGGTTCAGGGAACAAAACCTAGTGGTCTTCATCACTGCTACTCGAAAGAACATGACAACCTACTGCGGTATGAATCTAATCACAGTCCCTGTGACTGCCCAAACCAAAGGTTCACCGGCAGCTGCCATTCCATGATAGGTACCTGGTATCTCCCTAGTAGAATGTAAGCTCCTTGAGGGCAGGAACATCACATTTTTGTCTTTGTAGTCCCAGTACCTGACCCAAGTAATAAATTACCTGTTGACTGATTGGTTGCCTTGCTAGAGGCCACATAGGTAGAAGTGCCAAGATTCAAATCCAGACCTTCCATGAACCTGACAATGTTGAGTATGTGCTGAGAGGAAGGAGGAGGGCGAGGTGGGTATAAGACAGATGCCCAAATGACAGCTTCCTGGAAGATATTTTCAAGACAGATCCCCAAATCCCCAGCTAGTCTCTTGTGATCTTAATTTGTGGCTTTGTCTGATCAGACTTGTTTCCCTCCGTGTATTCCTCAGGCTGTTTATTTGGGTAAGGGATATTCTCCTGGCTTTCATGTCTGAGTGGTTTCCTCCTGCGTTCAGGACCCTGTGAGGTCTTCTGCAGCACTCAAGGGTTTAAGGGGAGGGATGTTATTTTATCCCATGTATAGGCAGCAGTTTGGGGGAAGAGGCAAAGAAGGCCGTTGGCTATGCCCACAGCCATTCTGCAAAAGCGGCAGAAAGCCCCATAGATCTTGCTAAAACTTTCCGCAGATTTCCTTTGACTTTGGCTAATAAGATTTTTCCTCCAGAAGGAACTTTCCATTGTTTGTTTTAAAAGTGAAATGGGCATTTTTTCCAACCACAGAGATGATGCTAAAGGAGCCTGTAATTTCTAAGGATCCAAGACTACAACTTAAAAATAACAAGAGAAGGAAAACGACTTTCTAATTAAAACTGGTCTCTTTCTCCTCTATCTTTGTCTCGTTTTTCCATCTTAGGCTATCAGACATCTCTTTTCTTCCTCTTTTTACTCTAGTTTTCAATTCTTTCTCCTTCTGTAACTTTCACAGCTAAAGAAAGAGGCAACAGGCCCGGTTATCAGGCTAAGGTTACAATGGAGCTAACTGGCTCTGGTCCCTGGTAAGGGTACAGTGAACTGATGTTGGTCCTGGAATCTGAAAGCCCACATTTTCTAGGCCATTAAGGCTGAAAACCTGTCCCCACCAGGTCTTGATACTGTCAAAGAATTTACAAAGGACTGGTGAGCTGAGTTGGATTTGGCACCCAAGCTCATTACTGGTCCTTATTTCAACTTCCCGCCTTTGCAGCCCTTGGCTGGAAAGTTTATGAGGACTGGCTTATTCTTGGGCACTTATGCTGCCAAGAAGATTGGAACCAGGGAGTCTGTAAGTGCAAGCTTTTTTGTACCTTGGAGTAATTATATCTGAGTTACGGGAGGTTTGTGGTAAAAGTGGCTCTTGTTTCCAATGGCCTGACTCTCTTTCCATCTGTAGACCTACATTTCTAGTCATTGCTACTATGAAGTAGATGAACGCATGCCAGTCCATAATCCAATATGGAATTGCCTTTCTCCTTTGGTCTCCTCTTTGGAAATGAGTGGATTTTTTTTAACATGGCAGTAGCACATTTCCCCTTAATGATTATGAAGAATTGGACATAGAGCAAGGAATCATGTGGGATGTAATAAAATGAGAATGGGACAGAGAGGCAAGAAACCTGAGTCCAAATACTAGCTCTAGCATTTATCAATTGTGGGACTTTGGGCAAGTCACATTAGTTGGCTCAGCCTAATTTCTGTCCTCTTTAAAATGGGAATAACAATACTTTTGGGTTTTTTTTTGTTTTTTTGCTTTTTGGAGGGCATTTGGGGTTAAGTGATTTGCCCAAGGTCACACGGCTAGTAAGTGCTAAGTGTCTGAGGGTGGATTTGAATTCAGGTCCTCCTGACTCCAGGACCTGTGCTCTATTCACTACACCACCTAGCCACCCCAATAACAATACTTTTGCTACCTACATCACAGGGCTTTTCAGAGGAAAGCATTCTGACAATGTGAAAGTACTACACGAATGCAAGAAATTTTTACTCTATTTCCCTTAAATAATTACAAAAATGAAAATAGAATAAGAAGCAGTATGATGTAGTGGAAAGAGTACTGCTTAGGAGATCTGAATTCTAATAGGTCGTATGACCTTGGGCAAATGACTTCCCCATTTCTGGGCCTCTGTTTTTCTCATTTGTAAAATGAACAGACTAAACACACTGATCTTTTAGGTCCTTTCCATGATGACAAAGTGGGGAGGAAGCAAAGCTCTGAGGGACCTTTCTGAGTTTGTGTAATCAGAGGACTGATCATCTTAAAATAAGGGGCAGGCAGCATGGACTAATGGAAAAAGCAATGGGTGGAATGAGACCCAGGCACTCCCAGATCCTTGATCTGTGGGTGGATTTGTTCTACTTGACTATGTCTATTTGTTACGAGGAGGAACTTCTATTTAGGGGTAGAGGAATCATTTAATGGGCACTAAGAAAGGCAGAGGAAAAGGAAAGGAAAGAAAGAAAGAAAGAAAGAAAGAAAGAAAGAAAGAAAGAAAGAAAGAAAGAAAAAAGAAAGAAAGAAAGAAAGAAAAAAGAAGGAAAGAAAGAAGGAAGGAAGGAAGGAAGGAAGAAAGAAAGAAAGAAAGGAAGGAAGAAAGAAAGAAAACAAAGAAGGGAGGGAAGAAAAGAGAGAGGGAAGGAAGACAGGAAGAAGGAAGAAAGGAGGAAAAAGAAAGAAAGATAAAAGGGAGGGAGAGATGCAGATGCAGAGAGAAAGGAAGGAAGAGAAAGAAAGAGATACAGAAAGGAAGGAAGGAAGGAGGGAAGAGAGAAAGAAAAAAGAAATGAAGGAAGAAAGGAAGGAAGGAGGGAAGGAAGGAGAAAAGGAAGGAGAGATGGAAAAAGAAAAGGAGGGAGGAAGAAAGAGAGGAAAGAAGAAAAAGAAAAGCACGAAAAAGGAAGAGAGGAAGAAAATAAGCATTTATTTAGCACATCCCATATACCAGGCACTATGCTAAGTATTTTTTACAAATATCATCTCATTTTATCCTAATAACAACCATGTGAGTCAGGTACTATTATTATTCCCATTTTATAGTTAAGGAAACCAAGGCAGATAGAAGTTAAGTGACTTGCCCAAGGTCACAGTGGTAGTAAGTATCTGAGGATGATTTTAAACTTGAATCTTCTTGACTCCAGGTTCTGTGCTCTATCTATTGTAATACCTCGCTGCCTCAAAGAAAGGAGGGGAAGAAGAAGAGGGAAAGGGAAAAGGAGAGAGGGGAGAAAGAGGAGAGAGAAGAGCATCAGTAAAACATTTCAAAGTACATTGAAGAAAAAACATTCAGAAATCTGCATGCTTTGGTACTTAAGCAGAAAAAATATACATATCTATCTGGGCTTTTGGATAAGGTCCCCAAAAGACCTTTGGACTCTTTGGTCTAGTTACGTTCCACTAAAAGTAAAGGGTACAAAACTGCCTTCAACAAGGCGAGAGGAGCTGCTGAACCAGGTGAGTCCCCAGCAGGCTTGCCCTGGGGTTTCATGATCCTTCTAGAGGGGCCTGGTTCAAAATGTCCCCCACACTGCCCCCTGTCCCCCCCCTCCCCCCTTACTGGGGAATAGAATAAAAAAGGCCATTGTCTCAGAGATGACTCTCACTACTAAGTCTCTCTTCCATTCCAGTTTCTGGAAAGGGTGCATCAAATGGTTCCCCTGTGGATCAATTCATCATCCCTGTTACTCTTTAGACATTCCCTAGTTGGGCTATTTTTTATTACACCCACATACTATTTTCTCTCTTTATTAGAATGAAAACTCTTGGAGGACAAGTGCTGTGTCACTTTTTATATTGGTATCCACAGCCCTTAGAATAATCACATGGTCAAAGCTGAAGAAATGTTTTTTCATTCATTCATTCCATTCAATCGTCTTATTTGGTGGCATTTTGTCCTGATTATTTTCCAAACCGGGTTCTTCTTTGCCCCTGAGCTCTCAAAACAAATGCAACACAAGAAGAAATCCTCTTCCAAAGGTGATCGTTGTATGAAAACTAAAACACAAACCCCCAAAAAGATTGGGGGGGAGGAGTTGTATCAGCAAGCACCCTAATATACCCAGGGTGGCGGCTGGCACACGTTCTTAGATCTGCTTTTCTAAAGGAAAGCAACTCAAAATGGGTTAACAATCTTACTTTAATCAATCAAACATATATCATTTACCTAGTTCAGGGGGAAAAGTCAACACCCTGAACTTCAGAGAATGCGAACACAAGTTACAAGCAAACAAAGAAACAGATCAGCAGACGGCTTCCAGCGTCTGACCATTACATCCATACCTATTCAGTTACCAGAGAAGGAAGCACCAATATCTGGGTTTTTCACAGCCGGGGGGCTCAACGGCTGCCCAGAGTCTCTTCTGGCCAAATCACACAACTCTTCTCAAAGTGAGCCCCAAAGCAGAACCTCACATCAGGGCGTATATATAGCCTTTTCCTGGATCAGAGAATGTCACAGCCCTCTTGACCCACTGCCCAATCACAAAGCTACAAGGCGAGGGAATTCCTGAAAAACAAGGCTCTCCCCACAGGCTCCACATGACCACATTCAGCCTATTAGGGGACAGAGTATACTTTCAAATCAGAGAAGGTTCTCAGAGTCACTTAAGCCACTTAAACAAAGGGCCCAGGGGCAGGGAAGAGCTTCAGATTCCCATAACAGAGGTAGAGGGGAGGAGGAGGCAGACAGAAAAGGGAGAGTTGAATTGTCTGGCTTTTGGTTATTACTGGCCATTGATGGGAAAATGGAAAGTAGAAAAAACAGTTGAAAAGATGTGGATTCGGACTTAGCTGAACACAGAGAAGTGGAGTAAATTCAATTCTTCAGCATGATTGCAGGCTCGAATGCCCTGGCTAATAGGCATCTGCTACAGACATCATCCTGGGACTGTTACAGGATCAGATTGTATATGAACTCATTGAGGGCAGGGACTGTTGGCACATAATAGGTACTTAATGAATGATTATTGATTGACTGGCTGATTATAGGATTTAGAGCAAGAAGGAGCCTTAGAGATCATGTTGTACAACCCCTTCATTTTGGAGAGAAGGGAACTGAGGCTCAGAGTGTGAAATGTCTGGCCCAAGATCGCAAGAGCTGAGTCTTGAACTCCAGTGCCTGACCTGTTTTAGAGACTTTCTCCAGAGTTTTACTTCAAAATAGGAAACAAATGTGAGAGTGAGAGACCTCTCTTCCTTTAATCTGTGTCTGTGTGATCCAGGACTGTATCTTCTGCTGAGAAGGAGCCCATTGAGCCACAGGTCACATCTTGGGAAAGCAGTCTTACAAAGCCAGAGCCCTTTCCACTGCGGCATCCATTTTTAAAGATTTAGAACACAATAATACTAGCCGTGTGACCTTGGGCAAATCACTTAACCCCAACTGCCCTTCCCTCCCCCCTCAAAAAAAAGGAAAAAAAAAGAACAATAAATTAGATTGCAGAAAGATAGCTAGATGGATAAATGGATGGATAGATATGTGGGTGGGTCAATAGATGAATAAATGGATGGATGATAGCTGGTTGGATAGCTAGATAGATGGATAAATTGATAGACAGAGAAATAAATGGATAGCAATAGATGACTAAATGGATAGATAGATTGATAAATGGATGGATGGATCAATGGATAGATAGAAAGATAGAGCATTTATTAAGCTTATGATCTGCCAATCACTGTTCTAAGTTCTACCAATACAAATAAAAGGAAACAAGATAGTCTCTGCCTTCAAGAAGCTTACATTCTAATAGGAGAATATCATAGATAAATGGATACTGGAAGGGGGGCAGTTCCCACAAAAGGAGACTACAGGAATTGGCCATGGCTTGATGGCCAAATGAAGCAAAAGGCCCACCTCTGGTGGCAGGATATGGGAGCTAAGAATGGAGTCCACATTTCTGGTGGGGTAGAGATGGCTGGAGAGTGGGGCCATAATACAACACTCCCAAGTCTGTGATCTGGAATTTAATCCTTTTTGCATAGCTCAGAAGGCATTTTGGAGCTTTACCATGACCTGTCATTAGGAACATAGATACTTGTCTGGTGGTTTCATTGACAACTGGTTCAGGGAAAATTCTAGGAGAGAAGATGGGCATAGAAGAATTCATTGACACTTTCCTAGCAATGATCCTTGTGTTATCAGAGGTAAATCTCTGTTCAACCTGGCCACTGGGCTGCAATAGCCTGGAGACAGAAGAACTTGTCCTTTCAGAGGGAAGAAGGAGCAATGATTCAGCTCCACTCCCAGGTAAGATCCCCTTTGGCTATGTTCTTAGGAATCAGAAGAGGATAATCCACCGGAAGGAAACTTCAAAGTCATCTATGCCAACTGACTCCTTTTACAGATGAGGGAATTAGCCTAGAGAGTCTGTGATACAGGCAAAAAGAAAGACTAAGATAATTAGAAGGAAGTAGAAACCAAGATGGTAGATTTTGAATTGGAAAGGAGCTCAGGGGTCAAGTCAAAATCATTCATTTCATAGATAAGGAAAGAATTAAAAAATTTAGAACTGGAAAGGACCTAAGAGATCATCTTGTTCAGCCAAGTTGTGGGAACTATAATTGCCCAGTCTGCAAGAAAAACCACGGAGGCGGAGCTCTGAGCCAATGGCATTTGATTAAAGGGTCCATGGTCCTCTCTAATGAAGGGAGTCTCAGATCTCCCTCACAATGTGATATTCCCTTTTCTTCCAGGGCTTTATTTTCATAAGCTTGATACCAGATTTGGTACTTGAACACTCTAGAGGGGCTGTACAAGGTACAAAATCCCATTGGTTGATAGACCTTGCTGTGCAGATCAAAAATGATGCATCTACTAGAAATGGTGGAGAGCATAGGTTGGGAAAATCATGGGGCATCTCCACCGACTAAGTGGTCATAAGATGGTCACCTCCTCTTATTGAACAAGAGAGAGTGGTCCAGAAGTACAAAAATAAGTTAGGAAACTTACCATGTAATTGAGTCACCTCCACCATGCTAGGTTTGGTCACCATAACAAGGAAAAGCAAGGCTAGAGGGCTGCTAGTTAGCTTCCTATGATTAAGCAAGTACTATCTGTAGTTCACAGCTTGGAGGCCTAATATGTAGAACTTATAATCACTACCTTTATGGGATCATTTCAAAGTGATTAATACTGATTGGGATAGAGTAGGAGTCCAAATGAATCATATCTCACAGTATGCTGACAACCAGCTCTCTGGAGCCCATTCAAACTGATTCCATCAGATCACTGAATCCTACTCTCTCTTTTTACACATGAGGAAACTAATACCTGGAGATATAAAATGACTCAAAATATTTGGAACGCATATTCAAAAGAATTTAAAAGAAAAAACCAATGAATGTTGAAAATTACTTCTATATGCAATTGGGAAAAATAAAATACTAAATAATTTGGATAATAGATAAATGGATAGAGATAGATATGATAGATAAGTGGGTGGATAGCGATAGAAAGATAGATAGATAGATAGATAGATAGATAGATAGATAGATAGATAGATGATAGATAGATGATAGATAGATGATAGATGGATAGATAGATAGATAGATAGATGATAGATAGATTAGATAGATAGATAGATGATAGATAGATGATAGATAGATAGATGATAGATTAGATAGATAGATTAGATAGATAGATAGATGATAGATAGATAGATAGATAGATAGATAGATGATAGCTGGATGGATGGATGGATGGATGGATGGATGGATGGATGGATGGCTACACAGGCCATAAATGGCAGAGTCAAGTTTCAAACTCAGGTCAACTGACTCCAATTTCAGGATGATTTCTATTACACTATGAAGTTCTATTTAATGAGAAAATCATTGGTGTTTTGTCTTCCTATTCCAAGAACATGCAAAAATGCTACTGTTATTCTGAATAGCAACACTTAGCTACTTTCAAGAACCATTGCAGCATCGGCAGTTAGTGAGCAGTGTGGTGTAGAGGTGAGAGCACAGGATTCAGTTTAGGAGACTCTCACTTTCTAGACTTTAACTAGCTGTGTGACTTAGAGCTGACCTTGTTAGTAGGATGAGAGCCAAGTTCTCACTCATCTCCCAATCCAGGGTCTGTCTACAAGTGAAAAGATTTGCAATTAATACTTCCTTTGTAGTTTTCACTCTCCATATATCCTCAGCATAGTGTCTGGCATTCAATAAGTGCTTAATAAACATTTGGTGATGGATTTTCTGCATTGGGTTGTCCCTCCTTTCCTCCTCTCTCTCCAACTCCATTCTCCCCAGCAAAAGTGGCTTTTCTTCCTCTCAGAATCAGAGCGATTAGAGGGCAATGGTGTGGGGAGAGTTGTGGGTGGGGTTGGATTGGACCCCACCCTAAGGAGAATGCTCAGTGGCTGGCCAGTGCTCTAGCCACATCGTATTCATATAACAGATTTTGTGAATTGGAGGGGGAAAGAGAGTAAGCATTTGTTTAGGACTGATTATGTGCTGGGTGCTCTACAAATATCATCTCATTTTGTCTTCACAACAACTCTGCAAGGTAGGTGCTGTTATTATACCCATTTTTACAAATGAGGAAACTGAGGCAGAATGAAGTTAAATGACTTGCCCAGGGTAAAACAGCTAGAATGTCTGAAACTATATCTGAACTCATATCTTTTATCTTCCTCATCACCCAGGGACCACAGAAACCCTACCTGAAAGGCCAAGCCTTACCTAAAAGGAATCCCTATTGTAACATGCCTAAGTAGTCTGGTTCTTTTAAAAAGCCTCTGAGGAAGAGGCATTTACCACCTCTCAGAGCATCTCTTTCTACTTTGAGGCAGTTCTCGTTGTTTATCCTGATGTAGAATGCCCCCCCAAACCCCACAACACAATAGAGTTATTGTTGTTTGTCCTTCATTCTCAAAGAGGACCATGACATCAGGAAGATGATGCCAGGACTTGCAAATGAATTGGATTTAAGTGAGGGAGGGCTGTGCAAGGTCACTGGCCTCACTTTCACCTCAGAGTCATCTGGGTCCAGAGGTAAGATATAGATCAGGATGACTGGAGATAGCCCATGGATAGAGGACCAGACCCAGAGCCAAGAAGATTCATCTCATTAGTTCAAATCTGACCTCAGACACTTACTAGGTGTGTGACCCTGAGCAAGTCACTTAACTCTGTTTATCTCAGTTTCCTCATCTGTAAAAATGAGCTAGAGAAGGAAATGGCAAACCAGTCCAGTATTGTTGCCAAGAAAACCCCCAATAGGGTCACAAAGAGTTGGGCACAACTCAGCAACAACAACGACAAATGTATCAACAGAGATCTTGGAGAAGTTTTGTCTGGATTCCCAACTACAAAAGAATATCTGAACCGGACCTCAGAAGTTATCTAGTCTAATTCCTACATGAAGCAAGAATTTCTTTTTGCAATATCTCCTGTAAGGGCTCATCTAATCTCTTCTTGAAGACCTGCACTGATAAACCCACTCTCTCCAAAGATAGATCATTTTCTTTTTGGTCAGCTGTAATTGTTAGCAATCTTTTCCTTACACGTAGCTAAATTCCTTTTCTCTGGAACTCCAAAATTGCTCTCATTTCTCCCCTCTGAGACCAAGAAGGACAAGTCTTACCCATCCTCCATGCAACATCCTTTGAACACAGCTTTCACGTCCTTCCTCAGTCTTTTCTTTCCAATTCCTTCAAGAAATCCCCAAGAGGTCTTGGCTTTTTGAACCAACCCTCCTAGGTCTCCTTTCCCGTTTGGAGGTAATATCCTATTGAACTTAGCAGCTACAATTCTTTTTTTTTCCTTTCTGGAGGGGGGGAGGTAGGGCAATTGGGGTTAAGTGACTTGCCCAAGGTCACACAGCTAGTTTTTTGTGTTAAGTATCTGAGGTCAGATTTGAACTCAGGTCCTCCTGACTTCAGGGCTGGTGCTCTATTCACTGTGCCACCTAGCCACCCCAGCCACAGTTCTTTTCAACTCAAGCATAGCATTTTGAGACATTTCCACATCAAATCACTAAAAGGATCACAGGGCAGGATTAAGCTTAGAGAGGCAATGTGGCATAGGGGATAGGGCACTAGACCAGGAATCAAGAAAGACCTGGGCTTCAAACCTGCCTTATACATTTACTAGCTGTTTGAATTTTGGAAATCATTTAACTTAATGAGACTTGATTTTTTCATTTTAAAATTAGAATCATACTAGAACCCAAATCAAAGGGAAGACTTTAGTGAGATGCTGGTAATTAAAGCACTTTGAAAATCTTAAAATATGGGGTATTAGAGTCTAACTCCTTCATTTTTAGAAAACCAAAATGGCAGATTTAAAAATCTCAATGAGAAGAGATTCACCCTGGCTCTAATTGGAGAGAAATCAAGAAGGAATAACTGCAAACAATTGAGGGTTTTTTCCCCCCACATGGAAATAAACAGAGGAGGCTGCTTTGGGTAAGTTCGAATTCACACATTAACAATAATAACATGTTGCTGAGTCATTTTTTAGTCATGTCCAACTCTTCATGACCCCATTTGGGGTTTTCTTGGCAGAGATACTGGAGTAGTTTGCCATTTCCTTCTCCAGCTCATTTTACAGATAAGGAAACTGAGGCAAACAGGGTAAAGTGACTTGCCCAGGGTCACACAGCTAATAAGTGTCTGATGTCAGATTTGAACTCAGAAAGATGAGTCTTCCTGGCTGCAGATCCAGCACTCTGTGCACTGTGCTATCTAGCACAAAAGAAATAGTGCGCCACAATGAATGACTTTCAAAAATTCAGTACTTTTTCAGCAGCAAGGACCCGTTCTGAGCATAGGACTTGCCAATAGATATATTTTTTCAGTGGCGCTATTCCTGCACTATCAATATCAATGGCATGTTATTTCCACTGGGTAGGTGCCAGAGCTGAGTTTCTTTGGATTGTACATAATCCAAAGATTGTCAGTGATTGTGGGGAGTAGCAAAATGCAGATTATGAGGAAGAAGAAAGAACTTGGTTATATGCATATTGGCTTCCCACAGGGCTAGCACAATCTGCCTCTCTTTTCTATTTATTAGAGGAGTGACAACTTCAGGGCCAGAAAGACCCCAGAAACTTTTGTGAAAGTGATAGAAATTTTACCTCTTAGGTCATAAGAGAAGCTCTATGGTAGGAGGAGGAGTTTGGTAGTTAATGCCTGTTGAGGAAATGATCTACCAATGCAAACCAGCACCTGTTCTTCAACTTGTAATCTTCAAGAGTTGTATGTATTGGGGTGGGGGTGGGGGGTGGCAGGTAAGTCACTTAGCAGATAGAGCACTGGCCATAAATCAGGAGGACCTGAGTTCAAATTCAGCCTCAGACACTAGCTATATGACCCAGGGCAAGTCACTTTACCCCTATTGCCTCAACAACATCAAAAAAGTTGTATATTTCTTGAAGGGAGAGGAAGCTGGGGTGACTGAGATGTTAATTGACTTAGTCACACCGATATATGGCAGAGGCAGGGCTTGAACTTGAGTCTTCATCACTAGGAGCTCTCTGACATTGATCTCTAGTTATCCAATATCAAGGTTTTTCTCTGAGGCTATGAATCATAGGAATGATTTTTTTTCTCCACTCATATCCTCATTTCTTCATCATAGGATTTATTGCTTGAAGAGACCTCCCTGATCCTTCATGTTACAATTAATATCCAGCAGAAAAACAAACACTTTCACATGAAAGTTCACACTTCCAATATAGATCCAGAACTCCTTTCAGGACTCTTCATTGATCGGAGACCCCTCTCTGAGGGTATATTTATTTGGCCTGGGACAGAAGCAAGAGTGCTGAATTGAAGTCCAAGGACAGGAGTTCAGGTCCTTACTCTACCATTTTCTAAGTGTATGACAGGGCTGGGAACTTTCTCTTTCGGAGTGTCAGATTCCTCATCTATAAAATAACGGGGCTGGGCTAGATGCTCCCTAAGGTCTCTTGCAGTTCTAAATCTTAGGGTCATTGGTTTCCATTCCCACCTGACCATTTTCATTTTCCCTTAAATGAACTCATAAAACTCAGCAAACTTTATGATGGGTTCTCTCCCCCTGGGAAGGTCAATGAAGAGGAAACCATTTGTTTGCTTTAAATAGGCCCTTGGACAAATCACTTCGCCTTTGAGTGAAGAAATCTCAAAGTAAGATCAGCTCTTGGACATGTCACTTCCCCTCCATGAGCCTCAGTAATAAAAGCTGAGATAAAGCTTCCTTATCTGTAAAATGGGTACTATTGTGACTGTACCATTTGCCTTACAGAGGTGTTGTGAGCAATACTTTGATAAATATGTGTCTCATTTATGCATGTATGTATACACGAACACTCCAAGTGCTATAAAATGTGAGCTATTCTCATGCAGATTTTCCATTTGCAGAGCAGACACAGATCTGCATTCAGAATTCAGTCATTTTCCTTTCTGCGGTAAGCAGGCTAGCTCCCCCCCGCTGCTAGGAGTAAAATAAGACCAGGTGGTTTCCACGGAAACTCTCAGGAGGTAGAGTTCTTCTTTCACCAAAGAAGTTGTCTTTGCCAAAAGAAATCTGAAATGGAATTTCTAAGTTCTGGATATATCTGCAAGGAGCTCAGATGCAGGACAACTCTGGCAGCATTTCAGAGATGGCATTTGCAGAATCCCAGAGTGGGAAAGGACCAAAAAAATACCTTCTAGCCCAGTCCCATACCTTTATAGAGCCATATCCCTGATGACTATCCTGCCTTCTTTAAAATACTTTCAAGTGATGGAGAGCTCACTACCTTTAGACTAGAGGCAGTTCATTATACTTGTATAAAACTAATTGTTAGGAAATTTTTCCTTATAGAGAGACAGCAGAGACTAGTCTCTGCAACTTTGACCCATTTTTTTTTCAATTCAACTCACCTATATCAAAAAGATCAAGCCTCATCTCTGTTCTTTCAATAAACATTCAGTGAGAGCCAGGCTCTGTGCTAGGCACTTGGGACATGGAGAAAAACCAATTCAATGTTTATTCTCAAGGATTTTCTAACTTCTCTTTGGCATTTAAAGACTTTCATAACCTGGCTGTAGCCAAACTGACCTTCTCATTGTCTCTCAAATAAGATACTCCATCTCTCACCTTGGCAGTAGCTGTCCTCAATCCCATCTCACTTTCTCTTCTTTGAAGCCTTAGTTACCTTCAAGGTTCAAAGCTGCCTTCTATAGGAAACTCTTTCCTGCTCCTCCTGCCAGCACCTCTCACCCTACCATACCCTGACACTACCTTATGTGTGTGTGTGTGTGTGTGTCTGTGTATATAGACACACACATATATACATACACACATATACACATATATTATATATATTTCATTTTTGTCTTCGTATCTTCAGAGTCTGGCACAGTACTTAGCATACCTTAGGTGTCTAATAAATGCTTGTTGGCTGATCGATTCTATTGTAAGAAATAATATGAACTTCTTATTTTGGTTCAGTTGTTTTTCAGTTGTGGCCAACTTTCTGTGATCCCATTTGGAGTTTTCTTGGCAGAGATACTGGAGTGGTCTGCCATTTCCTTCTCCAGTTCCTCTTACAGATGAGGAAACTGAGGCATTGTTATTTCATTCACAATGAATTCACTTCCCTGGGCCTCAGTTTCCTCATTTACAAAAATGCAGGGGTTGGACTAGGTGACCTCGAGGGTATCTTTTAACTCTACATCTGTGACAAAATGATATGATATGATATCTATCCCCAAATGGTATTTTACTCTTAACAGTAGGGGTGAGGTAGCCTGCTTACAGCAGAAAGGAAAATGAGCAAATTCTGAATGTGGATCTATTTCTAATCTGCACGTGTAAAATCTGCATGAAAATAGCTCATACTTTATAGATTACAATCTAGTAAAATGTAGACTATCTCTCCAGTAGAATGGTAGTAGGATGTGTGTGTGTGTGTGTGTGTGTGTGTGTGTGTGTGTGTGAGAGAGAGAGAGAGAGAGAGAGAGAGAGAGAGAGAGAGAGAGA
>CM053586.1:165885736-165979128 GCA_028646515.1 Pseudochirops corinnae
TTCTCCAACATTTATTATTTTCCTGTTTTGCCTTGTTAGCCATTCTGATAGGTGTGATGTGGTACCTCAGAGATGTTTTCTCTAATGAATAGTAATTTAGAGCATTTTTAAAATATGACTATAGATAGCTTTAATTTCTGAGGCCTTTCTTGATTGCCCCACTGACACATAGCTATATCGCTATTAGCTTTGCTTAAGTTTTTTTTTCAGTGTTGCAAGATGGGACTCGCTGGGTTGGATGGATAGTGATACATTCAGAAATGACTGTGATAGCATTTACTGTATGTCAGGCACTGTGCTCAATGCTGTCTCATTTGATAATATTTAATAGTAATAAAGAAAGCAGGAAGGAAAGAAGAAAGGAAGGACACAAAGCAGGAAGGGGAAAAAGTAATGGAAAGAGGACTAGATTTGGAGTCAGAAGACTCCAGTTCAAATCCTGGCTTTGTTTCTGTGCTACTTTAAACCCATGATTCTTAACCTGGGGGCCACGGACTCCCAAGGGGTTTTTGGATAGATTTCAAGGGTGCTCTGTGATATTGCATGGGAAAAAAATTTACATCTTTATTGTCACCAACCTTTAACTGGAAATTTAGCTTTTCCTTCAATTATTTAAAAGAATTACTCTGAGAAGGCACACATAGACTTCACTAGAGTCCATGCCACAAAGAATATTAAAAACCCCTGCTTTAGACAATTCGGTTCACTTCAATCCAACAAATAATTCTTATGTACCTACTTTGTGCAAGGTAGTGGGCTAAGCGATGGTGTTCTAGGCTCATGGAACTAATTTCAGGGGTCAGAGAGATGATCAGGCTCTACTGTTACCGTTACAGTCTGTTACTGCCCATTCCCCTACATTTAGCAGCTAATGCTTTTTATATGGATAGCTATGGGCTAAACCTTCTGGCCCCTCCCATGAGGGGAGGGGAGAGGAGAGTGACTGAATGGTGAAAACAAAACCCAACACAACTAGAATGTCTTGTTGTTCAAGTCATTTTTAGTTTTGTCTGACTCTTTGTGACCCCATTTGGGGTTTTCTTGGCAAATACTGAAGTGGTTTGCCATTTCCTTCTCCACTTCATTTCACAGATGAAGAAACTGAGGCAAATAGGGTTAAGTGACTTGCCCAGGGCCTCACAGCTAGTAAGTGTCTGAGGCCAGATTTGAACTCATGAAGATGAATCTTCCTGACTTGGGGTCCAGCACTCTATTCACTGTCCCACCTAATTGTATTATAGTAGGTTTGTTGAAGACCATGAGTTATTACAGAGATGAGTAGCAGGTCTGGGATGGATAACGCTTGGAATTCTAATGCTACTCTTGGTTTGCTTGATCAGTAAATGGCATTTATTAAGTACCTACTCTGTGCCAGGCATTTGCTAAGCTTTAGGGATACAAAGAAAGGCAAAAAATAGTTCCTGTTTTCAAGGATCAAGACTGTGAAATCTATTGTGGGAGACAACTATGTAAAAACAACTTTTATACAGGAGACATTAAGAGTTGTTTCAGACGAAAGGCAGTAAGATTAAGATGGAATGGGAAGGTCTTCCCATAGAAGGTGAGATTTTAGCTGAGACTTGAGGGAAGCCAAGGAAGCCAGGAGGCAGAGATGAGGAGGGAGAGCCTTCCAAGCATGGAGGATAGGCAGTGGAAATGTAGAGTTGGGAGATGGAGTGTCAAGTTTGAGGAACAACAAGGCAGTTAGTGTCAGTGAATCACAAAGAACTTGGTCTTCCTCAAGCTTTTGTTACTCCAATACAAGTGCCTGCCATATCAGTATGAAGGTCGAAGGATGTCTTTGGTAGTAATGCACTTTGAGGCTGCACTGGTCGTACTCATGCAGTGAAAAATCCCACCACTGATGCAAGTTCTTATCAATTAGTCTCCCTACTTTTTAAGTGTTCATACAGATTTATGAATGCTAATTGGCTGAGTGCCTGAAATTGTAGAGACAGTCTTTTTGAAGGCTAATTGGCTGGAGCACTGAGCCTAGCCTGTGGACAATACTTTCTATATTCATGATTAGTCTCTGATCCTCAACAGCCTCAGATGTAGGTGCCTATTGTCTGGGGGAAAACCTATGATGGACTGGTTCTCATAATTAAGCTAAGAATGACATACAGTCCACGACATTGACAGGTGGCAGTTATTTATCTCGTCTCAGAGTGGACAGTCTGCTCAACATGGTTACTAATAAAGAGCCTGAGAACAACTTTGACAGAGTGACTGCTACTTTAGAGTGAGGAGGGCAAATCCTTTTTTTTTTTTTGCAGAAATTAGATGAAAAGAGAAAAAAAAAAACCTTATGCACTTTGACAAGCAAATTTATGAGGCTGCAAGTAGCTATGCTTCCAAGAAAACTAGTAACCTTTAACATGCAAGCCAAAAGAAAAAAAAAGGCTACGATAAACCATACTTAACACAAAAAGTTCCTTCTCCTTAGGAAAGGAGACTCCCAAAATGGGAGTTTCATTTTCCCAAAGTAGATAATAACTAATAATCAGCATAATAATAACAACAATATTTCAGGATTGAACCATCACAGCCTTACTTCGATGAAGTGGATGTATCTACTTCAGTACCACCTCAAACAGTGAGGTGGGTCATAGCAGTCAAAACAAGGCAATGACTGGTGAAAATAGACTGCCCAGGACAAATGTATATGCAAAGATAGGAGCAGAACAGTCTTTACCCTCAAAGAGCTTATATTCTATTAGGGGTACATGGGGTTGGGGTAGGATATAATATGTGCACATATAAATAAATGGAAAATATTCTCTGTCTATCTCTCTCTTTCACTTTCTCTGCCTGTCTGTCCATTTCTGCCTGTCTATCTCTCTGTGTCTCTACCTGCCTGCCTGTCTCTCTTGGCCAGTCTATCTCTTTCTGTCTCTGCCTGTTTGTCTGTTTCTGCCTATCTCTCTCTGTTTCTGTCTAGCTTTCTGTCTCTGATTTCATTGGAGCAAAGAATTCACAGTGAGGCGAATCCCTCCACCAATAAAGATCAACTACTTCATAGCAACTTATTGAAATTTCATGGAATCCTAGAGTTAAGTGACTTGCCAGGATCACAGTCAGAATATGTCTGAGGTGAGACATGAACACAGATATTTCTGACTCTGAGACCAACTTGATTCACTTCGCTCTTCATATTAATGACACTATTGGGGATAGATCAGAAATATTTGAGAATTGATGAAACTCTCTTTTACAAAAGATATGGGGTGGAGCCAAGAGGGTAGATTAGAGGCAGCAAGTCAGCCCAACTTCCAATGCTCCCCTCCAAACAACTTTAAAATCATGCTAAAATCAAATGTTGGACTGGTAGAGCCAATGAAAGGCAAGGATGAGACACTTTTCTGGCCTAAGAAAACTTAGGAGGTTCGCAGGAGAAGTCTGTGATACAAACATGGAGTCCTGTCCAGAGGGTGCAACTTTGAGAGCTCTCAGCCCAGGGACTGTAAGAGGGTCTGACAGCTGATCAGAAAAATTACAGGGGATCCATTGCTGGTATTGAATACAGCTGGCACTGATTGGCAACTCTATTGTTTATATACATTTCTGGGACATAGTTCCAGCACAGAGAAGAGATCTTGTGGTCAGTCACAAGGGAGCAGGGGCCCTGGCCACAGTTTTGGGGCCAAGAGGAGTGCAACTCTTTGTAGCTGTAGGGCAGCGGTTCTCAAGCTGTGGGTCGCAACCCCTTTGGGGAGTCGAACGACCCTTTCACAGGGGTCACAGGGGTCGCCTAAGACCATCAGAAAACACATATTTCCAATGATCTTAGGAACTGAGACACTGCTCCTCTATCTGTCTCCAGGCGGGTCTGCCCACATGCATATACGTCCACATACAGGTATTAAAGGGTTGTGGCATTAGAAAGGTTGAGAACCACTGCTGTAAGGGAACAGGGGACCTGATTGGGTCAAGCACACAGACCAGAAAAGCAGTGAACACACTTCTTCCCAAATCACACTACCTTGGAAGCACTGAAAACTTGCAGATCTCCAGAACTAGTTCTGAAAGCAGGAACAGGAAAAACCCAAAGCTTGAAACAGTGCCTTCCCACCCCCAGGTGAGCAGACATCTACTTTAAAATAAAGTTCAAGTCAAGAAGTAGCCTGGAAAAATGAGGAAACAAAGAAAAAAAATAACTTGATCATAAAAAGTTGCTACAGTAGCAGGGAAGACTAAGACCCAAACTCAGAAAAAGAAAATAACACAAAAACAGTTACAACCAAAGCCTCAAAGAAAAAATGCTAATTGGACATAAACCCAACAAGAATTCTTGGAAGAATTTAAAGAGAGAGAGAGAGTTAAGAATGGTAGGAAAAAATGGGGAAAAGAAATTATAATGATATAAGAAAATTACGAAGAGAATTAATAGCTTGGTAAAAGACTCATAAACAAATATTGAAGAAAGTAATATTTTAAAAAACAGAATTGACCCTAATAGTAAAAGAAGTACAAAAAGGAATTGAAGAAAAGAACTCCTTAAAAAGCAGAATTGGCTTAATGGAAAAGGAGGTACAAAATTCATTTAAGAAAAGAACTTAAAAACCAGAATTGACTAAATGGAAAAAGAGGTACAAAAATTCACTTAAGAAAATAATTCCTTAAAAATTAGAATTGGGCAAGTGGAAGTTAATGACTCAATGAGACATCAAGAAACAATAAAAAACAAAGTCAGAAGAAGGAAAAAAAAGAAAATGTGAAATATGTCATTGGAAAAACAACTGACACAGAAAATAGGTTGAGGAGAGATAATTTAAAAATTATTGGACTAAGAAAGTCATGATCAAAGAAAGAGCCTAGACATCATATTTCAAGAAATTATAAAGGAAAACTGCCCAGATATTTTAGATCCAGAGGGTAAAACAGAAGTTGAAAGAATATATAAATCACCTTCTGAAAGAAATCCCAAAAGGAAAACTTCCAGCAATACTATAGACAAATTTCCAAAGTCTTAGGTCAAGGAGACAATATTGCAAGTGTCATGGAGTAACAGCCAGGATTACAAAAGATTTAATAGGTTCCATGTTAAAGGAGTGGAGGGCTGAGAATATGACATTCCAGAAGGCAAAGGAGCTAGGATTACAACCAAAAATAATGTACCCAGCAAAACTGACCATCATCCTTCGGGGGGGAAGAAAATGAATATTTAGTGAAGTAGAGGAATTTCAAGTATTCTTGATGAAAAGATCAGAGCTGAATAGAAAATGTGACATTTAAACACAAGACTCAAGAGAAATATGAAAAGATAAACATGAAAGAGAAATCATAAGGATCTCAATAAGGTTAAACTCTTTATATTTCTATATGAGAAGATGATTCATGTAACTCCTAAAAACTTTATCATTATTAGGGTTGTTAAAAGGAGTTTGAACATAGACAGAGGGCATAGGTGTGAGTTGATTATGTTGGAATGATCTAAAAAAAATTGAAAGGCAAGAAAGAACAATGCATTGGAAGAAGGGGAAGGGAGAAGTAGAACAGGGAAATTTTTCTCACATAAAAGAGGTGGGCAAGAACTTATACAGTGGAGAGGGAAATGAGGCAGGCCATGTTTGAACTTTCCTCAGAATTTATTTAGAGAGAAAAGAATATACATAAGTATATATGTGTGTATATATGTTTGCATGCACACACACACTCAGGTGTGTATAGAAATTTATATTACCCAATAGGGAAGTAGGAGGGGAAGCAGAAAAGTGGGGGATGATAAAAGGAAGGACAGATTAAGGGAGGTAGTGGTTAGAAGCAAAATAGACTTGAAGAGGAATAGGATACAAAGAGAGAAAGAAGAAACAAAGAAAAATGAAATAGAGGGAAATACATAGTTAGTAATCATAATTATGAATCAGAATGGGATGAGTTCATCCATGAAACAAAAACAGATAGCAGAATTGATTAGAAAGCAGAATCCAACAATATGTTGTTGACAAGAGACGCACCTGACGCAGAAAGACACATATAAGAGTTAAAATAAAGAGCTGGAGCAGAATCCAATATGCTTCGGCGGAAGTAAATGGCAGGGGCAGCAATCATGATCTCAGACAAAGCAAGAGCAAAAATAGATCTACTTAAAAGAGATAATCGGGGAAACTACATTTTGCTAAAAGGTACCATAGACAATTGAAGTAATATTAAAATTTTTTACAATGAGTTTCTCTGATGAAGGTCTCATTTCTCAAATACTTTGAGAATTGAGTCAAATTTATAAAAAAATAAGAGTTATTCCCCAATTTGATAAATGGTCAAAGGATATAAATAGGCAGTTTGCAGAAGAAATCAAAACTATCTATAATCATATGAAAAAATGCTCTAAATCTCTATTGATTGGAGAAATGCAAATTAAAACAATTCTCAGGTACCACCCCTACCTTTCAGGAACGACAAATGCTGAAGGGGATGAGGGAAAATAGGTATATTAGTGAATTGTTGGTGGAGTAGTGACTTCGGGAGATGTATTTTTCTCATACCTGACCACTTAAAAATGAAGTTAGCTGTTCCCAGTCCTGGCAAAAATTTTTTCTCACCTTTGAATCTGGATTCTCACCATTCCATTTATTTCAGTTCTTTCAACTCATTGTGGCAGGAGTGAAGCACTGGTGATAGGTATTGACTCAAACATCTGATCCCAGTGACCTTGAGACTCTGACCTAAGTCCTTCTTCTTAAGAAAGCTCCTATTTCCCATTGAGAACTTCACAGAGGAAGTGAGACTTAGGATCAATAGATCATAAGATCATAGATTTAAAGTTTTAAGGGAACTTGGGGTTATCAGTTCTAAACCTTCCTTTTATATATGAAGAAAGAGACACAGAGAGGTTAAGTGATTAATCCAAGGTAACACAGGTAGTATCTGAACCCAGGTTTTCCAGACTCTAGGTTTAGTGCTCTATGCACTACACTACTAAGCCTTGAAGAGGTGAGGGAGGTCAAGGAGTTTCAGGCAGAGGCTGTCCATGGACAAAGACCAAGAGGCAGGAATCCATATATAGGCTTGGGGAGTAATGCACCATTCATATTCATTGGAGTGGAAGGTTCCTGCAGGGTAGCTCTGTGAGATAAATTTGGAGCAGCTGATTGGGGCCCTGTTGCAAATGACTTTCAGTAATAAAGTATCAAGTTTGGACTTATTTTGTAGACAATGGGAGGGCCATTAAAGGTCTTTGATATGAGAGAGATAAACTAGGGTATCAAGAACACTAATGTTTTGTGGTTATGGAATGTTGGCTTTATTTCTACCTCATATAACTAATTTTGGGGGCAAAACCGGAAAAACCCAAGTTATATACACCATCCTAAGTCAAGATTTTCATGAATTGTTCTTGTTTGGGTATGGGTTTGGATTTGTTTTTTTTTTGTAGGTCTCCCAAAGTTGCATAAATATATACAGGATATGGAACACCTCCATCAGGCACCTTAAGTGAGAAATGAAATCCCTAGGAATTTGTCAACATTGTGGTCCCTATGGGAGCAGTTATCAAACCTTGGAGTTTGGCTTTTATTTTTATGAGGTTGTCAGGTTTATTCAAAGTTTCTGTGGAGGGGAATAGATCTTTCTACCTATTTGGTGACTGAGAAGTCTTTCCTGCCTGTCCTTTCATTATAGGGCTTCTATTGAAAGGCTCTGGGTGGTCTCATACCATTCTCCGAATTATACTGAGACTTGTCTCAGTCACTGTGGTCCCATATGTCCACAGTAATGATAAGAGTGTGTCAGGCATTGAGTCTTTCCATTGTGGTTTGGTTCTGTTATGATTGCTATGAGTGGGATCATGTAACCAGGACCGGATGGCTCTTCCAGAAGTCTGAGTAAAAATAACTCTATGTAACCAATGAACCACTGGTAAGCACCACAGCTTTGGCCCATTGTTTGTAAAGGGTAGAATTTCAATGCTTACTTCCAGGGGTAGGAGGATCTCAAAATAATAAAGTTTAGGATTTTTTATTCCCGCCCCCCTCACCCCACCCAGAAAGGTTTCTCAAGCCTGCTGAGTCAGTATAATTGGGCAGATGACCTTGCAAGGGTAGGCCCCCTGGTGGGAATGCTCTTACTTTGGTTTCCTGAGGAAGGCAAGAATGAACTCAGTGGACCTGGTTGTTTCTTGGCCAATTCAATGTAACCATGGAGATGACACATCTGTTCCTCTTCCCTCCACTGGACCCTCCCTCCCTATCACAGTGGGAATCACAGCTATTTCAGCTACCTCCTGAGCAAGAAGCCTCAAAGTAATCTCAAATTTGGCATCTTCCCCCAAATGAACTATCTTTAAATCCTCCTGTTTATTTCATGATATATCCATCCCTTCATCTCCAGTCTTCCTGGATGAGTCTACCTTTTGGACTTCTGAACATACTTTCTCATAGTTCCTTTCTGTGATTAATCTTACCATGGGCCTGGAGCACTTAGTCCCATCAATCAATCAATATTTATCAGTCATCTGCTATGTGCCAGGCACTGTATTAAGTGCTGAGGAAACAAAAAGAGGCAAAAGTCAACCCCTGCCCTCAGGAAGCTCACACTTTAATGGGGGGAGACATGTAAACAATATACACCAAGCAAACTAATAGGAAACAATTAACATTAGAATTAAGAGGGGTAGGGGAAGGCTTCCTGTAGAAGGTGACATGAGTTAGAGCTTAGTGAAAGCCAGGGAGATCAGTATCTTGACCCATGGTTTTGCTTTAATTGATTACTCTTGTTTTCAGGAAACATCCTTGATTTGGGTTTTTTTGCTATCTTGTAACAGAAAATTAAATTATGAGCCAAATGTCTATAGTTGATGTTCTGTTAATTGGTGAACAATTCCACAAATCTGATGAGTAAAAAACTTTACCTGACTTATTTTCTTCCTCTTACACTCTTAATTGAGGTTTTTCCCAAAGCTTCGTGTTCAGATGGTTAATTTACTTTCTTTGTGTTCACTCTTAATTCAATGTAAAGAGCCTGTGATATTCCTCCTGCTGGATGCTCTCCTTTGTCTAAAGATTAAGGTAAAAACTCATCTTGGCATTCAAAACCCTCTGAGCATTCTAGTCCAAACCTGCATTTCTAATTTTTTTATCTCCTATCATTTTCCCTTTTGTGTCCTATCAACTTTGGGTTCAAATCTTGCCTTTGAGATTTACCATCTGGGTGACCATGGAAAAATCATTTAAACTTTCTGGACTTCAGTTTTCTCATCTGTAAAATGAGAGAGTTGGCCTCTAATGTTCACTCCATTCCAGCATTTAATCTATGACCTAGCCACAGCTAGGTGGCTTAACCTCTGTGAGTAGAAATAGGAGCTGCCTCACTGGGGACTCAACTGGGACTGGCCAATTGGGCAACATAGCTTTCTTCCTTCCTTCCTTCCTTCCTTCCTTCCTTCCTTCCTTCCTTCTTTCCTTTTCTCTTTTGTTTGTTTCTTTCTTCCTCCTTCCTTCCTTTTCTCTTTTGTTTGTTTGTTTCTTTCTTTTTCTTTCCTTCCTTCCTTCCTTCCTTTTCTCTTTTGTTTGTTTGTTTCTTTCTTCCTCCTCCCTTCCTTCCTTCCTTCCTTCCTTCCTTCCTTCCTTCCTTCCTTTTCTCTTTTATTTGTTTGTTTCTTTCTTCTTCCTTCCTTCCTTCCTTCCTTCCTTCCTTCCTCTCTCCCTCCCACTCTCCCTCTTCCTTTCTTTCTCTCTCTTCCCCCCATCCACATAGGGTATCATACCCTTACCTGTTGGTGATCTGGCCAAAGGAGAGTAAATTTTGATCTCTGAAGGGCCATGCCTTAAACCCAAATCACTCTGGCCCTCGTTGATTGGTCAACAATAGGTCCCAGACCAAGTTTCACTTCGTCATTGTTTGGGCCTCAATTGGCTCAAAGTGAATGTAAATAGCAACTGTTTCTGTTTTGGCCAGAAACTCGTAGGGTCTTTCCCTCCCACTTTTGTTTATTTTTGCTTAAGTCATAGGTTCCAGTGAAGCGGTAGTAGCATTGGGTACAATTTAGGTGGCACTGAATAAAAATTAGGGGGTGGTGGTAGCATAAAGAAAGAAAAGAAAAGAATAAAAATATGAAAAACCATTCGTACATGTTTCATCTGTTGTGTAACAGAATTAAAGTTGAAGTAATTACATTATTTTCCAAATAAACACACAAAAGACAAGTTATAACCAATATAACCAGAGGTCAAGTCCTCTGACAGGTCTTAACAAGCAAGTGTTGGGTGGCTAGGTGGTGTAGTGAATAGAACACTGGCCCTGGAGTCAGGAGGACCTGAATTCAAATCTGGCCTCAGATACTTAACACAAAAACTATCCATGTGACCTTGGGCAAGTCACTTAACTCCAATTGCCCTCCCAGAAGCAAAAAAAAAACCCAAACAAGCAAGTGTTGTCAGGTGAGTGTGTTGCCAGTCAGCTGGCTAGCATATTGCATGTTGTCAGGTAGTCCAGCATGCATCAGCAGGAATATGCAGGTGTAATGACTTGTTTACAATGCAATACCATATGGTTACATGACACAATATTACATCATCAAAATTTCAATGCAGGGAAAATCCCCACAAATTTACAATAAATTATTAAATTTAAGATGTATCATTTTAAATATCTTTTATTGTTTTTTGAAATGATACAAATTTCAAAAAAAATCATTAAAGGGTTAAAGAAAGTATATTTCCAGGGGAGTGCTGAGTAATTTTTTTTTTTAAAGGGGGTAGTAGGCCAAATAAGTTTGGGAATCTCTGAACTAGGTAAAGAGTCCATTCTCTGTCTCATTTCTTACCCAGCCTTTATCACTGAATGGGCATTGCCTCAGTCAAACTGAGACCTGTTAAAGACCCTGACTTAAAAGGGCCAAGGTCTTTACTGTATCCAGGGCCATCTCCAGTCATCCTGATCTATATCTCACCATTGAACCCGCATGGCTTCCGAGGAGAAAGTGAGACTGGTGACTTTGCAGAGTCCTTCCTCACTTAAATCCAATTCACCTGCATATCATGGCATCACCTCTCTGATGTTGAGGTCCTCTTTGAGAATAAAGGACAAACAAGCTATAGCTCCTGTCCTCACCCAAAGACTTGAACTCTCTTTTGTAACAAAGAAAAAGATGTAACCAAAGACAATCAGAGACTATGTAACAATGTGTGCAATATTTTGTTCCCATAGTCCCCCTCTTCTCTGCCAAAAGAAGAGGTGTATACTTAATTATTTGTTCTCATGGATCAAGATGGATAATTATATTTATTCAGAATTAAGCTTTGTCTAGGGGTTCTTTTTAAGTTGTATTAGTGTAGGCATTAAGTATACTATTCTAATGCTGCTCATTTCATTCTGTATCAGTTCATGCAAATCTTCTCATGTTTCTCTGAATTTGTCATTTAAATTAGTTAACTCACTCCATCAAGAGGAATTACCAACACTACTTATGACTTAGTAGTTCCATCCTCCATAGGTTCCAGCATTACAGGAACAACAGTTCACCAAAGAGGACAGTGGTGTTCCAGTATGAGAGTTTTTCCTGGTGAAAGGGTAAGTCCTCAGGGTCATTGTTTCTGGTCTGGACAGCAAATTGGCTGGTGACAAGGTAGGTAGGGAGTGAGAAGTCCCAAGAGTGCAGCTTTACTGATATGTTTTAATTCTGATTTTATTGTTTACTACCTTGTATGATTTTAGACAAGCCACTTAACTTCTGTTTGCCTCAGTTTCCTCAACCATAAAGTGGGGATAATAATAGCACATAGATACATCTCAGGGTTTTGATGAGGATCAAATGAAACAGTATTTGTAAAAAGTTTTAGCACACTGCCTGGCACATAGTGGACCTTATATAAATAGAAATGTTGCTCACCATCCTACTCCCACCAGATGATAAACCCATCATTGAATTAGGGGGATGTCTGCCCCAAGCACATGAAGACTTCCTCCACCAGAAAGGGCACATGGGAGCAATTTATTCCAACAGTCATGAAAGTGGCTGAAGTAGGTGTTGTGGTGTGCGTAGAGACACCAAGGTTATTCATTGCATCCTGAGCATCACCTGTCATCTTGACTTTTGTCCTGCCACTAAATTTTGATGACTCTGGAAGAGATAGTGAGGCTGACTACTTTGAGCAACTATGCTTCACTTAAATCCACTCTTGAGTTAAAACATTCTTCCATGATGTCATCGGTCCTCTTTGAAAAGGACTTCACCCAAGGACCAGATTCACAGCCTTGCAACAAACCCAACCCTATATCTGGGCCCCCCCCCTCCTTCTTTCCAGTGCTATGGAGATAGGTCCAGGCTGAAGAAATTTACCGAGGCCACAATAACTAGTTCCTTAGCAGCAAAATTCTGTGCCACAAAAGATCTCTGCTAGAGAGCTGATGAACAAAGAGGAAGGAGCAGGCCGTGGATCCGGGTTTGAAATAGAGCTCAATCCTACAACACCTGCCCTTCCCAACATAAGCCTTGGAGTCTCAAATTCCAAATGAGAGAAATCACTCCTGGCTTCTCTGAACTGCTGGGCCAGAGAACTAAGAAATGGGACAGGATATTATGGGATGAGAGTGTAGAAGGCACTTCTCACACTCCACTAAACCTGAGGGGAAGAGCCCAGCATCCACTTGCACTCACTCCTGTTACCCCAGAAGTCACTTGGGACAGAAACTGTGACTGGTGAATGATAAATTTCCCAGTGTAGGAGGAGGCTGAGAATTGAGGTTCAGTTTATAGGGAAACCACGATTAGAAGGGAAAGAGTCAGAAAGTGACTAATAGGGGGAAATAAGGGTAGAAAGACTGGAGTTACCAAAGAGCTTAGGAAGAAGAAAACTCAGAGACCTTGGACATAAGTAGATCAGTCAAGAGGGAGATCATTAACAGTGGAAGGAAATTTTTATATACAACCTTCAGAACTAATAAAGGAGTTTAGGCCTCTATGAATAAATACTGCAGAACAAAAGAATACAGTCCCACACTTGATGAGATGGAGGACCCTGTGAAGTTTGAGGAGAACATGGAATGACAGACCATTGTTCCTGAGTGGTTTAAAAGAGAAATGAGAATCATGAAATTTATGATTTTATGGCAGAATTTATGGCATGAAGAGCAAAAATAATTGGTAGAATAAAAAGAAATTTGACCATGTGATGGCAAATCTCACCAAAGAAACAAAAGTGAGGACAGTAGAGCAGGACTGCAAGTTCACAGAAGTGAAGGATGGTGTAAAAGATGAGAAGCAAAAAGCAATAACAAAAAAAAAAGTTTAATTTGTACCATTTATGCTATCTCCATGACTTTTCTTAAGTTTAGACAATCAACAAAACAGTAAATCAAGCTGTGATTTGCAGCATTTTCCATTTCTGAGGCATAAATGCTCACACTGAAAATTTAAGGCTCCATGAACCAATTCCAGCACATTCCTGTTTATTTTGCCAAGGAGAAAACTGAGCCTCACATAGTTGTGAAACATCTTCCCTCCCCTTTTTGGTATCATCAAGAAAACTTGGTAAATTTTTGTCTTTGAAAGCAATAGGGGAAGATGTACAGAATGTGTATTTGTGGCTTCATATATAGGTGTATGTATATGTATATCTCTCTGTGTATACACATACATATATTCATATACACACACACACAGAGTAAGCTTTTACTTAAAACTGAACTAAGGTGTTTGATATTGAAAGATCTCAAATTACTATTTTGCCTCATTATCACATTATAGTGTCATCTCAAAAATTTTTTTAAGCCTTTCATTCTCAGTTCTGCATGACTCCATTTGGGGTTTTCTTGGCAAACATACTGGAGTGGTTTGCCATTTCCTTCTCCAGTTCATTTTACACGTGAGAAAACTGAGGCAAACAGGGTTAAGTGACTTGCTCAGGGTCACAAAGCTAGTAAGTGTCTGAAGCCGGATTTGAATTCAGGTCTTCCTGACTTGAGGCCCTGCACTCTATCCACTGAGCCTCTAGCTGTCCTGTGTTCACAGTTATCTGTGAACTTTTTACATAACATTTTGAAGTTGGTAGACTACCATTTCAATTTTATTTTTGTAGAAAGAGACAATTCAAGTGAAGTTAATATGCATTTATTAAGTGCTTATTGTATGTCACATTCTGTGCTAAATATTGGGGATATAATAGAGGCAAAAATAAAGAAGGTACTTGCTTTCAAAGAGCTTATTTTCTAATAAGGCAAGACAAAACATAAAATGAAGATGAAAAGAAAGAGGCGGCAAAGGTACCCATGGAGACATGGTGGAGAAAGAAGTCCAGAGTCAGGAAAAGGGCCAAGAGAGTAATGAAGAAATAAACATGGTTGGCCCGGGGGCCCTTCTTAGAATGGAGATTCCTGGTGGGAAGGGGGGAACCTACATCCAGGGGTATTTAAAATACACTTTAAAGTGTGGTCTATTGCTTTTCAAAATAAGTTGTATGAGTCAAAATGCAGACTGTGGTTTTTAGAAATTTACATGATTAATAGTGAAACAGTTCAATAAATATAGAATGCCTACTCTGAACTAGGACAAATTGAGTTGTCAGGATAGGTTTCTAGTTGGAGAAATGAACTGGATAACAAGATTATTTCTATAATTGCTCACTTGCTTTCCCCTCCATGTTCAAATTATTGCTTCATAGACCCAATAAACAGATGTGCCTTAGCTATGCTTCCCGGCTTTGGGCCATCTGTAAATCTGCTCAGCATGCCATTTATGTCTTTAATGCAAGCCATTCACAGGAATGTTAAGCAGCACAGAACCAAACACAGAGCCTTGTGGCATTTCACTGGAGACTGACACTGATCTAGTAGTAAGAGCTCTTTGGATCTGACCATTCAACCAGTCTGAATCCATCTAACTGTACTATTCATCTCCCTCACATCTCTCCATCTTTGCCACAAAAAATGATATCACAAGAAACTTTCTGAATTGCTTTGTTAAAATTGAGGTACAGTCTATCTGCAGTATTCCTTTGATCTACCCATCTATCTGTCAAAAATGGAAATCAAATTATTCTGGTCATGACTTGTCCTTGCAAAAGCAATGCCAACTCTGTGATCAACAATTCCTATACTCTGGGTTCATTAACCATCTCTTTAATATTCCATTCTAAAATTGTGCCAGGAATTAAGGCCAAGCTTGCTGGCCTATAGTTTGTTGAATCCATTCTCTTAGCTTTTTTTCTGGAAAAATGAGGTATTTGTCCTTCTCTCAATCTGTAGAATTTCTCCACTTCTCAATGTTCTTTCAAAGATCATGACAGGGGCTCAGAAATCACATCTGTTAGTTCTCTTAGTAATGATTTCAATTATTTGACTGTTCTTTGCAAAGAGATGATAATTGAAACCAAAGGAGGAAAGGCAGACAGACAAACAGAGATAGAGACAGAAAGACAGACACACAGACAGAAAGAGATAGACAGAGAGACAGATAACAGAGACAGAGAGAGAGAGAGAGAATGAAGAGGAGAGGAGAGGAGAAAAACAGGAGAGGAGAGAAGGAGAAGAGAGGGAGTTAAAGCATTCTTCCCACCCCATCTACCCCTTCACTCCCTATGGATCTCAATTCTTTCTAGCAAGAAGACAGTGAGGATATTTGGTATACGTTGTATGGCCTCAAGCTGCAGTCCATCTGTCACAGGTCTAAACTATGAAAACTTTGCTCAAAGTAGATTGGACAGACTTTTCAAGAAAGAAATACAGTTATCTCTTCCACATAACAACTTTCCCCATTGCAGTTTTGATGTATTGTGGGTTGGCATAAGAAATTAAATGGGAATTTTGGGGGAGTTTTGAGGAAGCCACAGATGACATTTGAAGGCCATCAGATGACACAGAGCCTGTGACCAGATACTTAACCCAAATTTTACAATAAGATGCTGCCAACACCCAATAAAAGAAAAAGAAAAAATTCAGGCTTATTTTCTGGTATGAAGGGAGAACCAAAAATTTTTTGTGGATTTTCCAGATCACCCCTAGCCTCTGCAGTGTGGAAGGCATAACTGTAGTCATATTCAGCATAAGTCTATATTCAAGTCTTGTGGTCCCGGGATTCCGTTTTTCATTCTGCCTATTTGACTGATGGGAATACTGAGGCCATCTAGGAAAAATAATTCACTGAATAGTTGAATCATAAAGCTGAGAGATACTCTAAAGATTACCTGGTTCAATTCCCTATTTTATTGATGAAGAAACTGAGACCTAGAGAAGGGAAGAAACTTTTAGAGAATCTGTGAGTCATGTACTGTCAAGACCAAAAGGGTCCTTTTAAATTAAAAGTCCTTAACCATATTTGGGTCATGGACCCTTCTGTCAATCTGGTGAAACTAATGGACCTTTTCTTATAACGAAGTCTTCAAATACATAACATGTAATGCATAGAATTACAAAGAAAACCAGGTATATTGAAATAAAGGTATAATTTTTTCCCCTTCCAAGGTTATGGGCCATGGCTCGCTGATTAAGAACACCAGTTTTATATCACCTGGTCTAAGCTCCTCATCTTTTGGCTGAGGAAAATGATACCAGAATGCCCAAATGGGACAAGTGACTTGCCCATGAATACACACAAACACGTAGAACAGGGAAGCCTATACCTTACATGTTCTGATTCTGTCAGGTGCTCGTTCTACAAGAACCTCACACAGTATGGTACAGTGAAAAGACAGGTGGTGGTGTTTGCCTTCCTTTGTAAAGAGGACCAATGACACTGGATTTGAAGTCAATATTGTCCTGGATTCAAATGTCACCTTTACCACTTATGTGACCTTGGTAAAATCTGGGTTTCAATTTACTCATCTTCAAAATCGTTAAGGTTGGTCTGGATGATTTTTAAAGTCTTTCCCAGCTCTACAACTAAGATTTTAAGAATCTATTGTGTCAGAGCTCAGGACATCATGGTATTCTCCAGTAACAGAAAAAGAACCAGATGAATTTTCCTTAGTTTTCGGCATTGATTCACATTGATCAGCTAGAGAGTGGGGTTGGTAGAAACATGATAAAAAACATTCTGCTTTGAACATTAAACTTCATCAGAGGAAGACTAGAAACCGCTACGCTGTCTGCCAAGCCCAAATTATCATCTGACGGGAGAGAGAGGCCCTCCTTTGGTCACTCTCCACATTCCCAGAGGACTTTGTCAGACAATTATAAGAATCTAGCGATAATCTTCTTCTATTTACATCTTTCAGTCTCCATTTCCCAGTTTGTCCAGAACTTGCCCTCATTAAATACTCCAAGCACATGCCTTCCCTACGCATGCTGCCAACCCGGCTTTTCGGCACATGTGAGTGTCTCCGCTGCCTGATTCTATTACACGGATCAAAGTCACAGCTCATGGTGGGGTTTCTGTGTCAGCTTCCAAGGCATCAAAGGAAATAAGAAAGAGTCATCAGCTTGGGGAAGCAAAATGTCCCTGGTGGGTGGGAAGACTGGGCCAAGCCCTTTGTTGCAAGGAAGGTGACAATCCTAGGGCCAAGAAGGGTGTGATTCCAGAGAGCAGGTTGTGGTTAGCACCCATATGTCACAGCTAGTGGTCCACTGATTGTGTGATGTGGAGAAAATCTGGAGGCCAGGTCTGGTGTCAGTGTCACAATTGGTCTCATCTGGGAAGCTTAGAGCAGTTATTAGGGCTGGGAGTGAAAAGCTGTCTTTAAGATTATCTCCTGTTTAAAGTTCTTGGGGGTCAGCACTCATGAATCCCACCTTCCCCTTAATTCCTCTCCCCCAAGATATACTTTTACCTCCTCCAAGGGGGTTTTTCTTTTTCTTTTCTTTTTGTTTTTAGTAGGAAGAAGATAATGGAAATTATTGGTTAAATAGGTCCACAGTATTGCAAGAGTAAAAGATACAGTTGGATTGAAGTTTTCAGCATTATTTCCTTCAAAGAGAAATAACATGGCATGGTGAGTAAAGAGTTGCTCTCCGAAAAAGTTGAGTTCAAGTCTTACCTATAACAAATACTGTCTGGTGGACTCTTTTTGTTGTTCAGTCATTTTTCAGTCACGTCTGACTCTCTGTGACCCCATTTGGGGTTTTCTTGGCAAAGACATTGGAGTGGTTTGCTCTTTCCTTCTCCAGCTCATTTTACAGTTGAAGAAACTGAGGCAAAGAATGTTAAGTGACTTGCCCAGGGTCACACTGCTAGTAAGTGTCTGAGGCCAGATTGAACTCAAGAAAACAAGTCTTCCTGACTTCAGGTTTGGCACTCTATTCACTGTTCCACCTAGCTGCCTCCAATGTATGCTGGGTAGGTTATTTAACCTCCTAGTACCCTCAGACAACTCCCTATGACTAAGTTTCAGAAAAGGTACGGACCTACATTGGTAGAGAGAGTTTCCTCACCTGGGCATTTCTGGTATCAATGGAACTAAAGATGGAGGCCCTCCCTCTATTGCTATCATTCCTTTAAAAGACCGTCCATTCTACCTCTGAGCATAAATCCCAGAGATTAGAATTGGAATTTCACATACAAAAGGTTGTTTGAGACTTGGGGCTATGTTTCAGTGCCCTTTCTAATTATCTCCTCATGGTTCCATATATTCAGCAATATGTCATATCACCATCCCGCAACTTTCCCTTTCATTCATTTTGTAACCCAAGGCTTAAAGCCCATTTGCATGGGATTCTTATTATTGGTAGTGACTGATTGTTCAAGGCTCTATTCCCACATGGGAGGCAGAAGCAGCAAAAGCCCAGGAGAAGAGAAGTCTTGGTCTTTTGGCTTCTATCTTCCAGAGAGAAGATACATGGTTTTACACTCTCTTTAGGCTGCTAAAGAAAGAAAGACTCTGTGATGAAGTTAACTAGAGGAGCCAGACTCTCAATCATTACCTCATTTCCAGCTTACTATGCTAGAGACTTGGGAGGATTTCTCCATGGGTGAGATCTGGGACTCTCTCTTGGATGAACTGAGAAAGCTTGCTTCCAAAGGGAGATTTCATTCATACTGTGTATTGTCTGGTATATATTCTCATCTCTATACCTTTTAAAGTTTCCATTTGCTCTTAGTTTGGATAAATGAGTTCATTTGTTATGTGGGTTCATTATGGAACTAGTATTTAGTGGGAAAGAGAGTCAAACCTTGGATGCATAGCTTAAAGCATTCCTTCCCTATTAAGGGGTAGTGATAAGGAGCTCAGTTAGAAGGTAATATTTATTTTCCCTAAATTAACAATGTTTAGAGGATTGGATAGATAAAATTCTAACCCAGTATCCCTTTTATTTGTGGAGAACAGAGGGGTCAGTGTCTGTCCCCAATCTTCTACTGCCCCTCCTGGCAGAAATCAAAGTCTCCCTTGAAGAAGGAGGCCCAGAAAAGACTCTAGAGATAAGACTGTTCATGCCTCCCTGAAAGCCATATCTATTCACTGTGAAAGCCATATCTAGACAGACCCGTGTGGACACATATAATCTATAATGACAATACAATACAACCCAGCACACACCCTTACATATTCATTCACTTAGTACATACTTGCTATCTAACGAGTTTAAAGTGTTTGGTTCTGGATTACATTAATCCTGCCTTTTAATGGTTGATTCTGGGCATGGTGACCATTCAGCACCACTGTGTTACTAATCCATGGCACAGAATGTGGTAGAGTGGAAAGAGGGCTGTGTTTAGGGTCAGAGGAGCTAGGTTTTAATCCTGACTCTGTCATTTATTACCTGTGCGATTTTGAGAGTCACGGAGGGTCTCAAACTCATTGGTGAGTCAGGGGCGTGTCTACCCCAAGTATGTGAAGACTTCCTCTGGCAGAAAAGGGCCCATGAGAATAATTTGTTCCAGTGACCATGACCATGAAGGCAGCTGAAGCAGGTGCTATGGAGCATTTAGGGCATGGCCAGATATTGAAGATGCCAAGGTCTTCCATTGCATCTCAAGCCATTGTCAGTTGTCTTGACTCTGTCCTGCCACTGGATTCAGATGACTTTAGAAGAGAGAGTAGGATCCATGGCTTTGCACGGCTCAGCCTCACTTAAATCCAATTTATGCAGGAGTCAAAAGACATCACTCCTACCATTTTACCATTTTTTATCTACCTCAAAGTCCTGTGGCAACAGGCAAGGGACAAAACAGCAGGAGCAGATACACTGGGAGCTAGAGTCACAACCCTGCACACTGGAAACCCAGGCCACCGAGATGTCTTCTCATTGGACTGAAGCAGCAGTAGGATTCAGCAGCCCATGCGTGTCTGAGCATCTTTTGTAAGGATTGCACTGCTCACCTCCTGATGTGATGAAGGGGCTAGAAAAGCTACCGAAAAAAAGTTGCCTAATCTTGAACAAGCCTCTTAACTTCTCTGGGCTTTAGTTTTTTTTTGGTAGTATTACGGGATAAAATGACCTCTTAGAACCATCAAGCTCTAAATTACAACCCTATGTGACAAAATATCCCCTTTCCTGAAAGTGTTGTACAGGGGAGGTCAAAAGGGATGGAGGAGGGAGTGCAGAAATAGCTTTCAGATAAAGATAGGAAGTTTCTGTGTTGAAATGTAAACATGGGGTCTTAAAGTCTTTTCAAATTTGTAATGAAAAATCCTACCACTAAAGACTTCCTCTACTATCTTATTGGGATATGGGTGGCCTTGGGTTCTCTAGGCCTATGGTAGCAGATGTTAAAATCTGTCAGGTCAAGTGATGTGCTGGAGCCAGCCCTAACCTTCCAAGAGCCCATTATTAGATTTTCAATGAGGAAAACAGGGAGGTCACCTTCTGGCCCCAACTACCTGCTTCCCTTCCTGGAAGGAATCAAAGAAATCAGAAATCAACAATCACCACAAATCAGGGCTTGATTTCTAAACTTAAGAAAGTATTAATAATGCAAATTAAACTTAAAAGTCTATATGCATACAGTTGTCTCCCCAGGAAAGCCTGGTTGCCAATAATTCACCAACATCTTCCTACATGATCATCATTTGAGCTCTGCAGGAATGCAGTAAAAAATTAGGAAATGAAGTCATCACCAGACTGGAGGCTTCACAACTATAGCTAATAATAATAATTATTATTAATAATAAATGTATATGGTATTTTAATATTCTCAAAGTGCTTTACATCCATTACTTCATTTAAACCACATGACATTCCTGGCAGGTGTCACTCACTTGGAAAGGTTTTGAGGAAGGCTTATTATGTTCTAAGCACTGTTCTTAAATTATGTATTTATATATTCCATCCTTTGCAATAGAAGTTAATCTGGCAACGTTTAAATGAATTCATTTTTGTATTTGAGTATATCTTCTTATAAAAAGTGTTTTGTTATTAATTCCTTAGTGGAATCTCATCCTCCCAATGGGGGAATGAATAATGCCAAGTATAAAAATTAGGTTCTAATTTTCTGTTTTTATCTGAGTTTCCTATATATTTATATATAGCAGCATGACAATTGGTCAACCTAAAATTGTAAATCCCCTGGTCTAAGAGGTTCCAAATTTGATTTTCTAGTAATAGACATAAGGTTTGAGCTAACTTTCATTATCTGACCTGGGTTTTGGCAAAGTAAATTTAAAATTGTGTTAAGACCAATTTTGTAGGAAATTTTTAGCAGAGAGAATTTCTACCAGAAATTTCTAGCCAGAGAAGAACTGCTCTGAGACCACACTCGAACCACAGGACTGCATCAGATGTTTCCAAGAGAACAGAAGAGACACATCAGTGAATTTTATTTTGCTGTTTACTTTTTCCCTTTGTGCCTTTTATCTGTAAGGTCTCCTTATCAAAAGCGATCTCCCCTTTTGATTTTGTCAAAGCAACCCTGTCCATCTTTCCCTTTCCCCCCTCACTTTGTCTCCCCCTTATAAGTCCATAGTTAGAAACCCTTGATGAAGTGTTTGTCATTTCAATTAGTGAGAGACCATGTCTCTCAATAGAATCAAATGGGGGAATAAGAGAAATTATTATTGATAACCAATACTGTGGGGAGATTCAGAGCTCTCCTTTTCTTTCCAAGTTGTGATTTTAAAAGTTCAGTCACTTGATAATGAGATTGAATTAACTCTCCTCAATTTTGGTCAGAAACCACCCAACTTTACAAGGAATTTCATCTTAAGTGGGGAAGCCTATTGTGTTCTATTCAAGCTTGGGTGGAGACAGATCTTTTTGTCTAGATAGCCCAAAGCTGTCTAGATCATCCAATGGGGGTCTGAACATTGACATAGTTTCTCTGTGCAAGGGTGATATGATGTCTCTCTCAGTCCTTCATTGAGCACCTACTCTTTGAAGGTTATATGAACTGTGAGCCTGCAACCATGATTGTCTTTGTTCTAAGACAGCCAGCCAAATGACCATCCTTTTATTAATAACATGCTGGCTTTATTAATAAAATGATTAAACTACCCAGAAAAACAACATAGTATGTTCACCATCAAAAGGCTAGCCTACTTAAGTTCTGAGGATTCGTTGCCAGCTTAGGTACAGAGTTGATAAATCTGTGGGAGTGAAGGAGAGTGAAGAGTTAAGGATAACATTGAGACTGGATGGAAGAAAGTGCCTTCAACAGACATAGGGTAGTTTAGAAGAGGGTTGGGAGTGAGGGGTAACTTTAAAATGTCTCTGAATATCCATTTCAAGAAATCCAATAGACAGTTGGTGATGTGGGACTGAAAGTTGGGAACAGATTAGGGTTGGATATAGAGATCTGGGAGTCATCTACATGGAGATGATAAAAGAACTCATGGGAATTGATGAGGTCAATGAGAGAGAAAGAATGTAGAAAGACAGGTGATAGATCCCAGGAGAGTCTTGGGAAACATCCACGGTTAAGAGAGTATGAGATGGACTTTTCTTACTTCACTCTGCATCAGTTCATGTAAGTCTTTCCACGATTTTCTGTATTCATCATTCTTTAGCTAAATTTTGAAAACTTTAAGTATTTCCAAGAGCTTTGCATATGCTATCTTATCTGAGTCTCACAACAACGCTGGGAGGTAGGTGCTATTATTAACTTCCCTTTTACAGATAAGGAAACTGAGGCTGAGAGAGATGAAATGGCTTGCCTTAGATCACACAGCTAGCCAGAATCTGAGGTAAGATTCCCAATTCAGGTCTTCTGACTCTAGCTCTCTACACACTGAACCCACCTCATTGCCACTTAGTTTTGGATTTGGAAAGGTTGGACTCAAAACCCACCTCTGATGCTTGCTGATCGTATGACCTTGGTAAAGTTGCTTAAACTCCGTATGGCTTGGTTTCCTCATAGATAAAATGAGAGGATTGGATTAAACAGTCTCTGAAGTCCTTTCCTATGATACACTAATTAGTGGAAGACTTGGTACTGGAAACTAAGGTAATGCCATCACTGCAAGGAGGCTGTTGAGGGCACCAAGGATTGTCTGCTTCAGACTTGGGCTGAGGACCACTCCTGAGAGATTTCAAAACAGCTATGAATTATAGAGAACCAAGACAGAGGATTGAAAGAAGCAGCAGGTGTGTGTGTGTGTGTGTGTGTGTGTGTGTGTGTGTGTGTGTGTGTGTAATTCCATTGCCTTCTTTGGTACAAAGGCCAATGAGGGATGAGATGACTCTATTTTGCAGAGCTGAGACAATTCCAGGGTCTTGGGGTTCCCTGCTTGTCTCCTATGGCCATCAAAGTTAGGGAGAAAATAAATGATTTTGCTTTCAGATATGTGCTTAGATCCCAACAGATGGCATTGCACATGGATTGAGATGACATGACTTGATATGGGCAGCCTCTGACTCAGCCTGCTTCCATGTCTGTCTGCAAGGCATCCCTGCCTGGGGTCAGTAGTCAAGGGACCTATGTGTAAAGGAGTGGGATGGCTCTCCATTAACTACAAATGGATCAGAATTACGTGGCAGTGGGAATGTTTCGAGTCATCAGAATGTGGTTTTTGAAGAGGGAGCCAATGTCTCCTCAAGTCATTTGGCTAGCCCTCGAAAGCTTTCTTCTTCTATTTCAGAATCCTAGAAGGTCCCAACTGGGGAGAACCTTAAACCTTATGGTAGTGGCAATGATAAGACCTCTGGATTTGGAGTCAGACTCCTTTCTTCTTAACAGTTCAATTCAATCTAACCAGCACTTATGGAAGACCTAATATTTGGCTGGCACTCTTCTAGGTGCCCATGATACAAAAGTTAAAAAAAGACAGTCCCTCTCCTCAAGGAGCTTACATTCTATTGGCAGAATCAGCATGTGTACAGGTAGGTAAAGACAACAAAAATACAAAAGAAATGAACATAATTTGGAGGGGCAGGAGAGCATTCCCAACTAGGGGAAATAAGGAAGGCTTCTCATAGAAGGTGTCACTTGATTTGAACCTTGAAGGGAACTGGGAGTTCTAAGAGACAGGGATGAGGAAAGAGAGCACTTCAAGAGTAGGAAACAGTCTATGTAAAGGTCTGGAAGCAGGAGATACAATATTGAGTATAGAAGAGATAAAGTGGGTCAATTTGTCTGGAATGAAGAATTCCTGAAGAAGACTAAGGGATAAAGAAGTTGTGCTCTAAAGGGCTTTAAATTTCAAATAGGCATTTGCATTTTATCTTAGGAGACAGAGAGACAAAGACAGAGACAGACAGAGACAGCAACACAATGACAGAAATAGAGAGAGAAGGGGAAAGAGGGAGGGAGGGAGAGACAGACAGACAGAGGGACAGAGACAGAGATGGAGAGACAGAGACAGACAGAGACAGAAAGGGAAAGAGAGAGATAGACAGAGACAGAAACAGAGATAGGGAAGGAGACAGAGACAAAGACGATGATAGAGACAGACAAAGACAGAGACACACAGATAGAGATAGACAAAGAGAGACAGAGAAACAGACAGAAAGTTGTCAAATGGAAGCAGTGGGGATGGACATTTTGTTGTTTTTCAGTCATGACTTACTCTTCATGACCCCATTTGGGGTTTTCTTGGCAAAGATACTGAAGAGGTTTGCTATTTGCTCCTCCAGCTCCTTTTACAGATGAGGAAACTGAGGCAAACAGGGTGACTTGACTGGCCCAGGGTCATATAGCTAGTAAGTGTCTAAGGCCAGATTTGCGCTCAGATCTTCCAATCTCCAGGCCCTACACACTATCCACCATGCCACCTAGCTGCCCAACAGCAACAATGATGACAGTAACAACAGGGATAAGCATAAATGTTCTCTAAGGTACCATTGCATCCTATAATCCTGTGAACTTAATGATCTTGGCAAGTTTAGATCTCTCTGAAGGGCATCTTGGTGTCTGGGAAGGTCATAGTTACATGGTTTGGTTTTGAGGGAGCAGTCTATCCAATGTGAACAAAGAACATTTATCTCTTCCTGTCCACGGAGACCAAGAGTAAAAAGGGCCGTTATTGCTCTCACTTTAATTCAATGAATGCTTAAGTTCTCTATCTGCCAGTCACTGGACTATGTGCTGAGGATGCAAGAACAAAGATGGAAACATCCCTCTTCACAAGGAGCTTCTATATTAAAGGAAGAAAACCTAAAACTACAAGTATGCCTTCCACATGATGGGGGCTGGGAGCACAGTGCCCCCATGATTTGGAAAATCCACTTTTTTGGCCTTCCCTTCATACTAGAGAAGAAGCCCAAATTTTTTCTTTTTCTTTTATGGAGTGTTTAGAGTACCTTGTTGTCAGATTTAGATTAATTGTTTGGGCACAGGCTCTGTGTCATCTGCTGGCCTTCTTGTGTCATCTGTGGTTTCAGTAAAACTCTCCCCAAATTCCCGTTTAATTTCTTATGCTGACCCCAATACATTGAAGCCACTTTGGGGAAAGCCACAACATGGAAGGAATAATTATATAAAAACTAGGCATATGATTTCATGGGTATAGAGCAGCAGTTCTCAACCTGCGGGTCGCGCCCCCTTTGGGGGTTGAACAACCCTTTCACAGGGGTTGCCTAAGACCATCAGAAAACACATATTTCCGATGGTCTTAGGAACCGAGACACTGCTCCTCTATCCATCTTCAGACGGGTGCATCCACATGCAGATACGCCCACATACTAGTATTAGAGGGTTGTGACATTAGGAAGGTTAAGAACCATGGATATAGAGGAACAGTATTAGGCTCAAGCAAACATAGGGCCACTAAATCTTCCAGAAGGCTCCCTGCTGTTGCTTATTAACTTAGAAAAGCACATATTAACATTATCTGTGTTCTATCATATTGTTATTGATTTTGTTAAATATTTCCCTATTACATTTTAATCCGGTTCCTGCCCCACTCAGTAGTGTTGCTAGCCAGCAACAAGCCATGTGTTTAATAATTCTGATGGTAGGGAACCCCAGGGTCTCCTACAGTCTTAGAGAATTGTTGGGGCTGCTAGGTAGCACAGTGGATAGAGCTCCCAGCATGAAATCAAGTAGACCTGAGTTCAAATCCAGCCTCAGATGTTTACTAGCTGGGTGACCCTGGACAAGTGATTTAACTCTGATTGCCTCAAAAGAGAGAGAAAGAGAGAGAGAGTGGAATCAGGAGATAGAATGGTGTGTATGGGAGAGACAAAGTAGGTCAATTTGTCTGGAATGAAGAATTCAGTGAAGAGGACTAAGAGATCTCAAAGAAGTTGTGTTCTAAAGGGTTTTAAATGTCAAACAGGCATTTGCATTTTATTTTAGGAGAGAGAGTGAATGAGAGAGAGAGACAGAGACAGAGAGACAGAAACAGACAGAGACAGCAACACAATGATAGAAACAGAGACAGAGAACAAAAAAGGGAGAGAGACAGAGGAATGGAGAGACAGAGAGATAGAGATGGAGAGACAGAGAGACAGAGACAGAGAGGGAAAGGGAGAAAGACAGAGACAGAAACAATGACAGAGAAGGAGACAGACAAAGACACAATGACAGAGACAGACAGAGACAGAGAGAGAATTGTCTAGAACAGTTCTAGACAATAGTTTGCCCAGGATTACACAGTCAGTATGCCTAGATCTTCAGGATTCAAGGGCAGCTCTCTGTCCATCATTCCAGGCTGCTTCTTATGTTCAAATTCTGACTCTGACCCAATCAACTAAGGGAAAACAAGTCAAAAAACTCTCTCTATAAAAAAGGATTAATGGAGCAGGTATAACTGGGGAAATGGGGAGGAAGAATCAGGAGAGTCCTCTCAGTTCTGTGCCTGGCCTTGGAACTGCCCTGAGGAGCTTTGACTGAGCTAATACTCCCAATAATGGTCCTGGTGGGTGGAAGTGGATTGGCTTGCTCTTCCCCACCTAGTTCTCACCCGACTCCCCAGGAGTCTCAGCTTGCCTCCTTCCTGGTGGAAGTCCTCAGTGGAGTCCATTGCTTCTGACTCACTAGCCTTTACTTGCTGAGATTTAATTAATTGATTTTTTTTTCCCACCTATGACACAAGAATGAATGCGAAGGACAGAGAAGGCCAGGCAGCCCCAAGCATTGGCAGGGCCTTCCCCAAGCATGGACATCCTGCTTTGCCAGGGCAATCACCCGAGGTAGCCTCACAGAGCTGAGCTGTCTCTTGGCCTCCTCCTGGGGCAACCACATTCTGACACTGTGGTTCCTCACTGGCCCACTGATAATTCCTTATGTTTGGGGAAAATCATGAAGAGGTTTATGTCTACTATTCTCCTTCCATCCCCATGATCCTGTCTGCCCTTAATGAATTTCTTTAAAACATGTCTGTGTTATCAATCCAAGCTGCATCAAATTGTTATTTAAAAAAAAAAAAATTAAATTTCTTAAAATGGTAGTAGGTATATTGTATGTGCATAACTTTTTTAAAGTGCCCATGGGTTTCCAGACAGTGGGAAAAAAGAATTATGATAAGAATGAAAAGATTCTCCAGGGTCTACTCTTGGCTCCAGGCCCAGATAATAGGGAACCTCAGGGTCCTTTCCACTCTTAGCCTTGTTCCTCCCTGTCCCACTCCCCAAACACAGGGCAGAAGAAACATCTGGATGCCAAAACCCAAGCAGAGTTTGGAGTTTCCAGACAGATGCCTTCCAGGCTAATGCAAGGGAAGGAGGCATAGCGCATCTGTGACTGGGCTGCCAGGGGTGGGGGAAGCAGGGGCTTCTCTTGAAACTTCTTTCCTTTTCCTAATTTCTTTCTCTTTTTGAGCTCCCCTCCACCCCCCTCACACAATAGTGTTTTCATGTGTCAGAAATGTTCCCTTCCCCCAGCCTTTCATTACAAATGACAAGTAAAGCTTAGTGGAGCCATGTGTGGAATCTCTGCAGAACCATCTCTGGGTGCCCTGGCAGCCTCCAAATGAGCATGAAGGAATTAATTTGCACTTTGGTCTCACTCTGGGATAATGGGAATTTCCCCCAGTGACTGTTCTGGCTGCAAATCAAGAGCTTGGTGAATATTAAGGGAGGCTTGCAGCTGAAGACAAGTGAGAATTACCCACCCAGATGTCTGGGTCTCACCTTTCTTGTAGGTCCCTCTGCCCAGTATGTGTGCTTCTTATCAAACCAGCGCCTCCTCCATCCTTGATGAGGGCCATGTGGACATTACAACAAGAAGTCAGGGGAGAACTCAAAAGGGCGGTGAGATGTTGGGATGGATTATAAGAGAAGGGTATGAGTTCAACGAAGAAGAGGATGATTTGAAAGGACAGAATGGAAATGTTTGTCTGCCTTCCCTCTGCCAGCTGACATTCATCATTTTGACGAATCAGGGCATGGGCAGCAACATGGCGGAGGAATGAGTCCTAGACTGGGAGTTGGATTCTAGTTTGGCCTTTACAATTGTGTGACTTTGAGCTCGTCAAAGGGACCTTAATAAGCATCTAGTTTAATCTGCTCATGACTCATAAAATGCAACTGAGGACCAGGGGGAAGGTGATTTGCCCAAAGTCACAGGGCCAAGTAACCAGCATATTTGGGACTCAAACCCAGCTGTCCTGATTTGAACTTGTTATTGTTGTTGTTGAGTTGTTTTTCAAGAGCCCAACTCTTGCTGACACCATTTGGGGCTTTCTTGGCAAAGATGCTGGAGGGGTTTGCCATTTCCTCCTCCAGCTTGACAGATGAGCTGTGTGACCCTGGGCAAGTCACTTTATCCTCTTTGCCTTCATCTATAAAATGAGCTGGAGAAGGAAATGGGAAACCACTCCAGTATCTCTGCCAAGAAAACCCCAAATGGGATCACCAAGAGTTGGACACGACTGAAACAACTGAATAATAACAACATCTGAGAAAAGGGCTTGGATTTCTAACGTACAGATTAAAATACAGACAACCCAAGTTCAAATCCTTTATCAGACACTTACTAGCTGTGTGGCCTCCTGGGCAAATCACATCAGCTCTCTGAGCCTCAGTTTCCTCATCTATAAAATGGGGGTAATAATAACACCTACCTCCCAGAATTGTTTTGAGGATCAAATGATCCTTGTAAAGTGTTTTATAAATACGAAAAGGCTATATGAAGCTATCATTATTATTATTTTCAAGCCTGAAACCATAATGACTAACACCTAAAACATAGGAAGAATACTGAGAAAAAAAAGCAATAACATTCAAAAGACAAAATTCATGAAAGGAGTCGGACAAAATACAAAAACCAGTAACTCGACTTCTGATGGCTCGGCGCTAAAGTACAAGTGAGCTAGAAATCCTAAACTGGGGATTTATCTGGTCTCAGAAGTACTACTTAGGCTCGGTAAGAGGGAATTCAAAACTGGCATATAGTTCTGGGATGGGTCAACCATATTCACAGGGAACAGAATCGAAAAAAGTGGGAGCAGAAACATTTCAAATTAAGATAAGTCACTGGTGGAAATCCAGGACCCAGAGGTGAGAAGCATGGTAGAGAGCATTTGGGAGAAGATGAGTGGAGGGAAGATCTACACTGGCTCCAGCCAACTTCTCTGTCCTCCCAGGTCATATTCTCATTAACCCCTTAAAGCCCAGACCAGAAACTGAGCTCTTAGCTCTGGAGCTTTCTTCCTTGGACCTTGTCATCCTGATGAGTAATGTCCAATGTGGCCCACTATATCTAGGTGGGTTGCAGCCACACTTCCCTTTACTCCTGGCTTTCTTCTCTCCAGCTGTCTTACAGTCATGCACATACATTGCAAAGTTCCCCCCGCTCTATCTACCCCTTCTAGAACCATGATCAAATCAATACTGCCTTTGCTACTGGAAAGAGTATGTCAGTCTACTTCCCTATGAACACATTCACCATTTTCATCACTTTCCAAACCAAAACACCCCTTTCTGGCCCCTCTCCTTCCCTCTCCTCTCCTTTCCTTTCCTTTATAGCGAAGAATTTTAGGACAGAGAAGTCAGGCATGGCGGTATGTACCTGTACTCTGCTACTCAGGAGGTTGAGACTAATAGATCGCTTAAGCTTGGAAGTTCTAAGTTGCCAGTCAGATATTTTCACAAGGAGCATCACCAGTATGGTGAGTCCTCAGAAATGGTGGTGAGAGGTATCACATTACTTAGGAGGGATGAACCAATGTGGGTTAGATCCTGTACCACTCAGAAGTGGGACTGGGCCCATGAAAAGCCACAGCACTTCCAGGTTTGGTAAGATAAGGGAGAACCAGTCAGAGTGAGGGAGAGAGAGAGAAAGAGAGAGAGAGAGAGAGAGAGAGAGAGAGAGAGAGAGAGAGAGAGAGAGAGAGGGAGAGAGAGAGAAAGAGAGAGAAAGAGAGAGAGAGAGAGGGAGGAAGGGAGGAAGGAAGGAAGAAGAAAGAGAGAAAGAGAAAGAAAGAAAGAAAAAACATAAAGCAGTTCAGGAAAAACCAATGGACAATTGGGATAGAACAGAAGAGCATTTTTTAAATTGTTTTTTTATGTGCCAAACACTGTTTTAAGCCCTGGAGATATATGTAGAAAATCGAATCAATTCCTTCTCCCAAGGAGTTCACATTTCAATTAGGGGAGACAAATATTACATCAAATAAATCTCACAGTGAGGACAATATCCCATCCCCATGGCCCTCTATCTTTATGAAGGGCCAAACTTCTTGATCATAATTAAACAGAATTCACCTACTTGGATTTTTAAAAGATCTTTGGAAGATGGAAATGAGGACAGCAAATGGAGGATTAATTTTAAAATGTAGCTGAGCGTTTAAAAATACTCTAAGGAGCACAAAAGCTCAGAATAAAGCAGGGATGGGAAATCTGTGGCCTTTGAATCTAAACTTCATTTTTTTAATGAAGCGGATCTGTTCTGTGAAGTTTGGATTCAGTGAACGGGCTGCACTCCAGGACTTAGAGGGCCACATATGAGCTTGAAGCCACAGGTTCTCCATCTGTGGGATAATGTGAGGCTGGTGCTCAGAATGATTTTTAAAGTGCTTCTTGGCTAAACTGATTAAAAGATGAGCACGAGTAAAGATAGCTCTTTGGGGGTGAATGGAACAATGGTAACGGATGACAAGAGAGAAGGCCACACTACTCAAAGCACAATTTGCTTGTGTTTTCTTTACCAACAAGAACATCCTTTGGGCTGAAGGAAGACAAAGCAACAATGGCTGCAATGGAGCTGAAATCCAAGGTCAGTGGGTCCTCCACAAAGGTCCTAAGACAGTAACTCATCATTTGGGTTGGCCTTGGGTCCTTGAAGGCTCTCCAGCGGAGTTCAAGTTCTCTTTCATTCTGGAAAAGTTTTCAAATAAGGTCCAAGCAACAGATTGTGTCTGTTTTCTAAGAACTTGCTTGTACAGGGTGCAAATCAGGAAAGCCTGATCAACTTTAAGTTAAAGAAATGAGATCATTGCTGGGACTTTGTCTGCTTCTTCCTGTGGATGCTATGGATATAACAATAACAAAAATAGTGGAATGAGACTAGTTAGCATTTATATAGCTTTAGGATTTGCAAATCACTCTACAAATATTATTTCATTTGGCTCTTACAATAATCTTGGGAAGTAGGTACCATTATTACTTCCATTTTATAGATCAGGAAACTGAGACAGACAAAGGTTAGGTGACTTGCCCAGGGTCACATGACTACTAAGTATTTAAGGCTAAATTTGAACTCAGGTCTTCCTAACTCTAGGTCAGCGGTTCTCAACCTGTGGGTTGTGTTCAATTTGTAACAATGAAAATACATCCTGCATATCAGATATTTACATTACAATTCATAACAGTAGCAAAATTATAGTTATGAGGTAGCAACAAAAATAATTTCATGGTTGGAGGTCACCACAACGTGAGGAACTGTATTAAAGGATCGTGGCATTAGGAAGGTTGAGAATCACTGCCTAGGTTCATCACTCCGTTTTTGAGATTTGTTGTTGTTCAGTTGTACTATCTCTTTGTGACCCCATTTTAGAGTTTTCTTGGCAAAGATACCAAAGCGGTTTGCCATTTCCTTCTCCAGCTCATTTTTTACAGATGAGAAAACTGAGGCAAATAGGGTTAAGTGACTTGCCCAAGGTCATAGAGTTAGTAAGTACTTGAGACTGGATTTGAACTCAGATCTTCCTGACTCCAGACCCTGTGCTCTATCCACTGTGCTGTCTAGCTGCCATCAGTTGAGATAGTTAAAGATAGCTCCCTTGGACCTGAGTACTTTTCAACTAATTCACACCCCATTGATGATGAGTGATTAAGTCTCAGATGATTTGCTTGGTCAAAGATTATTAAGTCATTCCCTTGTACTAAAATTGTACTAAAGCGAATCCCAATCATCAAAGCAAAAGAACCAAAGTACAACTAAGAAAAAACCTGGGATGGGGCTGGGGCATGGACAGAATTCCCACAGCTTTTCAGAATTATAACTAGGCGTTCTCTGCCCCTGGAATAAGCCCTCCAAACCCTCAGTAGGAGGAAGCCAGCACTGCTTTGGTGGAGAAATAGACACCCTTGGATAATACAAGCTTCACATTTTAACTAATTATTCCTCATAACTTGGTGCTAAGGGGCTTGATAACTATAGCTGGAAGAAAAAAGAAGCCTAGAATTAATCAAGGAAAGGACTAGAGCCCAGATCTACAACATCCAACCAGGTTTGAGAAATTTGACCTACCTGAAAGGAGTGGGGATGGGAGAAGAGAAGGAAACGAGTATTTATAGAACGCCACTATGTGTCAAGCACCGTGCTAAGTGCTTGAGGACAGTATCTCATTTGATCCTCAGACAACCCTGTGAGGCAGGCACTATTATTATCTGAATTTGAACTCAGGTCTTCCTGACTCCCCGTCCAGTGCTCTATCTATTGTGACACCTTCACATACAGATGAAAGCCCTCAGAACAGCCACCTTTGGTCTCATGAGGGGTTGCAGAGAAGGGACTTCCTTCCAGGCTCACCCTACCTCCAAGCTCATCACCACCTACCAGTCTCCACCTCTGTCTTCTTCAGAAGGATTCAATTGCTGATAGTGCATTTCCTTTTTTTCTTGTTTTTTTGTTTTTTGGAGGGGGGAAGGCAGAGCAATTGGGATTGGGACTTGCCCAAGGTCACAGGGCTATTAAGTGTTAAGTGTCTGAGGACAAATTTGAATTCAGGTCCTCCTGACTCCAGGGTCAGTGCTCTATTCAATGCTCCACCTAGCTTTCCCCAGTACACCTCCTTAAATTTCCCATCCTTGGCAAAGCTCCGGTTGACCCATTCTACTTATTTCTTTGTCCCAGGTAGTTAATAATGGGCACCCTGAAAAGTCAAAGGCATATGACTTCTGCACATGCTCTTACCCACTTAGCCTGAGAGAAGCATTGATGGGCCTCTCAACCATATAGTCCCAGGTAGACGATGGATCCATATAACCCTGTACTGAGTGAAAGAGCATGGGGGATTTCATAGATAATACCTAAGTGCTAGAGCATTCCAGGACCTAGCCCTCTCTAACAAGAAGAGGGTGCTCCTGGGTAGCACCAGCTTTCTGGAGAGAAGAGCATCAAGACCTTGTTCCTAGATCTGGAGGAGCATCATGGGACTAAAGCACAACATGGAGGAACACAAACATGGACTTTGCTCTTTGGTGCTACTTAGAGTTACTGGGACCTGTGCTACTGAGCAACTTCAAGCCAGTCTACTCTGGGGGAGCATCAGCCATTAGGAAGTCTAGCTTCACATGGAGTTCCAGTTTACCTTTTTGTCACTTCTGCTCATTGATCCTTCACCCTCACCCGCAAACAATCAGAGTTGGAAAGGGCTTCAGTGATGATGCAGCCCAACTTGTACCCAGAAAGAATCCCCATTAGATAATAATTGACATACTTGGTAATTGGGTGTCTAGCCTCTGCTGAAGACCTCCTAGGAGGGGGAAAGCAGCCCATTTTACTAGCTCTAAAAGCTGTGGAATTAATTTTTTTCTTGCTATCTGGCCTAAATTTGAGTCTTTGTAAGTGCCACCCATTGCTGCTGTTTCTTTGTTCTGGGCCCAAACAAGCCCCTTCTCTGCACTATAGCCCTTCAAATGCTGGAAGACATGGATCATATCCCCCTCTCCTCCTCCTCCACCCCACCCCGCAACCTTCTCTTCCATCTTCTCTTGGGACCATATGGTGGAGGCCCTACCACTGCCTCTCTGAAGCCAAATGGATAAGAAGATTTGGAACAGCAACGTGGCTCTGACTTTCTGGGCCAGTTGGGCCTTTGCCCAATGGTGGAGAATTTGCACCGGGGCAAGAAATTTAAAGGGGCACTAATAACCACCCCAGGTGGAATACCCCTGGTTCCTTCAGTCTGTCCCCGTATAACACTGATCTTCATATGATGCACATGTCACATCAAGTCTAGGCCCCATAGGATATTTGCCACATGAAACTTGTTACATGAACATCAAAGCCCAGATGTTGGCAAGGAACCAGCTCCTAGTGGAGGAGTACCGAGTGGGAATTGGGGGAGGAGTAGGATGGACAGATAAGAATTGGCCATCCTATTCCTGCTGCTCAACATAGACGGTTACACTTTAAAGAACATATCCCAGTCTGTGGTTTGAAAATATTAACATATTTAGGGGTGGTGGACTTGGATGATGGCTGCAGGGATTTCCGCAGAATAAGGTCCAGGGAGCCTCCACGGCCCCAATCCCTTTAGTCAGAGCATTGCAATGATCAATAAATCGACACTGGCTGTGACCTCAGAGTCTGGGGATGTTTGCGAAGCACAAGTAGCGATTTTTAGGTAAGATGAAACAAGTGAGGCCAGGAGCTTTGAAGCCAAACCCAAAAGTGGATGTGAAATGTTCAGGGGAGCCAAAGTGGAGATTTCATTACAAGGCTGATGTCATGACTGACTTGAATTCAACTCAGTAATCTGGTCATCTGGTCACAATTTTGAGTTATGGCTAAAGTACAGTCTTCAATTTGCATGCCAGAGAGGGAGGATGAGCCTGGGGAAAAGTGATGGAGGAGAGGAGGGAAGAAGAAGAGAGGAGAGGAGAGGAGAGGAGAGGAGAGGAGAGGAGAGGAGAGGAGAGGAGAGGAGAGGAGAGAACAGGGGAGGGGAAAAGGGGACAGGGGAGGTGAGAGGACGAGAGGAGAGAAGAGGGAAGGAAAGAAGAGGGGAGGGGATCAAAGGGGAGGGGAAGAGGGAACAGGAAAAGGGAGAAAATGAAAAGGGAGAAAAGGGTAGGGAAGAAGACAGAGGAGTTGTGGGTGTCAAGCCTGTACAAAAACTCAGATCAACAAGGTGATTAATAGATAAATCAAGGCATTTATTCAGGGTCAAGGAATTGCAATCCCAAATAGGGCGCTGCACTGTCTTACTCAGACAGGGAAATTCCTTGGGGGGAGGAGAGGACTTCCAAACAGAGGTTAGATGCACTCCGAAGGGCTACTAGATTGATAGATGGAACAGCATGTGGGTCACGAGTTATTTATTACAGGGTGATAGCACCTTCCTGGAAAAACCACAGGGTCATTTTAGGCCACTTCTAGCCAACAGAGCCAGGCCCCTGACCATGCCCCTAGCCAGGGTCACCTGCAGGTGACACAATAGCTGAATAGCAGGGAGGGAGGGGTTGCAGAAGTGTCCTTGGGGCAGCTGGGCAGCTAGAAACTGCTGGACTCAGTGGAGATTCTCAAGAGCTTACCTTCGGGTGGGAGCAGGTTAGGGGTCCCAGAGTTTCCCATGGGGGTGAGAGTGATGAAGAGAGGGGCTGACTAAAGAAGGAGTGGAAATAAAAAGGACAGAGAAGAGAGGAAAGAGGTGAGAGGAGAAGTCTAAAGGGGCCCACTGAGAGGAGAAGACAGAGACAAAAAGGAGAGATGAAAAGGGAGGAGGGAGATGTGGGATGGATAGGACAGCGATGGAGAGGAGGCGGAGGAGAGAGATTGCAAACTCCAGGAGGGCTTTGTTTCTTATGTAAGCTTTGTGTTTCCTCCAATGTTTTTAATAATGCCTCTAAAAACTTAACCTTAATGAAAGTTTGTTTAATTGAATTAATTGAGAGAACAGGAGAGGATGAAAAGGAAAAGAAGGAAAAAGGAGAGAAGGATAGGGAATCAGCCCTTGGGACTTGCCAAGAGCAGGGTAAGTGACTTCTGTGATCGAACCCTTTGAAGGGTACGCCTTGTCTCTCATAAGAGGTGGCACAGAGTTATAAGAGGCAGGAAATCAGGGAGTCCCAGTTTTTTTTTTTTTTTTGAGAGATACTTTTCATTTTCTCACCAGAGGTAGCTCTGGATTTGGAATTGGGAAAACTGGAATTCAGATCCTCCCTTAACACATATGAACTTAGACTACCTTTCTGAGCTTCAGTCTCCCCATCTGTACAATGGGAATATCTATAGCACCTGCTTCACAGGGTTGTTGAGGGCTGAAATGAGATAATGTGCTGTATGTTAAATGCTTCGAACACACTTAAGTGCCTACAAAGATGAAGACTGGTGAACAATCACAAGCCTTTATTAAGCCCCTAATTTGGGGAACGGACTGCTGACTTCGAGGTCCCCAATTGCAGCGACAGACGAAAGTCCTATTGCTAGCTACACTATTCTCCCTGGATGCCCTGGAATCTATGAAAACTCCAGGAGAGGAGATGTGGAGGGATAGGGGGGAGTGGCACTGTGGTAGTGAGCCGGGGGGGGGGGGGGGGGCAGTGACCCCTTATTTATCAGGGAAGCATACCAGTAGGTCTCGATTTACTGCGTGAGGTTTTGTTGTTCATTTGTCTGACTCTTCATGACCCCATTTGAAGTTTTCTTGGCAAAGATACTCGAATGGTTTGCCATCTCCTTCTCTAGCTCATTTGACAGATGAGGAACTAAGGCAAACAGGGTTAAGTGACTTACCCAGGGTCTCACAGTTAGTAAGTGGTTGAGGCCAGATTTGAACTCATGAAGATGAGTCTTCCTGATTCCAAGCCCAGTGCTCCAACCACTGCACCACAACTACTTTAAGATGCCTGTCCTAAGGCTGGATTGTGAGCCCTCAGTCCTAGAACAAAGTCTCACTAATAATGACTAGAATTTACGAAGTCCTTTACCTACTTATCTCGTCTGATGTTCACTATGACCTTCTGAGGTTGGTGATATTTTTACAGATAAGGAAATCGAGACAGAAGCTAATTGGCTTGCCCAGAGTCACACGCCTAGCGAATGTCTGAGGCCAAATTTAATTCAGTCTCGTCCGAACTCCAAGCCTGGCTCTCTATCCACGGCATCTAGCTATCTCACTTAAGGAGTGAGAGCTGCTCCCACTTACGATTCTCTCTAATTGGTGGTTCAGGGTGTTTGAACGGGAGAAGCAGGAATTTACTAAATGCCTGGCTCGGAAGGGATACCACCCAAGTACTGCTTTACAAAGCATCCCTCATCTGTGGTGCTTGAACTCCACTTAAGAAAATTCAAAGTCATCCAGGCCCTGACCTTTACCAAACCACAAGGATGACCCAGCAACCACAGGGCTGGAATGGGAGAGCTGGACGGGCCAGATCAGCCTGTTTGCATAGACTTGAAACAGCAGCATGTCCCAGTGGGAACCGTATGGGAAGGAGCAGCCTATGGGTCAGGTGGCTGGGCGTAAATCGGAACCACTGCGGAGTTGTTTGGATAATAGAAAGGCAAAGAAAAACCTTGGTAGGAGACAGAATAATAGGACCCAGCTGAGCTTGCTACTGCCTGGAAATGAAAAGATGTTTTAAACAGAACAAAACATATATATACAAACACATCCCCTCCCCCCCCCCAAAAAAAATAATGTTAGAAACTTCTAGCAATTTATGTGAAAATAAATAGTTGCTTTTTGGAGTCACTAGCAGGAGAGAAAGGCTGGGGAAACAGCTGGATATAGTACTGCTGGCTGGTCTCCAGCTGTGCTCTTCTGAGAGGTGGGGGTGGGAGGACCGGTGTTGGTTTCCTCTTTGTCCTTTCTAAATCTATGCAGGTTTGCGCTGGTGCTAACCAGGTCCAGGTCATGAGTTTCATCATCTCTTGGTGTTAGGGAGAGGGGGGAAGGGGATGGTTAGATGCACAGACCAAACTTTAAACATAGCCAGCTGTCATGTGTCAGCCTATATCTCTAGAAAAAAAAAGGAGCGTTACGAGTAAGTAAATGGATCAGAGTAAACCAGTGGGAGGAAATCTGGGGCCTTGAGGCCAGGTGTGGCCTTCTAGGTCCATGGGTGGGGCCTTTTGACTGAGTTCAAGTTTTGAGGAACAAATCCTTTCATGAGAGGGATTTGTTCTGTGTAGTTTGGATTCATTCAAAGGGCTGCACTTGAGGACCTAGAGGGCCACATATGGCCTGGAGGTTGACGGGTCCCCACCCCTAGATTAGACCAATATGAGCTTGGGAGGTTCTACCACCTGTCAATCACAAATAATCCACATGAACATTTGGAGTGGAGATGTCTCTAAATTTGTAAATCTCATATTTCTTTTGAGCTATTGCAGCTCTGCTTTACTCATAGATCACAGTATCTCCTTTGAAGAGGGCGTACCATACTGGGTGGTTCTGTGCCAGTGTCTCCCATGTCTCACAATCAATTCCAAAGTTCTTCAGAGACCTTGAGAATGTCCTTGTCTCACTCTGACTCCCAACTTAATGCTGCTGTTGAGTACATCATCATCCTCCAGTCACCCAGGTTTACAATCTCACGCTCATCCTCAACTCTTCACTCGTACTTACCCATATATCCACTTTATCATCAGATCTTATTGTTCCTACCTTCAATATACATCCCTTTCTCTCCACTCCCACTACCACAACCCTAGTACAGGCCCTTACCTAGACTAATAGAATAGACTAATTGCTCTCCCCATCTCGAGATTTTCCCCACTCAGGGGAGGCTAGGTGGTACAGTGAATAGAATACTGGCCCTGCAGTCAGGAGGACCTGAGTTCAAATCTGGCCTCAGACACTTAACACTTACTAGCTGTGTGACCTTGGGCAAGTCACTTAACTTCAATTGCCCCTCCAAAAAAAAAGGGGGGGGGGCAAAAAAACCAAAAAGATTTTCCCCACTCCAATCCATCCCTTCATGGAAGATGTCCTCAGTATGCAAGTAGACTATTCTCATTAACATTGTATAGGGGTAGGAAAATAAGCCCATAGGTTCACAGTTATTGATATGGCTGCCTTTGGATCTGAGTCAACTTTTGGGAGTAACAATAATGTTGAGATTTTGAGAGGCAGAGTAGGTGTCCATCCCTAGACCCAAACTTTTTACATTTCCAGTGTGGCAGGACCTTCAAGAACTTGTGTCAGAGGTAGACCTTCAACTTGTGTCTTCCTGACCCATTCTGCCTACTCTACCTGCTAACTGGGCTGAGGCCTCAGGAGTAGAAAAATATATTATTTTAATTAACTGGTGATTGAAACTTTCTTCCCAATCCCACACTAAATCTTCTCTTGGGAAATTCTTATTTCCCTCCTTCATTTCCTCAACCCTCCAAAAACCTTACCTTTATTTTTTTCCTATAAATCTCATTTATCCCAGTCTCAAAGAGATGGAGTTGAACAGTGAGATGGTTAAAGATGAAGAGAAGGGAGAGGAAGAAGCAGAGAAAAGAAGTGTAGGAAGAAGTATAAGATAACATAGGAAGAGGTAAATAGGAAGAAGGTAAAAACCTAGGAATACATTTCACCTGAAAACTGGAAAACTCTCACAGCTCTGTTACAGTATAACGAGAGTTTTTATTCTTGGCTTAAGCTCTATGGCCAAATAAATAAACTCAAGATCTCCCTGTTTTCACAGATGCTGTTGCTGATGCCATCTCCTGGTCTGTCGAATGAATTGAGAAGATGCCTAATAAAAATGAAAATATCAAATTAAAAGAGTAATTTGCTGGGAGACATAGATTCCAAAGCAGCTCAGCGGCTAAATAAAAGGAAGAGCATCTCCCCCTAGCAATGAATTAAATGGTGTAGTGGAAAGATCACCAGGCAAAGAAGCAGGAAATCTGGAGTCTAGTATTGGCTTTTCCATTCACCAGCTGGTGACCTTGGGTGAGTCACTTCACCTCTATGGACCACGCAGGATCATAGATTTAGAATTGGAAGGGACCTTGCAGTCTTCTCTCAACCTTCTCATTTTATCAATGGGGAAACTGAGAACAGAAAAGGGAAGCAACTGACTCAGAGCCACACAGGTGTTGAGCAGCAGAGATCAAAATTGAATTCAGGTGCTTTGACTCCAAGTTCAGTGATCTTTACTCTGTTGTTGTTCAATCATGTCTGACTCTTTGTGACTCCATTTGGGATTTTCTTGGCAAAGATATTAGCATGGCTTGCCATTTCCTTTTTCAGCTCATTTTACAGATGAGGAAACTGAGGCAAACAGGGTTAGGTGACTTACCCAGGGTCATGCAGCTAATATGTGTTTGAGACCAGATTTGAATTCTGACTCTTGTCCAAGCATTCTAGCTACTACATCTCTTAACTGCCCATTGTTTCTTCTGCACCATGTTCAATTTTCTCATATGTAAAGAGGATTTAGAGGTCTAACATCTCTATTAGATCTAAAAAAAAAAGTTTATGATTGTAAGGTTTAGCATGTATTCTCTGCATGGGAATCAATGTTCTGGGCCTTTCCTAATCTTCCTTTCAAATCAAAACTTAAACTGGCCTATATCCTTCCCATCCTCTCTCTTCTTGGGACCTGATAAATTAATTGCTGTTAATACGGTTGTAATATGTTTGCACATTAGCCAAGAATCCCAGGAAATAACACTTTAACTTTTAAAGGTGACTATTAGTGGTGGGAATTCCAGACAGCACAGTAGACTTGCTTAGGATGTGGAGAGATGGTTTTAGGGAAGAGGATTTGTTTTTATCTTGCCTCAAAGTCACGTGGCAAGGTTTTAGGGTCAGGCCTACCCTAAAGGTTCTGCAGTCAAAGGAAGAAGAATCTTCTATCCTAGAAAAGGGAATATTCAGACCCGATTTCTGCTCCCCACCCACACCTCCTCAGGTAGCTTTTCCCTAGACTAGCCAAAGTCCTGACACCTTTTCTGAGAGACTCACTTACAGGAAATGATCTAGTGTGTGATTTGTCTGCCTGGGGGCTGACTCCATCACAGACACCAGAAGGTTTTATGGGATTTGCACCAGAGGCACCTGAATGTCTAGGGATTTGAAGGTGAGACCACAAAGTTGGTCTCCCCCACCCCCACCTGGCACATCAAGGCAAGCCATTTCTGCCTGTGGATCTCCCTGCCAGCCATCACCCTGAGACCTTCCCTAACCAGGAAGGAAGTCTCCTTGCTGCTAAGCATGCCAGAATTCTGGCCCAGCTCCTGTGAAGAAAAGTTGTCTCCAGATAATTTCATCCATTCAGATGACATGAGATTTGGACAAATTAAATTTACCACTGTTGCCAGATAATCTGAAAGAGAGTGTAGTCAATAGGCCAGTGGAAGAATACTTTCTAAGCACTTAATTTAGGACTACTGCTCAGGAGAGAGAGGGCAGCTAGGGAGCAGAGAGGTTAGAGTGCTGGGCTTGCAATCAGGAAGACTCATCTCCCTGAGTTCACATCCAGCCTCAGACACTAGCTGTGTGACCCTGGGCAGGTCACTTAGCCCTATTGCCTCAGTTTCCTCATCTCTGAATTAAGCTGGACAAGGAAATGGCAACTCTGGCATCTTTGCCAAGATAAACCCCAAATGGTGTCACAAAGAGCCGGACATGACTAAGCTGCAGCACCAGCTCAGTTCAGACATGTTTAAGAATGATCCCTGCTCTTGAGAAGCCCATATAGTAGTTGAGGAGTTCAGACACATATGTTACATGCCAGGCACTATGCTAAATTCTGGGAATACTAAAATGGAAAGGAGTCTAGGGGGTGCAGTGGAGGTAGCTCGGGCCCTGGAGTCAGAAAGACTTGAGTGCAAATACAGCATCAAACATGTGATAGCTGTGTGACCTTGGACAAGTCACTTAAGTGGTTTGCCTCAGTTTCCTCAACTGTAAAATGGGTAAAACAACAGCATTTACCTCCCAGTTTTGTGATAAGGATCAAATGAGATATTTGTAAATGAGATATCATTTATAGAGCATTTAACAACAGCACATGGCACATCCTCTGCTGTATAACGTGCTTGTTCCCTTCCCCACTGTTTTTTCTGTTATCTCCATTCTCTGAAAAAGAGGTGGGCCTCTTCTTCACCAAGACCAAACTCTCTACTTGCACCCTTGGTTCCATTCTCTCCCACCCTGTCCAGCACTTTGCCCCACTCCCATCTTCTTTCTCTCTCTCTGTATCTAATCTTCATCGACTCTTTATTACCAGCTCCTTCCCTGTTGCCTTCAAGCATGTCTGTAAGTCTCTTATCCTTAAAAATTCCTGACTGGATCCCACCATCACTGATAACTAGCTTCCTTTGTCACTTCTCCCTGTCTCAGTGAAACTCTTTGGAAAAAAAAAACTGTCTGTACTTGTTGTTTGGGTCCTGTCCCACCTCATTTAGAGTTTTCTCGGCAAAAATATTGGAGTGGTTTGCCATTTCTTCCTCATTTTACAAATGAGGAAACTGAGGCAAGCATGGTTAAGTGACTTGTCCAGGGTCACACAACTAGAAAGTGTCTGAGGCCGGATTTGGACTCAGGAAGAGCCTGACTCCAGGCCCAGCCCTCTATCCACAACACCACCTCTCCCAGCTGTTAATGCCCTCCCTCCCATGACCACCTTGTTTTCATTTTATATACATTTATATGTATACATATTGTCTCCCTCGTTAGAATGTAAGGTCTTTGAGGGGAACATTTACACTTCCATCTTTATAACCCCCAGTGCTCAGCCCAGGTGCTTGGTACATAATAAGTTCTGAGTGAATGTTTCTTGACTCCCCAGACAAAATCTCCCTTCTCTAGCCACCACTCCTCCTATATGTGCTGTCTCCCCCTATTAGAATGTCAGCTCCCTGAGGGCAGGTACAGTCTCATTTTTTTTTTTTTTTATACTCATAGTACCTAACAGATAAGTCCTCACGTGTCTTTTCATTCTTTTATTCATTCCTTTGCTCATCATCCATTCATTCCCTTATTAGTTGAAATAGATGCTCCTTCTGGTTCCAACATCCTGTGATTCTCTGCAAGTGCCAGTGAAGACACATCTGCACTGGAACAGAGAATGATTAAAAACAGAAAACAGAAGCACATTTTTTGGGAGGTCTCAGAATCACAACATCCCAGAGCCTGAAGGGCCCATAGAGTCCCCATCACCCAGCTTCTTGTTGATCCAGAATTCTTTCAGCATTATACTTGACAAAGGGTCCTCCCTCCTCTCGTTAATGACCTTTGGTGAGGGGGAACACTCCCCCTCCCAGGGCAGCCCATTCCACTTTGGCACAGCATTTGTTGTTAGAAGTTTTTCTTATATTGAGTCTAAATTTATCTCTCTATACCTGCTACACATTATTCCTAATTCTGCCCTCTGTGGTTAAGCAGAACAAATCTAATTCTTCCTCCCTTTATCCCTTCAGATATGGATCATTTTTCCTTTGAATTTTCTTTTTGGGGTACAAGTCTAGTAGCAATATTGCTAGGTCAAAAGGTATTACTATTTAGTGATTTGAGGGGGTACACTTCTAAGTGGCTTTCCAGAACAGTCCACCAACAATGCATCAGTTTTATTGTCTTCTAATGGCTCTTCTGACAATTGTCATTTTCTTGTTTTTGTCATCTTTGTCATCCTTATGGTTATGACATAGAACCACAGATTAATTTGCATTTGCATTTCTGTCAGTGTTTGGACTATTTTTTTTAATATGAACGTCAATTGTTTGCATTTCTTCTTTTGAGATTTGCCTGTTCATATTCTTTGACCATTTTTCAATTAGGGTGTTGGGGTTTGTTTGTTTTTTATAAGCCAGGGAACACTGGTCCTATTAATGCTTGCCATGTAAAAGGATTTGTTTCAGGAAACAAACACTTTCTAGGTCCAGTGTGGTCAAGTATACTAGAGGCTTGCTGTCCATTCATGAAACTTGCATCCAACATGTTTGGACAATTCCAATAGTTTGAATAAGGCTTTCTTATTATCATCCCAGAGACCTCCATGTATCTAGTCCTTAGGTTTTCATCATTAATATGACAGTTGAACTCAGGAGAAAAACCATCCAGTAAGGACACTTGTTTGTCCTCCTGAACTCTGACCCAAAAGAGTAGGTTGTTTGACCACACTTACCTAGAACCACCTCAGTTTGGGGACCTGGAAACTATCCAGATATTGAATTAATGATGCTTGGTGAACTTTAGCCCTGTGAGAAGTTGGCATCGCCCTGTATAATTTCTCAGCCAAGGAACTAAATGGATTAATACGGGAGACAGCTCTATTACTAATGTCTTCCATGGAAACCAGATTTCCATACAAGTAGGGTGTGCCTTTGTGTGTTGGATATAGACAGCTTAGAGCCCTAATCACTGGCTTTCCAACACATTGTATACCTGAGCCTTGGGTTCAAATCCCAGCAGACCTTTGGTGCCTGCGGTTGACTCCATGTTTCCTGTGTTTCAGACAGCTTTTCTATAACGGTGTTTTCCAGGGGGCCAGGCCAGCTCTGAGGTTTGCTGGGAAGGTTGTCTTCTTCTTTTGAGCTTGGCAAACACCTAGTGGGTATCCACACAGTAAGCACATTCAGTCAGTAAAAGAGATCAATAGGGGAGCTAAGGAAAAATGTTATTGGGTTCAATAATGTTCAATTGTTTTTCAGTTGTGTTCAACTCTTCGGGACCCCATATGGGGCTTTCTTGGCAAAGACACTGGGCTGGTTTGCCATTTCCTTTTTCCAACTCATGCAGACGAGGAAACTGAGGCAAACAGGTTTAAGCAACTCATCCAAGGTTACACAGCTAGTAAATATCTGAGAGCACATTTGAACTCAGGTCTTCCTGACTCACCTAGCTGCCCCAGGGTTTAATAATATCAAAATGTTGCTGTTGTTGTTGCTGAGAAAGGGATTAACTTAAAGGGCCTAGTTCTGGGTATGGTGCTTTTTTAAAAAAATGGTTCTATTAATGACTTTTCAAACTACCATAGTCATCCCCCCACCCCACCCACCATAACAAACAAAAACATTTAAACACAAAAAGAAGAGCAAAAATTATTGTTTACTGTTCATCCAAGTTCAGTCATTTTTATCTCTTACATTATTGTAGGCTTCATGTATATTGTTCTCTTTGTTCAAATCTCTGCTTTATGTGTCACTTTATAAAATACCTCCCATAGTATTATATAATATATTATATAATATATTAACCCCTCTCCGAATTCCTTGTATTTGTTATTCCTTAGGCATAATTATATTCCACTATATTTGTAGGCAGCTAGTAGATAGAGCACCGGGCCTTGAATCAAGTAAACCTCAGTTCAAATCTGACCTCAGACACTTACTAGCTGGGCAAGTCATTAACTCCTTTCTGTCTGTTTTCTCAATTGTAAAATGGAGATCAAAATAGCACCTACCTCCCAGGGTTGTTGTGAGTGTCAAACGAGATAATATTGTGAAATGCTTAGCATAGTGCCTAGCCCATAGTAGATACTTCATAAATGCCCCATTTTACAACAATTTGTTCGTCTATTTCCCAATCAAAGGACATTCCTTTTGTTCCTACCACAATCCCTATTTCCTGTAAGACAGAGTTCAAGTAGCACCTTTTACATGAAAGCTTTCTTGATTGACTCCTGCTCACCCCCAATTGCTAGTACCCTCCCTCCAAAAATTGCCTTGTATTCATTTTCTATATATTCAGTTTAGATATGAAACAGGGTAGGGCTATTGAGAGCCCAGTTCTCAAAGCATGCATAGAGCCTTGGCTAGTCTATGTGGAATGTGGAGGAAATTGATTCTGGAAATTTGTGATGACAAGTAATAAAGGGGTCTGGGTCTCCTCTTCAGAGCATGCCCAGGTTCTCTATGACTATTTCTGATGTGATTATTGAAAAGCCTTTTGTTTAGTTCAAGAGCCAGTACTTAGTATGTATATAAAAGGCATTAACTAGTCAATTCAATCTCTCTCTTTCCACTAGGGTTGGGGGTGGAAGACATGCTATTTACATCTCTGGGTAGGGAGAGAGGCCTCAATTCCTTCCCATATATGTAGTCTGAAGTGTAACCCAAATAAATAATTAAGATGGTCTTGCTGTCACTTATCTCCCTGGTGTGTCTACTTTTTCCCAGTCACAAATGGTGGAGGAATGAGGATGGAATGACTTTGTAATCTCCAAAAGATCAGAAGACTCAAAAGAGTTGCTAGCAGCCTAACCTACTGCTGTGATGTGCCAACACAGATTTGGGGAGTGAACTGTTTGATTAAAACCAGTAAGGAATTAACCTGGTAGTTGAGAGTGTCCCATAGCAAAGGAGCAACTTAGTCCAACTCCAGTAGCACATTTGGAAATGAACTTGGTGGCATTGATGCATTGTAGCAACCAATTTAAGTTTGAGTTCACTCTCCCCAGGGACTGATAATTGCGAAAAAAGAGTCAATAGCATGGGAAAAGATATACACAAATTTACTGAGGAAAATGACTCCTTAAAAAATGTAACTGGTCAAATGGAAAAGGAAGTAAAAAAATCATTGAAGAAAATAATTTCTTAAAAATTAAAATTGAACAAGTGGAAACTAATGTCTACCAGACATCAAGATATGATGAAACAAAATCCAAAAAGTAAAAAAAAAAAAAAAAAAAAAGGAAGAAAATACGAAAATTCTCATTGGAAAAACAACTGACCTAGAAAATAGATCCTGGAGAGATAATATAAGAACTACTGGACTATTTGAAAGCCATTATTTAAAAAAAAAACAACCTGAACATCTTTCAAGAAGTTATCAAACTTCCCTGATATATTAGAACCACAGAGCAAAATAGAAATTGAAAGAACCACCAATTATCACCTGAAAGAGATCTCAAAATGAAAACTCCCAGGGACATCATAGCCAAATTCCAGAGCTCACAAATCAAGGAGAATATATTGTAAACAGCCAAAAAGAAACAATTCACATATTGTGGAACTACTGTTAGCATTACAAAGGATTTGGCAGCTAACATATTTAAAAGCCAGAGGACTGGGAATATGATCAGTACTAAACATACCAGAAGGCAAAAGAGTTAGTATTACAACCAAGAATCAGTTACCCAGCAAAAGTGAATATAATATTTCAGGGGGAAAAATGAACATTTAACAAAATAGAAGACTTTCAAGCATTTCTAATTGAAAGACCAGAGCTGAATAAAAAAGTTGACCTCCAAAAACAAGACTCAAGGGAAACATAAAAAGGTTAAAAAAAAAAAAAAACAAGAAAGAGAAAACACAAGAAATTCAATAAGGTTAAACTTGATACTTCTATATGTCAATCTAATATTTGTAACTCTTAACAACTCTATTACTATAAGAGCAATTAGAAGTTGTATATATAGACAGAGGTTGTGGATATAAAGTGACTTTGATGAGATGATACACCAAAAAATAAAATAAAGGGGTGAGAAAAAAAGTTGCACTGGAAGAAGGAAGGGGAAGATTGAATGGTGTAAATTATCCTACGTAAAAGAGGCATGAAAAAGCTATTATAATGGAGGGGAGGATGAGGGTGGAGTGGGCAAAACTTAAACCTTACTCTCATCAAAATTGACTCAAAGAGGGAATAACATACACAGTTGGAGAGAAAAATCTATCTTACTTTTTAAGGAAGTAAAAAGGGGTGGGAATAATAGAAAGGGCAAGGGGCGCTGATAAAAGGGAGGGTATATTGGGGAAGGTGGGGATCAGAAGTAAAATACTTGTGAGGAGGGGAAGGGTGGGGTGTAAGATGGGGAGGACAAACAAGCAAAAAATAGCATGGAGGGAAATACACAGTTATCATAACTAAAAAAGGTGAATAGGATGAACTCACCTAAAAAACAGAAGTGGATAGCAGAATGGATTAAAAATCAGAATCCTACAATATGTTGCTTACAAGAAACATATTTGAAGCAGAGGGATACACACAGGGTAAATTAGGTAAGGGGCTAGAGAAGATTCTATTATGCTTCAGCTAAAGTAAAGAAAGCAGGGGTAGCAATCATGATTTCAGACAAAGCAAAAGCAAAAAGAGGTCTAATTAAAAGAGATAAAGAAAAAACTATCTTGCTGAAAGGTACTTTGAAAAATGAAGTCATATCAATACTAAGCATAAATTCGCCAAATGGTATAGCACCTAAATTTTTGAAGGAGAAGTTGAATGAGTTACAGGGGGAAATAGACAATAAAACTATACTTATGAGGGACCTCAACTTTCCCCTCTCAGAGCTAGATAAATCTAACCAAAAAATAAACAAAAAAAAAGTTAAGGAGATGAATAAAATTCTGGAAAATTTAGATTGATAGATTTCTGGAGGAAATTGAATGGGAATAGAAAGGAATATACCTTTGTGTCAGCAGTATATGGCACCTACCCAAAAACTGACCATGTATTTGGATGTAAAAATCTCACAATCAACTACAGAAAAGCACAAATAATAAATGCATCCTTTTCAGATCATAATGCAATGGAAATTACATTAGTAATGGAGAATGGAAAGAGAGATTGAAAATTAATTGAAAATTAAATAAATTACCCTAAAAAACAAGTAGGTCAAAGAACAAATTATAGAAAAAAATTGATAATTTCATTAAAGAAAATGACAATGAGACAATATATTCAAATTTATGGGATGCAGCCAAAGCAGTATTTAGGGGAAACTTTGTATCTCTAGTTGCTTACATCAATAAAAGAGAGAAAAAGCAGATCAATGAATTGGGCATGCAACTAAAAAAAAAAACTAGTAAAAGAACAAATTAAAACTCCCCAATTAAACACCAAATTTGAAATCCTGAAAATCAAATGAGAGATTAATAAAATTGAAAGTAAGAAAACCATTGAAATAATAAATAAAATTAGAAGCTGATTTTGTGGGGAAAAACAATAAAATAGATAAATCATTGGTTAATTTGGTTTTAAAAAAGGAGAGAAAAAATAAATTACTAGTATCAAAAATGAAAGGGTTGAATTCACCACCAGTGAAGAGGAAATTAAGACAATTGTTAGGAGCTATTTTGCCCAATTATATGTCAATAAATTTGACAATCTAAATGAAATGGATGAATATCTACAAAAATACAAATTTCCCAGATTGACAAAAGAAGAAATAAAATAATTAGATAACCCAATCTTATAAAAAGAAATTGAACAAACCATTAACGAACTTTCTAAGAAAAAAATTTTCATAATGCGATATTGCATCATGTAACTATACAGTATTGTATTGTAAGCAAATCATTACACACACATATTCCTATTGATGCATGCTGAACTTCCCCACAATGCATGATATGATCTCCTGGCAACACTTGCTTGTTAAGACCTGTCAGTGGACTTGACCACTGATTGATTATAACTTGTATTTTGTGTGCTTATTTGGAAAATAATATAATCATTATGGCTTTAACTGATATACAACAGATGAAACATGTACAAATGGTTTTTCAAAATTCTCTTTTCTCTTCTTTCCTTCCACCACCTCCTTATTTTTATTCAACACCCCTCTCCGCCCCCGCCAATTGCACCTGAGGCTACTATCACCCCCTGGATCATTCCATTGCCTGGGGAGGAGGTGTATCTCCCATTTTAGGAACTTACAAAGAGTGAGCAGAAAGGAACAGATGCCACAGTAGGACCAGCATTGCCGAAAATTAGTCAAGAACCTATGGTGACTATGACTCTGGTGATTGGTGGAGCTAGAAAAGCGAGAGGTGGTTGGTAATGACATTTTCTCATTTTCCTCTGATACATTAATAAGATGGGAAGGGAGAGGTGAGTGGAAGTGAATTCTCTTCTTCTTTACGAGCCATAAGTGGGCATACTTGGGGAATATTCCCATCTCACTGAATACCTGAGGAGTGGGAGTAATGGAGAGAGTTTATGTTTATTTTCTGTTTTAATTACATGTTATGGTTGTGAAAGCCCTATGATCACATACATTGAGTGTTTGAATTTATAAATGCCAAGGGAAGAGGTGTGAGGGAGTTAAATTCTCATAAAGGATAGAGACAATGAATAGAAAACATAAATAGATTTTATATTTTAACATTGAGCAATATATCATTTCCTAGACTAGATTGGATTCCCTGTAGCAGTGCCATTCTCTTGATTCCATTTCTGGTCTCCACTACCAGCCCAATTCCTTTCACCCTCATATGCTGAATGATCTCAAGGTTACAGGGAATTTATAAGTAATTCCTTCTTGAAAGAATTTAACTCCTGGGGCAGATAGGTGGAGCAGTGAATAGAGCACCAGTCCTAGAGTCAAGAGGATCTGAGTTCAAATTCAGCCTCAGACACTTAACACTTACTAGCTGTGTGACCTTGGGCAAGTCACTTAACCCCAATTGCCTTCCCCCCTCGAAAAAGCAAAAGAAGAAGAAGAATAAGAAGAATTTAACTCCTCCTAAATATTGAATCCTATGAAATTATAATGACCAAGCTTGGATCCAAAGAAGATACTTTATGAGAAATTGCTTTTTCCTTGCTTCTTTGTAGAAGTGAGGGACTATGGCTATAAAACACTGAATATAATATCAGACTATTTAATAACATGTTGGCTAGTTTTGCTGAATTGTTTTTTCCCTCATTTTATTGTTTGTTATAAGAGATGGTGGAGGGGGAAGGATTACAATGGGAAATGTGGGTGGCATAAAAACAAAGGAAATCAATAAATCTTTTCAAAATAGCTCTTCCTCCCTGCAAAATGCACAAAGAAAAGTAAGGTTTAATAAATTTTGAAATAAACATAATATTTGTGATATTATATAATTTTAAAGAGATATAATGAGAATTTTTTTATTTCCTTTTCTTAGTTTTTATTTTAGGCTCAGGGTCATTCCTTCTGCGACTCTTGGCTAACTGAAAACCAGTCTTTTATTAATATTAATCTTACCTGACTACAATCTGACTAATGAAGTAAGGGAAGACTGTTTGACATTCCTTAGACAGAAATCAAAGGGAAACCAAAGTGATTTGTCCATTTGTTAGCTCCCCTAGCTAACTGTGGAGGAAAAGATTTCCCAACAAGGAATCTTTTTGGTTGTTTTGTCGATGGATGAATTTTTTCTTCTCCAATCAACCTATTTGTGAATATTCTACATATAGTTTAATCTGTAACCTGGGGGCAGATAGGTAATGCAATGAATAGAGTACAGTTCCTGGAGTCAGGAGGACCTGAGTTCAAATGTGACCTTAGATACTTACTAGCTGTGTGACCCTGGGCAAGTCACTTAACCTCAATAGCCTCCCCACAAAAAAATCCATAACCTGATTTAGTTTACTTATAAAGCCTGTTTAACTAGGTTTATTTCTTATGAGATTATAATTCTGTTTAAGTTTTTTTTTCAACTTTTATAACATTGAAAGAAGCATGGGATTATGAATCTATTTTTTCTTTAACTTTTATGGCCAAGAGGAATGTATGAAGTTGTAATATGTTTAAAAAAACAACAACAACAACCTTTCTTCTGTTGGAAACCTCTCCCAAACCCTCTTAATTCTCTGTCACTCTGATGTAATTTTGCGTATAAGAGACCTTGTTAGAATCCTAATCTTTGTTCGGATTTTTTTTTGTCTGAGATCTGAACCTATGCTTAAGCATAATAATAAAATCCAGATTTTTCTTACTACTATAATTTCTGCTTTGTGGTAGTCTTATTTCGGCAGCAGTTACCTACCACATAAACTCAAAGAGGCAATACTTTTCCCATGACAGAGGCAACATGAATGTAGCAGAAAGCAGTTTGGACATGGAGTCTTATAGGAACACAGCTCTGACACTGCTTAAGTGACCCTGAGTGAGTTATAAAGGCTGAGACTTTATTGACTCATCCTCAAAATAGGCACAATAATATTTGCACTACTTGTTTCACAGGATGGTTGTGCAGAAAACACCAAAGAAATCCCAAAGTGCTAAATAAATGTGAGTTATCAATAGGGAAATACAGTTCTGTCACTTCAGTAATAGATAATCACTTAAGGTTAACTAAACTCACTTAGCTATTGATGCCCCTAAAAACAGAGATTGTTGAGGTCTTCAGAAGATGAATTTGGATGAATGGGATGTTTGTAATTAGCCTTTTGATTATTCTTATAAATGGTGTTTCTAAAGGGCTCAAAACCAATTTATCATCTTAAGCTTCCTATAGATAGTCAATCCTTCTTATTTATATTATTAACAATTCAGACTCTCCACCTGGAAATATCGCTATCCATCTTTTAGATGAGGAGTCTGAAGTCCCACGAAATCAAATGATTTTCCCTAGTTTCTATGCTTTTTCCAGTGTAATAGCTGATCCTGTGCTTTTTCCATTGTAATAACTGGCATTTTAAGGTTTACAAAGCGTTTTATGAATATTATTTCATTTGACCGTTACAACAACCCTAGGAGGTAGGTGCTATTATTAAAATTATTATTGTTTTTGTTTTCTCCACTTTGCACTTGAAGAAATAAGGACAGACAGTGGTTAAATGACTTGCCCAAGGTCACAGAGCTAGTAAGTGTCTGAGGCTTCACATGAACCCAATTCTTCCTAGCTCCAAGGTTCTGTGGTTGGCCCTATACCAACCAGCAACACTACATAATTGTACTATCTTACTTGAGATCCATAAACTTGTTTTAAAAATATTTTGATAACTGTATTTTAATATAATTTATTTCCCCTGTGGTCCTAAGTAATTTATTTTATGCATTTTAAAGCATTATTCTGAGGCGTCAATAGGCTTTACCAGACTGCCAAGGTGGTCCATAACACACACACTCAAAAACATTGAGAGCCCCTGATCTGAGGAAAAAGAGGAGTTCTGAAATGAGTAAAAATAAACCAGGATAGCAGGCGCTGTTCCAAATGACCGTAAGATCACAGATCCAGAGTTGAAGAATTTTCTCTGGCTATCCCCCATGCCTGGAACATTCTCCTTTCTCTGCTGACCTCCCAGGCTTCCTTTGAGTCTCAACTAAAACCCCTTCCTTCTTCTGTTGGAAGCCTCTCCCAAATCCTCTTAATTCTAGTACCTTCTCTCTGTTAATTTTCTTATGTATTCTGTATAAAGCTTACTTTGTATATATTTGTAAAGTCCTTGAGAACAGGAACTATCTTATGCTTCTTTTTGTATCCCCAGGGCTTAGCACACAGTAGGCACTTAATAAATGTTTATTGAACTGAATTGCATCCAGTCCAACCCATTCATTTTACAAATGATTAAACTGAGGCCCAGAGAAATGAAATTACTTGCCCAAGATCCTATAAGTGGGAGAGCTAAGGTTTGAACCTCTATCTCCAAATCCAGGGTTCTTTCCCCATCCCAGCCCTCATCCCAAATTCCAAATGAGTGACATTCCAGATTAATGAGGCTTTGTTTCATTTGGCTTCTAGGAGGGATCCTTTAAATATAAGCATTGCTATGGCCTCAGAAAGCAAGACATGACAAAGAGTGAATTTTTTCAGATCTGAAACTTGATAACAAGTCTCCAAGTTCAAGATCATTTCATTTTTCTTTGCAGAAGCATCTTTCTTTTTTTTATCAGTCAGGGATATTTCCAGCTCTACCTATCAGTAATCCTGGAGTATGTGTACTGTAGAACATCTCCCAAAAAGCCTGAGGCTTCAGCAGAAAAGGAGGCAGAGACAGCAGATAATCCCATGGAATTTTCACTGCAGTTGACTCATCCCAAGCAGGAAGGATGGAAGGAGAACAAAGTACTCAGCCTGGGCTTTCTTTCTTTGTCGCTGGACTCTGATGCAATCAAAGAAGGTTCTTGCCTCATAAGCTCACAGAGAGAAGGAGAGTCTGTTGCCACAGCCAGTTTAAAATCGCAATCAAAGCTGAGAAACAGCTTTTTAACTAATAAGATATTGACATAGCACCTGCCAGGTCCTGATGGATGAAAAGCAACCTAGTCTCTACCCTCAAAAAAGCTTTCAGTCTAACGAGGGAAACACAGGATTTGAACTTAAAAGAGCATGATACAAAGATAAGTAACTCCAATTAACATAATCAATAAGGTGCTTTATGCCCTGGTTCCCTTATCAGGTGAGATTATTTCTTAGATTGACACTAATGGTGTAAAAAAGATGTGAACCATTCCTGCACAAGTCTATTAAATCACTCAATCAAAGATCTAAACTAGGTGTTAATCGAAAGAAGATACAGGAACTATCCTGTGGTTGAATAAAGGTATTCGGTCATAACTTGTGGGGCGCTGGATAAAAAAGAAAGAAAAAGAGACTCTGAATCCCACATTCCAATTGTAGTCCAGCCTACTTGATGGAGGATAGGCTCTGAGAACCCTCTTGAACTCTCTTTAAATCTTCTCATTTGATCTGATCTTGATATGACCTGAGGCCATAAACCTTCCAATATGGCTACATCCAAATCTCAGTTACCCTTAAACCTAGCCCTCCATTGTTTGTTATTTCCAGGTAGCCTTCAATTACTTCCCACCCTTAATCCCAGCCTCTTGGTTCCTGGAATCACAGAGAGCAGAGACCAGCTACCGGTCACTCCCATCAAGGCCCTCCCTAAACCCCTCATCTAATCACCCCAGACTACTAGAACACCCATAGATCCCTCCCTCGATCTTTCTGTATATAAGATCCATCTTGCCTCTGTGAAGATGCTCAAATTCGATCTAACTCAGATTCTGTCTGTCTGCATGTCAATACGAGTGTCTCAAATGCTCAGATTCCTTAAGAGTCTGGCCAATATGGCAGATTTTTAATAAACTTTGTTTTTCTTTGGCTGAGAGAAGGCTTGGGTCAAACCCAATTGGGCAGGACCTGGTGTGTCACTATTTTGGGGTTCCTAGCACCCCTAAACCTCAACATACTGATGGAGAAGCTTCAGCCAGGCTCCAGAGAGGGATCACCTCAGGATGGGTGGTAAAAGGGAGGGTTTCCATCTCTTTCTTTCCTCCTTGACCAGAAGAAGAACGTTGTGATCTTCAAAAGGTCAGAAATTTCAGGCTTCCCATGAGAACTGGAAGCAGTGTCCTGGGAACAATTTTGGCGTGAGGATGAAATAGACACATTGAGAAAAGGCAGCTTTAGGACAGACACTAAGGACACCAACCTTTGGAACCAGAAGAGAGATACCTCCATAAATAGGGACCCTCTGATGAAAGAAAAGTACTTCCAGAAACTAGGATCTATGTCACATCTGCTTTCTGAAATTGCAGAAGGAAGGGAGGGAGGGAGGGAAAAATGAAGGGAGAGAGCGAGGAAGGAAAGAAGTGAAGAAGGAAGGAGTGGAAGGCAGGAAATAAGCATTTATTAAGTGCCTATCGTGTATGCCGAGTACTTTACAACTATTATTTCATTTAATTTTTATAATTACATATCTATCTATTGTTTCAATTGTATATCCTTAGGACAGCATTGAGTAGCTAGATGGCCTGGAGTCAGGAAGACTCATCTTCCTGAGTTTAAATCTAGCCTTAGACACTTACTAGCTGTGTGACCCTGGGCAGGTCACTTACCCCTGTTTGCCTCAGTTTCCTCATCTGGTAAAATGAACTGGAGAAGGAAATGACAAACCACTTTAGTATCTTTGCCAAGAAAATCCCAAATGGAGTTACAAAGAGTCAGATATGATTGAAAAGTGGCAGCAAGGCAACTTTACTGCATGGCAAAGCAGCCTGTTCTAAGCCACTTTCCTTATTTTAGAGGTAGAGGAATAGGGACAGGATGTCAGATGATTTTGTCTAAGACTGGGCTGACTCCAGACAACTGCGGAAACAAAAGATTTCAGCCTATTACTTCTCTCAATGTCTCCCTTTATTCCACAAAGAAGTCCCCATTCCACCCTGCCCATTTGTCTTCCCAGGATTTCCCTTTCCCTCTATCCTGTCTGGGAAGACCAGCTTCTTACTTGAGCAGTCTGTAAGAAGCAAAACTCTCCTCCCCATCTCCCCTCTTCGTAACAATCCCAATGTTACCTTCTCTTCTCTGCCCCCCATCCCTTGTATAGGAGAGATCCCTACGATGACCACTCTAGAGTCATCTAAATCCCTTCAGTTGGACTAGATGGCTTTAGAGGCCCTTAGCAATTCTGAGAATCTATCCCTTTGGTACCTAGAGTAACAAATTCTTCCATCCACTCAGCTGAATTTATATTAATTCTTATATTATCTTCACATCATGAATTGCAAGATTGATTTGAGGGCTTATTTTGGCTTTTTGCCTAAGTTGGGACTGTTTGCCTCAGTTTACCCCCAGGCTGTGGTTGAACAGAATGCCAAATTTTCTCATTATGGCTCCTTCAGGCTGTCTGTTCTAGCATCTCACTTGGGTTCTGGGCTGTATCTATAGAGGGCTGATTGTCAGTTAAGAAGCATTTGTTCAATACTTACTAGTGTTAAGGCCCAGGTTAGGCCTTGGCTATACAAAGCCTGCTTCCCTCCCCAAATTCCCCCGGCCAAAAAAACCCAGAAAACAATCCTTCCTTCAGGGAGTTTACAAGGACAGGGACATGCGCACATGCACACACACACACACACACACACACACACACACACACACACCATGAATGTATATAGCATTGGTTCTCAACCTGTGGGTTATGTTCAATTTATAACAATGAAAATACATCCTGCATGTCAGATATTTACATTATGATTCATAACAGTAGCAACAAGTAGCTATGAAGTAGCAATGAAAATAATTTTATGGTTGGGGGGCCACCACAACATGAGGAACTGTACTAAAGGGTCGCAGCATTACGAAGGTTGAGAACCACTGAAGGTTGATACAAAATAGATAAAGGGTGATTGTTCTCTAGAGCAAGGGTATAAATTCACCTCCTAGAACAGTTTCCCCACTAAAGGGGAACAGTTAAACAGTGAAGGGCCATGGCCAGAAGGAAGAGCCAGTGAATTAAGTTGCTTTGCCTGTGGAAGGAAATGCCCAGATCTCTTCTACATCTGTAAAGCAAACAAAAGAAAGGGTTGGGAAAAGCCCAACTATCTTTTTTTGGAGGAGAGAAAGCAAGGCAATTGGAGTTAAGTGACTTGTCCAAGGTCACACAGGTAGTAAGGGTGTCAAGTGTCTGAGACTGGATTTGAACTCAGGTCCTCCTGAGTCCGGGGCCGGTGCCACCTAACTGCCCCCAACTATTTTTAATTAAGGGGAAAAAAAACCACCATGAAGCAAAAATGCTCAAGAAATGAAATTGTCTGCACTCCACCAGAATCTATTCTTTTCTCCTTCAGCAGCATTTTTACAACCCTGATGATGACCATGACTCATTCCTTAGCTTGAAGAAGAAAACAGAAGGGGAGGGGGGGAGGGAAGGAATCCAGACATTAACATTCTTTTAATGTCTACCAATCCCTAAACACACATTTTAAGCAGAATTCCTCTGGCTTCCCAGAATGCCTTAATTTTATGATTTCATGACTCATTAGAAAGCAGAATTCTGAACCCTATAGGAAGGGGCAGCAGTAAACACGTTTATGGATACCCAAGGACTGCAGGAATGGAGGAAGCACCTTAAAATAACAACAACAACAAAAAAGAATTTAGAGTTGGCAAAAACCTTATCTATCACCCAGCCCAAATTTTTCACTTTAAAGGTGAGAAAAAAACGAAGCTTGGAGAAGAGATAAGACTCTTGATTTCTTTTTTTTCTTTCTTCCCTTATTCTTTCCCTTTCCTCTCTCCTTCCTTTCTTTTCTTTCCTCTCTCCTTCCCTTTCCTCCTTTTCTTCTTCTCTCCACTTTTTCCTTCTCAATTCTTTTCTTCCTCCTTCCCTCCTTTCTCCCTTCTCTTCCTAGTCCTTTTCTTCCTCCTTCCTTTCCCTTCCTTTTTCCTTTCTATTTTTTCTTCTTTCCTTCCCCTCTTCTCCTTCCCCCTTCTCTTCCCCTCACTCTTCTCCCCTATTCCCTTTTCTTTTTTCATTCCTCTTCTCCTCTCATTTTCTTCTTCCTTTCTTCTTTCTTCTCATCCCTTCCCTTCCGCCTTTCCTTTTTTCTTTGCTTCTTTCTTCCCTTCTTTTTCTTCCCCTCCCATTCCTTTCTCCCTTCTCTTCCCTGTACTCTCTCTTCTTCCTCTCCTTTGTCTTTCCTCCTTCTTTCCTTCCCTCCCCTCATCTTCTTTCATTTCCCTTCATTCCTTTTCCTCCTGTGGTACCAGTAATACTTTTCCACCCCCATCTTTCCTTTGAAACCTCAGTGTGGAAGAGTTAACAGAGGTCATGTCAGTCTAAAATAGCCTGGTTCCCCTTACAAGCTGGGTTGCCTTAGGTCACCAGGATACAATTCCCTTCCCCTGTCCTACAAAGCCCTGGTTCACAAAAATCCCCAATCTCTGCCAAGGCTCTTTGCAATGTAGAACAGACTTACCTGTTTTTATGCATTGCTTAACTAATTATTTTTAGAAAGAGCAGCCAACTTGGAACAGTACGTTTTTCTTCGAGAAAGGACTTTTCTTACTTCTCTTTTTCTTTCTTCACCCCCTCCCCTTCCTCCCTCACTCCTCACCCCTCCTTCGGGCCCACCCGGCTGCCTTCCTCCTTCCCCCCAGTGCTTGCCTTGGCATTCCAAATTGGTTTTCGATATCTGACACCTCTTGAAAGTGTAGTTTGGCAAACAAGTCCTGAAATCCACTCCAGCCCTCCAGGCCTACATCGGGGGCTGCTGAGAAAACACCTGGACATCCCTCTGGCTGGACAAAAACCAGAACCCCTTTTTAACAAAAATAACAACCTGTCCTCCCTTTTACTCTAGCTCCTTGAAAACGGAACTGAAAGAAAGCCCCCATTACTTTAAAAGCAGGTGGTCCAGGTTCACAGAGGTAGGCACTGACTCAGTGGGCATGAAATCTTGAGAAAGGAGATTCTGCTGTCAGCAGCCCATCTGTGCCTTGTACCTCATCTTTCCTCCTGTTCTCTTCTCCCTACTGTGTCCTCTGCGAATCAGAGACTCCTCCCTATGCTGCAAAACTTTTGTACCCTCCTCAAGGCCGGCCAGATGGTCAGCCTCGATTGAGAAATTCATGGTAATTACAGAAGAAATCTCTGAAGGTTGTTCTTAGAGCAGGAGTTCTTAACTTTTTCTGTGTAATGGACCCCTTTGGCAGTCTGGGGGAGCCTATGAATCCCTTCTCCAAATGTTCCTAAATGCATAAAATAAAACATAGAATTACAAAGGAAACCAATTATATTGAAATGTAGTTGTCCAAATATTTTTTAAACATGTTCAGGGACCTCAGGTGAACAACCCTTGCCTCTAGGAAAGCTGATCCTACCCTACAGTCCACATTTCCTTCTGCCCCAGTTAACTGAGTTCATGCTCCAAGGTTGAAATTTCAGTTAGTCCACATAAAGTAACAAACAACTTGTTGAAAAACAAGTTTTAGTATGTGAAAGCCGTTTTATTGATGAAAACTGGTTTACCAAATCCATAAAACCCCGCTGTCAAATAGAGAAATGTGCCACAGGAGTAAACGCACTGTGCTGGGCAGACAGAGGATTGGACACACATGCAGAGTTTAATCACACAATCATATACAATCATATACACATGCTTGCCAAACCCCAACTCTGTGTTGTGTCACTGGTCACATCTTCTCCTTCTAGTGGCTTTCTGCTAAAAACTGCTTGTCTGATGGCCCCTCGGTCTCTTTGTTGTATCATCCACCAACCATCTCCTGCCCACTAAGTGTGGTGTTCCCCAGAGCCCTATCCTGGACCCCTTTCTCCTTCTGTAATATTTCTGTTATTGATCTCATCAGCATCCATGGATTCAATTATCTTCTCTAGGTAAATGACTCTCAAATCCATATATAAAACCTTAATATATCTTGTATGCACATGGATGTTTGCATGTTGTCTTCTCCCTTAGAATATAAGCTCCTTGAAGTTAGGAAATGTGCTTTTTCTTTTCTTTGTATCCCCACAGACATAGTAAGTATTAAGAAAAGCTTGTTAATTAACTGACCATCTGTAGTGACAACACAATAGTCACAGCACAAATGGCAACTGTAAATATGCTGGCATAGTTCTCTATCACAAAATATAACAGACTCTCCACATAGAAAATAGAAGCAAAACATTTATTCAGACACCAGAAAACCAGATCCCAACACCGGGAAACCAAATCCATCATAGCAGCATAGAAGTTAATACACCACAACACAGCAGAGAACCACACCATCCTTTAGCCTTCCACAAACCAACATTCACAAACCTAGCTGTCTCCTTGGGTGCATCCTCTTGCCTACCATCTAACTGCTCTGACTCTCAGTTTCCTGTGAGCTCTGCTCCACCCTTCAGCAAACTCCTGCCACCACAGGCTCCGTGTAATTATATCCAGCTTATTAAGGGACAAGGAAGATCTTCAAAAGCAGGGAAGATCTTCAAATTCCCATTACTATGACACTATCTGAACTCTAGTCACCTATCAGCAACTCCCCAATGGACATCTCTATCTGGATGTCCCATTGACATCTCAAGCTCAGTGTGTCTAAAGCAAAACCAAAATCTTTCTCCTTAAATCCATCACACCTCTAGACTTCTCTATTTATATCTAAAAGATCCCCATTCTTCTGACTTATTTACTGCTCTTCTCCTCTATCTTACCAGTTTGACAAATCTTAGAATGAAACACAATCTATCTCAAAGGTAACAACAACCTCTCAATGTTCCAGACAATTTTCCAAAACAACTATAAATTACGGAGAAACCATGGACTTTTATTAGTAGGGAATTTCCTGGCAGAGGAATTTCCCATACCAATGAAATTGTAGATTATGGTCTCCATTCTATTGCAAAAGTATTGGTAATTTTTAAAATTCACAAATGTAAAATAACATTAATCAAGTTAATTCAACTAACATTTATGAAACCTTTAATTTGTGCCACACATCAGGGACACAAAGCCAGAAATAAAACTGTCTTTGAGAAGCTCACTGGGCTGTAAGACTGTAAGACATCGACTTACAAGTATTGTCCTTATCCCTTCACTACACAAAGAAGTCAGACATTGACATAGCCGGTTTATAGATGGAAAAGTTAAGGCACAGAGTGTTGAAGTTGTTTTAAAAAATATGACTTTGAAAGGCCCATAATTAAATACCATCTCTGTATTTTTATAGCTTAGTTTGTTAGAACTTGGTGCTGATGAGGCCCAGGTTATGAGTTTAATCCCTAAGGAGACCAGTTAATTTTGTTCTATTCCATGATTGTACCCTTGACTCTGACTGTTCATATTATGTACACAAATGGCTGCCTTTCCTTGATTTTAAGGGCGAAAGAATATAGATGGATTAGTGAAAAACCAGCCTTACTATTAGAGAAATAATTCCAGATGAATGTCCTACTCAGTCTCAGTCAGTAGTGCCTTCTTGGTATAGGAAGGACAAACACTAAAATCCATATTAATCGTAGTCCAGAGGGTTTGTCCAATGTTCCATGTGTCATGTGAAATGGCAGAGGCAGATCCCCTAGGGATGGCCTAACAGCACAGTAGACTGAAGGCCCTCAAAGGTTCCATTTTGATGTTCAATCATTTCAGTCATGTCTGACTCTTCATGATCCCACTTGGGGTTTTCTTGGCAAAGATACTGGGATGGTTTGCCATTTCCTTCTCCAGCTCATTTTACAGATGATGAAACTAAGGCAAACAGCGTGAAGTGACTTGCCCAGGGTCATACAGCTAGGAAATATCTGAGGCTGGATTTGAACTTGAGAAGATGAATCTTCCTGACTTTCAGCACTGGCATTCTATCCACTGTACTCCACCATACCACCTACCAGTCCCTAAAGGCTCCATACCCTTATGTAAAATATCTTTCCCATCAACCTAATGGTGCTAGAAAATCCATCCATTAGAACCATTTCCTTGAGCTAAAGTTATTTAGAAAAACACCTGTTAAAAGGCAAATATATTACTCATGAGCAGTGAGAGTGAGCTAAGGGGGAGAGGAAAAGAGTCAAAAAGCATGAGATTCAGGGCAAGCCCCTAGAGCCAGTCTGGATATTGGTGAGAGAAATGAAGTGGGACCACAGGGTTCATGCTGTCAGCCCTCACTCTCTATGATCCCTAAGATGAATCTTGAAGACAGGTACAACTCCTGGGAGGTTAGACCCAGACCTGGTCAAGGGTTGTAGGACTAGGGTGTCCTGACACAATGTCAGAGGTTGAGCATGTTTAGGGGAATTCCTTTGGGGCTCTCTGGAGGTCATTCTGGGGCCAGCGTTGCAAGGACCCCAGGGATGGGGTATGAATAAAACAATCTGGTTTATTCAGCACATACAACCAGGAGGAGATTGAGAAGAAGGGATGCGAAGGAATCAGAGTGAGTTGTGTTTGAGTAGAGAGTGATGGTAGAAATTTGGCCATGTGGAGGACTTATAAAGGGGACAGGGCAGTCCCCTCTTTTCTTGACCCTTAGTCAGGGAACTAAGGACCCCATATCTTGGGCCTGATATTGTCAGCCCACTGAGACAGAAGTGCTTCTCTGCTCAAGGAGGCTCAAATGGCAAAGACTGACTGGGATGATCCAAAGCCGAGGTTTGACTAGGAGTAGTCAGTGATATGATAAGGGGGTAGGGATTCAAGAGAGGACAGTGTAGAGATAAATTGGTTCATGGGGAGATGGGGAGACAAGGACGGAGTGGCTAGTGCAGGGGAGATGGTCTGGGAGAGAACTAAGGAGTCAAAGAATTAGAGGTCAAAGTGCCATCAAATAGTGGGGTTTTGTAAGGGAAGGCAGAGGGAGAGGAGAAAATTTGGTTATGACCAAATTAGGAGATTTTAGAATTCTTGAACTTGGAGGTAGTACCTTTGTGGGTGTGGGCTAGAATCAAGGTTATGACCATCCTTGTGTGTGGCCGAAGTGAAGTGGAGGAGTGGGATATGAATTGAACAAGAATTACATTTCCATTTGTTTAGAGTACTGGTTTATCACTCTCTTACGAGATCGCCTAGAAAACTGTGCTGAAGTGATATCAGTCTCTCCATTTTCAGATCTTTTCTTAGTCAGGTGTGGCCACAGTCACACCAGTTCAGCACACAAAAAGGTCCTTTCCATGAAGATCCCTTTTTTTTTCCAACCTCATTCACAACTCTACTCCCAGTCTTGCCTCATATTTAGGTCAGAGCAAGTAAACTCCAATTGTGTAGCTAGGACCAGGGCTATGCAAATTACTTTGATAATCCTTCAATGTGCACTTAGCAACACTGGCAGGGTTGCATCGGTTGGTTGGTTGGTTGGTTGGTTGGTTGGTTGGTTGGTTGGTTGGTTGTTGTCCTTCATTCTTGAAGACCAAAATGACATCACCAAAAAGTTCAGGTCAAGGTATAGGGTGTCCAACAGTGACTGAACAGTCCACTAGGGGTAAGATGGAACTAACAACCTTAACTTTGCATTCCTATTGCTATGTCTGGGTCCTGATGCTTCCTGTATGCCATCATTTTTAAATTCCATATTGATAGGTTTGATCAATCATTCTAGTCTTTCATAATATTTGGATCCTGTATCTGCCATCCAGAATATTAGGCAATTAATATACAAACAGTTGGTTAGTGCTAACAATGAATCCCATGAACAGTGAACAGTATTTGACTTTGTGTTGCATTTTTCCATTGGACTGGAACCAATGACTATATTTTACTTAATTATAACTGGGAATAGTACAAATCTGAACATATGTGACCACTTCACAATATTCATTGTTCACAACTAATCAGGACCTAGCTATATTAGCAATGGAGAAGTATATTATCATTAATTTGTATTAGCAGTATTAGGAAAAGTACTTGGAGTCAGGAGAGACCTAGCTTTGAATCCTGCTTTTGATACTTGCAATCTGCGTGGATACGGGCAAGTCACTTAACTACTCAGAAGCATATTTCTCTTTCCATAAAATGAGAAAAGGAATAAGTACTGAATAGGGTTGTTGTAAGGGTCAAACAAGATAATGTATGTAAAATGTTTTATAAAGTCAGCCATTATTTATTATTTCTCTAAGCATAATCTATGCCCTTCAAACATTTTGTAAACATGCTATCTGTGACTCTATTGGTCTTGAAAAAAAATGAACAGAATAAGTATCCCCATATGTTTCTCTGCTAATAAAGGGTTAGATCAAAATTACTTTTGGGAGTGGCACTGACTTGTGACTCCAGATAAAAAGTGGACATACAGATAATTACTCCCTCATCTACCTTGAACTATAAGGAAGTGAGTATAGCACGTGAAGATTTGACAAGCTACGTCTGAAAGAATGCTGACTTTTAATCCCAGAAATGAGCTTGGTGATCTGATCTGTTACCTGAACTGATTGGGATGAGTGCTGTCTGAGCTGAAATCCTCTTCTGAATAAAAAAGGTCATTTTGTGAAAAGACCATAAAGTCAATCTGGTTCAGGTTCGATGTATACTTTATTTTTTTTTAATCTTGTTATTCATATAGTTTAAAGGTGACTAATTTAAGATCTGAATTTTAGTGTTAGAAGGTCTATGGGCAGCTAGATAGTGAAGTGGAGAGAGTATAGGCCCTGGAGTTAGGAGGGAGGAACTGAACTTAAATCAGACCTTTATTAGCTGTGTGACCCTGGACAAGTCACTTAGCTCTGATTACCTGACAGGAAGTGGGGGGGGAGGTCTTCACTAAAGACATTTAAGTTCACTGTTTTTCCTTCTAGAGGCAGTTATGTGGCTCAGTGACTAGAGTATGAGACTTGGAGTCAGGAAGACCTGTGGGCCAGCCCTGTTTCAGATGCATTCTAGCTGTGGGACCCTGAACAACTGCCTTAGCCTTTCCTTGTCTCAGTTTTCTCATCTATAAAATGGGGCTGATAATAGTGCTTACCTTACATGATTGTTGCAGATCAAATGAGCTAATGTATGTAAACTGCTTTGCAAACCTTAAAGCACCATATATTTATATAGTTATTATTTTTATTTCTAGTTATTATTATTAATATTCTTTATGAGAGTTGACCACAAAGTGCTAATGTCTAAATTAAAGCTATTCTTTCCTCTTTGTTCTAAGTTTGAAGAAACAGATTAGATGCTATAGATGCAGAGCAAGAAGGAGCCTTAGGTGTCTAGTCACACAACCATCGACCTGGAGCTAGAGGCCATTTAGCTCAATCTCCTGAGGCCTATGAAAGTGAAGTGACATGCTGAAGGTCACACAAGTAGGAAGCATCTGATTTGAACCAGAAACAATGTTCTTTCCATAGTACCACAGAAGAGGAAATGAGAATGGATAGATTCAGGTAATAATAGGAGGGGCAGGATTTGAACCCAGGACTTGTGACTCCAGAACCAGCAGTACTTTTCCCCCTGACCTACACTGGTCAATACAGTGGAGTACAGCCGTGTACTTTTAACAATCTGTTGACTACACTAGCTAGCTGCCTGAGAGCTGCGAAGGGTTAGTATAGGAATGGGTTAGATTTAGCTTTTGACTATCTCAGAACTAGCTAAATTCTAGAATTTAGCCAGACTGTTCCAAATCTGACCTTTTAAAGCTCTTTACAACCTGGCCCAAACCAGCCTTATCATATGATGCTCCCCTTCATAAATTCTGTTCAGAAGAAATTTTTAATTCTATAGATAAATTCATTTACCCTTGGCTGTATATTTTCCAAGGATGTATGAGATTGACACACTCATTGCCAGAGCTAACTCCGTGTTTGGGAGGCTCTGAAGGAAAGTGCGGGAGAGAAGAGGTATTAGACCAACAACCAAATTGAAGGTCTACAGAGCTGTGGTGCTGACCTCATTGTTGTATGTGTGTGAAATCTGGACAGTCTACCAGCACTGTGCCAGGAAACTGAATCGCTTCCATTTGAATGGTCTTAGGAAGATTCTGAAGATACTCTGGTAGGATAAGGTACCAGACACTGAGGTCCTTTCTGGAGCTGGGCTGCCAAGCATTCAAATTCTATTGCAGAAAGAAGGACTCTGATGAGCTGGCAACATTGTCAAAGGCCAAATACACATTTGCCTAAAAGGCTATTTTACAGAGAACTCACACAGAGGTCAGAAGAAACAATACAAGGGCATTCTCAAGGTCTCTCTGAAGAACTTTGGTATTGATTGGGAGACTTGGGAGACACTGGCACAAGACTGTCCAGCACAGTGTGCCCACATCAGAGAAGGTGCTGTGCTCACTAAGCAAAGCAGAAATGCAGTTGCTCAAAGGAAACGTGAGATGTGAAAATTTAAACACATCTTCACTTCAAATGTTCATGTGGACTGTCTGTCCTGGGGTAGCTCCTCCTGAGCTCATCTTGATCTGATCAGTCATAGTCAGACACACTGTACTTTGGTCCCAACATAGTGATTTCATTCTGGTCCTCTTTGAGCATGAAGGACAACAACAGAATCCAAGTGAATCCAAGTTCGACCAACCTGGCCTTCCTGCTATTTTCACACCCAACCCTCCACCTCTCACTTCTGTATCTTTGCACTGGCCATCACCTATGTTTAGAACTACTCCTCCCTCACCTATGGCTCTTAGGATCCCGAGGTCACTTTGAAAATCAGTCTACACTCCACCCTTTCCAAGTGGCCTTTCCTAATCTCTTTTTCCTCGGCTGCTAGTATCTTCTCCAAGTTACATTGCATTTGTCTTGTGTAGAATTACATACACACATGTTGTCTCCCTTGACTGAATGTAAGTTCCCTGAGGGCAGAGTCTCCTGTGAACAGGGGGGCATCAGAGGAGGGTTTTAAGAGGGAACAGTGCCAACCCGAAAAAAATTGTGAAATCAGTGAAATTTTCCCCACACATTTACCAGTAGAGAAGAGTTTTATACCATGAAGCTCCTGTTTTTCTTGAGAGATACATTGGTATAGTGGACCTGGATTTGAATCTTGCCTCTAACTTTTCCTAGCTGGGTGACCCTAGGCAAATTAATCTCTCTGAACCTTTGTCATCTATAAGAAGGGGATGGACATACCTACCATCCAGGCACACTGTGAGGCTCAAATAAATGAAAGTATACAAACCACTTTGCAAAAGTTAAAGTGCCATCCAAGTGCAGGTTATTAATATTTTTAGTTTCATGTGCCTATTTTGGATGACACTGCTTTCTTGTCTAAAAGATTGGCAGGAATCATGGATATCTTCTATTCTGGCCTTCTTGCTTTATGGATGAGAGATTGTTGGCTTGCATGGATAGTGGAGGGTCAAGAAAGGTCCAGAACACGGGCAGGGGCTGAGAAATTCCTTGCAGGTCATCTAGGGCAGTTTGAGGATGCTGGGTATGGGGAGGGGAGGCAGGCTATCAGGTAAGGACTGAAAGACAGTTTGATCAAAAGCAGATCCCTCTACTTCCCAGCTTGTCTCTGATTGTCCACACCAGTGATGCCCTAACCCATCACAGCACATCTATCCATTAGATGGATTTGAAGTATAATTTGGTCTGGATCAGGATTTAAAGAGATTTCCAAGCATTTCAAGGCTTTAGGAATGACAGATGGAAAAACAGATGGCACAGAGAACAATCAAAGAGGTCTCATCTTTCACGTTGGAAAAAAAGAGACTGCTAGGTGACACAGTGGATGGAGTGTTGGGCTTGGAGTCAGGAAGACCTGAGTTCAAATCCAGCCTCTGACACTTACTAACTGTGTGACCCTGGGCAAGTCACTTAACTCTGTTTGCCTCAGTTTCCTCATCTTGTAAAATGAACTAGAAAAGGAAATGGCAAACTACTCTAGTATCTCCATCAAAAAAAAACCCGAGTGGGGTCATGAACAATTGGATATGACTGAAAAACAGCTGAACAACAATTTGCAGTGCCTTGAATATAGTAGGCACTCAATAAATTGTATAATAAGCCTGAATTTGTTGAATTAAATTAGTAGGATTATAATATAAAAAGTCAGAAAGAACCTTAGAGAACATCTAACCCAGTGGTTCTCAACCTTCCTAGTGCCGTGGCTCTTTAATACTTGTATGTGGGTGTATCTGCATGTGGGCAGACTCACCTGGAGACGAATAGAGGAGCAGTGTCTCGGTTCCTAAGACCATCGGAAATATGTGTTTTCCGATGGTCTTAGGTGACCCCCAAAGGGGTCGCGACCCACAGGTTGAGAACTGCTGATCTAACCTAATTCCTCTATTTTTATAGAGGAAGAAACTTGACCCATTAAGGTAAGATGCTTAAGGACACTAAGGCAGTAAGTACAGAGCTGAAATTTGAACCCAGATCCATTCTGGTATACTTTCTACCTAGCTCTTAAGCTGGAAGGGACTTTAGAGGTTAATTAGTTCTAGGATTCCGGATCACAGGAGGGATTGTAAAGGCACTCTAGCCCAATATCCTCATTTTGCAAATATGGACATGGAGGCTCAAGAAGGTCAGTGACTCACCCAAGGTCACACAGGTAGGAAGTGGCAGCTGGGATTCAAACCCAAATTCTTTGGCTCTCTTGACATTGTACTCTGTGACCTTCTTCACAATATACTGAACATCTCATACTGAAATGAATTGAAAAGAAAAATACTTATCCCACCTCCCCACCTCCAACCTACCCATTCAGTAGCAGCTTCTTAAATATTCTCACATGGAGAATACCTGGACCTGAAAGGCCCCAAGTTGGGACAATCTGCCCATTACTTTGAATTTCCCAGCTGTCAAGATCTAACATCTCAGGCTTGGAAACATAAAGTTTAGGTTTGGAAAAGAAAGTGATGAACGCCATTTGTGTCTGGCAAAAAGCATAACTTTTCCTTGGCTCCAGACCCATGTTCCAAGCACTTGGATTTACATATAGATGTATCTATTTGCAGATAATTTGTCTGACTCCTTATTATCCCCGTAATTGTGCTAAATAGTGCTGTGTAGGCAGCAGCATACCAAAGCTCTTGCCGAATAGATGAACACATCAGGCCTAACCCTGCCCCCTCTCTTTCTCTTTTTCCCCCTCCGCCCCCACTGTCCCCTCTTCTCTCCAAGAACAGGTCTCATGGAGGAAAAAGGTAAAACCACAAATTAAGGCAGAAACAATTTCTTTTGCAAAATAAGTTATTTAAAGAACAAGCCAGATGGTACAAATCGACATTTTTCCCTTGGTCATCAGGTCTGAAGAGAGAGAGAGAGAGAGTGTATGTGTCAAATATTTATTTTCCCCTTCCCATGGAGACCATTCTTTAAAACGGGAATATTTTTCCAAGTGATTATGATGCCTCTGTACTTCCCCTGGCAGTCTCAGGGGCTATGATAGCATGTTCTATGTGCTCCCAGAAAACAAAGCCCACATCATCTTTCCCTTCCCAAACAGTTTTTCAACCCTGATGCTAAATATATCAGACATCTCTGTATGCAGCAATGATTCATTGAGTTGGTGTCGTTGTAGAATGAGGTACTTTGTCTGCAAGGGAGGATTTCTCAGGTAACTAAAGAACCAAATAGCTATTTTTAAAAATCTTGACTGTTTTGGATGGAGAGCTTTCCAATGTCCATTACACACTCTGCCACCTTCCTAAATAGAGTGTGCCAAGTATAATTTAAGCTTTTCAGGATGACTCAGCATCATTATGATGAATGTTAATTATTTAACTGGGCTGTAATACAGATGTGCCTTGGAGGATGATTGAGACATGCATGGTCCTTTGCAGTTATGCTAAATGAGCCCAGATTTCTGAGACTTTTATCAATCTTCCTTTTTCTCTTTCTACTGTCACCTTTCACTATTATCAGCACCATCTCCATCAGGGGTGGAGAGACAGCAACTCCAGATATTGTGAGGTTTTTATGTTTCCATAACCTGGAGAGAGGACAGAACCACAAGGTTATAGCCAATGAGGGACAGGTACACTGTGAAGTGTGGTCTGCTGAATGACTACAGATGTTCTCAATATCTCCCTAAACTTTGGTACTCCAAGACAAAGGTCCAATTGGCCTGCCTTGGTTACATCCCTCAACAATCCTCAACAGATCTGAAGAGAGCTCGCATGGCCCCTAGAGTGAAAGAAATGTTATAGAGTATGGGGGTGGGAGGTGCTTATAGAGTAGACATGACACAGAACATGCTCTTGAGGTTCTTATAATCTCATGTTTACTCCTCAAATTCATCTCTGATCAAAAATCATACCACATTATTGACTATGAAGGCTGGCAAAGCCAACAGAAAAGGAAAGGAAGTAAGCATTTATATAAATAACTTAGAAGTTATTTCTTTACTTTGTGCTAATAAACAAACAAATAAATAAATAGATAGATAAAAACTTCACCTAATTCTCGAATGGAATAGCTTCCCAATCTCCTTACCATCTTGATTGTATTCCTTTGGTCACACTTCAACTTGTGTGTTGAAAATGTCCTTCCTAAAATGTGGCACCTAGAAATGGATATAGTACTCCAATGTGATCTGATCAGAGCCAAGTGGAGTATGAGTGGGGCTCCCTTACTGTAGACACTTCTGTTAATATGGTCCAAGATCACCTTAGCTTTTTTGGATTACCATATCACATTCTCTACTCTGTACTTGCAATTCACTGAAACCTCTAGGGTTACTTTAAAAATCATAAAAATGTTGATCAGAGCAGGACCAAGAGCCGAACCCATTTTTACTCCACTAGAGTTTTTCAGTACATAACTCTACCAACAGTGCATTATTGTCTCAATTTTCCTATACTCCCTCCAATATTTGTCATTTTCCTTTTCTGTCATATTAGCCAATCTGATAGATATGAGGTGGTACCTCAGAGTTGTTTTAATTCATTTCTCTACTCAGTAGTGACTTCAAGCATATTTTTCATATGACTATAGCTTTGATTTCTTCTTCTGAAAACTACCTGTTCATAATCCTTTCACCATTTATTAATTGGGAATAACTTGTATTCTTATAAATTTGACTCAGTTCTCCATATACTTGAGAAATGAGGCCTTTATCAAAGAAACTTGCTATAAAAAATTTCCCCCAGTTTCCTGCTTCCCTTCTAATGTTGGCAACATTGATTTTGTTTGCGCAAAACCTGTTTAATTTGATGTAACCAAAATTATCCATTTTACATCTTATGATGCTCTCTATTTCTCTAGAGTTCAAATAGAATGTATGAATGGAAGAACTAAGTATTTATTAAGCACCAACTTAGTATTTATTAAGCAGTTATTTACAAATCGTAGTCCTAAGGGCTGGTGATACAAATAGAAAAGAAAGACAGTGCCTACTCTCGAGGTATTCACATTCATTTGGAGGAGACGACACATGTAGAAAGTCCCATAGTCCTTAGGATACGGTGGCAAAATAGAGGGTAAGGCCTCTGCTTTAATGTCTTTTCCACTGGCAAAATCATCAGTTTCTGTTGTTGAACCATTTGACAATACCAAGAACTTTGAGGGACAAGAATTTTTTTTCCTGGGTCTTTAGTAGCTGTGACTGTTGTACTTGCAGGAGCAGTGTTTAGGCTGCTTCTCCATAGGGGAAGCTTCCCAGGATGATGCCTGAAGGGGCTAGACTGGAAACATTGCTATTCTCAAGGATCTCGAATTTAGGTGCTGGGAAATAGCCCTAGGATAAGTTGTTTGGCTAATATTCTTTTATATTTAATGTTCTATGGATTATTACGCAGGTAGAATAATTTTTCATTAAAAAGGGAAAAGGACCTATTTATACAAAAATATTTAAGTATTTATAGCACCTCTTCTTTTGGTCACAAAAAATTGGAAATCAAGGTGATGTCCATCAGTTGGGGAATGGCTGAACAAGTTGTGGTATATAATTGTAATCAAATATTGTGCTATCAGACATGATGAGCAGGATGGTTAACTGGCAAGATTTACATGAACTGATGCAGAGATAAGTGATCAGAACCAGAACATTATATGCACTAACAACAAATATTGTACAAGGATCAACTGTGAATGACTTAGGTATTTTCAGTGATACAATGATCCAAGACAATCCCATATGACTCATGACGAAAAATGCTATCTACCTCTAGAGAAAGAATTGATAACAGTCTGAATGCAGATTGAAGCATACTATTTTTCCCTTTTTTCCCTTTTTTCCTTTATTGGTTCCAATTTTCTTCTACAAAATGACTAATATGGAAATATGTTTTACATGATTGCACATGTATAACTTATATCCTGTTCTCGCCATATCAGGGAAAAGGTTAGGGGAGGGAGGGAACAATAGAATTTGGAGCTCAAAACTTAAAAAAAAACAAACCCAGATATTAAAAATTACTTTTATATGTAATTGGGGAAAAATAGTAAAATATTATTTTTAAAAATAAAGAAAAGTTTAAAAAAATCTTCACTTTGCATATGTGTAATGGGAATGGGAATTTGAAGATCTTCCCTGCCCCTTAATAGGCCTAAGGGAATTTGAAGATCTTCCTTCCCTGCTCTGAAGATCTTCCCTGCCCCCTAAATAGGTTGAATGTAATCACATGGAACCTGTGGTGGGAGGAGTTTGCTGAACAGGTAGAGCAGAGCCCACAGGAAGCTGTGAGTCAGAGCAGTTAGCGATGGGAAAGAGAGGACAAACAAGAAGATAGCTAGACTTGTGAGTATTTGTTTGTAGGAAAGCTAAAGGTATAGTGTTGCTCTCTGCAGTGATAAGGTGTATTAACTTCTTTTTTTGCTATGATGGATTTGATTTTCTGGTGCTGGGACTTGGCTTTCTGGTTTGGGGACTCAGCTTTCTGGTATCTGAATAAATGTTTTGCTTCTGTCTTCTCTATGGAGAATCTGTTATATTTTGTGATTTAGAATTATGCCGGCATATTCATAGTTGTCATTGGTGCTGTGAATATTGTGTTGGTGCTGCAATATGCTGCCCTGCTTAATTTCAACTCTCTCCCAGGATAATCTCATCACTTCTAAACTCACCACCATGCTGCTAATTCAGGCCTTGATTGACTCTACGTCCCTCAGCTCCCTCTCCCTTGGGTTTGGAGGGCTGGAGGGTAGAGTACCAAACTTTTCTCCCATGCCTTTATAAAGGACAGAAATAGAACTCTCAGATCATTCCATCTTGCATCTGCAATCCTTCGTAGTTTCACCTTCACAGAACAAGATGTGTCTGTGACCCTTGTCCCGTCCTGCCTCTGCTTTCCTGCCCCCCTCCTTCTATGTTGTCTACTCCTTTAGACTATAAACTTACTGAGGGCAGGGACTGTCTTTCTTTTTATTAATTGCATCCCGGGACTTAGCAAAGTGACAGGTGCATCATAGGTACTCAACAAATGTTTATTGGATTGTGAATATAGTAATTGCTTTTTGAAGTTGAATATAGTATTAGAATAATGTTGCAGTTGTTATTGCTGTTGCTAGTATTATTGTGTTTAATATTCTACTTTCCAGTCTAGTGAACCCAGCAACAAAGAAAATACAATTAAAGGGTAGTCTACTAAAACCAAAAATGTTGCTATAAATATTTTTGTGTATATGGATCCTTTCTTTCTTTGATCTCTTTAGGATATAATCTTATTAGTGTTATCACTAGATCAAAAGGTATGTCTAGTAACTTTTGAGGGGTTGTTCCAAACTGTTTTCCAGAATGGTTAAACCATTTCCAAGCTCAACAAATAGTCTATTAGTCATCATTTACCAATTTAGTCATCTTTGATAATCTGAAGGGTGTGAGATGGAACCTCAGGATTGATTTAATTTGATTTTTTTGTGTGCTTTTTGGAGGGGCAACTGGGGCTAAGTGACTTGCCCAAGGTCACACAGCTAGTAAATGTTATGTGTCTTAGGCTAGATTTGAACTCAGGTCCTCCTGACTCCACAGCCGGTGCTCTATTCACTCTGCCACCTAGCCACCCCCTGATTAATTTTTTTTATTAGTGATGTAGAGCATCCTTTTTTATATGATTGTTGATAGTGTGCTTTCTTCTTTTGAGAGCTGCCCTTTTGCTTCCTTTGACCACTTATTTATTAAGATTCTTCTACCTTCTGTAACACCAAGCACAAGCAGCTTCCAAGGTTCTGATTACATAGCATAGTGATCTCTCCATTTATTCAGTAACAAATTAAGGCAAAACATTCACAAAAAATCAAAATACAGCATTTGCCATGTGTAACTCAATCATTTAGTAAGTCCTCACTTCAATCACAAAGTATAAAGGTTAAAGTTCTCTTTCAAACAAGGTGCATTAATTTCATCAATCACAAAGTGTATTACCATTACACCTTCTAAGACAGTGGTTCTCAAGCTGTGGGTCATGACTCCTTTGGGGGTCAAATGACCCTTTCACAGGGGTCACCTAAGACCATCAGAAAACACACATTTCCAATGGTCTTAGGAACCAAGACATCACTCCTCTATCCGTCTCCAGGAGGGTCCGCCCACATGCAGATACGCCCACATATGAGTATTAAAGGGTCTTGGCATTAGGAAGATTGAGAACCACTGTTCTAAGAGCTGACCTCAGTAAGGGAAGTCAAGAATTTATCATGCATATATTCTATTTCTCACAGAAGCAGATGAGAGATCTCCAGAAGATATCCAGTTAGTTGAAGTCCACTGTTACAACCATATCCTTTCTCCATACCAGTTTGTGATCTTTGTACAGAATTCTTCATCCTTTTCTTCCATCTGTATAGATGGTTTTGTAGTATACTCCTATCCTGATACCACTTCTATTTCCCTCTTTTTTTTTTATCCTCTCCCTAATGTTCTCCCTTATATCTTTCCCTTTTTGGTTTATGGATTTTCTTCTTGCTATAGATCTTTTTGTCATATCCTGTTTGGTCACCTCTTTTTTCTAGATTATATTTTTAAATTCCATATACTCTTCTACTACTGTATTTTAATCATGAGATATAGTATATCTTACCAAGTGTCAGTCGCATCTTTGTCTGTAACCTATAGCCTTCTTATAAAGACATTAGAAGTCATGAGTTTTATTTGTGTTCCTCTTTTATTTTATTGTCTCCTGTGACTCACATGACACAGACTACTGTGTCACAGTTTACTACCTTTATCAATAGAGATAGATTTGTATGAGAGTAATGGGTGAAAGTTGCAAAGACTCAAGATCAGGAGAAACTTCCTAACAATTAGAAACATTCCCTATTTGTATGCCTCACTACCATGGCACTCTAAGTTTGTGCACATTCTTCCCAAGGATTCTGTATGTACTTATTGGAAAATGCACCCCAGTGGAGGAAGGGAATGTCTTACAGCTACTGTATTTATGATATTATCTTAGCAAAGGTCTTTGCCAAGAGAAAACTGTATCAACTGGCTGATTGTTAATAGGAATCACACTGGTGGGGACTCATAAAATAAAGTAGTAAGTGTATAACCCTACCATAGAGTAACCCTAGAACTTAAGGAAGTAGTTTCCCTCTGAGATATCCCTCCTAACCCATGAGTCTGAGTGCCAAGTTGGGAGGAATACTCAGAGGGGGTAAAAAGCAGTAGAGATATAAAAAATCTTAGGTAAACAGTAGAGATATTAATTAGGCAAAACATTCCCTACTCTCCCAATTAGGCTTTTTAAAAACTTGTCATTTAATCTAAAAGATCAAAAAGAAATAATTGGAGGCTTATGTGAGGGGGCTTCCCTGAATAAAAATGAAAAAAATACATACAATCTGGTAGGTGGAATCTGACTCATGAAATACCTGCACTCTTTCCCCAAGGAATTATTGTCCAACTATCCCTAACTTTCCCTAATCATTTATTTATCTCATTGGAATCTGATGTTTTCTATAGTCTTTTGAAGGTCTAAGATGTTGTAACAGAAACCATGTTCAACTGGCTCCTTCCTCCACACTCATTTGAACAGCCTGCCTTGTCAACACAGAACACAATGTCAATGGTTCCCTTGGTGATGAGTCCTAGTGGTAAGAGAGTAATGTCTTGGCTGTAACCTTGGGTGCTGAGCTCTGGTGGAATGGTGCAAATCCTTATGGCATTCCAGTTTCTTTCTTCACATCTTTGAGTTTTGAAGTCATGAAGGAAATCACTGTGGGAATCAGCTGGAAAAAGTCTGTTTACATTTAAAACATTGTTGAACTACTGTTGGAAAACTGAAAATCAGAAAAAGCTGTCAATGGCTTCATCTGTTCTTAAGTGACTTCAGAAGCTTTTCCAGACTTGGCATTTCTGAATGTGTCTTCCTCATGTCAAATTTTAGCATTTTCAAATGAAAGCAGAAATTTAAAAAACTTAAAGACCAAAAGAACAAATTCTCAATGATAAATTGCATGTAAATGGTGCTAAGCTGACCTCATACATGGCAAATTATGATTGCGGCAAAATCAGTGAATAGTCTTTGACCATAAATTACAACAAAAGGAAACAAACTGAGGCTTATGTGGTCATCCTCATCCTCATTAGAGAGGCAGTATAGTTTGATGGAAAAAACATTAAAAGCTGCAATGTTCCTCCCCCTGTATAATGTTAGCAATGGTTGAGACAACAAGAAATTACACCATAAACATTAGCAAAAGAAAAACAAAATGATCTTTATATACAGATGGCATAATGGTATATCTAGAAAACCTCAGGGAATCAGCAAAGAAACTAATGGAGTTAATATCTTTGATTAAGTGGCATGGCTCAAAATAAATCCATGTAATCACTTCTATTTAGCAAAAAAACAAAAATCAAGAGGAAATGATAGGAGAATTATCTCTCAAAATAGCTACAAAATGCATAAAATATTTGAGATACTAAGATGCAATCAATACATATAAATGCAATTGTAATATTCTCTTTATATAAATAAAGACATTGGAGAGATAAATAATTGAAGGGATAGTCATGGCTCATGATTGGACTGTGCCAATATATTAAAATTATGATTTTCCTAACTCAATTTATAGATCTACTACCAAAAGGATAATTTATAGAATTAGATAAAACAATAACAAAATTCACTTGGAAGAACAAAAGATCAATAATATGGAAAAATGGGAGTAAAAGGAGAATAACATTTCCAGACCTCACACTATATTATAAAGTAGTAATCATTCAAACTAATTGGAATTGAATAAAAATAGAAAATTGGATGAGTAGAATAGAGTAGATAAACAAGAATCAGAAACAATTTATTTTGGTCACACAGTTTTCAATAAACCTAAGAACAGAAACTAGTTAGGGAAGGATTACTTCCTCAAGGACTTCGGAGAAAGCTAAAAAGTAGTTTGGCCAAAAAAAGACGTTTGCTATGTCATACAGCGCAGTAACATTCTTCTATTTCTGTCCTCGAGGCTTAACACAGAGCCTGACAAACAGTAAGTCAGGTTTACTTAATAAATGCTTCTTGATTTGACTTGACAACAATAACTGAAAGAAAATTCTTCAAACCCAGATAGAGTAAGGTTTGAGTTCTAATTGAGTGGTATTACCTTGAACACATTACTTAGTCTCTCTCAGCCTCAGTTTCCTTTCCTGTTATATAAGTGTACCATGAATACTATGCCTAAAAAAGGAGCAAATGGCCCCATATATCAGAGATGTATAGACATTAACTAGACTGCCCTTCTTCATGTCTTGGGGATAGTGCGGTGCCACCTTTGTGAGGACAGGAGGATGGCTAGGGTTGGGTGATAAGATAACTCTTTTACCACCACCACCCCCAATCTTCAAGGGAGGTATTGGGCTTGGAATCATATCTATCATAGCCTAGACTTTGCAGCCTAGGGCCACAATTCTTCTTTTGAGTTTAGGATTAAAAACCACTTTTCTTGGGGATGATTAGGGTTAAGTAGAAATAATTTTAACCCAGACCTAAAGTTTAACAACTTAATCTTGACCACCTTAGCTCCCCTCCCAGCAAATTATTTATTATACAAAAGACAATTGCAGATGGTGAGCAAACATTTATCAAAGCAAGCAGTAAAACAGTAATTGGGGAAGTCATACAGATTTGTTTAAGCTGTAGAGTTGGGGGAGCTCTACAACCTAGGAAACAGGAAATCTCTCCTCAACCAAGTTGAGAATCATTTCACTTTTAGCAGTCACTGAGGTTGCAGGTGTCGGGAATCCTTGGACATATTGGGGTGCCCAGCTTTTCCTCACATGCCACTGGCTATACCGTCTACTATGCCTCATTCAAAGCCTTTTCTTTCCCAATCTCTCCTTCTCACCTCCTGCTTTTCTATCAGTCAATTCAAAGTCACATTTCTCTGCATGTATGCACTTACAAGGCTATTCTTTGGGGAATCAACAAGCCCTTCTAGGATAGGGGAGAAATGCATAGGGAAAACAATATTGCCACTATTTAAGGCTTACTGGATTTACATGGAGGATCAAATGAGATCATGTATATAAAAGACTTCATGAAAGGCAGTATATTATATGCTAAAAAAAAAAAAAAGCAACAGAGTCTAGGTTTAAGAAGCAGCTCTGGGGTTTTTGCAGCCACGTCACCAACCCAATGATCCCAAGGACATCACTTAGCCTTTCTGAACCTCATAGAATCTTAAGAGGTGGAAGGAACCTCAATTCATTTTATACCTCATCAAGAATTTCTAACAATTAGTCATCCAGACTTGGCTTCTAGTGAGCAGAAGCTCACAACCTACCAAGGCAGCTCCTTTCTTTTTTCAATACTTCTAATGAGTAGGAAACTTTCTTACATTAAGTGGACTCATTCATTATTACTGATTGTGCCTTCTAAGTCCAAGCAAGATTAGTCTAGCCCAAAGGTTCTTAATCTTTGTTGTGTGGTGGCACAGTGGATAGAGTGCCTGGCCTGAAAGTCAAGAAGACTCATCTTCCTGAGTTCAAATCTGGCCTCAGACACTTACTAGCTGTGTGCTCCTGGCCAAGTCACTTAACATTCTTTCCCTCAGTTTCCTCATCTGCAAAATGGGCTGGAGAAGGAAATGGCAAACCACTTCAGTATCTTTGCTAATAAAATCTTAAATGGGGTCATGAAGAGTCAAACATGACTGAACAATGAGGATCCCTTTAGGAGACTGGTGAAGCCTATGGACGCCCATCTGAGGATAGTGTTTTTTTAATTTTTATTTATTTTATTCTGACTTAAGAAATAAGACATGAACTTCATAACATAGTAGAATAGATAAAAACATTATTGTATGTGAAAGTGAAAATGTAACATGTACAACCTGGTATTCCTTTTAAATATATAATGAAGTTCTCATGTAGCTTCTATATTTCCTCTTTTTCTTCACTCCCCTCAAGATGCCTACCACTAGACACATGTATGTATATGTGGAAAACTGTTCTATACGTATTTTTATTTATTAATTTTTTTCTCTGGATGCAGAGATATGATGTTTTTAAATGTGGGGTTTTTTTGTTTTTTTGTTTTTTGCCTTCAGAAGCCTAAACTTTCTCATTCTCTAAATGAGAATAAAAATATTTACACAATCTTTCTCCCAGGGTTGTTGTGTGGATCTAGCAAAACAATGTATGTAAAGAGCTTTATAAATTTCTGGCTCTAAAAAGTCAGCTATCATCCTCCTCTTCCTCCTCCTTGTCCTCTTCTTCCTTCTCCTACTCCCCTTCTTTTTCTTCTTCCTCCTCCTCCTCCTCCTCCTCTACTAAAGCCCTACTCCATTGCTGCTCAAGTGCCTTATTATGGTGTGGACATGACCCTGGGTTCTTGAATCTAAGTTCTATCAAGCCATAGTCTTTGAGTATAGACCAGATGAATGAATGAAAGAGCATTTGTTAAGTGCTAAGTATCGTGCTTGGGTCTAGAGAAGTAAGTAGAAAAATGAAAGAGTGCCTGTTCTCAGGGGGCTCTCATTCTTTTATTTTTTTTTTTGCCTTTTTTTTTGGCTGGCAATTGAGTTTAAGTGACTTGCCCAAAGTTACACGGCTAGTAAGTGTTAAGTGTCTGAGGCCGGATTTGAACTCAGGTCCTCCTGACTCCAGAGCCAGTGCTCTATTCACTGTGCCACCTAGCCGCCCCTGGGGCTCACATTCTAATGGGGGAGAAAACATACACGGAAGGTTCCAACTGCAAGTCTGAAAGTCAGATGGAAAAGTTCCATGGTTCTTCAGGTAGAGCAGCAAAGCAGATGTCAATGTTTCTTCCTGAATGTAATTCCCACTGATAAAACCATATCAATTTGTGATGTTGAACAACTTGATAGCGTCAAGGACTTGGGAGGTAAGAAGTTTATTTTCTTCAGTCTTTGATGCTTCTCAAGAGGGTGGCTACAGGGGCTGGGCTAGAAGGAGGACCAGTGGTTTAGAGGCTCTTGGGCATACTTACCAGTCAGCGGCAATTGGTTAGCACTTTGTGTGAATGGTAGTGAGGAATGGGGCCCCTTCTCCACACTGATTTCTTCCCTCAGTGATGGCTGCCAGTTCAGGCTGGAAGCAAGGCTTGTGGTCTGGGATTCTTGAGTTTTCAGCTGTGTTCTTGTTATCCAGACACCAGCTTAGCTAAGTACTCCGAGCATTTTCATTGACTGTCTACTGCCTGGACCCCTCTCCCTCCACATCTTGCCCTCTTAGCTATCTTGGCTTCCTTCAAGTCTTAACTAAAGTCCTACCTTCTTCAGGAAGCCCTTCCCAGTCCTCCTCAATCTTAACCTCTTTCCTCTAAGATGATTCTCATTTATCCTGTCTCAATCTTGTTTGTACCTCATGGTTTGCCTGACAACATCTCCAGTACACTATGAGCTCCCTGAGGGCAGGGACCATTTTTTTTTTGTTGTTGTTGTTTTTGTATAGCTAGGTACTGAGTAGTGTGAATACTGAATTCCTTTTAAGTGATAGCATTATTCAAATTTGCACTGCTTATTTCCATTGGGCTGGAACCAATGACCATAATTTAAATAATTAAAACATAAAAGAATAAGAATTCTAAAACATAAGACCACTTCAAGGGATCCACTAATGAAGACCTAGCTGAACCCCTAGCACCATGTCTAGCACATAGGTACTTAATGCTATTTAACTAAGTGTGGAGGGCATCATTACTAGAAATTTAGCCCAGTAGGTGATAGATTTTTGGTGGGGGACTAGTAGGGGAGAAGGAGAGACTGACCACAATGACTTATGTAAACGAAGATGTGGATGAACTTGTAATTTGTGTATTTGGGGGGGGGAAAGCAGGGCAATTGTGGTTAAGTGACTTGTCCAAGGTCACACAGTTAGTAAGTGTGTTGAGTATCTGAGGCCGAATTTGAACCCAGGCTCTCCTGACTCCAGGGCTGGTCCTCTTTTCACTACACCCCCTAGCTGCCCCTATTTTTAATGTATTTTTTAAAAATTTAAACATTTTTATCATTTTTTAAATGAACTTATAATTTGAACCAGTAGAGTCAACACTAGCAGTGAAATCACATGGTTTGCCTCATCCGGCTTTGCCCATATGACATCTAAGATTTCCTGTAGCGCTAAAGTTATGATCCTAATTGTTGAAGTATCATCAGGAAGCATTTATTAAGCACCTACTATTTGCAGGGCACTATATAAGCCTTTGAGGATACAAAGAGTTGTAACACTTTCCCTTGATGGTGCTTATGGTGTCACTGGGGAGATGGAGACATAATGAACCTCCCCATTTGAAGGAGGAGGTTCAGGCCAACCCTATGATCATTTCATTCTAATCAGCGCACGGAACTCTGAATTTTCTCTACCATGCCCCTGGAACTACTGCCTTCATTTTCTTCATGCCCTCCTGCTTTTCAGCTTCCTTTCAAGTGATGTCTTTCCCTTTAGAATGTAAGCTCCTTGAGGGTAGGGAGTATCCTTCTTTCTGCTTGAATTTGTATCCATAATACCTGGTACATAGTGGGTGCTTAGTAAATTCTCATTGACTGACTAAAGCAATAGAAGGCAGTCTATGGGTAGTATTGGTTGAGTGGTATATGGGTGAGTAGTTTAGAACTCTAAGGAGGAAAAATCTCCAAAGGCTGGTATGGCTGGAGATAGTTTCATGGAGAACGTGAGACTTGAATTGGGCACCGCAGAACAAAGACAAAGGAAGAGGAGCCAAAGTCACCCCATGAATTAGGAATCTGACCTCAGAGTCTTGGCATCTTCTCCTGGGCTCTAACCAGCTGACAACTGAGTCTTCCCCATTTCATTTGCATGAGACTTTATGATGTAATACACAAGAGACTGTCCTGGAGGTCTGTCAGTATGGAAAAGTCTTCCTCCTGACTTCTAATAACAGGAAAGGAAATTAAACATGAGAAATCTCCATACAAAGGCATTGTTTCTCCCTCCCCAAAGGAAATCGCCCACAAAAGTGTACTCGAGTATGCATTTTATCCATTTCCACATGAAAGCTTGCTGGAGATGTTTTTTGATGAGTCCTTGATCCTTTCAGTAACAGGAAAGAGGGGAATGAGGGAGGCAAGGTTTCATAATAATGACATTAACTCAGGGCTTAGATATTTTGAGGACATGCTGGATTTCTCTTACCTGGGTCTTTCTTTTCTCTTGCCTTCAGAGACCCTAGCAGAAATCTGGCCTCTTGATTCTAGAAATAGTCTGCCAAGATAGAGTCTAGAGATTGAAAATCTATTTTAGCCTTGTCAACTAATGAGCCAAGACCTACTTACTTCCTACTTAGCTTTTCTTTTAAAGTAGGTTTGATTTTGTCCCGTGCTTCTGATTTTTAAAATGAGGAATATAGTATAGTGGAAAGAGTAGTTCATTTGGAGTGAGAAGAGACCCTAGTTCAAATCCTGACTTGGCAATTAACCACCTATGTGAACTTGGGAAGTCATGTCCCTTCTGGCTTCAGTTTCTTCAACTGTGCAATGAGGCGGTTGGAGGCGGCTAGGTGGTACAGTGAATAGAGCACTGGTCCTGGAGTCAGGAAGACCTGAGTTCAAATTTGGCCTCAGACACTTAACACAAAAACTAGCCATGTGACCTTGAACAAGTCACTTAATCTCAATTGCCCTGTCTTCCCCTCTCCAAAAAGAAAAAAAAAAATGAGGCATTTAGACAAGATAGTTGTTAAGGTCCTTTCAATTGAAAATCTATGGCCTATGATTAAGAATTTGTGTTGTTGTTCAATCATTTTTCAATCATGTCTGACTCTTCATGACCCCATTTGGGGTTTTTTCAGCAAAGATACTGGACCAGTTTGCCCTTTCCTTTTCCAGCTCATTTTACAGACAAGGAAACTGAGGTAAATGGGGTGAAGTGACTTGCCCAGGATCACAGAGCTAGTAAGGATCTAAGGCCAGATTTGAACTCAGGAAGATGAGTCTTCTTGATTCTGGGCCAGGCATTCAATCCACTGTGCCACCAAGCTGCCTATCATAAAACTTAGAAGGGGAGAATTAAGTGTTCTATGCAGTGTTTGTCTAACATCTCACACCAATGTCCTATTTTCTCTCTCATTCTGGTTTAGTTTGGCTCCAGACTTAGTATATATCTATCCAGGACACTATGGGTCCTAGTAAAGCCAAGGTCTTTAACAGTATTGTAAACTACTAATATTGAGCCCATACTATTAATAAAAAGCATTAGTTGGTCATATCTTTGTACTGAGCAAGTTGCTATTAAACATACACAGAAAGTATATGAAGCTTGGTTCTTGCCTTTCGGGAGCTCACAGTCCTGTCAGATTGGGGAATGTAGATGTGCACAGCATAGTGCTATGGAAAGTGTGTTGGATTTAGAATCAGAAGTCTTCGGTTTAAATCTTGCTTTGTGACACTTTGGGCAAGTTACCTTTTCCTAACTGCAAGTTGAAGACCTTAAGTTCCCTTCTGTTTCTTAAGCTGGGGTCACACAAGTAAAGAAAAATGCAGGATGGCACATAATTTAGTATTTAGTTCACCATTGGGTGAATGGAAAGAAAAGGATAGAAGACAGGGAAGGGAGGGAGGGAGAGAGGGAGAGAGAGAGAGAGAGAGAGAGAGAGAGAGAGAAGAGAGACAGACAGAGAGACTAGAGGGGAGGAGACAGACAGACAGACAGAGACAGAGAGGATGGGGGGAGACAGAGAAAATAGAGGGGAGGAGAGACAGAGACAGACAGACAGGCAGAGATAGGTGAAGAAAAGAGAACAGAGAGAGAGAGAGAAGAGACAAAGAGAGAGAGAGAACAGAGTGGGGATGGAGGGAGGGGGGGAGAGAGAGAGAAGAGAGAGAGAAAGACAGAGAGATAAGAGAGAGAGAGGAGAGAGAGAAGAGAGGGAGAGAGAGAAAGAGAGAGAGAGAGAAAAGAGAGGAGAGAGAGAGAAAGAGAGAAAGAGAGAGAGAAAAGAGAGGAGAGAGAGAAAAGAGATAAGAGAGAGAGGAGAGAGAGAAGAGATAGAGAGAGAGGAGAGAGAAGAAAGAGAGAGAAGAGGGAGAGAGAGAAAGGAGAAACAAAGGTGAAGAGAGACAAAGAGGAAAGAGACAGAGAGAGGGCAAAGAGAGAATAAAGAGACAGAGAGATTGTATAAAGGCAGAATTGAAAAGACCTACAGAGGGTACGTATCAAAGAATATCTTCTGTGGTGACACCTTGCTATTTCCCTTTGACCATACCAAATAAACCCCTGCCTACTCTGTGATAGAAGGCCTGTTCAAGAAAGTTGTTTGAAGGTGGTAAAAAGCACTGAGAGCTGTTGAGGTTTATTGGGATGCCACCGTGTGATCCTAGGCAGGTGACTTTTCTTCTGGGTTCCCAAGTTTCCTCATCTGTAAAATGAAGAACCCACCACTGACACTGTCACCTCCACAGAGTGGTCATGAGAAAAGGGTTTTGAATACTTACAAATTCTCTGTTAACATATTTCATTTCTCTATCACCTACACTGACCATTATATTCACCCTCTTGACCTCTCCCAGAGGAGCTTTGTAAGGTCTTAGACCCTGATCGCCAGTCCTTGGACTCGTGGCACCCTTCTAATTGGTCTCCCTGCCTCAAATCTCACTTTGCTCCAATCCATCATCTACCCAACTCTCAAAGTGATTTTCCTAAAATGTAGCTAGGTCTGCTTGTGTCACTCCCTCACCTCTACTCAGTAAACTCTAGTGACTCCCTATTACCTCCAGGATCAAATATAAATCTTTTTTTTTTTCTTTTTTGGTATTTAAAATTCTTTGTGGTAAACTGGCCTCCCTATATTTCCAATCTCATTCCTACTCACCTTCAGCCTGGCTACTTTTTGTTCCTTACATTTGACCATCGATCTCTTATCTGTACTTTTGCATTAATTTTCTCTCCTCATGCCCAGAATGCTTTCCCTGCTCACATCTTCTTATAGAATTTCTGGTTTCTTTCAAGACTCAGCTTAAACACTACCTTCTTCAGGAAACTTTTCCTAGTTTCCCTAGCATGAAGGGTGGGGAACCTGCGGCCACAAGGCCATATGTGGCCCTCTAGGTCCTCAAGTGTAGCCCTTTGACTGGATTCCATCAAAGGGCAATGCTTGAGGACCTATGTGGGAGCCACATGTGGCCTCGAGGTCGCAGGTTCCCCACCCCTGATAGAACCATCTTCTCTAAGGTTGCCTTCCATTTCCTCTGTATGTCTCTTATGCTTCCCTAATTATTTACACGTTGTCTCCCCAGTAGAATGTCTCCCCATCAAGGGCAGAGATCATTTTGTTTTTCAGGGCTTAGCATAGTTACTGGCACATAATAGCTTAATAAATAAGCTTTAACAAGTTTAATACTTTTTAAAATTGACTGATTAAAGCTCTCTATGAATATGGGCTATTGTTAATCCATCTCCATATAAAGCCAACCCCAAGGAAGGTATGTTAAATACAAACTCAAAAGAGATTGAGTAGAACCTTGGCCATATTGGACACTTAATGCATGCATGACAATAATAATATTATAGCTAACATTTATAAAAAGACCTGCTATGTACCAGTCACAGTGCTAGGTACTTTACAAATGTTGTCTCATTTGATCTTCATATCAACCCTTAGAGACAGGTGCTGTTATCATCCCCATTTTATAGTTGAAGAGACTGAGGCTAATAGAGGTTAAGTGAATTGTCCAAGGTCATACAGCTAGTAAGTGTGTGAGGCTGGATTTAAACTCAGGCCTTCCTGATTCCAGGTCCAGTGCTTTATTCATTGGGCCACCTAGGTGCCTTTAGGTGGTTCGATGACTAGAGCTGAATTGAGTTGAGGGTGGGCCATGGGTTGACCTGTGAAGTGATGAGATGATCTTTGGAGGGAGGTAGGAGAATATTTTTGTTGAGTAGACTGATCCTGTTGAAATGGTTTGGCTTGTATATCTGTCTTCCAGGCAGCACTACAATGGCCAGGATGACCTCTGCATGTCCCACATAACCCTGTGATTATGTGGGGTGGGAAGGGGAAGGCTGAAGAAAGATTGACACCAAGGTTCTAGTCCTGAAATGGAATTCTGGGCTCAAATGTCCTAAACTCTCTCTTTCTTCTTTTGCTAATGACCTTGGCAAAGTCATTTGCCTCTCCAAGTCCATTTCCACTACTTTGGTTTATAACACAATAGGACAGCACATCATTTACTAGCATAATTTAGGAATTTCTCCAATACTGGAGCTTACTGCTTTAAGTGCCAAGATTTCTTTTACTTTAACCATTTTTGATGGAAATCTTTCTTAAAAGTATTATACACATGCCTGACTTCTTAAACAGAATAAGCTCAAAATAAATGGATACATGTCCTGAATATAAAAGGTCACATCATGAAAAAATTAGGAGAGAACAAGAGGAGGTACCTGTCACCACTTTGGCTGGAGGGAGAATTCTTAACCAAATAGGGGATAGAAGAAACCGTTAAGAGACAAAACAGATCATTTCGATTATGTAAAATTGAAAAAGTTTTTGTGCAAATAAAGTTGATGATAGAATAAGCAGAGAAACTACAGAGTGGAAAAATACTTGCATCAAATATAACTAGCAAAAAGTCTGGCATCTAAAGAATTGATACGGTGGTATAATGGTTAGAACACTAACCTTTCTTAGCCTGTTTTCTCGTCTATAAAATGGAAATGATACTAACCAATTCCTAGAGGTCTTGTGAGGGTCAAATTACAAGATCTATGTAAAGTGCTTTACAAACCTTAAAATGCTATATAGCTTAGGTGTTAATATAATTCTTCATTCCCTAGAAGAAAAGTGGTCAAAGGATATGATTAGAAAAGTGTAAGAAGAACCATAAACTATAAATGATCACTTGAAAATAAGCTCTAAACCACTAATAGAAATGGAAATGAAAGCAACTCTGAAGTTTTGTGCCCTCTCACCATATATATTAACAAAGGTTAAAATCAAAGGGACAAGTCAATGTTGGAGGGTGTGTGGGAAGACAGGCACATTAATACATTGTTGGCAAAGCTATGAATTGGGTCCAATCATTCTGAAAGCAATTTGAAATCATTCAAGAAAATAGAACGTGGGATATTATTAAATTATTTCTCAATGATTCTGGAGCATCATGATAAGGCAATAAGGTATTGTTAAGTGGTTTTTCCATTTTTTTTTTTTTTTTTGTATTCTGGACCCTTTGACACTCTTGTGAAGCCTATGTAAGTCTATTTCTTAGAATAATGTTTTTAGATGCAGAAAAGAAAATCCACAAGTTTATCAAGGAAACCAATTACTTTGAAATACAATTATTAAAGTATTTTTTTAAAGTTTGTAAATGGGGCAGCTAAGTGGTGCAGTGAATAGAGCACCAGCCCTGGAGTCAGGAGGACCTGAGTTCAAATCTGGCATCAGACACGCAACACACAAAAAAACTAGCCGTGTGACCTTGGACAAGTCACTTAACCCCAATTGCCCTGCATTCCCCCCTGTAAAAAAAAGTTCATAAATATCAGGTTAACAGCCTCTGGACTATAGTGGAAATAATGATGGGCTTGAAAATCTAAGAGGGACTTGGTTTCATATCCTCATTGTGACAAACTATCTGAGCTCTCTGAGCCTCAGTTTCTCATTCGTAAAATGGGAATAATAATACACATAGTATTTACCTAACAGGGATATTAGGAGGATGTAAGGGAGTAATGCACATAAAACTCTATATCTATGGCACTTATTACTGGGCTGTAATTCAGTAGTTTTTTAAGCGTTCTCCCTCATTGTTGGGCTGTTAGCTATCACTTCTGTATGGGCCCATATTTTCACAGCTTGGCTACATCAAAAAGGGTTTTGTATGCCAGGACTGATTCAAGTCAGTCTGCTCATTTGGTATTGAAACTAGATAAGATATTCATAGACCATCTAACAGTCAATAATTGCACATTTACTTAGCTAGAGCATGGAAAGGATATTCAGCAAGGATCCAGCACTGATTCAGCTGGGTACAGCTTCCCTGCTTCCATGTTGGCCATAGAGGTCTGGTGGTCAAGAGCTTAAGAGAGGAAAGCATTATTCCTCCTGACATCAGCAATGTCAATGGTTTGAACCTTAGTGATCTGGGCCAATTAAATCTCAAGGAGAGTTTCAATATCTTTTAAGAAAAAACTAGCCTAGTTTATATGGGAATAAGGACTTAGGAAAAGCTAGACCAGCCTAAGTGGCAGGACATATATTGCTCCTATCACAAGGGACATGATTTCCAAGATATATATAATTCCTCATGCTGAGTAAGGACTCCTTCACTGATTTGTGCTGCTGCTGTTGCTACTACTCACTCTTGGGATGTTATTATACCAGCCGTTTCCATAGCTCTCAAGATAGGTGCTTCTCAATGTCTTCATTATGCATCTCTTATGCTTCTATGTAAGTAATTCAACTGTAAAAATCTGCCCCTGGCTATACCTGGCAGATGAGGACCATGCAAGGGTGAGGGTAACTTTTTTTTTTTAAGAGATCTGTTTAAAAAAATAAAAGTAGTAAGAGAAACAGAATGACAGAATCTATTGGACACAATTGCACTGTGTGGGGAATGGGGATGAGGATATGTTAATGGAGCTGGCTTGTGTGTATACATGTATAGGAAGTATACTACATACATGACCCCTTGACCGCAGTGGCAAGTTGTTTTATTGGAGTATTAAAGGACTGAGACTTCGGGGGAATGGATGCATCCAGCTAAGGTCAGCTCCCTAAAATTCCCTGGAGTTTGCTTCTTAATCAAATATAGATTTGACTTATCATTCTGAATCCTTGGTTTAAAAAAAAAATCTTCCCTACTCATCTTAGATCCCTGAGTCTCAGTTCTGCACAGATGCTCTGGTACCAATTCAGTCTAGTTTCTATGCTTTTGCCTTCCTTCCAACTTCATCCCCCTCTGTTCTAATCCAGGACTGCTTTTCTGCCCTTGGGCAGTATAACACCTGTGGGTCTGGTCTTGGGTTGGCTAGGATAATCTTCATTATGTTTGTCTCTTATGGTTCTTCCATAGGCTCATGGGATCATAGATTTAGGGCTGGAAAGGACTTTAGAGCAATTTAGTACAAACAAATGAGGAAAATGAAGTCAAGAGGGTTTAAGTGACTCACCTAACATCATTCCATAGTAAATAACCAAGGTGAGATGTGAACCCAAGTTTCTGAGTCCAAATCCAGTGTTCTTTCCTATTATACCACACTGTCATTTTTCTTTCTAAGATTCTGTTTCTAATCTGATCAGATCTAGAAAAAGGAAAATCACACTTGTTAGAAATACATGTAAATTAAAGTCTTCTTAACTCCAAATGAAATCCTAAGACATTTTCTTACAGAGTAAAGTGGCAGCACTTTATGAAATTAGCTTTGTGGTGGTCGTTTCAGGGGCTGACACATCTTTTCCATTTACTTCTTGCTCCTTGGCTCAGGATGGTTGAGGTTGTGTGAAAGCCATTCTTCAAGTAAATGGGGTGTTATTGTATGGTCTCCAATTGTGTTCAGAACCTTGTTAGAATACTGTATTTTTTTCTGGGTGCCACCTCTTAGAAAGGGCATTGATAGGGTGGAGAGCTTCTTGATAAAACTATGAGGATGACATAACTTGAAACGCTGTACCCTAGGATTGATTCAAGTAACTAGGGGTATTTAATGGGGAGAATAGAAGACTCTGAGGGTGGGCATAATGCCTTTAAGTTTTGGAATGGCTTACATATGGACATGGGATTAATTTTCTTTGGTTCCTGAGAGTAGTAATAGATGAAAATTGTAGAGAGGTATATATGCATATTTTTTAAAGCAAAACTTTCTAATAATTAGAATAGTCCAAAAGTGAATGGAGTACCTCACAAAGTAGGTGAGCTCCCCATCTCAGGGAGTCTTCAAGTAGAGGCTTGTCAGGGATGTTGTAAAGGGGACTTGAACTAGCTGACTTCAGATATCCCTCTTGTACTCTGTATGTTCTCTATGACCTATGACTGATATGACTCAGTGGCCTATTATGCCCAATGAGCTACAAAGTAAAAATGATATCATAAGACTTAAGGAAATATTCATAGAATACTTCCTTGGATCAAACCAATGCTTAGAAAGTTCAGCCCGCCATCCATCCCCCTGCCACACGAACACTTCTTGAGTTAAGAAAAAAAAGTTTTCCTGTGACTTCTGTTAACTTTCCGCCTGTCCTGCTCTGTCCAGCTCTCATTCAAGTTATGTCTGGAATATTTCACTTCAGCCTTGAGAGGAGAAATTGTGTGTTCCACAGCGTGTGAGTCCTGTATGAATAGCTTCAGCAGTTCCAACTGTTTATTCCTTTCTTAGCAATAATGTTTAGGTTCATGAAAGATTTCCAAGATATATATAATTCCTCATGCTGAGTAAGGACTCCTTCACTGATTTCTGCTGCTGCCGTTGCTACTACTCACTCTTGGGATGTTATTATACCAGCCGTTTCCATAGCTCTCAAGATAGGTGCTTCTCAATGTCTTCATTATGCATCTCTTATGTTTCTACGTAAGTAATTCAGCTGTAAAAATCTGCCCCTGGCTACACCTGGCAGATGAGGACCATGCAGGGGTGAGGGTGACTTTTTTTTTTTCAAGAGATCTGTTTAAAAAAATAAAATTAGTAAGAGAAAGAGAATGACAGAATCTGTTGGACACAATTGCATTGTGTGGGGAATGGGGAGGAGCACACGGTAATGGAGTTGGCTTGTGCGTATGCATGTGTAGTATGTGTGTTTCTCCCTTGCAACTCAAAGCTAGCTTTGTTTATTGAACTGAAATTTTCTGGACTATTAGATGGTCATGTGATTTTGTACCTTTCAATATCCCCTTTTAAATCCACACATGCACATGCCACGTGAGTTCACAAACAGGCTCATAAGTAAAATCCAATGGAGTGATTTCAATTAGGAAAAGTTTGTGGCAATTAACTTTAAATGAACATTTTCATGAATTGCCCCCTTCCCTCCCCCTCTGCCAACCTTCCTTCCATTGTGTGTATAATTAGTACCTCTGTACAACCTGAACGAGTCTCTTCTCTATAGGGGGAATGGGAACAGGATTTTTTTGGCACTGGGATGTAGGTCATAAAAACTTAGAGGAAAGTTGAGTCCTCAGGGCAAGAATCATGGACAGCAAGTGACTGATATTCCTTGTCAGACAATTCAAGGTTGAAGAGTCTTTCATTCTCAGCTTTCTTTCTGGGATTTGGAATCACACCTGGATAGGTGTGTCAGAAGGAGGAGGCACAAAAGAGGCACTCTGAATGATATTTCCTCCCCCATTTAGTAACATTAACAGGACTTACCCCAGATAGAATGTAAGTTTCTTGAAGTGAGAAAGATTTTTTTTCTGTCTGTATTTCTAGAGCTGAGCACACCGTGCCTGGCATAAGGTGGGCACTTAATGTCAATCTCCTATTGGTTGACCAATTAATGGATTGATATCTAATTCAAATGAAGACTGAAATGTTTATGTGTCAGGTCAACTTGGCCTAAATTCTCATTTAACTATTTAGAAATTCAATCTGCCACCCAGGAGAATGCAAGCTCTTTGAGGGTAGTCCTTTTTGTTTTTGCTTTTGTCTCCCCAGTGCCTAGTTATATAGTTGCTCTTATTAAATTGCTGTGCGAATGAATCAAGGTCGGAAGTACCCCGGACAGCTCCAAACCCATGGCTGGGACAGGGGAGGCAGTGGGAGGCCTGAGAAGGGGCTGTCAGAAGATTTGGGGTACATATCAGATTTGAATCAGTGAGGAGAAGGCGGCAGGGGTGCATATTAGAAAACCCTATGTTATAAGATTTAGAGCAGGAAGGAGCATTTGAAATAAAATTGAACATCCTTATTTTATAAAGAAAGAAATGAAGTCCCAAAGAAAGGAAGTGATTTGTCCATGATTTGTCACATGAGTAGTAAGTAGCAAAACTGGGACTCAGACCAAGGTTTGTTGACTCCAAATACAGAGTTCTTTCTACTACAAGACCTAAGTTATAATACCAGCTCTACTAATTCCTATCTGATTGCTCTTGGGCAAATCACTGCCTCTCCTGTTTTTTCCTCTTTAAAATGAGGGAAGGGGACTAGATGACTTCCACGATCCCTTTCAGTTCTGACATTGTCATCCCTATGGCTCAATCCCTAAATCCAGGAAGTGATGACGTATAGAAAATGTCACAGGATCATACATTTAGACCTGGACCTTAGAGGAGGTAAATGAGACCCAGAGGTTAAGAAATTTAGCAAAGATCAGACATGGTGGCACATGTCTGTAGTCTCAGCTAAGACTGGGGCTGACTGATTTCTTTCTTTCTTTCTTTCTTTCTTTCTTTCTTTCTTTCTTTCTTTCTTTCTTTCTTTCTTTCTTTCTTTCTTTCTTCCTTCCTTCCTTCCTTCCTTCCTTCCTTCCTTCCTTCCTTCCTTCCTTCCTTTCTCAATCAGGATTAAGTAATTTGCCCCGGGGTTACATGGCTAGTAAGTGTCTGTGGCCTGATTTGAACTCAGGTCCTCCTACCTCCAGGGTCAGGTCTCTACCAACTGTGCCACCTAGATGCTCCATGGCTGATTTCTTGAGCTCAAAAATTCTGAGTTGCTGTGGGTTATGCCGAATAAGTTGGACGTTAGTATTGTGAGCCCTTGTGATCAAGGAGCCACTAGGTTGCCTAAGGAGAAATGAACCTGCTCAGGTTGGAAATGGAGCAGGTCAAAACAGCCGATGCTGAGCAGAGTAGTACTGCCCATGAGCAGCCCCAAACTTCAAGCTTGGGGATATAGGGAGTTGTTGTTTGTCATTGTTGTTGAGTTGTTTCAGTTGTCTTCAACTCTTCATGATCCCATTTGATGTTTTCTTGGCAAAGATAGTAGAGTGGTTTGCCATTTCCTTCTCTGGCTCATTTTGCAGATGAGGAAATTGAGGTAAATAGGGTTAAGTGACTTGCCCAGTCACACAG
>CM053586.1:165979228-165990405 GCA_028646515.1 Pseudochirops corinnae
TTAAAGACATAAATAAAATTTTAAACATTTTAAACTTGTCAAAGTTCATAGTTATTTAATATTTATATCTGACCATATATCTCCAATTCCATTGGTTTCCTATGGAATAGGATAAAATATAAACTCCTCTCTTTAGATTTTAAACTCTGGTAAATCTGGCCCCCATGTATCTTTCTAGGTTCTTTGGACATTACTCCTCCTCCTACACTCAGCATTCTCCTTCTCTCTGCTCCTTGCATATGACATTCTATTCCTTGACTCCATACTTTTATATTAGCAACAGTTAATGGCTGGTGGCTCAGTGGATAGAGTGCCAGGCCTAGAGTCAGGAAGACTCATCTTCCTGAGTTCAAATCTAGGTTCTTTTACTTAATAATTGTGGGCAAGTCACTTATCCCTGTTTGCCTCAGTTTCCCCATCTGTAAAATGAACTGTAGAAGAAAGTGGCAAACCACCCCATTATCTTTGCCAAGAAAACTCCAAATGGGGTCTCGAAGAGTCAGACATGACTGAAAAACCACTGAATGACAAATATCTTTATAATGGCCATCTCCTGTACCTGGAATGTACTCTTTCCTTATCTCTGCCTCATCAAATGCCCTTCTTCTTTTAAGATGCAGTTCAAGTGTCATCTTTTTTTCTTAAAGCCTTTCCTGGCAACTTCTAGTCAGCTACTGTGTTTCCTCCCAAACTGCTTTCTACATATTTGTATTTATAAACTTTATATTTATGCTTTTTATATTTTTAAATATACTTGTTGTTTTCACCATTAGAATTCTAAGTAGGAATTGTTTCAGTCTTTGTACTTGTATCTTTAGCCTTAGCTTAGTGCCTTAGAGTGGGTATTTAGTAAGTAGTTGCTGATTAATTTAAGTGGCAGAGTCAGATTCAAACTCAGGTCCTCAGACTCTATATCCAGGACTCTTTCCACAGGCTATCTTGCTGCTACTTTCTCTTCCTTTACAAGAGGGGCAAAATGTGGGGAGGCAGAGCAACTGGGAAGGAAGAAGATGGACCAGAAGCCAAGTCAATTGGGAGTAGGAGGAACAGACTCCACATCTCTGAGGAAGATGTCCCTACAATATTGTACTTTAGAAAGAAACTCTGAAAGCTACCTGGTCTTCCTTTCAGCATTTTGTTCTCAATAGAGAGGAAGCTTTCTCCAACCCCATGTTCCACCATACTTCATGTCCCTGAAGTCTCTACACTATGGCTTTGCCATAGAACAAGTAAGGATAGGGGTCCACTTTCAGGTCCTGTCATTCAGGCAATTCCCATTTAGCTTAACATGCCACCCACCTGCTATTCTGATAGTGCCTTAAAAAACGCCCCCTGATTTTCTTCTCCCCCAAATTAAAGCACCAGTTCTTGACCCATTCCTTAAAATACCCAAATAGAACCCGGCCAACTTTCCTACTTTACTGATGTGCAAGCACCATCTAGTGGCCGAAAAAGCCACTACAGGTTTCTACAGGTTTTCTAATCAAAGAAACGCTGTGTGGGAGGATGTTCCACAGCTCTCCCATCTCCTTTCCTGAAAATTAATCCCTCATCTCCAACTCTGTTTCCCTAGAGGATTTTCAGGGAAACAGTATTTTTTTTTCCTGTAAAGTAAGGATTGCCCAAATTACTAAAAGACAGAATGGGTCAAATCTAATGCTACTTATTATCTGTCTGAATCCATAAAATGGGTATAATATACTTCCGCAACAAACTTCAAAGTGTTGTTTGGAAAGTCCTCTCTGAGCCTTACAGTGTCATATGAAGGCAAGCTGTTATCATAAAATCTTCTTGATCTAATTTCTATATAATAACGGAGAACTCAAATCATTGGAAACTTCACAAACTTTATTAAAAGACTGATTCCATGCCTTAAGTCGGCAAAGTGCCTACTCTATGTAAAACTCTCTACAAAGCACTGAATGAAAGTGATAAAATTGGGAATAAAGTATTGGGAAATATATCTTTTATTGAAATGCAAACCAAAAGAGATTGATTTTCAAAATTATAGTCTCTAGTAAGGAAGTATTTATAAAACACCTACTATGTACCACACATTGTACTAAGTGCTTTTAACAAATATTACCTCATTTGATCTTCACAACAACCTAGGAAGGTAGTTGTTATTATTAAAATTATCTTGGTTTTACAGTTGAGGAAACTGAGGCTAACAGGTAAAAGGACTTGCCCTGGGTCACAGAATTAGTATCTGAGACTGTATTTGAACTCAGTTCTTCCTGACTCTAGACCCACCAGTCTATTCACTATGCCATAAGCAGCCCCAGAAGTTGTCAGACAACTTGTCTATGGGCACTTAATAAGTGCTTGTTTGTTTGATTGATTTTGGTGAGGAGTCTCTTTAATAATATTTCACTTCCCTTTCCTATCTTCTTATCTTGCATCGACTTTCTCAGGAATCATTAATGTGGGTATAAAGAGAACTAGGTCCTATTTGTCTTTAACTCCATGGCTAAGTTCACAAGGTACCTGAAAGAGAAACAAATTTTTAAATTCTGAATTGTGCGGAGAATTATTTGCAATAGACCACACCCAGTAACTGTGCCACCTTGGACAAGTCACTTATCTGTGATGGAAGAACTGTGACTGGATGGTCCTTTCCCATTCCAAGTCTGATAATCTTTCTCTTGACCAGAGGACCCTTCCTTCAGAAGCACATCTCCTTAAAACATCCAGGTCCTAGGGTAAATCAAATCTGGATTTTTACCCATGGGTCATTGGGAGACTCCCTGGCTAAGGTCACCGAGCTGTCCTCAAGTTAGTTCTCAGTATGTGGATATATTGGAAATGTGAACCATAACATTAACACTTTCAAAAGAAAAAAACCCTAAAAAAATACCCTAAGAGCCTGGTGTCAGGTCGAGCCAAGGGTCATAAATCAACGTCTGTAAATTTATAAACAGTTCATAAATTTAAGTGCTTTTTGGAGAGTTGTTTGTTATTGTGTCAGGGCTGGGACAGGGGTAGAGAGGGAGCAGGAAAGGTACTTCTGCTCATTCTCTTTTCCAGTCATGGGTCATGCCCAGCTGGTTCCAAGCAGCAGAAGGGGCAGGGAAAATGGACTCTGTTTGGCTAAAACACTGCCATACGTGGTTGTTGTTATTACAAGACAGGAACTGTGCCTAGGCATGAGGTGAACTGGTTTGAATGAAGGATGATCTGACCCCCAAATCTTAAATCTAGGCCCTTTGGGTTTCCTCCTCTTTCTCTGTAAGATCTGACCCTGTTTTTTCCAGTTCATTAGAAAGATGGAATTCCTACGAAATAGAGAACAAAGATCTTCTCATGCATACCAGCTCCGTCCTGTACCCCACCAAGCCTTCCCTGGGCAACCGCATGTCCAGATGTCACACTCCACATGGGTGAAGCCTAACCAGATGTAGGGATAACCACCACGATTTTACATAAGCTGGACAAACATTTGGCATAACTTCTGAAACAGTGGCTGTGTGACCATAGTGTTAAACTTGGAAGATCTGTGTTTGAATCCTGGCTTGTATACTTATTAGCTATGACCCTGGGCAATTACTTAAACTGACCCTATTTTCTCATCTGTAAAATGGGAATAATCATAGTACCCACTTCACAGGGTTGTTGTGTGGATCTAATGAGTTCAGCTTCAGACATTTTCACTACTTGTCCCCCACACCTGGGCTGTTCTCCTTCCTCATCTCTACCTCCTGGCTTCCTGGTTTCCTTCAAGTCTCAGCCAAAATCTCATCTTCTGGAAGAAGTCTTTCCTGATTAAAAAACCTAGTGTTCTTCTTCTGAGATTATCTCCAATTTATCCCATCCATATCTATATCTTGTTCATATTAAATTGTTTGCATATTGTTTCCCCCAATAGATCGAAAGCCCCTCGAGAGCAGGACTTGTGTTATCCCTGGCATTTAGCATCGTGACTGGCACATAGGAGGTGCCTACTAATTGCTTGTTGACTTGACTTAAAGAAATACAAAGTGCTTTGCAAACCTTAAAGAGCTATATAAATGCTACCTATCTAACCTTCCTGAGCCTCGGTTTCCTCAGCTGTACAATGGGAGTGATAATTCTCACGGGGTCCACAGAGCTGGACAGATCATTGGACCTGGGGTGGAGACTTAATTTTGTTATTTCACTGGCATAGGGAACTCCCAGTGAGGAAACTCTTTCTACCATTGTAGGTCTATTAGGTGCTATTATTACCCCCATTTTGCAGATGAGGGAATTGAGGCAGATAGAAGTTAAGGACCACGCTACTAGTAAGGATCTGAAACTAGATTTGAACTTGGGTCTTCCTGAGTTCCAGGCCTAGTGCTCTACCCTTTGTGTCACCCAGCCAGGTATCAGGTGTAGACCATCTCCTAATTTCCTCCACAAAAGCAAAGACTCATAAACACACATTGACACATATTTAAAACATAAAACTAACTTATAACCAAAGACTCACAGTAGCTTATAAGCAGATAAGAGAAACTATGGCCCTCAAAAGATTCAGAAAAGTTCTCCATCTCTGTTACACTCTCCCAGGAGGAGAAAGTGAGGCTGGTGTCTTTGCACAGCCCTCCCTCACTTAAATCCTATTCACTTGCAAGTCATGGCATCACCTCCCTGATGTCATGGTCCTCTTCAAGAGTGAAGGACAAGCAACATCTTTGCCTTCAGCTTAGAGAATTGCTTGGGGCACTGAGAAGTTAGCTGATTTGTCCCTAGTAATAGCCAATATGGGGAGTGGGGAAGAATTTGAATCCAAGTCTTCTGACCCTGAGGCCACCTCTCTACTATACCATAGTGCCTCTGACTCTAATAGAATCTCCTCATTTTAAAGAGAAAACTAAAGCTTAGAGAAGGGAAGAGATCTTCTTAAGGACACAGAAATGCAATGAATAGAACCCAAATTCTCTGGGTTGCTGTCGGAGAATCCAGGGATTAAACCACCACAAACCCCTACTATTCCCTAATTATTGTATCAAAAGAAAGTGCTTTTGGAAACCATTAAGCTCCAAATCAGGGGTTCTTAATCTGGAGTCCATGGACATAAATTTCAGGGGAGGGGGAAGGGAAGGAGGTGAACTTGGATAGAAAAAAAATTATTACAACTTTAGTTCAATATAATTGGTTTCCTTCATAATACCATGTGTTTTATCCTATACATTTCATTATTCTGAGAAGTCCACAGACTGTGTCATATTGCCAAAGAAGTCTATGAAACAAAAAATAAAATTTTCTAAGACTAAAAAACTAGGCATTGACTTTCATTGGTGCAGGGCATTTCCCTCCCAGGAGTTCTCAAAAAACGAAACTCCAGGTCTAGTGTTCCCTCCCTCCCCTCCCCATGCCCCCAAGGACCATTAAAATATGAGCTAGTATTGTCTGGATAAGTAGCAACTGGGCAAATTGCTGACGAGAAAACCAGCTCAAATCAAGGCACCGTGTTGGGGTTGAGAGGTGGGAGGAGGAGAATTTGTAAAGTTATCCTCGGATAGCTATGAGCATCTACCCTTCCCTACCTACCCCGCCTCCTCAGTCTGCAACCTCCCACAACTCAATTCAGCAAATGTTTATTAAGCATCAATAATGTGAAGATGCTGTATAAGATTCTAAGTATACAAAGAGGAAAAAAATGGTCCCTGCTTGAAGGAGCTTCCATCCTTCAGGAGAGATAGATGCACAGATACACAGAGAGGTAAATAGGAAGGGATCAGTTTTTAAAAGGATAGAAAGGAATATGGTGGGAGCAAAGGAAAGATCCAGACAAGATCTCCCAGGACAGAAATTCTTAATGGGGCATCTATAAATTTGCTTTTAAAAATAACTGCATATTGATATAACTGGTTTCCTTTGGAATCCTGAGGATATTATTTTATTTTGTCTTACTTTTTTTTGTGTTTTGAGATAAGGTCCCCAATCTCACCCAGATTGGTGATGCAATGGCCACTCATGGCCTGATCCTAGGGCTGATCAGTTTCCAACCTGGACTGTTCACTTCTCTTTAGGCAACCTGGTGCCCCTAGTTCCCCCATCCCAGGAGCTCACTCCATTGGTGCCAGACAGTGCAGACACTCAATCAGCTTTAGATTTACTATAACTCAGAATTTCTGAACGAAGATGATCCACGAGCCTTGTCCTTCCCAGTAGCAGGGATTATAAGTATGTGCCACCACACCTATCTGTTTTACATATTTAAAAGCATTATTCTCAGAAAGGGGCCACATTAAAAATAAAGTTTAAGAATGTGTGACACAAAAAAATTTGAGCGGGGAGAGTTCCCTTTCATTAGGGAAGATCAGAGAGGGCTTCAGGAAAAAGGGGGGCACCTAAGGAGGACTCTGAAAGGAGGGCTTCAGTCTTTGGGGAGCAGTGGCTAGAGTACTCAATAAGATAGAAAGGAAAAGTGAGAAGGGGTTCTCAGTAGTGACCTGCACCATCACAGAGCCAGGCACAGCCAAAGAAAGGAACCCCCCACAACTTGGAGGCCTGAAACTTGGTTTCCATAGAAACAGCTCCTCCCTTTTCACTGTCATGCTGACCAAGGTTTGCCACCCAGCAGATGAGACCTGCTTCCCAGATGCCCTCATTGTCAAACATTTAGCATACATATGGAGCTCTGAGGTGAGGAGAAAGCAAGACACAGTGCTCTGCTGAAGAGTCTGTAAAGCAAGTGTGGGTTGGGTTCAGCAGAGGTGAATTGTTCAATCATTACATAGATTTTACCACCACCACCACCTCCCTTAGTTGTCAGAAAAAGTATACCAGGATGACAACTTGTAACAAGCCTTTTGTGTGAATGAAAGGGCATTCTCTATTTGGAGTTCTACTTCAATTAATCAGAGCAATGTTTAGCGGTGACCCGAGACCAGCAGAGGACTTCCCAGCAGACATGCCCAGTGGGCATGCTGTGCCCAGTTGGAAGCAGATCCAGGAGAAGCATCACTATATCACTACTAAGACATCAGCAACCTGAAAGCATCACAGGCATGAATTGCCCATCCATGTCAATGCCCTAGTCACTGATTTTTCCTATGCATGTGTCCTTCCACGTCTGCTCTGGTCATGTATATTCTTCATCTGTTTTCCTTTACATAAGTGTTCTGTCCATATGTGTGCACTTCTATGTTTGTTCCTTCACATATGTTCTCTAGGCATGTCCACTCTTCCTACAGATGATGTAGGCTGCCTAGCCTGTGATTTGATAGGGAACCAGATTAAAATATAATTGGGAAATATTTAACAAGACAAATACAAATGTAATACAACAGAGATCATTTTAATTTGCAGTTTGCTATGTCAATACACAGCACACACTTTTGAGTTTGACATCACTGGTAACTCCTAAGAATATACCGAATTAGGAAAGAATTCAGAGATAGCCTAGTTACCATTCCTTTATTTGCAAGAAGAAGAAACATGACTTGTCCTCAGTGGAATGTCAGGTCATTTTTCATGTACTTTTAAAAAACTTTTGTCTTTGTAACCACTCCCTATTGCCCAGCGCATAGTAGGTACTTAAATGTTTATTGATTTGAATGGAGTTTTCTTGCCCAATATAGAAGAGAGAGTAAATAAAAAACAGAATCTGGATTCAGACTCAGGTCTTTTGGTTCTAACCAAACCCTAGTGAGTGTGCTTTCCACCTCAACAGCAGGTTGCTCTTACAAATTATTCAACACATCCTTAAAGAGCTTTTTTCTATTATATTTTTCTATTCTATTCTATTTTATATTATATATAATATGTATATAATATATTTTCTAATATATTAGGGGTTATATCTATTGATATTCACCATATCAGAAATTAGAATGTCAGTATTATTACAAAAAGTTTTGACCTTGTGAACCTCCATGAAAGAGAACTCATGAGTCCACATTTTGAAAACTGCTGCAATATACTAAGAACCCTTAATGCAATGAATAATACTTACTTTATAACATTTAGGACTCCCAGAAAAGCTACTCCAGGTTTGAGATACTCTGTTGGTCAGTATCTGCTTAAAAGCTGTGCCTTCTGAGCCCCCATTGATGCATTTACATTTACTAGTAAGCCAGAGGACATAACTGGTTCAAATTAGGGGCATGAATGAAATAGCTTAGGAAGAAGAGTAACAATAGAACATTTCTCTCCTTAACCAATGGCACACTCTCTAACAAAGGCATACACAATCAGTGGGAAGGGTGGATATACTGAGGGAGCATATGTTTGTTGGTTGTTGTCCTTGGTGCTCAAAGAGGACTAAAATGACATCAGTCTGTTGGAGGCAAGGTATGGTGCGTCTGACTCTGGATGATCAGACAAATATAAGTTTGGAAGTCTCTGCCACAGGTCACACACAAGTAGTTCTTATGAATATTTGGAGTGGAGATGTCTCTAAATTTGCACATCTCATGTTTCTTTTGAGCTTCTGCAATTCTGCTTTGCTTAGAGCACAGCGCCTTCTTTGATGTAGGCACACCATGCTGGGCAGTGTAGCAGTAATCAATTTAGCAGATACTTAGCCCTTAGTAACTTAGGGCTAAGTATGGAAGGTGTGAGCTCTGCCTCCTGTTGCTGACATGGCAGGAGGGGGTTGGCTGAGACAGGAGGCCAGTGTGTGTATATAAGAAGAGTTCTAGAGAATGAGAGATGGAATTGGGGAATGTTCCTCCTGGTAGCTCCTGGTGGAGGAAGCAGAATTGTTCCAGCATATGGGAGCTGGGCTGCTGGACTGAAGAAATGAGTTGGAGTTTTCTTGAGAGAGAGAGAATTTCTCTCCCAGCATCTGGAAGCTGAAGAATTGAGTTGGAGTTTTTCTTGAGACCAGAATCTGGTGAAGGCCGAAGTGGCTGTTGCTGCCACCTGGAAGGCCATTGTTGCTACTGCTGCCTGTAAGGCTGAGTTTTCTACTGAGTCCTAGGGCCAGCTGAACTGCTGGAGGACTGAAGAAGCATGACCAGGATAAGACTTTGTTTGTTCATGGCCTGGCTGATCCTTAAGTTCCTAGCAACAGAAGTGGTAAAGGGTCTAAGATGTGCCTGACCCTGTGAACTTCAGTGTGTACCAGGGACTGCCTGGAGGACTGGACAAGGACCTGGGAGTTGTCTACCTCTGAGGACTGGACGAGAACCTGGGAGCTGTCTGCCCCTGAATCCAGGTGACTGTTTGGTGGATTTAGGAAGGAGCTGGGACCATGGAAGGGGATCCAGGGAATCAGAAAGACCACCCTGAGTCAAGATGAAAAAAAGGCCTCCCCTTGGATGAAATTGAGGTTTGCTGGACACCGAGGGGTGGAGGGTTTGTGTGGTTTTCTAATGGTTGTATTTAGTGACTGATTATTAGATAAGTGACTGATTAAGCTAATCTATTTGTTGCCCCATGAGTGGAAGATTGATTATTGTATTGTGAATTGATTGAATGATTAAGTAAGGAGGGTTCCACCCTTAGGGAAACCAGATGATTCTTTTGTTCTTTGTTCTAAATATTGTGGCCACTGTAGTGAAAACTGTGTGGCCATTCTAATGTTAAGCTGTAATGAATACTATATTGTGATTTTCTGTGATAAGATGCAATGTCGTGAATATTATATTATGATTTATTGTGAATGTTTGCCTTGATTTGTAATGGAATAAATCAAGTGTTCACTATACTATGTAATCAGAACCTTAAAAGCTATTCACAGTAGCATTCTTTAGAGAATCTGCTAGTGCATGGCATTACAGGTAGTCCTTTGTCAGTGTTTTCCATGATACACAATCAGTTCCAAAGTTCTTCAGAGAGACATTGAGAGTGTCCTTGTATTGCTTCTTCTTCTGACAGCCATGTGATTGCTTGCCTTGTGTGAGTTCTCCATAAAATAGTCTTTTAGGTAAATGTACATTTGGCATTCAAACAATGTGGCCAGCCCATCTGAGTTACACCTTATGCAGTGGAGTTTGAATGGACATATATGATCAGGTGGTTGGACTGTATGACTTCTAAGGTCCCTTTCAGTTCTAAATTTCTGATCCTATGATAATTGTCCCTAAACTTTCTTCTGATGCTACATTCTGATGTTATAATCTTAGCAAAAATAAGATTAGTAACGGCACTTGTTAAAATTTTAAAGTACTTGTCAGAATTATCATAAATATTCTTCCTCTCCCAATATTTAAAGGATAACAGGGTCATTGATTTAGAGGAATCTAAGAGGTCATTGAGGGCTTCTTCACCACTTTTGTTCTCTGAGGAACCTTGATTATTTAGTATTTGGCACAGGGCCATCCATTTTATGTAGGTGCTGTGTGCAATCAGAAATGCCCTGAAGGGAAAAATCTCTCTACCAAGTCTACCTTTACAGTCTAGCACTCAAAGGGAATTTTGTTTATTTGAAGAATGAGTATTAAATATGGCAGTTATAGGAAGTGAAATGTAAAGGACTCAATTCTGCATGTGGTTCCATATGTGTAAATCCCACTGATGGAGAACAGAATGTGACCAGAGAGGGAAAACACAGTCCTGCGTCTGACTGCATGAAATCACACACTTGACTGATGCTATTTGACATTCTAATTGACAGAGAATCATAGAACTTTAGCACTGGAATGGACCTTGGAGATCATGTTTTTCTTTAAAAAGGAAAAAAATAAAATAAAAAACTTTAGCAATTGTCACATTCCTCCTTTTTAAAAAAAAAACATTCTGAGGACAAGTTGAGTAAACATTTTTTTATTCCTTCTTGGATCAACTCTTTCCAGCTAAAAAATTTATATAATCTTGGCTTTCCCCAAAAGGGGGAGGCTTGAATATGGGGCTATGGAAAGAGCAGGATGCTAAGCCTGAATTCAGGAAGCTGTGCCCATTTCTAGTCATGAAAAAACTATGGAGAACATAGAAACAATAAAGTTATTGGCTTGGTTTCACTGTTGGACACTAATTTAAGGGCAGAAAGGACCAGACTCATGTGGATACAATAAAGAAAACAATGTAACTGAGTACACCATGACCTCAATTCAAAAGGAATGGGTTGTCTAGATAACATATGAGTGTAGTGCTATTTCACTATTTTGCTGAATCTGAAAGCTCATCCACGGTTTAGCCCTTCCAAGCCTTCTCCTCCAATGACTTTTGTTCATATCCTCTTATAAAACCTCTCTTGGAGATTCATCTAATGTGATAGAGACCTTCTTTTAGGTCTTTTGACATTGCATGTATAAAAATGGCAGTTA
>CM053586.1:165997126-166015059 GCA_028646515.1 Pseudochirops corinnae
ATATATATAGATAGATACAGACATATATGTATATATACACATATACACATGTATACATATACAGACAGACAGACAGACAGACAGACAGATAGATAGATAGATAGATAGATAGATAGATCTGGAAGTCTGTATGTCATAGACTATATATCATAGCACAGAGGGGATAATTATACCCATGGATCAGATTACATCATTAAGAGAGAGCGTAAAAAAGAATATTGAGCATAGAGAACTTTTAGAGTGTGCTTACAAGTTAGCAGATGGGACATGGATAGATTCAGCAAAGACAATAAGAAGGGTGCAGTGAGGAGAGTAAGAAGAGAACCGAGAGAGAGCAGTGCCCCAAGAGGCAAGATTATCCAGGAGATCCTCTCGCTGATCAACAATGTCAAAGACTGCAGATGCATCTAGAAAGATGAGGACTGAGAAAAGGCCATTTGATTTTTCAACTTTGGAGAGAACAGAGTCACTGAGTGATGAGATTGAAAGCTAGAATGCATTATAATACACTGCCTCTGCTTCAGAGCACACTCTCCATGAGATTGTGTCAAACTAAAGTGCCACGTTTCATATCTTCCTCTCCAACCATCTCCTCCACAACCTTACTCTCTTCCTGACACCTCACCCCCTACCAACTTCTAGTTCTGGAACCATGATCAAATTGGCCAGGATGGGATGCCAGCCTACTCCCCTAGAGCCAAACCCACCATCCCAGGTGAATTATTTATTTATCCTTGTACCTCCCTGGACACCACTGCCCTGTGTGTGTGTGTGTGTGTGTGTGTGTGTGTGTGTGTGTGATGCCTTCCTTTAGAATGAAAACTCCTTGAGGGCAGAGACTGTCCTGGCTTTTTAAAGTTATTGTCTTATAACACATTCCTGTAGCACAATTCTCAGCACCTAATAAATCCTTAATAAATGATTTTTCATCCATCCATTCATTCATTCAACACTGACCACTTGGATTTCTTAGCTTTGTTCTTCTTTAAATCTATGGCTTAAAAACTTGATTTCTGGTCAGAGACTTGGTTCTTTTCTTATTGCTCCTTCTTATTGTCTAGTCCATGCAATGTAAGTTTGCCCCAAGAACTAAGTCTGTCATTGGAAATCACAACTGTGAAAGCAAAGAAGAGAAAGGGAGGGGCACTGCTGGGACCCAGAATCTGCTCTGTGTGACCAGGCTTTAGCCTCTGCCTTCCCCTTTTCCTCTTATTCCCTATAAATGCCTCAATGGCCTCATCAGATGGGTAGAGTTTTTTTGTTTTGTTGCTCAGTCATTTCAGTTTTGTCCAACTCTTCTTGACCCCATTGGGGGTTTCCTTGGCAAAGATACTGAAATTATTTGCCATTTTCTTCTCCAGCTCATCTTATGGATGAGGAAACTGAGGCAAACAGGGTTAAGTGATTTGTCCAAGGTCACACAACTAGTACATATCTGAGGCCAGAAAGATGAGTCTTCCTGACTCCAGGACTGGCCCTCTATCAACTGTATCACCTAGCTGCCCAAGGTCTACAAATATAGGCTTATTGTTAACATATTTTGCTCTGGAAAAAGGGGAAAAATATTTAGAATATGTCCTCACTTCCAAGGGTGAGACTATCTTGGAGGAGCTGGGTTGGATTCATAACACCTGTATCTCCAACTAGCATATAGTAGGCATTTAAAATAAATGCTTATGATTTGATTAATTGATGAGAGATCTGGGGTAGGAGAGGAAAATTCTCAAACACCTTGTACAAGTCCCCAGTTTAGATAGAAAATTCTTGCTGTATACAAGAAGGAGTTTTTAAATAGCCAACAACTAGTAGTATCATTTATTTATTCATAAAGAGCCTCAGGGAGTAGAAGAAATGAATAAAAGGTAAAACGTTAAGGGTGTTGAAGGAGGAAGGATGAGTGCATATTGCTTTGTATAATGTATGGCTGATTGATAGCCTTCCCGAATTGATTCAGATACACTAAGAGGAAATAATAACAATAATAGTAGCATTTATATAATGCTTTAAGGTTTGTAAAGTGCTTTATAATTATTATCTCATTTTATCTTCACAACAGCCCTAGGAGATAAGTATTATTATCATCCCCACTTTACAGATGAGGAAACTAAGGCAGGGAGAGGCTAAGTGACTTGCCCAGGGTCACACAGCTAGTAAGTGTCTGAGGCTGAATTTAAACTTCAGATTAAGTGCTCTGTCCACTGTGCCACTTACCTGCCTATCCCGCGGAGCCTTGACTTCAGGTCTGCCATCTTCTGCCAAGGACTGCTGTCTAGTTTTCTTTTTCTTGTTTATCTGCTGCATGTGGTAATTCACAACAAAAGTGGCCCCTCTTATAATCCCAAGTTTCCTTCAAGATTCAGCTCCTGATCCCCAATTGTTAACTCCATTCCTCTGCCTCCAAAGAAATTAAAGTGTGTGTGTGTGTGTATATGTATATACATATATACACACATATACACATGTATGGGTATATGCATACATATACACACATATATATATACATATTTACACATATTTGTGTATCTTATATATACACATATATTTATGTATCTTTTATTTTATTATTTTTTTCTTTTTTCTTTTTTTTCTTTTTTTTCTTTTTTTCTTTTTTAAATTTTTTTTTAAATTTTATTATAGTTTGCATCATTCATTTCCACAAAATTTTGAGTTACATATTTTCTCCCCCTCTTTCCCCCCACCACCACCCCAAAACAGCCATCCCAGTGTGTCCCCCCTCCCCCAGTCTATTCTCTCCTATGTCACTTTTTGGTAGGGCAGGATGGATCTCCCAACCACAGTGCCTGTGTATCTCAAGATCCAGTTGGATGTAGTCAAGAATAATAATAATAATAATTGCATATATATATATATATGTATACATAGATACACATTTTTATGTATCTTTTATATACTTAAGTGTGTAATTGTTGCATTCTCTGAAAAAATATAAGCTCCTTGAGACCAGGGACTATTGTGTTTTTGTCTTTGTGTCTCTAGCAACTAACACAGTGTCTGACACAAAGTAGTACTTAATAAATCCTTGTTGATTGATTTGTGACATGGATGGGAGAGTGACCAGCATATGAATAAATATGGAAGTCCTGAGTCACTGAAAATGTGTCTGTTACAATTTCTTTAGAGTGCCACGAGGTCAAATAGAAACCAGAATTTCAGTCAAACTGGGTGTGTATGTAATTATTTCTCACCACCAGCCCCCCTCCATTGCCCTTGTCTTTGGCAATTTCAAAACATTCTCATTTAGTCGTCTTAACAAAGGAATGGTCTCTTGGAAAGTCCCATTACTCCTGGCATATACAAATTCTAATTGGATGAAATACCTCAAAGGATTGGATCTCCAACTCCAAACTGATGAGATCTCTTTTTATCTGTAGTTTTGGACTGAGACCTAGTAGGGCACTACAGAGATCAAGTCAATTAAAAAAAACCACACATTTATTAAGCAGCTATTACATTCTAGGTACTTGCTAAAGGCTAGAGTTACAAATAAGAAAACCCTCAAAAAGCTTATAATCTAATAGGGAAAGACAACACACAAAAGAAAACTGGAAGGTGAGGGGGATGCAGGGTGGTCCTCTATAAAGGAAAACTTTGGGAAGAGTCTAGTGCTCTGTCCTCCAACAGGAGAGGAAAGTTAGACTGTGAGAGTTGGAAAGGTGTTGAGTATGCAAAGGTCAGTTAACAGCATAATGATGTGATTTCAGGTGATTAGCGATATTCAAACCAAGTAGGGCTGAAGATGGAAACCTAAAAGTTAGGGTATAGATCACTCCAAGGACGGCTGCAACAGCAACGAGTAAGAAAGGAATAAAATAATCAGAGGGTCTGCTTTGGTCAGACCAGATGTAACCAATTGACTGTCACAATGTTTCCCAACCCGTGCCTTGAAACTCTTCTCCAATGTATTGGTTTAAGGTTGTGGATTATATTTATCTTTCAGTCAACCAATCAACATTTGTTTAAGTGCCAGACACTGAGCTAAGTGTTGGTCCATAAGCCCTGTCCCTATGAGCATGCTCAGAATGCCACTAAAGTAATTTCTCCTGTGGAAGAAGCTGGGAAGCCTGCTTCCAGGAAAGTTATGATGGCATCTGATGGGAGTGCTTGGAGAGACTTTGGAGTACTCAGAGATATTCTATAACTGGTTTTGATATGCTTACAGCATATTGAATAGTAGCCTACTCAATCAGCTGGAGTGGAAAAACAGGAACTGGGGGGTGCCTTCCAAAAGAGCATTCATTGGCCTCTGCCTCCTCTTTTTTTTTTTTTTTGGAGGGTAATTGGGGTTAAGTGACTTTCCCAAGGTCACACAGCTAGTTTTTTGTGTGTTGCATGTCTGAGGCTGGATTTGAAATCAGGTCCTCCTGACTTCAGGACTGGTGCTCTATTCACTGCACCACCTAGCTGCCCCACCATTGTAGAGACTTCCTCTTTCTTGATTCAATTTTATCTCTTTGGCAGAATTCTTCTACCAGATAGCCCTGGTGAGATAATGGTATAAGGGGAAAAGCCCACGCCTTCTCCCAAGCCAAATGCTGATGTGGGGCCCCATGGATGTGGGCTTTGTGTTGCTGTTTGTTGTTGCTGTTTTTCCCTGGCTTGTCATTTGTTGACTTGTTTTGGGTAGTTCCTTTTCCTCCTGTTCTTCCTCCTCTTCCCAATTCTCTTCTTCTTCCTCCTTCTCCTTCTTCCTCTCCTCCTCTTTCTCTTTCTCTTTCTGTTCCTCTGTCCACATGGGGAACACCCTTAAATGTGGGTGTTTTGTCCAAAGGAATATAATTTTTGGTCATTTATACTTTACAAGATATCTTGGAGTTTGGGGGCTAGATTTTTCCCCCTACTTATTTTTTTTCAAAAAGTAGGGACAATAAACTCTTTTGTCTCTTGTTTTCATTTATGATTTTTGAAACATTGCCCTAAAAAAAAAAACAGGCAGTGAAAAAAGCCCACTGTGCTTCAAATGGAGCTACTTGACTATGTCTTTAAACACAAATCACTCGGGCTTTCATTGACGGGCCAATAATATGTCCCAACCCAAGCCTCTTACTCATTGTTTGGATTTTGATGGCTCAGAGTTGAGTGTAAGTAGAAAATTCCTGGAGAAGTTCTGTTCTGAGGAGAAATTCTGAGGGTCTTCAGCTCCCAGATGGATTCTTTTGTGATGGCAAACTGGGCCATCTTTTGTCTCAATTCTTACCTAGCCCTTAATCACTGGATGGGTGTTGCCTCAGACAAACTGAGATGGGAACGACCTTAGTTTAACAAGGTCCAGGTCTCTCACTGCCTCCTGGGTCATACTAGTCATGTTGACTTAAGTCTTGTCACTGGACTCTGATGACTCCAGAGGAGAGAATGAGGCTGATGACTCTGCACAGCCCTGCCTCACTTAAATTCAGTTCACTTGTACTCAAGACACGGCCTTCCCGATATCATTTGTCCTCTTTGAGAGTGGAGAATGAACAACAACAACAACATTTTAGGTAAAGAGACTGGAAGTTATGACCTTGTGAGTTCTGAAAGGTCAGGAGAATGAGCAAGCCAAGGGAGTATGACAGTGAAATACATGCTGGGCTTTGTAGTCAGACCAAAACTGATACCTCTGAGAACTGAGGAATGACTTAAGGCTCGTCCAGTAATAGTGACAAATTCAAATGTAAAACTTTTTGGGACCAATGTAACATACAAACTGTGCTAAGTCTGAGACTACCCTCCCTAAAGACCTACATGGTATAGGAAGGAAAATTTGTATTTCTGTGTTTGCTATAAATCAGAAGCAAATATTCCTGTGTAAAAGCTAATTGATGTTAATTTATAAATGTAACTGAGAGACTGTTACTATTGGGTAACAGTTCGAGGTGGGGAGGGTGTAGACATATCCAGAATAAGAGCTTGAGCCAACAGCATTAGAGAACAGAAATTTCATCCCCTTAAGGATATCCCTAGAACCCTGAAAAGGAGATATAATACATCTCACTATGGGAGAGTGAGACCAGAACCTGTTCACTCCACAAAGAAAAGCAAATTCTTGCTTGGGAGGATTTTACATTAAAATAGGGGAGGCTGTATCTACAAGATATATAAAGACTAGACGGGAAGCAATCACAGAGGGAAGGTAATAGCAATGTGGGCTGGAGGGAGGCCTCCTGAAGAACGTGGGATTTGAGCTGAGTCTCAAAGGAAGCCAGGGAAGCCAGGAGGCAGAGGTGAGGAGGAAAAGTATTCCAGGCATGAGGGACAGTCTATGAAAAGGTACAGACTCAGCAGATGGAGTGTTCTTGCCAAAGAATGGTCAATGTTGCTGGATCAAAGACTGAATGTAGGGGAGTAAAATATTAAGAAGACTGCAAAGGGCCAAGTTGTGAAGGATTTTAAAAGTCAAACAAGGGATTTTGTCTTTGCTTCTGGAGCCACTGGAATTTATGCATGGTCAAACGTGCTTTGCAAATGAGTGGAGGATGGGATAGAGTATGGGCAGCTAGGTGGTGCAGTGGATAGAGTGCCAGGCCTGGAGTCAGGAAGACTCATCTTCCCAAGTTCAAATCTGGCCTCAGACACTTACTAGCTATGTGACTTTAGGCAAGTCACTTAATCCTATTTGCCTTAGTTTCCTCATCTGTAAAATGAGCTGGAGAAGGAAATAGCGAACCAGTCCAGGATCCTTGCCAAGAAAACCCCAAATGAGGTGATAAGAGTCAGATATGACTAAACAATAACAACAACAACAACATGGATTGGAGCAGAGACTTGAGACAGGTAGAGCAACCCCAAGATTATTACAATAGTTTAGGCAGGAGGTGATAAGGGCCCAGGATAGTGGTTATGTGAATAGAGAGTAAGACAGATGGAGGAGATGTAGTTAAGACATAAACATATGAACTTGGCAAGAATTGAATACATGGAGTGAGTATGAGAGAAGAGTTGAGAATGACCCTGAGGTTGTGAACCTAGATGACTGAGAGTATGGTGGGATACTCAACAGTAATAGAAAAAAGAAGTGAAATTTGGAAGAAAGATGGATTTTTTGGGGGGGGGGGGGAGGAGTAGAGGGAAGTAAAAAAAAAATGAGATCTACTTTGTACATGGTGCATTTGGTGCATTGGAGATGGTTATGGGACATCCAATTAGATGTGTCCAAAAGGTAGCTGGAGATGGGAGACTGGAGGTTGGAAGAAAAATTAGGGCTGGATATGTAGATCTGAGAATCATCTGTATAGAGAAGATAAAAAATCCTTGATCTGATGAGATCTCCAAAAAAAATCCTATGGAAAGATAAATAGAAGTAAATATATATTTGCATCTAATGGTACCCTTTTCTAGGAGGGGTGGGAAGGAAAAAAAAATACACAGCAGAGGACAAAAGAAAGCTTAGAAGGAAGCATAGAAAAGCAGAGTAACTTTGAAAATGATGTGTAGTATTCATTATATAATTTAAAAAAGTAAACAGTGTAAAATGGAAATTCATGGTTTTATATTGACTCCTTTTTTATGTTGTGCTGTGTACATGGAAATGTCCTTTTTTTTTTTTTTGTTTTTAAGTTCAAAATGAAATTAAAATTTTTTTAAAGATGGTATGGAAGGAAAAGAACAGAACCAACCTTTGTTTAGTTGGAATGATGTGACCGATGATCTACTAAAGCAGTGGTTCTCAACCTGTGGGTCACAACCCCTTTGGGGGTTGAACGACCCTTTCACAGGGGTCACAGGGGTCACCTAAGGCCATCAGAAAACACATATTTCCGATGGTCTTAGGAACTGAGACACTGCTCCTCTCTCCGTCTCCAAGCGAGTCCACCCACATGCAGATACGCCCACATACAAGTATTAAAGAGTCATTGCAATGGGAAGGTTGAGAACCACTGCACTAAAGGAATGGTCAGAGAGACAGGAGAACCAGGAGAGTAGTACCACAAAAACCTAGAGAAGAGAGGGTTCACAGGAGGTATACAGAAGTAAGGGTGTACTTGAAGAGTACAGTCAAGGACTGGCAGTTAGGAGATCACTGGCAATTTTGAAAAGAGAAGATTCAGTTGATGATGCTGGAAAACAGATTTCAGAGAATTTTGAATCAAGTGAGAGGAGAGAAAGTGAATGTAAGTGACCTTCTCCAGGAAATTGGATGAGATGGGGGAGAGATTTACAGGATGATGGCCAGCAGGGATGGAAAGCGATTTTTTTTTGAGGGTATGGGAAATAAGGACATGTTTATGGGCAGCAAGAAAGGAGCCAGTAGATAGAAAGAAGTTGAAGATTAGAGAACAGGGATGATAGAGGAAGCAATTAGTTGGAGAAGACAAGAGGGGATGGGATCAAGGGTGCGTGTAGTGAGGTTTGTCTTGGTAAAGAGAAGGGATGCCTTTTCATCAAAGAAGGGGTGAAGAATGGATGTGTTGAAGAAAGATAGATGAATTATATGAGAAGAGGAGAGAAGATCGAGCTCTTGGTTGAATGGTTCAATTTTTTCAGTGAACTATGAGAAAAGGTGCTCCGATGAGAGAGTGGTAGTCAGGGTTGCCCCATACTATAAGACTGTAAGCTCCGTGAGGGTTAGGATTACGCATTATCTAAACCATCTCTCTCAGTGTCTAGTACAGATCCCTACACTCCTTAGCTACTTAGTGAATATTTCTTGGATGAATAAATGAATCAAAGGATCATAGTTTTAGAAGAGATCATAGAGATCATAAAGTCCAAACTCCTCATTTTCCAAAGAACAGGGACCCAGATTGGTTAAATGATTTGCCCAAAAAACACATAGAAGATAAGTGCCATAGAATATTTATTGCCACTGCAGCATATAGGTGGCCAAATAGCTTAACCAAAGAGTGGTATGGTAGAAAGAGCCCTGGCTCGAGTCAAAGGACTGAGGTTCAAATTCTACTTCAGACATACTTCCTGTGTGACCTTGGACAAGTCACTTTTCTGGGTTCTCAGTTTCCTTTTCTATAAAATTATTTGATTAAAGATGAACTCTAAGTCCTTTCTGCTCTAAATCCATGATTCCATGGTATTGTGGTTGATGGGAGACTGCTTCTTACCCATTATCCTGTCCTGCCTCTGATGTCTCCTGACAATTCCACAAGGGCACCATTAAGTTTCAAAATGTTGGGAAACCCTCGACCACGGGCATTGGAAGAGCAATAAGCTGTGGGTGGCCTGGAGTGTAGCTAGAACAAGACAGTAAGGAAAGAAGGAAAAGGAAAGAAGAGACCAAAGAAAGGGAAATTTTTCCAAATGGTGAGTTAGTTCTTTTTGGCTGCAGAATACCCTCTCAAGGGAACGTGGTAGAAGCCCCATTATTTGAGTCATTTGAAGCCTGGCTGGAAAAAAGTCACGAAGGATGTAGTACAGACAAAATGTTCATTTGGATTTGGTGGGCAAAGAGGTCCATTTTGAGGGCCATGATGATGATTCACTGAACAGTGAATCCCCTCTGCTCTCAGCCGAGACCCAGTGGGGCCGTGGGTGATGTGTTACAAGTGGGTGGTCAGCCCTCCTCTTGGGTTATGATGGAAACGAGTGCGTTTGCATGTCTTTGTGTCACTATATGGGGGAGATTCATGGAAGGAAGGTGTTTTCCAAGAAGTCATGAACCTCTCTCTTCCTCTCCTTTCCTTTCAGGCTGGCGTGGCTATTTGGAAAAGTGAGTGCTCACACTCATAATAAATTTCACATTTCTCGCTGAGACTTTGTTTTGTGGGAAAAAAAGAGAAGAAGCAAGATTCCATTTTGGTTTTCAAGGTGGAAAAAAAATCCTCTTTTCTTTTTAATTATGAAGTAGTCATACACAGCTTGATTTGACTGCCACTCTTTTTATAAAAATGTTTTTATTTCTTTTTTTCTTCCTAGAAAGTGTTGCTTGACATGTGACTTTTCTGTCTCTCTCTCTGGGCCCCCAGTTTCTTCAACTAAAAAATGAGGGGGTTGAAGCAGATGATCTCTGAGGTCCCTTTCAGCTCTCACTCCTGGGATGATTTTGTGAAATTAGGCCATTTTGCATCAACCAAATTTTGAGTTCAAACCTTCTGTTTATTGGCCTTTTCAGTGTGGTTTGGCCTGGAAAGTTCTACATCAGAAGCCACTCTTGTAAACTATGTTAAAGGATTCTGGTATTATCAGTACCCGACAGGGTGCCTGTACAAGTTATGGATGCCTGATAAATACTTGCTGACTGAGTAATTGTTATTTATGAACTAGCCGAAGTGTAGTAGAGAGAATACACCACTTAGTAGCCCAAGTGTAGTAGAGAACTTAACCATGACCTTGACAATTTAATCACTTTGTATGTAAATTGAACTTAGATGTGGGCCCAAAACAGAAGGGATATTTTACTTCTCTTTCTAAAAAATTATAAAATGGAATATTACCTCTTCCTGATTGATGACAAAAATAATTATGTGGAAATTTTTACAGGACTCATATTTTCAGGATAAAGATTTATGTTTTGAATCAGACAAATTGGAATAATTCTGTAATCTGGTCCTGTGTTGCCTCAAAAATCATGGAAGATTTTCACTTGAATGTAAGTAGAAGATGCCAAGGTCATCTACTGCATCTCGGGACATCACTAGTCATCTTGGCTTTTGTCTTACCACTGGACTTCCGTGACTCTGGAAGAGAGAGAGTGAGCCTGATGACTTTGCATTTACTAAGCACCTAAATCCAATTGACTAACAATTTATCATCCATAGTGTCCCCTTCAAAAATGAAAGACAAACAACAACAGCAAGGAGAGAGAATGCCAGGCTTGGAGTCTTGAAGGCTTGGGCTCTAATCTTACTTCAGACAGTTACTGAATGGTGCCTACTGTGCCTACTTTATAAGGATGCTGGAAGGATCAGAGACAAGAAAACCCCCAAAGGAATTTCATGAAGTTAGAGGTGCTATGTAAATGTCAGTTACATCATCACCAAATGACACATATACATATAAGTTTATGTGTATATATGTGCACATATACATGTATATATAATATGTGCATTGTGTGTATGTACATATATACATATATAATACACACATGTGGGACATTGAAAATTTTAAAGTTTTATATGAGTTCCAACTGTTATGATAATGATTGTTATTAGTCTCCAAACCCTTCAGATTTCAGTGTCTACAAACCACCCACCATCTTTGAAAGCAGCAAAAAATCTAATTGAAAACCAAGCCATTTCTAAAATGCTTTTGTACATTTTGTATGTTCCTATTTATTGATATGTTTTCTTCCCAACTGGGGGCAGAAATTGTTTTTGTTTTCTCATTGCGTTCACAGAGCTCAGCACAGTGCCTGGCACATGGAAGACTAGTTGATAACAATAACTAGCATTTATTGATTTAGTTGTAAGATTTACAAATCCTTTTATAGATATCATCTCATTTGATGATCCTCATGACAACTCTGGGAGGTAGGTGCTTTTATTATGCCCATTTTGCAGATGAGATCATTAAGGCAGATAGAGATTAAGTGACTTGCCCAGGATTGGGCTGGATTTGAACTCAGGTCTTCCTGATTCCAGGTCTAGCATTCTATCCACTTTGCCACCAGCTGCTTATGCAATTGTTGATTCATCAATATTTTTTTTTCTTTTGGAAATAGATAGGAATTAAAGGCAATGTAACATTGTTAGCTAAGTTAGGGCATCAGGGCTTTTCCACTCCCCACAGGAAAGAAGCTACTTGAATATCCAGTACTGTGAATGTCAAACCCAGCTGAATCTTAATCACAGTCAATCAACTAACATTTATTAAGCTCCTACTATGTGTCAGTCTTTCCCAACCCCTTTTAATTCTAGTACCTTTCTCCTGTTAATTATACCCTATTTATCCTGTATCTAGCTTGTTTTCATGTCTTTATTTTCATGGTGTTTCCCCGATTAGATTGTAAACTCTTTGAGGTCAGGGATTACATTTTGGCTCTTTTTTTTTTTAATCTCCAGAATTTAGCACAGTGCTTGGCATTATTAGGTACTTAATAAATGTTTGATTGATTGCTAAGTGTTGGTGATACAAAGAAAGGGGGAAAATAGTCCCTGCTTTCAAGGAGGTCAGTCATGAGGGAAACATCAAACTCCAATGAGATAAAATATAGAATTAGTTTTGATTTGTGTGAATAATTAATTCCCGGAGGTAGTCCCAAATATTCTAATTTGCACTATGTCTAATGGTAGGTGTCTCTGGTTGGGGGAGGGGAGCAGAGAAGGAAAAAAAGAAATTTACATGATAACTATTATATATTTAAAAGAAAGAGCAAGTTGTGCATAATAGATTTGTAGTTTCATGTGCAACTACCTTTTAAAATTATTATTATACTATGTTAAGAAAATGTTTGTTTTATTCCATAAATTTAAAAATAAAATAAAATTTAAGAATGCAATAAAAAACGCAAAGTTATAACGATGTAAAATATAGTCATTGGTTTCAGCCTAATGGAAATGTGCAGTGTGATTCACCTTAGGGTCCACCTCCCACCCATTGGGAGCCATTTTGCTCCTTGGATTTGCCTCCAGCAGCATCATACCCCCAGGAAAAACTCAACTTTGGAGAATTAATCATCTGGAAGATTCCATCAGTTTTGGTACTTACACTTTATCAGTGCCTGGGAGCCTCTGCCCTTCTGACTGGAGGGGTGGAGGATGGAGCAGAAAAAGTCTCCACTTAAAGAGCCCTCAGTCTAGTCATTCCCTACCAGCCATGACTTCTTTTTTACTCTAATCATCATGCCCCACCTGGGAAGGTGTCTTCTCTGCCCACCCCATCCCCACTACTCTGCAGCTTACTTTTGTGTGTACAACACACTTTAAAATTTAATCTGCATTATTAACATTTTCAAGGGACACTAGATAGTACAGTGGATAGAGTGTTGGACTTGGAGTCAGGAGGATGCATCTCCCTGAGTTCAAATCTGGCCTCAGACACTCATTAGCTGTGTGACCCTGGGCAAGTCAATAATCCTGTTTGCCTTAGTTTCCTCACATGTAAAATGAGCTGGAGAAGGAAATGGCAAACCACTTCAGTATTTCTGCCAAGAAAACCCCACATGGGGTCATGAAGAGTCAGATATGACTGAAAAAATGACAACATTAATGTTTTTTCATCATTGTCTTAATCAATAAAAACAAGCCCTGATTTTGCATTTGTTGATTTCTCAGATGTAAATGCTCATGCTGAAAATGAAACAATAGACTCTTGGAGCCCATAGGAGCTGACTCCAGCACATCTCTGTCTCTGCTCTTTGGGGATCAAGCCTCCCATGATGAATCAGGCTCCCAGGTGAGCCCAAAGCCAGAGCGCCTTGTGGAGAAAGGCCTCCTAAGCTACAAGGTATATGTAGATGAGCCTAACTTCTACCAATTTTACTTTCATAGGGGGGTGAATGAAATGATATATATTCTGTAGGTATAGTACTCTGAGCTCCTAGTAAGGCTCTATTTAAATCACACATGCTATTAATATGAGTGGGACAGCTTAGAGGTTCATTGGATAAAGCACCAGGCCTGGAATCAGGAAGGCTCCTCTTCCTGAGTTTAAATCTGGTCTCAGACACTAGCTATGTGACTCTGGGCAAGTCACTTCACCCTGTTAGCCTCAGTTTCCTCATCTATAAAATGAACTGGAGAAGAAAATGGCAAATCATTCCAGAATCTTTGCCAAGAAAAAACACAAATAGGGTCACAAAGAGTCAGACTGGGACAAAAACAACTGAACAACAAAAATTATTATGTGTCTATCATTGAATCACAGAATTAGAATTGAAAGGTTCTTAAGGGTCACTTGGTCCAACCTCCTCATTTTATAGGTGAGGGAACTAAAACCCAGACAGTGCCTTGTCTAAAGCCATACAGGGAATAAATACCAAAGCTGAGATTTGAACCTGAGTCCTCTGATGCTAAAACTAATGTTCTTTCTATGGTAACATGTACATATCAATGAATCATCAAGCATTTACTGATATATTCATAGAACTTTTGCTAGATCTCTCTTAGGAGCTCAATATGTCATGGTTATTGGTGCTCATACCTTGGATTATAAAGTCCTTGAAGACATAATGGTGAAAAAATAATAGAAATCAGTTGAGGTACCACAAAACTAGATATGACCAAACACTGTCCTAATTTTAAAAAAAAGGCAGAGGAAGAATTGTTCCATCTATAGGCTGGTGACCTTGACTTTCACTTTTGGCAAAATTCTAGAATGTATTATTAAAGTAGTGACTTGTGAGCTTTTAAAAGAAGGAAGCAGTAGTTACTAGAAACTGGTATTTGGTTCTTCAAGAGCAGCCATGCCAGATAAATCTTTTTTCATTTCTTGATAGTGTTACTAGACTAGTAGGCCTGGGGAATACTATAAACATAGTATACGGCTTATTCATCTATATAACAAGAATAATCATTGTAGCATCCCTTCCAAGGTTAACTGTCCAACTCCCACTCTCCCTGGTGGCCTGGGTACACAGAGAGTAGATCACTATTTCTACCTTCAGGATTCTTTTGAGGGGTCAGCTGGTTTTCTAGTACTGTTGTTCATGAGCCCCCACTGGTGTATCCCTCATTGATTATCCAGTTGATATTAATTAGTCAACTAGACTTAAATTGTTTATGATTAAGAATACTTATTAAGATAATATAGCAAGAACAGTTGATATGAAACATTTCCATCAGCAGTCTGGAACTCAGTCTCCCATAAGTATACATTAAATTCAGGGGAAAGTCAGCTTAAGCTTAGAGAGCATGTGTCAAGAGTAACTCACAATTCCTAAAATCTTTTTTTTCCTTCCTGGATTTCTCATGAAGTTCCCCTTGGGTGTATGGCTCTCTTTTGTGCTCTGAGGGTTGGGGCCCTTGTAGAGTCTTGAAGCTGTCTTTCCTTATTGAGAAATGAAGGGAAGGGAGGGGAAAAAAGAAGGGAAGAAAAAAGGAGGGGACAGAAGGGAAAGATAGAGAAAGGAAGGGAATAAAAGAGGAGGGGAATGGGATGGGAAAGTAAAGAAAGGAAGAAAAAGGAGAGAAAAGGGAGAAGGGAAGAAAGAAGAGAAGGAGAGGGTAGGGAAAGGAAAAGGGGAGGAGAGGAAAAAAGTAAGGGAGAGAAAATGAAAGAAAAACTAATGTGATCTTAGATTACATTGAACGGCAGGATGTCCAGGATGAGGGAGGAAATACTTCTACTCAACTCCTCCTTGATAAAACTATATCTGGAATATTGAATTCAGTTCTGAGGATCACATCGTAGGAGGAATATTGACAGATAGAAGTACCTCCAGAGAAAATGACCACGCTGGTAAGAAGACTGAAAATGGTGCTATTATCTTGACTTCAGAAACTGGGGAAGTTTAGCCTAGAGAGAAGAATATTGAAGAGGAACACATTATCTGTCTTCAAATATTTAAAAGACTGTCTTGTGGAGAAGAGATTAGAATTATCCTCTTTAATCCTGGGGTGGCAGGAGTAGAATGGATAGATGCTTCAGGGAGGAAGATTTCAGCCTAATGCAAAGAAGAAATTAGGTTGATATCATAGGATAATTGGATTATGTATTTAGAATTAGAACTGACTTAAAGGTCATTGAGTCCAACCCTTGCATTTTACAAACGAGAGAAGTGGGACCCAGAAAGGTTAAATGTCTGAGATAGGATTCTGAGGCAGAATTTCCTGACTCCAACTTTAATACTCTATCCACTATCCAGTACAATAGAGGTAGTTGGCACCACAGTGAAAAGAGCATTAGATCTGAAGTCAGGAAGATCCAAATTCAAATCCATCTTCAGATGTTACAATTTGTATGACTTTGGGCAAGTCACTTGACCTCTGCCTGCCTCAGTTTTCTCACACAGGTCCTGGCACACAGTAGATATTACATAAGTGCTTATTCCCTTCTGTCTACACCAACTTGCCTCCTCAAATTTCCAAACAATCCAAGCTCCTCCTAAGTGAAATGAGATGCCTCAGAACTTAATGCATTTCCCTTTACTGGAGTTCTTCAAGTGAGTACTAGGCCACCTCTTGTTTGGAGATGTTGCCAAAGGGACTCCCATTCAGGTATAGGAATAATTACTTACTCCCTTTCTCCCTGTCAATGAAATCACAAGGCTGATATGAAAAAGTCAGAAAGGAAATTTGATCCAATATTCAACCAACATTTGCCAAGTGATAAAAGGCACAGGGCTAGGCAATGAGGGGGGATACAAATTGAATGCAATAGGTTCCATGCCCTCCAGAAACTTACAATTGAGTCAGTGACCTCGAAGGACAGACAGGTTTTGGATTGTGTTTGTCCTTCATTCTTGAAGAGGACCATTCTTGATGATGATATGACTTGCCGTTGACTTTGATTTGAGTGAGGGAGGGCTGTGCAAGGTCACCAGCCTCATTTTCTCCTCCAGAGCCATCTGGGTCCAGTGGCCAGATATTCATGAGGACGGCTAAAGATGACCCAGGATACAGTGGGAAATTGGCAGGTTTGGGATAGAATGAGGGGAGAGGAGAGGGAATTCTGGATGACAGGAAGACGTGATACAAGAGATGAAGACTGGAATTTATATGGCAGAAATGGAAAGAGAGAAATGATGCAAAGATCTTTTGAAGTTAAAGGGTGCATGCTAAGCTGTTGTGAAAGATAAGGCTGATTTAGTAGGGCAGAAATAAATGAAAGAGAGCCTGGTAAGCCAGTCAGGGAGAAGTTTAGACCTGATGTAATCAAATGTCTCTTTTTTTCATAACGTCTGTTACCTTGGGGCCTATAACACCTCCTGCAAGTAATCCAGGGTGGTTTGGAAAGCAGAATGCTACCCAGAAGTTGGCATTCTGTGACTGGCAAAACAGACCATGTTCTCTTCCACCAGCCTTTTCTACCTCTTGCCTTTCCTCCTTCCAGCAGGGTGAAGACATTTCTCTCCTCTGGCTGCCAACATACCTAGAATTTGCTGGCAGCTGGTTCTGCTAATGTGTCATTTTTGGAACATGCTAGGGAGCTCATCCGAATCCTTTTCCATCTGGGTTGAGGACGTTCCAACCATGTTCCCCTCTGGATTTTTATTTAAGCTTCTGGCTGTGGCCCAGGGTGACCTGCACCCTGCTCCTCGGGTCTCACGAACCAGCCAGGCACCCGGCAGCAGCCACACTTTTGGCAATGAAAGGAGGAGTGGGTGGGGGAAGATCTGGGCTGAAGCATTTCTGCTCTGCTATTCCAACTTCACAGGAGAGGGAACCAAGGTAGGTGAATTCTAGGGACTAGCAAATTTGGTCACTGGCTAGCTCAATGCCACAAAACATTTATCATCATATTTATTATTAATAATACTGTATTTTTTAAACCAGGCCTTTGATTTCATTAGTGTAAGACTCAGAGCTCCAATGCAGATCAGGAGTAAAGGGAATAAGGGAAGGAGAATTTCTATAGTGCCTGCTACTGTGCCCAAGAGCTCAGCACCTTCTCTGCAAAAGTCCTAAAGAGTTGCCCAGGGCCAGTGAAAGGCCAAGTGACTTACCCAAAGTAATTGAGCTAATATGTGGTAGAAATTGAACTTGAACTGAAGTCTTCCAGACTCTCACTACACTATTTATATGGGTTATTTTTCCCTATTAAAATATGAGCTTCTGAAAACAGGGAGCGTTTTGGTTCTGTGTTTGTATCCCCAGCAACTGGCAGACTGCTTTGTTTATAGGGAGCATCTGATCAATTATTATTCAATTATTCATTCATTTCAGTCATGCATCATTTTCTCTCTATAATCAGTACTGCATATTAATATAATAATGTAGCCTCATAGAAATAATAATGCGCTGCTGTCTGATCTAGGAGCTGAAAGAGACAGCAAGATAAGTAAGATATGGGCCAGACCTTCAAGGAATTCACAATCTGTGTAACAGTAGCAGTAGTGGTACTAACAGTGTTATTATATTCTCATGGAGAGTATAAATTCCTTAAAG
>CM053586.1:166015559-166051203 GCA_028646515.1 Pseudochirops corinnae
TTTTTATAATCATGTTATTCCACTTGATTATTAGTATTCTACTTAAATACAGAATTTAATCTCCATCATCATTATTATTAGCATTATTGGCATTATTCGCATGGTGGATAGAGGGCTGGTCCTAGAGTTAGGAAGACCTGGGGCTAAGTCCCACCTTTGATATATACTGTACGACCATCTCATTAACATCTCAGTGCCCCAAGCAACACTAAGGAGGAACAAGCACTTATAAAATGCCTATTATGTGCCAGACACTGTGCTAAGTGCTTATTATTATTCATTACAAATTATTACCATTATTATTTATTTTATATATAATATTATTATATATTATATATTAATTTTATTCTATTATTTATTTATTATTACATATATTTATTATCGTTTATTACAAATTATTACAAATATTATCTGATTTGATCTAAAACTGCAAGTTACAGACTAGTTGCATGTCTTCGTTGGTGGAAGGAGATTTCACAATGGAAGTATCAAGTACACACAAAGTCCTGAGTCTGAAATAAAATTATAATAGTAACCGTGCTAGTAACAATAAGAACTTCCCTCTCCAGCAGGCTGACAACAGGTATATGCTGTTGGATTTACTGGATGCAAAAAAAAGCATTCCAGTGCTCTCACTATGACGGTTTCTATTTTAGACATTTATAGTACTTAAGTAAAACACAAATATGGAACGGAGACAAACATTGCAATAAAGACAATGTCATTTTATGGCATTTTCAGGTTTCTTAGTCAATAATTTAGTCAATAATAAATGATTCTTTACGCCTCTGAAACTTTCTGGCACAGCCTTTCTTGCCCTATTCAGTTAATATATTTATGTTTTCTTGTAAGTGTTTATGTGGGTTGGTTTTTTGAGTGATACAAGCTGTGAATGCTTTGTCTCAAGTACATAAACCCATAATTGACCCACATTTGAAGAGGTCACTGCTGTACTTGTCTTTTGGTCAGATTAAATCTCTTTACTACTAGTTTGTGATTCCCCATGGAGAACTGTTCTCTCTTTAGAAGATGCCACCAACACAATAATGTCAAGATCAATTGATCGAGAATGTTGCTTCTTCCAAGGAAAACGTTTGAACCCCCTAATGGTTCTGCTTAATCTTAAAACCAGATCGTCATTCCTGAACAGAACTGAGTGGTACAGTAGATAGAGCACCAAACTTGGAGTCAGAAAGATTTGAATTCAAATATAGCCCGAGACACTTACTGACTGTGTGACCCTGGGCAAGTCATTTAACCCTGCTTGCCTAAGTTTCCTCATCAGTAAAATGAATCAGAGTAGGAAATGGCAAACCATTCCAGAATCTTTGCCAAGAAAACACCAAATGGGAACATAGAGAGTCAGACATGACTGAAAGGACTCAGTAACAACATAACTTTTAAGTCAAAGAGGAAGTCATGCCAAATGTTTAATCACTTAATGTCTATAGATGAAATTGAACTGTATTACTTCACCAAAAAGCATGTTAAAATCTATTTCATCCCACAGAAACTCCTCCCCCTCCCCCTGCCATGGTATCAAAATATCATTTGACCTTAACAAATGTAAGATTCTTCATGTACATCAAGGAACAATAGAGAATCAAGACTTTGAGCTTGAATCTGGGGGTTAAACTGAACCATCAGATAAAAGCCATACTTGTAATATCTCCATCTTCTACCACAAAGCTCATTATGCATAATATCATCAAGGGGAAAAGCTGAGACAACGACATGTGTTGAGACTATTTTACATTCGGATGTCCAAGCTTAAGAGGAAGAGCAGAGTGACGGCAATTGACACCTATGCAGTCCCAGTCTTAACAGCTACTTTTTGCCATAGTAAAATGAATAGCAACTCTTCCAGAAGGTGTTCAAACAAAAACCCCATACAATGTTAGTGAAACACAAGCCTCATCATCTCAAACCATCTATAAAAATATGAACACTTCCTCATCAAGAAGAAGGAAGCTGTTTCATAGACATTGTCAGAACACATGATTAATAGGTTCAAGATTTATAGAAACAGTTTTGAAACAAAGAGGCCTAATTTCACAAATCAATAGCTGAAAATAGGTGCAAAACACTCATCTTGCTGGCTATTTAGAAAAATGGTTTGTCCCCAGCTGGAGCCTATGAAGTCTCTAAGATCCAATAGCAAAATTGGATTTTACTTGGGAGGTGGCCACATGAACCCAACTCAACCAATAGCAGGTTAAAGAAAGAAACATTGGACAAATGACCGAGTTACACAAATCTGTTTATAGAAAGAGGGGTTTGTAAATTGCAGTTTAGGATCAGTTCATTGCCACCAAAAATTATAGAAGGCTCATGCTTAAGGAGCCCAGACATTGATTAGTAGAAATCACACTGTGGAATGTTGAAACACATCATTGCAGATTGCATAAGTTTATTATCTATCAGATGCCTAGAAGGACACATAATCAAATGGCTAGTATTATGCACCAAAAGTTTGCTACCCTCTATAAACTAGGAGAGTAAAAATCACTGCATCATAAAAACGTTGTTGAGTTGGGTCCAACTCTTCATGACTCCATTTGGGGTTTTCTTGGCAAAGATACTGGAGTGGTTTGCCATTTCCTTCTCCAGTTCATTTTACAGATAAGGACAGTGAGGCAAATAGGGTTAAATGACTTGCCCAGGGTCATACCACTAGTAAGTATCTGAGGTCAGATCTGAACCCAGCACTCTATCCACTATGCCACCTAACTGCCCTATTAAATAGAAACTCCAAAACGTCCTTGAGAATTCAGCAAATAAACTGTGGTAAAACTAAAGCATTATTAAACAAAGAACTATTACCTATAACTGTCCAGTCATAATATGTGTCCATAAAAAATTTAAAATATGTTTTTAATAGATGCCACCATATTGAATATATGCAATCTCCAAACTAAATGAAATGGGGAAAAAATGTCAAAATCTTGAGACCTAGAGGAAGAAATTAAATCCATATGGAAACAGAATGAGATACATTTCATTCCTTTTCATGCCTTCTGCTATTATAGTTGTTCTGAAGACACTTTCTGTAAGTCCACAAGAAATGACCTTACATCCCAATACTCTTATTCAATTACAAAAAACAATCGTTGTATTCATTTGCAAAACAGTCTATAGAACTCTAAATATTAAAAGAATAATAGCAACATAGTGACTTTTCTTTGGAATGGTTCTATCTGAACCTGATCAAAAAAGAGGAGAATGATTTAAAATGTACTATTACTAGCAATAAGTTTAGCAAAGCCTTTGACTCAGTGCCTTATTCATAGCTTATTCATGTACTGAAAATATATAAAAATAGACCCAAGCATAAAGATAATGATAGAGTATTTGATGTTCCCATGGAAAACTATTCTTCGTTTTAAAATGCTGCCAACATCATAATATCAACGACAATTATAATCAATTGTGACAATTTCCAGGGAGACAGTGTAACCTCATTTTGGTTCTGCCTAATAATAAGTCCATTATCATTTCTACTTAACAAAATTAAGTATGGCTGCCAAATTAAAGAGAGAGTTGACCCAAAGCATCTTATTAGTCACTTGGAGTACAATCCTACAAATACAATTCAATTCTACCGAAAATAATATTAAACAGGCCCTTCCTTTCATGCAATCCTTCCTCAATGATATCAGAATGCTACTTGGACAAGATAAACATAAAATTTCTTAATATATTCCAGATAGCAGCTGAAGGCTTTTTAACTGAGAGATCAAAATGCACCAATGGATTAAGATATACAAATTCCTAAGCCTCTCTGACAAGACACATGAAACATAAAGCTATCAAGGAGAAAGCTGGAGCTGAATGGTGTGAAATTCATTGTTATACTGAGGCAAAGGTCAAGGCCAAGGTCATTTAAAGTGATTAGCACCTATGTAATCCCAATCCTGCTATTCACTTTGAGAACAGCAAAATGAACCATAACAAATTTGTGACAATGGTTATCATTGCTTTATTCACGATCACGTTGGATAGGACTCTCCATTATAGGTAATGCTAGCCCATGGTTTTAGATAATTTACCCTATTAAAAAAAGGTTAATTTATTCCTGTGAATGAATTTAGAAGCCGACAATGACTATAAAGAGCTAAGCAGGAGTGACAAGGATTTTCTAGCCCTAGGTCAGAATCACCTCAACTGAAGACCCTAAGATAGAGATCATTTGACAACTGACTATTTCAGTGGATGGCAGAGTTAAAAATAATACAAGAGAAAGGCAGGGAGCCACCAACATTCAACAATTAGACGTTTTCCTTCAGCCTCCAAAGGCCCTCTGGATCTGCAATAAAAAAGAACAAGAAAGTGAAAACAAAGAAATTATTGGTCTCCATTTGAAATAATTTCTTTCATGTTCCTGTTTTTCACATAGAACTGATTGGCAACACACCTTGGGCTTTGAACCTCCCTACACAAAATTGTTGTAGTCTACAATTTGTTGTCAAGCAGTGTCACGGGGGATAAAGGTTTGTTAAAAAGATGGCTTTTTGTTTAGAGAAGCAACTTGGAATTATTGAAAATGCTGCACAATTTTTCCACGTACAAATGTTCTGCCGCTCTTCCTAATCAATTCTGCATCCAGCTCATTGTCCATCCTCAATGCCAGTCAGAGGTCTCTATCTTGACAGACCAACTCAACAAACTGTCCCTCCAATGTCAGTAGCATCCTTCAATCATTTGGTTTTTCCTTTGTAGATTATGGGACTGATCTTGTTTGAGTAACCATGGATTCCTGGCTTTCCTTTGTGACCCTGGGCAAGTCACTTAGCCAGTTTGTCTCAGTTTCCTCATCCATAGAAATGAACTGGAGAAAAGACAAACCACTCCAGCATTTTTGCCAAGAAAACACCAAATGGGGTCATAAAGAGTCAGGCATGACTGAAACAACTCAACAACAACAACAACAACAAAAGGGGGTTGGCAAACTATGGTTGGTGGATCAAATCCAGACTGCCATCCCTTTTTGTATAGGCTGCAAGCTAAGAATGGTTAGTACATTTTTGTAGACTCATGACCTAGGCAAAAGAAGATTTGGAATCAGAATATCTGGTTCAAATCCTGGTTCTACTATTTCTAGACTTTGTGACATTGGGAAACTTATTTTAAGTTCTTTGGTCTTTCATTTCCTCACACATTAAATAAGAAGGTTGGACTGGATGAAAGCTCTAATATCTTATAAAAGTTCTAAATCCAATCATGATGTAATTTTTTATGGAGCATTATTTCAAAAGAAAATCTCACTACAGGTTTTTATTTGTTAAGAGAAAAATGTAGCCTGTGCCACATAACTCAACAGTAATTACATACTGTCTCATGTTGCTTTTCAATTGTTTGATCCATTAGCTGTCTCCCTCTGCTAGACTGCCTGCTCCAGGGGAGCAGAGAACGTATCCTCTTTCTGGATCTCATTTTGCCCTCTCCACCTCATCCTTCCACCAGTGTCTAGAGCAATCCTGGGCAAATAGTACATGCTTAAACCTTTCTCATTGATTGAAAAGGAAACCAGTTAAAGAAAATTGGCAGAGTCCACAATCCAGCCTGCAGTTCCATTGGAAATATGACCACAGGAAGGGTAACAGAATAGACAGAAGACACGTGTAAACCCATATTCACTTGCAGGCTGCTTCCAAGACCTTGTATTGAGAAACAGGAAAGCCCAGGCCCAGAGCTGTCTATATTTATAACTGCAGGCTGGAAGCAGCAGAATTTAGGGCATTGGTTTTGGTCATTCAGACAGAGCCCAAGGCCTTAAGTAGATTTGGAAATGATACAAAGCTCTGTTGCCATCTTGTGGCCAAGGGGCTGATGGGATGAGCATCTCTGGTCTCCAGAAGTCACAGAAATATTTTTCTCAGGAAATGCAGGTATAGACTCCATATACTCTACACCCCTAAATTTAGCCTTCCCCTAAACCCACCCATTCTTCTAAGCTTCACTATTGGGGCGGCTAGGTGATGCAGTGAATAGAGCACCCACCCTGGAGTCAGGAGGACCTAAATTCAAATCCAGTTAACACACACACACACACACACACACACACACACACACACACACACGCCATGTGACCTTGGGCAAGTCACCTAACTCCAATTGCCCTCCGAAAAGCAAAAACAAAAAAACAAAAAAATAAGCTTCACTATTTATGTTGAGGGCACTTATCAATCATGTTTATAATCTTGGAGCCATGTTTCACTTGTCTCACATCCTATGTCTAATTGATTCCCAAATTTTGTCAATGCTTCCACTGTATCTCTTATATCTATCTCCTTCTCTTCATTCAACCAGTCACACTCTAATTCAGGCTTTTATCTCCAGGCACTCTAAAAATAGCCTCTTAATTGGTTTCCCACTTCAAGTCTCAAATCATCCTCAGCATAGCCACTAAAATAATCTTCCTCAATTCTTACCATGTCATTCCTCTGCTCAAGAATCTTCATTGGCTCCCTTTTATCTCCAAAATGAAATTCAAACTCTTTATCTTGACATTAAGCCTTTCACACTCTGGATTCAATCTGCTTTTCCAGACTAATTCGTGTTTCTGTCCTTTACAAATTCTGCTTTTCAGATACCATCCTGTTTGCCATTCTCAGAACTCATCATCCCATCTCCCTGACTCCATGTTTTTTTGCATAGGCCATTTCACATACTTAGAATATATTTCTTCCTTACCGCTTTCTCTTAGAAACTCTGGCTCCTTTCAATGCTCAACTCAGGCCTCCTCTTACAGGAAGCTTTTTTTTAACCTCCCTCTTTAGATGTGAAAGGCTTCTGTCTCTTCATATGATCTTACATTTAATTTTATCCTAAATTCCTTGTATGTGTGACACAGTTCACACTGTCCCTTCTCTTTGAAACTGTTACCCAGGTGCTCAGGTGCCTTGAGGTTTTGGAGGGATGCCTTTTTCGGTGCCATCATCTCCAACCAGTTGTCTGTGTTCTATTTTAGACTCCCAGGGACCAACACCCCAATCACATTTAACTGCTTCATATGGATAATTTTTATAGAGGAATATGTACTTCATTGATGTAGCAAGAACAAACATGCAAATATTTTCCCCACACCTCAGGGGCATAGCAGGGAAGAAGATTAGGCTCACAATTTAACTCAATTCCTACACAGCATTAGTCCCACTAAGTTCAAGTCCAAGGCTAGCATCAGCTTCCAGGTTCTGCTGAGCTAAGTGCAACATCTGGCCTGGGTTCCTGACCTCTGAAGATGACCATGGTTCTTGTTTCTAGCCCAGATCAGAGACTCTTCTTGCCCCTAGAAAAGGAAAAAAACAAAACAAAACAAAACCAAAGACCTAGTGTTATTTCTCAGAGACCATACGGTTTCTGGAAGGAAAGAAGGAAGATCCAAAGTCCTCCCCCTTATCACATGGTCTCACACATTGTTAGTAAAGGGATCACCTTGTTCCCTTAGATAAGAATTCTACAAAAGGCCAATATAGAATGTCCTCACATGCTCCAGGCCTCCTTCATTTCCAGAAAGCTGATTCTTAATATCTTTAAACGATGACACCATCTTAATAAAATGATGGTGTCTCCATATTCTGATTACATATCCATGTTGTATCACCCAGTAGAATAGAAGTTCTTTGAGGGTAGGAACTATTTGTGCCTTGGCTCTGTTCTCAGCACTTACACAATGCCTATGAATATCCTAAGCCCTTAAATGGATTTTGGTAGCACTCTCTTTAAAACACAGTTGTTCTTTTCTCCCCTGTGACTTGCGGCAGCAAATTTTGGGCAAATAAACACACATACATATACACACATGTACATGTATATGTAAGTAAATATATATACATGTATATATGTATACCTACCTATATGTGTATATATACATATGTATGTAAACTTCAAACCTATTCCCTCTGACCTCCATCATTCAACCAATATGGTGGGCCGAAAGGATCCCTGGTCTTGAAGTCAGGCAACCTCATTCTACCACTGAGTTGCAATAAGATTTTGCACAAATTGCTCCTTTCTTCTTTCTTATCTATGAAACGGGAGAGTTGGATTAGTCATTCACTGATTCAATTAGCAAATATTTATCAATAAATATTTATTAAATTCTTGCCAGCACCTTGTCCTTTGGATGATGTGGTAAGTGGGGGATGGGTAAAGGGATGCAAACTTTAGCTGTCTATCAGCACAGAATCTAGTAGGAGTGTTTGACAAAAATATAGATGAAGTATAATTGATAACTTTACATCATGAGAGAGATAGCCAGCCTTGGAGACAGGAACACCTAGATTCAAGTCCTGCTTTAACATAATCTGGTTATATGACCTTAAACAAATTATTTGACCTCTTGGTGCCCTAAGCAACAGTCTAAGACTATAAGTAGCAGGACAACTGATGATCTGTATTGGCAGAGGAGCAGCTAGGTGGTACAGTGGCTAGAGTACTAGTACTGGAGTCAGGAAGTCTCCACTTACTGAGTTCAATCTGACCTCAGATATGAACCATCTGTGTGATCCTGGCCACCTAGCCCTGTTTGCCTCAGTTTCCTCATCTGTAAAATTAGATGAAGGAAATGGAAAACCACTCCAGTATCTTTGCCAAAAAAAACAAAAAAACAAGTGGGGTCACAGGAAGTCAGACATGACTGAAAAAATGACTTAAAGACACTGCTGCTTTTTTTAAAAATTGCAATTATAACAGGATTGAAAGTGGACAATGTGATCCTGGTTATTATGAGTGTGCACAGTGTTCTGCCTGAGTATACATAGTTTCTAGTCTTACCATCTAAAGAACAGGAAATTTTTAAATGAAAATTCAGTTCCCATTCAACAACTAATTGCAAGGTTCTTCTTCTTCCTGTGTTAAGGGGATGGAAGATAGTCACAAGAGCTGAATACTAGGGTATGTTGTGAATTGGGCAACAAGGCACACAGGGACTAACCAGAAACTTCTAGCTGAACATGACCTTTATCAAGAGGCCAAAGCATGACCAAGGAAGTGGCTTAGCTCTGGGTATGCTCCACTGAGTGGACTTCTATACACTTACACACATTTTATGTTGGATTCTTAAGCTGGCTACTTGACCTCGGGCAAATTCTTAACTTTCCTCCTCAGTAAAATGAAGGTGTAAGACTCAATGGCCTTGGAATTCCCTCATGTTCTAAATCTATTGATCCTCACAAGATGTGGAAGTGAGGAGGGAGAAACCCAGAGCTTATTACCAGCATCTGGGGAAACTGAGGTGACTGCTTTTCTCTTTGTGGAAAAGGAGGCTGGGCCTGGGGAAACGATCAATTTCATTTTCCAGAAAGTCGCCCTGGGGGCCTGGAATTTGCAGTATTTATTGTCATTATTTCAGCTCTGGGGCAAAACATTTATTGTCTATGACAGCAGAAACAAAATGTCCTGCCTTGGGGCTGCCTGCCAACATGCAGAAATCCTCCCCCCTCCCCACGCTTCCCTTGGCCCCTTCCTCCCTCCAGCACCCCTACCCACTTCCCTTCTGCAGTCCCATTCCTGATACAAGGCTTCACTGTGTACATGCCTTGTCTAATTCCCTTTCACCCACCCTCACCACTGCCCTAGTCCTACTCAGGTGCAGCAAAGCCTTTTTCTTTTCCCAGTGGGATATACTCCTTCAATGCAATTTAATTAAGCAAATATTTATGAAAATGCTTACTGTGTGCAATGCTCTGGGAGAGATAGAAAGTTTAGATACATGCACACAAAGCTACCCTGCTGACTGGCCCCATGACTGGGAAGACTCAGTTGCATGGAAGCATTAAATATGAAAGCTGGAATGGACCATAGGAAAAAATCTAGCCCAACATGCTAGGTAGCACCATGGGTGCATTGCTGCAGCCTCAAAAACTTATTAGCTGTGTGACCCTGGGCAAGTCACTTAACCATTCTGCCTCAGTTTCCTCAAGTAAAATGGTTGGTTGTGAAAATCAAAGAAGATAATAATTGGAAAGAATTTAGCACAATGCCTGGCACATACTAAGTGCTTTATAAATGTTAGATATTGTTATTATTATTATTATTATTATTATTATTATTAAAGCATTTAGTACAATGCTGGGCACATAGTAGGTGATAAGTAAAGGCTTTTTTTTTCTTCCCTTATAAATAAGGAAACTGAGTCCCAGAGGGGTGAAATGACCTTGCCAAAGACACAAGGCTAGTGAATAGCAGGGTTGAGATTTACAGCCAGACCATAGGGTGACAGGATCACAAGAGAGGGAAATGAGACCCAGAGCTCCCACAAGCAGAAAGCGGCAAAGTCTGAATTTTAACCCAGATCTTCTGACTCTAAAATGAGGTCTCTTTCGGTGGATTCATGGCACATTTCTTCAAATCTATTTTGTAACTCTGTGATTCAGGAGACTTACCCTCTAGTTTAGGAAACAAGAGACTGAGAGGTTTTTAATTTCACCCCACCCTATAATCAGCATTATAAGATCAGACTGCACCTTAAGGATCTTCCCAGTACCAAGAAGTTATGATAGAAGACTGGAAGGCAGGGCTAGTATATTAATTGGTTGCTTATATTACGTGGTTTAAGGGGCCTTAAATTGCTCCCTCCCCCACAAATGACTGATCCAATCTATCTATTGCTATTACTAAAATTTCACAGAGTGCTAGATTTGGAATCAGGAGACATCTGGGTTCAAATTCTGCCTCTGAAGCCAGTTGTGTTTGGTCAAGTCACATTAACCTCTCTGAGCCTCGGTTTCCCCAACTGTAAAATGTGGACAATAAGACCCATTGTACTTACCTTGAATGGGGTGCTGTGAGGGTCAAATGAGATCTTGTGTAAAATGCTCTCCAAATTTTAAGGCACTATATAAATCTCATCTGTTACTATTAGCTGGAATAGTCATTAACACTTCACAGGGCTTAACCATGTCAATGGAGTGAAGCTGCATGCCCCATATGAGTGTAATGAAATATTATTCAGCAGTAAGAAATAACAAGCATCAGGAATTCAGAAAAACAAAGGAAGATCCGCTTGAACTGAGGCAGAGTGAAAAAAGATCAAGAAAACAATATATACAATGGCTACAGGAGTGCAAATGAAAAGAGCCCCCAACGGAAACAACTCTGAGTAATGGAGATACCAATGTAGGTGCTAGAGAAATGATTCTTGAAGTCTCCCTCGTGCAGAGAGGTGGGGGGAACTATGAGGACAGGCCATGGTATGTACTTCATCATACAGGTTTCTGTGTCAAATGTTTTTGTTTAATCAGTTTGCTTTGCCATAAGGGAAAATTCAGTGGAAGACAGGGCAAGAGTAGGTGATGTGGGAACCAGCGAGATGTAAAAACAAGAGACATCAATAATCTAATCCTGAAACTAAAAACAAATTAAACAGGGGAGTTGGAACAAAGCAGAACTGTCCGACTTGGGACCCATTGGTGAAAAATTCTTTTGGGTAGCCAGACTCAGTTTAAAATGTAATTGGGAAATATTTAACAAAATAAATAAAAAATACAGTACAACATAGATAATGTTAACTTGTGGCTTTCTAAATCAACGTGTGATCCACGAGGACACCTTTCTATCTGAGTTTAACACCACTAGACTAAAAGATCTTTGAGATGGTTCCAACTCTGACATAATAACTTTTATCTGTGAATTCATTGATCAGACCCTTTCCAAGATGGTAGTTAAAAGAAAGAGAATTTTTGTTGTAGAAAAAGAGTTTGAGGGGTGGCTAGGTGGCACAGTGAATAGAGCACTGGCCCTGGAGTCAGGAGGACCTGAGTCCAAATCTGCTCTCAGACATTTAATACGTGCTAGCTATGTGACCTTGGGCAAGTCACTTAACCCCAATTGTCCTGCCTCCCCTCCTCCAAAAAAGAAAAAACAAAAAAAAGAATTTGAGTCTAGACCAGTATAGAATACTGTAGTAAGGATCCCTGCCTGGTCAGGGTCAACATTAAGCTGTACCACCCTAAAGTAGGAGGAAGTACTGCTAGAAAGTGGGGTGTTGAGGAAGGAAGAGGTGGCTTCAAAGGCAAACTGTATAAATTTGCCCAAAGGTTTAGCCTTCCTTTCTTTATATACTTCATATGCCCTCAAAGCAGCCCTATAGATGAGGAAGGCCTTTAGGTGGCCCCTAAGGACTCTGGGTTCTAAATCCATGATGTACTAGGCTATCATCTAGATTGTACAAATTCCATGAAAGCAGGGACATATGCCTTAGTCATCTTTTGTATCTGCCGACACACTTATCACAGTAATCTGAATTTTTTCAAGTAAATAAATAAATGAATGAATGAATGAATAGATATATATATAAAATATGTATATTTGGGGGTGGGGGTGGGTCTAGACTTGTGATTTCCTTGATGTTGGGAATTCTTGGTGAGGAAGGAAATTCCCTCCACTAATGAAGACCAGAGACTGTTCTGTACTTTATAGTCTTAGGGGCTAAGGCATTGAGTGTCTGAAGAAGGGTAAGGTCACACAGCTAGCCAATGACCAAGCTGAGATTAGGATCATGCCACCAGATTCTGAGCTAGATAAGACCTTGGTTTTTTGGGTTTTTTGTTGTTGGGGTTTTTTTGCTTTTTTTTTTTTTTGGAGGGGGGAAGATAGGACAATTGGGGTTAAGTGACTTGCCCAAGGTCACACGGCTAGTAAGTGTTAAGTGTCTGAGGCCAGATTTGAACTCAGGTCCTCCTGACTCCAGGTTCAGCACTCTGTCCACTGCACCGCCCAGCTGCCCTAGGTGGGGCCTTAGAGGTCAGCTCTAGCTCCTTATATATTACTAATAATAAACAGCAGCAATCATTTAGATAGTGCTCTGAATTTATTTAATCCTTTAACAGATTCTTTAACAGAAAAGATTGTAGCCTATAAAGGATAAATTACTTACCCAAGGTCACAGCCAAGATCTAGATGCAAGTTTCTGACTCCAAATGCAGCTGCCTCTCTAGGACTCTCTTCAGGGCCTGGACATCATGATGTGGTAGAAAGACAGTTGGTGTGGGGATCGGGGACATGGGTTTGAATCCGGACGTCACCGCTTCCTACCTAACCCACTAGATGGTGCAATGGACAGAGCACTGAGCCTGGAGTCAGGAAGGCGAGAGTTCAAATCCAGCCTCAGACAATCACGAGCTGTGAGAACCTGGACAATTCACTTCTTCTCTGTCTGCCCATCTGTAAAATGGAAGCAATAACACCTATCTCTCAGGGAGATGAAATGAGACAGTATTTGTGCAGAGCTTTGTAAACCTTGAACTGCCATATAAATGATAGCTTTTATTATTACCTGTATGACCCTGAGCCATCACTTAACCTCTCTGGGTCTCAGTTTCCTTATCTGTAAAATGAAAAGATTGTTCTAGATGACCTCTCAGATCCCTCCCAGCTCTAAATCTATGATCTTATGGCCCAAGTACACTGACTCTAGGGGTAGAGTTCTGAGCTTGGAGTCAGGAAGAACTGAGTTCAAATCTGGCCTCAGATACTCATGAGCTATGTGACCTTGGGCAAGTCGTTTTTACCTCTGTTTGCCTTAATTCAGTGGAGAAGGGAATGGCAAACCACTCTAGTATCTTTGCCATTTCTTTGCCAAGAAAACCCCATGGATAGTATGGTCCATGAAGTCACAAAGACTCAGACTTGACTGAATGACTGAACAACAAATACTGACTCTCAGTCAAATTATGATTTCTGTAGGATTAGGGGTAGGTGGAGGAGAAGGCCTTTGGGTTCCTTATACAGAGCTCTTTGACCTCTTTTTTCAAATCATAAGTCTCAGAGAGGGAGCAGCTAGGTGGGGCAGGGACAGAGTGCTGAGCCTGGAGTCAGGAAGACTCATCTTCCTGCATGCAAATCTGACCTCAGACACTTCCTAGCTGTGTGACCCTGGGTAAGTCACTTAACCCTGTTTGCCTCAGTTTTCTCATCTGTAAAATGAACTGGAGAAGGAAATGGAAAACTACTCTAGTAGTTTTGTAGACCCAGATGAGATCATGAAAAGTCACCTGAAAGACTGAACAACTGAGGGTCTTACGGATGGAAACTTAGAGAGCATCTAGTCCAATCCCCTTCCTTTACAGATGGAGAAACTGAGGCCCAGAGGAGAGTAGCTTACCCAAAGTCACAAAGGAGGTAAGTAAAAGAGTCCTAGGATTCAAATCACAAGCCTCTTTACAGAGAAACAATGGCTTGGGAAGTAATTACACAACCAGGGGAATAATATAAACTCAGAACAAACATGCAGTCAGAGTGTGAGACCCTTAAACTAGACCACACAGGCTTCCATCTGCAGTTCCACTCTCTTTCTCCCATATCACCCCCCCCCCCCTCCTCCTGCTGCCAGCTCCCCTGCCCCCGCCAGCCCACACTTGGAGCCAAGAGAGCACACATTGGAATGGCCAGCACAGTGCTAAATGTGTCTCCCAGAGGCCACAAATGTCTCTTGTGGTGACTTAAGACTTTAAAAACTGCCCAGGGAGCTGGGGCCCAGCTCGGTCCTGCTTCCCATTAGGATAAACACATCCCTTCAGTTTAGGAACCAAACACACCTTTCCAGAAATAGCCTGCCTACCAGGGGAAAGATCCTTCATTTGCCCGGCTCCCCACAGGCATATCATTACTGTCTAATCTCTTTTATCCACCCTGCTTTCCCTCTCCAGAATTCAAACTGTATCTTTAAATTGTTTAAATAGCAGTTTAGTGAACTCTGATGATGTGATACTAGATTCTTAGGTAGACAAATCAAGAGGCAAAAGCCTGCTTTGGGAAAAAAAGACTGAGAAGCAACAATCTCCATAAGAAATAGAGGGGTAGCATTCTGTGATGGAAATATTTATTAAGTACCTACTATATACCATATATAAACATATATTTAGTACCTGCTATGTGCCAGGTTTGGGGGGCTGAGTTTAAAGCCTGGTTCAGCTACTGACTAGCTATGTGACCTTATAGGACTTGTTCTCCCTGATAATCAGTTTTCTCATCTGTAAAATAAAGGGGTTAGCCTAGATCAGAGGTTCTTAACCTCTTTTGTGTCATGGACCCCTTTTGCAAGCCTATGAACCCCTTCTCTGAATAATATTTTTAAATGCATAAACTACACAGGGTTAGGATTTGTGATACACAGGATTTGAAAGGAAATCAATTAAAATTGAAATAGATCAAAAATGCCAAGTTTACAAATCCCCTGAAATCTATCCATGGACCCTTCCAAGGGATGGTTAAGAAATTCTGACCTAGATCATCTCTGAAGTTTCTTCCAACTCATGTTGTAGAGTCCTGTGAGAAAGATAAGATTTTTAAAAATCGACAGGCCTGGTTTTCAAATTGGATTCATAACTAGTTTGCTTGATATGATATTTACATAGCCACACACTCTCTATTTAAGCCCACAGGCTGAGGTGTAGTAGGCAAAGCCTGAAGAGAAAAACTTTGCTGGGAAGATAACAGCATTTAGAGCTATCCCTCCAAGGATACCCATTAGCATCTAATGAAATAAATTAAAGAATACTGCCACTAATAGCTAGCATTTATTTTGTGTTTTGGAGGCAATCAGGTTAAATGACTTGCCTAGGGTCACGCAGATAGTATTTGAGGTGAATCTGAACTCAGGTCCTCCTGACTCCAGGGAAAGTGCTTTATCCACTGCACCACCTAGCCACCCTGATAGCTAGCATTTGTAAAGCACTTTGTTAGCAAAGCACTTCATATATGTTAACTTACTTGGCTCTCATAGCAGCTCTGTGAGGTAAGGTGCTATTGTGATCTTCATTCTACAGATAAGGAAACTGAGGCTGAGAGAGTTCAAGCAACTTTTCCAGGGTCACACAACTAGTCTGAGGCAGAATTCAAATTCAAGTCTTCCTAACTCCAAGCCCTGGGCTCTATGTCAGCAGGTGGCAAAGTGGATAGAACACGGGGACTGGAGTTACGAAGACACGGATTTGAATCTGGCCTCAGACACTTACCAGTTATGAGATCTTTGGCAAGTCATTTAAAACCTACTTGCCTCAGTTTCCTCAATCGTAAAATGAAGATAACCAGATCTACCTTGCAGGGTTGTTCATAACATCAAATGAGATATTTGTAAGACGTGCTTTGCCCAGTATCTGGTAAATAGTATTATGTTACTATATTATATTATTATATTTATTTCTTACTATATTTCTTATTATATTTCTTTCCATTCCCCCTTTTATCCACTGTGCCATCTAGCTGCCTGACTCAGTATGTGACCTTAGACAAGTCACTCCCCCCAGCCTCAGTTTTCTTATCAGTAAAATGAACTCCTGTCTCTAAAATCTCTTTCATCTTTATCATTTCATTCTTCCATAAGGAAAATGTGGTTAGTGTAGAAAGATATTGGAAGGGCCTAAGATAGGAGTGGGGAACCTGCTACCTGGAGGCCACACATGGCCATCTAGGTCTTCAAGTACAGCCCTTTGACTGAATCCAGACTTCACAGGACAAATCCCTTCATAAAAGGATTTGTTCTGTAAAACTTGGACTCAGTCAAAAAGCTGCACCCAGGGACCTAGAGGTCCTGGAAGCCACAGATTCCCTACCCCTGGTCTCAGACTTGCATTTGTGAAGCCATTTAAAGGGCCTTATTTAGATGGGGCCAGTACTAGGTAAGACTCTGCCCCTTGCCTCCTTCTTCCCGGGCTCTCCACTTCCTTCTCTCCTCACCCACATCATGCTTTCGTCTCCATTCTCCCCAATCAAAACTTACTCTCAAATCTTTTATTCACACTAAGATATAAACGACTGATGACAGGTACTAGTGTCCTCTCCTATGGAAATTTGTCTTAAACAGGATAGGGGATGGAAATAGCTGTATGCCAGTCAGAAGAACTGAGTTTATTCAACTCAATTGAATTAAGCAAGTTTATCATGGACACTGCCACATGAGGGATAGATGGCCTTGGGAAAATCGCTCCATTCTCTTTGAGCTTAGCGTCTCTCATCTGCAAAATCAAACCTGTCCTTCCAGACAATATGTGGCTGCAGAGATCCATGAGATAATCCAGGTGAAAGCTCTCGGCTGGTGGGAGCTGTTCAACTAAAGAACTCACTGTGTGTTTGGGACAGCTTCCATTTGCTGGAGGAAGACTTGGTAAAAAACCTTTTATGCCCCCTGAAGTCCCATCACTAAGCAGTTTCTGATCCTGCCCACAGGTAGGCCCTGCTCTGGACTTTAGCTTGCACTGGGGGTGGACACACTGAGCTGGGAAATTAAAAACCAGCCAGGGCTGTTTCAAGTTTAGAAAACACACATCTGGGAATCAGGCCAGAAGATTAAACTCCAGAACTCATGCATCTTGTTTAGGGAAAAGCAGAGAAGGCCAAGAGAAAAGATACCTGGCAAAGGAGGGAAGGGCCCTCTTTTATATATAATCACTTTTCAGGCATATCTGACTCATCACGACCCTTTGGGAGAATTTCTTGGCAAAGATACTGGAATGGCTTGCCATTTCTTTCTCCAGCTCATTTTACAGATTAGGAAACTGAGGCAAATAGAGGTAAGTGACTTTCCCAAGGTCACACAGTTAGTAAGTGTCTGAGACCATAATTGAACTCAGGAAGATGAGTCTTTCTGACACCAGGCACTGCATTTTTTACCAGAGTTTGCTATTAGCTGAATCAGAAGAGTCCCTAGCAGGCACCTGAGGAGACTGGGGTCCAGAGAGGCTTAAATGAGTTGCCCCAAATGAATACAAGAAAGGCAGGATCTGAATCCAAGTTCTCTGACTTCAGAGCCAAGTCTCTTTCCCCTAATGTCTAATGTCCCATTACTATGAATTGCTCCTTTTTCTCCATCCTCTCTAACTCCGCCCCCCCAAAACCCCCCCTACTCCTCCCCAACCCCCTGCCCAACGGTTCCTTTGGAGGCCAAAATACCAACCCACCCAAAATGCTTGGGTTTGAGCTATCATATTTTCTTTTGGATTTCTGGAGTGTAAAGAAATCCATGCTCACTATTATCCTAGGAAAATTTCAATCATCGAAATGAAACAGAACAGAAGCAGAAAAAAAGGTCTGGTTTTAATGAATAACATTCAAGGAAAGATGGGTTTTTCTGTGGACGTCCTGTGTCCACTAGTGTGTAGTTATATATTATGGTGCATGTGCTGGGGGGATGTCTTGACTATGCATACATGTCCTTGAACATGCATGCACAGGCCGGTTCATGCATGTGGCCATAGCCATATGCCCAGCCACTCAAAGCCTCCATCCGGTCACAATCAGAAGGAGGGAAAAAGAAATCTGCATTTCATTGCGGATGTTGTAAAAATAATCATAGAGAAGACCGAGGGAGAATTGAAAATGGGAGCTGTTGACTTGCCGCCTGGGTGTGGGACTTCTCTCGACTGAAATGCTTCGAAAGCTGTAAACTATAAGTCAAAATGTCTTCAAGAGGGTGTCGCTTCTAGTTACTGTGATCTTACTTCTGAGGAGTCCCTCCCTGCCTTTGCCAGGGAGAGGAGATGGGGGGGGGGGGGCGGGAAGGGAGCGTATACAGGGTTGGGGAATTAAGAAAGCCAGGGGAAGGCTGTGCTAGCTCGGTCTTAAAGGAGCCTTTGTTTTTAATTATCCTCGCCTCGGAATCTGGTGAAACCCTTCTGCTTTCTGGCATTTGGGGCTCAGATAAAATCCTCCCTGTTGCGGACTGCTTCCTGAAGCAATAGGGTACAGTAGGAGGGTCACTAGCTTTGGCGCCGGAGGACCAAAGTTCAAATTCCACCTCTGACACTACTTGAGTGACCTTGGGCAAATTGTTTCACATCTCAGTTAACTCATCTGGAAAATGAGGGAGTTGGGCTGGATGGCCTCTGAGGTGCCTTCCAGAGCCATGCTCCTCTGACCTACCCTTAGAGTCGGTCTGCTTATCGCTTCCTGCCCCCTTCATCTTGTTCTTATTGCTTCTCTACCTCCTTTCACCCAGCTAAATGATTCTCCATGCTCAGTGCCCCCGTAGGACTTGATTTTATTTTCAGATTGGACAGGATCCCTCTTCTTTCTTCCTGCCCCCTTCTCCAGGAACAATTTGGGTTCAGCCACAAAACCCCTCATTTTCGTCTTCGTTATCGTTCGTTACCGTCAAGTTTTGACTCCCCACCCAAGGGGGAAGAAGAGGACTTGTGGGTGCATCTTTAAAAGCAAACCGACAAACCAACAACGAATTTTTAGTGTGAACGCTGAACCTTACTATACTTGCAAAAAAGAAAGGGGAAAACTCGACACCAGAGGCATTTGCGGAAAAGCGATTCAGTCCAGAATGATTCCTTTCTGAAGGCTCTACCGCCCCCAAGGAGACCAGTAGGTGGTCATCACTGATGGACTTTAAAATGCAGATTTAGACTAAGTGAGCTGGTGCCAAACCTTCCACAGCTCCCTGGTGAGGTCCAAAATAAATTCACACCTCCTCATTTCTGTCCCATTAATCAATCAGCTCCAGACACTGGCCAGCACACAGACCCAGGCCAGTTGGATGGAGACACAGAATACATGTTTTCAGATATTTTAAAATTAATTTTATTTCCTGTCCATATTTTTAATTTTGCTTCCTTTGCCAAAATGCAACTGTGCTGTACATCTTGTCAGGAAAACTATAAATTCCAGCGTTGAAACAACACAAAATTCCTCTATTTGTCCTTAAGCTGGGGGGAGGGGGGGGGGCCCGGAGCCTAAATAGCAAGAAACTAAAATAGTTTGGAGGAAACCATGGAACATACCGGTCATGAGCAGACGATTCATTTATTCTTATTATTGTTCTTTTTACAACAACCCCTTCCTTTATTTGCAGGCTATTTATTCTGGGATCCTCAACTATACTGATTAAGCAAGACCACAGAAGGCAGTAGAAAAGGCATACTCTTAGTGAAAAAGAATGTAAAAAATAAAGTCTCCCATTAAAGCTCATTGTGCATGGGAGAGTCCCTCATTTAACACACAGGCCTAATAACTGTGGCTAGCTAAGGTTCCTGCCAGTTCTGAATCCTGTGATCCAATTAGCTGGTTTTCTAATTCTCAGCAATTTACAAGGTACCAGGTTGGGAGAGGCTAGTAGAGGCAGGATCCCGAATTGCAGCAAATGGTGGCAATTGACAGCTTGATACAAAAGAGAAGACAAAACTATAAAAAGTAGACAGAAGAATACAAAAAGCACAGCAATCTGGGACCACTTAGTGCAAGACCAAGCTCCTAAAACCTCAATAGGTCCTGAGGCCATCCCTACATAATAGCAAAATATTATAGTTGTAGGGCACAGTAATATCCTAAAGAAAACAATTAAACTGTGTTGATTATCCTTATTTAAAGAAAGTAGGAAAATATTTTTGCCCATTTTAAGAAATATTTTCATTTGAAAATGGTTAAAGTAAAAAAGTTTTGTTACTTAGAGGGAATAAGCTTCAGTTGTTTGGAAAATTCACTTATGTAACACAGCTCATTCCCAAATGAAACTAAGAAAGAGTCTCTGTAATGAAAGTTCTTTGGAATATCTCAAAGTAAATGAAATTGATAATTCCTATAGCTCTGTAACAACCTGTATCCTAGGCCCCCCGGGGAAATATCTTTGCCTCAAGAAGTCTTAAGTGACTATACCTTTGTGTGGCATCTGAGTGTCTAGAGACTAGAATTTAGTACCTGTAGGGCTACTGCTTAGTCATGCTTCTTTGAATGAATGAGGGAATGAATGAATGAATGAAAAAGTATTTATTAAATGCTTACTATATGCCAAGTACTGGGGATCCAAATACAAAAACAAAGATAGTCCCTGCCCTCAGGCAGATTACGTTCTGATGAGAGAAACAACACACACAGCATTTCTTTACATTTGTAGTTGCTAAATTATATGTGAATCTCACTATAGAACCACCCTACTGTGATTCCTTTGTATTCAAACTCTTTCTGTCTGCTTGCAATATTTTTTCTTTGACCCGGATGCTTTGAATTTTGACCATGATATTCCTAAGAGTTTTCATTTTGAGGTTTCTTTCAAGGGGCAATAGTGAGTTCTTACTATTTTCACCTGACGTTTCTGGTTCTAAGAGATCTGAGTAGTTTTCTTTTATGATGTCTTGAAATATGATATACTGGCTATTTTCCAGATCAGAACTTTCAGGTATTTCAGAGATTCTTAAATTATCCCTCCTTGATCTGTTTTCCAGACTATTTGTTTCTGATGTGTTACCTTATATTTTCTTCTTTTTTTAATCTTTTGTTTTATTATTTCTTGTTGTCTCATGCAGTCATTAACTTTTTTGGCAAGAGGGAATCTGTTTCTTGGATATTGTTTCGTACCTCTTATGCCAAGCTTTTAATTAATTCTCTTTCCAAGTATTTCCTCTGTAGCTCTCTTTATTTTCCCAGGTCTTTCCTGTGTCTCTCTCATTTCATTTACAATGTCATTTTTAACTCATTCTTGAAAACACGCATCATTCTTCTAGGAATTCTGATGGATTTGGGGGAGACATTGTATTTTTCTTTAGGGTTTTGGTTGTAAGCATTTTGAATTTATTTTCCTCTTCTGGGTTTGTGTCTTGGATATCTCAGCCCTCATAATACTTCTTTATTTATTTATTTTGCTTGGTTATTCTTCCAACCATCTGTTCTGACCTAGTGATGAGTCCTTTTGTTACTGAGTCTTTGACTCTGGCCCCTCTGGGAAAGCCCCCTGCACTGCTTTTCCTGGGTAGTAGTCCCCAGTCTTCTAAACGGCAGAACGATTGCCAACGTGTGTGCGTGTGTGTGTGAGTGTGTGTGTGTGTGTGTGTGTGCATGCACACACATCTACAACATGTTATATAATATACCCACATGTCCATATACATAGATATATGTGGGCATGTGCCTATGGTACACACATACATATGTGATACATGCACGCGTATGTTGTCTCTTCTATTAGAGTGTAAACTAGAGTGCTGGGACCATTTTGCTTTTGTCTTGGGTCTCTAGCATGTAGCATAATGTCTAGCATATAGTTAGTACTTTGTGATCTATTTATTGATTAATCCCCCAGCTGCTAGTGTCCTTTATTCCCTCAATAAAGTTCCCTTATTTATGTTACTGTTGTTTCCCCTGATAGAATATAAACTCCTTGAGGGCAGGTATTATTTCATTGTTCTTTGTATTCCCAATTCCTAGTGCATATTGTTGTCTAGTCATTTCCATCTGACTCTGTTACCCCATTTGGGGTTTTCTTGGCAAAGATGCTGGAATAGTTTGCCATTTCCTTCTCCAGCTTATTTTGTAAGTGAGGAATTGAGGCAAACTGAGTTAAGGGCCTGCTCAGTCACACAGCCAGTGTCAGGGGTCAGATTTGGGAAGATGACTCTTCCTGACTCTAGGCTCAGTGCTCTATCCACTGTGCCACTTAATTCCCCCCCTAGGAAATAGTGTGAACTTAAACAATTCTTGTTGATTAACTGATCATTAGTCCTCTTCTTCAAAGAAGGGAGAGAGTTACATTTTCTCGTCTCTCTTTCAGGTTAGTCTTAGTTCTTATAATAATAGCCTTATGTTCTAGGAAGGATTGTCAAGAATAAGACTTGTTCTATTTAGCTCCAGAGGGAAGAATGAGAGCCAATGAGTTGAAGTTGAAAAAAAACCAAAAACAAATTTAGGCTGAATGACAGGGAAAATTTCATGCCAATTGGAGATGCATCAGAGTAGAATTGTCTTCTTGGAAGAGTGATTTCCACTTCACTAGAGTTCCTCAGATACTCAATAACTACTTTATAAAAATGTTCAGGATTTTTAAGATCACAGACTCTTCGTAATAACTGTCACACCCAGGACCCCCTCTCTTTGCAAAGAACGGTTAAGTAAATCGACCCTTTTTAAAGGATGTTGTTCCCATGTTCTACATGCTTCATCAACCAAACTGGACTACCCAAGACGAACTCATTCTTTCCCATCTCTATGTCCTTGTTCACAGGACCATAGACCAAAGGAGTTCAGAGACCATCCAGTCCAACACCCTTATTTTACAGATAAAGCAACTTCAATTCAGGGAGTCATTTCACAATGACTAGCCCATGATCAGAGGTGAAACTTGAACCCAGATCTCCCAGATCCAGCACGCTATCCATTACACACATTGATCATCTTGTCCCCTATGCCTAGAATGACCTTCTCAGCCTTCACCTCCACCTGTTGATACCTCACCCATCATAATTCAAAGCCTTGCTCAAGCATGGCTACTTCCATGAAACTTCTTGCAGGAAATCTCTTCACCCTCAACACACACACACACACACACACACACACACACACACACAGCTGGAAGTGATCTCTTCTGGCTAAGAAGTCATAGTATATTGTTTATGCTTCTCATTCTCTTATGTGAAATAGCAGTCTGTGCTCACGCCTTCTCTCTTCTACTACTATATTATAAAGGCATGTAGGGGATGGGGGACTTATCGCTTAGATATTCAGCCCCCCTCCTCACTCTAACCCCCCCTCCTTGTATTGTGTATGTACTTTAATGATTATTTCAACAAACATTTATCTCAAACTCCTACTCTGTGCCAGACACTGGGGAGTTTTGTATCATTTTGTTTTGTTGGTTGTGAATAGGACCTGTGATTTTATTTGTATAGGGAACTCCCAGTAGTTCTCTGGAACTGAAGCAGCCAGTTGGTACCACGGAGAGTGGGCTGGACCTGAAACCAAGAGCACCTGACCGGATGATTACTAGCTGTAAACCTGTGTGAGTCACTTAACCTTTGCCTACCTCCGTTTCCAAAACTGCAAAATGACAATAATAACAGCACCTACCTTGAAGGGTTATTGTGAGAATCAGATGAGATAATTTGGAAAATACTTAGCACAGTGTATCAACAATGAAGTATTCACAATGCCTACAGTAACTATAAGTATGCTGATATGGTTATTAATCACAAAATATAACAGGCTCTCTACATGGGAAATATAGCTAGAGCATTTATTCAAATACCAGAAAACTGAGCCCAAAATCAGAAAGTCAAAGCCAACACAGTAGTTATGAAGTTGGCACATGTAGTTAATGTAGTAAAGACCCACATTCTCAAGCCTTTAAAACAGGACAGGCTATCTCCGGCAAAGATCCTCCTCTCCTCACTCACAACAACTGCTCAGTGTCCAGGCAGCTTGCTCCCAGCAGCTCCGGCTCCCCCACAGTTCCTGTCCCTGGCAGTCCTCAGCAGGAGTCCTTAGCAGAGATTCTGGCAGGCTCAAAGAAAAAGGAGTTCCCGCCACAATGCAACGCTGCCCCTGCTTCCGGTCACCACTTGGCTCCGGCTTTTTCTTGCTTGACCCCTTCCTGCTACGTCAATAAGTTCAAGGGGCGTAGAAGATCATCAAATCCCAGTACACAGTGCCTGGCACAGAGGAGATTTCATACACACACACACAAATACATATGCATATACATATATATATATATATATGTTTATTCCCTTCCTTCTGCACTTGTTGGTGAGGAAACTATATAGAGATAGAGATTGAGAGACACACATATACATACATACATATTTACATATGTTTATTCCCTTCCTTCCCCACTTGCTGGTAAGGAAACTCCTTGTACCAGTATAGACCAGCATTATTCTGCAACTTGTAACCTTAGGGAGTAACCTAAGGTCACTAAGAGGTAAAGTGACCACTTGCCCCACGGTCACATGGACAGATTGTGTTAGAGAAGAGACCTAAACCCAGTTGTGATGGGAGCAATATTCTAAGGTCCTACCCTAAACAAACTTGGTTAGTTTTTCCGTAAAGGTCAATAGTTAATTCGTTAATTCTACACTAAAGACTCAGGTCACTGATATAGCTTCCTGGAGCTCTTAGTACAAAAGCCAAGGCATGAATAATCCAATGGTCCCACCCCCAGAGTTCTGACTGGCAGGCTCACGTCATGACCAATACCAGTCCAGGCAAGCTGAGCTCAGCTGAATCCATGCTGCTTCCTTGCTGAACATCCTTCTCCCATCATAGCTAAGCAAACCCTCTTTTGTTAATTGCCAGCTATTCTATGAAAGTCTCATTTCATTCCAATCTCAAACCTGAAGTACTAGGACCAGCCTGAATCAGTCCTGGCCTACTATAACAGGCCTTCCTGAGGCTGTGGTCTGTACCATGCAGCCTCTCTAGGGCACTGAGGATACAAATGAAACATTCCTGACCTCCAGGAACTCACATTTTACCAGCAGGAAACGTGTACACAGATAAGTAAATACAAAGTAATTTTGGTGGAGGGAAGGCAATAGTAATGAGGGGCACCAAGTTATGCCTTGGCTGGAAGTTGCCCCTTGATACAAGCCTTAAAAGAAATTAGAAATTCTAAGAGAAGGGATAAATAGTGGGTGAATCCTATGTATGAGGGATAGCTTGGGTCAATATAATCATTGAGGCTTGAAACCTAAGTTCATCTGCTTACTTTCTCTCACCTCCTATATCTAATCTGTTGCTAAATCCTGCCAATTTTGTCTTGAATAAGCCCCCTTCTCTAATGCTACCACCACCAGCCAGGGTCTCCCACTGCATCCAGGACCATCATCAGTCATCCTGATCTGTATCTTGCCACTGGACTCAGATGACTCTGGAGGAGAAAGTAAGGCTGGTGACTTTGCACAGACCTCCCTCACTTAAATCTAATTCACTTGCAAGTCATGGTATCACTTTCCAGATGCCTCAATGCTCTTTGAGAGCAAAGGACAAAGACCAACAACCCTGGCTGGTTGATCTCCTAGCCCCAACTCTTTCCCCACACCAGTCTACCTTCTACTCAACTATTCAAGTGATTTTCATAAAAACACAGATTGGATCAAGCCATCCCCCTACTCAATAAACTCTTCTCAGTCCCTATTATCTTCAGGATCAAATATACAATCTTCTTTTTGGCTTCTAAAGTTCTTCAAAACCTGCAGAGCTACATGTAGAAGTCTGGTCTAGGATAAATATTGGGCCTTTTGCATTTAGGGATCTAATGGAAGATTCTCCACTTGGGCCTCTAGCTAGAGACCCTAGATACCTTGATTTGGGGATTTACTAGAGAAAAACTGGCAATTTTCTTCATCTCTTTTGTTTCAGGCTATAATTATACAGTTTTTTAATGTGTTTCCTTCCAAATAAAACCAGTTTCTTTGTGATAATCTGCTTGTCTCAGTGCATATGTGCTGTTATCTGTTATATGTCTGCACCCAAAGAATACTGAGTCTGTAAGCTTATGGACATACACAGACTGTTCTAGCAGTTTGCCTAGAGCATACAAGGATAGCTCTTTGCTTCTTTTTACTTCTGTTTTCCTTATTTGTAACATGTCCATGTCGCTGGACTCTTGTTGACTGCAGGTCCATAGGATATGGTTTATCTGCCAGCCTAGAAGGGCTAAGTAATCAACTCAAAGTATCAAATACCTTTTGGGGGAGTTCAATACATCTTTGAGGGCTTTTCTGAGTGGGAGTTTTTCTCCAAATTTAAATTAATCCTAGTGAAGAGTGAGATAGAAACTCCACTTGGATTACCCTTGACGTAGAGGGATCCATTAGGGAAATCTTGGGTACTCTCTGGTAAAGGAACTCAGATCAAATTTTCTTGGATCCCCAAGGAGGATGTCTATGATACAAGGATTCCCAGGAGAAATTTTGGTATGCCTTATGTAGAAAGGGACACCTAAATCTTTTTCCAGACCACAGTTGGATGGCACTACGCCTTGAAGGAATAAGGAAAGATTTTCTATCTAGTACAATTTGATTTCTAATGTGAAGAGTTAGAGGATAATTTCCAATCAAGCCTGGGTGTCTAATCCCTATGGAGAGAACACTACATGCTTTACAACAGAGCTGGGGAACTTGCAGACTTGAGGCCACATGTGGCCTTCTAGATCCTTAAGAGCAGCCTTTTGACTGAATCCAAATTTTACAGAATAATAATTTGGATTCCGTCAAAAGGCCACACTCAAGGTCTCAGGTTCCCCACCACTGCTCTAGGCTCTCAGTAAGGACGTATCTTTCTTACTGAGAGAGGAAGCTTTTGCTTTTCCTTTTTGTTAGTTGACAATTAAACTCAGCCTTCTTGGTGGGAGAAAGAAAAGTTGAATGGCCCAGCAGTCCCACGACCCAGAAGTGGTTTGTTGTGGCATTAGATGTCCCAATGAGCCAGAGAAGAGGAGCTTCTCAGTTGGAGAGGGAGAAAAAGAGTGTTCCAGTCACTCAAATGACAATGTATCAGCACAAGTGCTAAGCCAAATGGGCTTGGTTCCTCACCTGAAGGGACCTCAGATCCCTAATCCCTGTGGGGAGAGCCACAATGCTCTGAGGAGCTCTGTTAGGCCCAGGCTTTCTCTCTGAGAAGAGAGATTTAAATTTCTGTACTTTTTTTCTTTTTCTTTATTGTTTTTGGGTAGGAAAAAGGTCCTTTGAAAACACCAAGTTAGTTGGTAACCTATTATAATTTTGTAAAATGATATCTGTTTGTTAAATTGTATGACCATTTATTTGGAAGTCTAGAGGAATATTAATTGCTAAATTGGATTGTGAACTGTGCGACATAGACTTTTTACCAAAACTTTTTAAATACAAGACATTGGTAAAGCATTCAAAAAAGATAATGCTGAACCTTTCCAAGTCACTAAAGAGTTATACAGTATTTGGGACAAGGGACCTTGCCAAAAAATACCCCAACAAATTTTCTAAGGACAGCAAATATTAAACTGGGAAACTGGGGAAGAATATAAAGGTGGGAGTCATTTGAATCAATCAGTCACTCACACCCCAATTAAAGTAACTAGCAAGATGCTTTTGGGGCAGGTAGGTAGTATATAGTGTAGAATGTATAGTAGTAGTGTATACAGAGCTGGACCTAGAGTCAAGGAAATCTGAGTTAAAAATCTAGCCTCAAACACTTACTAGCTGTGTGACCCTCAGCAAGTTACTTAACCATGGTCCACCTCAGTTTCCCCAACTATAATAATAATCTCTACCTCACAAGGTTATGAGGATTAGATGAGGTAATAGGTAAGCTGGGTGGTACAATGGATAGAGTGCCTGGTCTAGAATCAGAAAGACTCATTTTCCTGAGTTCAAATCTGGTCCAGACACTTACTAGCTGTATGACTCTGGGCAAGTCACTAAACCCTGTTTGCCTCAGTATTCTCCTCTGTAAAATGAGCCGGAGAAGCTAATGGCAAACCACTCTAGTACGTTTGCCAAGAAAACTCCAAATGGACTCACACAAAGAATCAGACATGAATGAACAACAGTAGCACAGTGTCTGACACATAGCATGCCCTCATAAATGCTTGTTGCAGTCATTTCCCAATCAATAAATGGTCAAACGATATGAACAGGCAGTTTTCAGAGGAAGAAATTAAAGACATCTATAATCATATGAAAAAAAGCTCTAAGTCACTATTGATTGGAGAAATGCAAATTGAAACAACTCTGAGGTACCACATCTCACCAGTCAGATTGGCTAACAAGACAAAACAGAAAAATGATAAATGCTGGAGAAGATGTGGGAAAATTGAAACATTAATGCAGCATTGGTGGAGTTGTGAACTGACCCAACCATTCTGGAGAGCAATTTGGAACTTTGCCCAAAGGGCTATAAAAATGTGCATACCCAGCAATATCACTTCTAGGGCTGTATCCCAAAGACATCATACAAGTGGATAATGGACCTGCATGTACAAAAATATTTATATCAGCTCTTTTCGTGCTGGCAAAGAACTGGAAATCAACAGGATGCCCTTTCATTGGAGAATGGCTAAACAAGTGGTGGTATATGAACGTAATGGAATACTATTGTTTCATAAGAAATGTGGAGCAGACGGACTTCATAATAACCTGGAGATTATATAAACTGATGCTGAGTGAGAGGAGCAGAACCAGGAGAACATTGTACATGATTGCAGACACATTGTATCTGTGACGACTAACTTTGACAGACTGAGCTCCCCTCAGCAATGCAAGGTTATAGGACAACTCCAAAGGACTCAAGATGGAAAAGGCTATCCACCTCCAGAGAAAGAATTCGGAAACGTAGATTGAAGCAAACTGCTTGCTCACTCTCTTTTTTGTTTTGTTTTGTTTTGTTTCTTCTTTCTTGTTCATTCCATTGGTTATAATTCTTCTTTACAACTTGACTAATGTTTAATGTGCAAATATATGTAGAACCTATATTGGATTGCATGCTGCCTTGGGGTGGGGGGAGGAAGGGGGATGGAGAGGGAGGGGAAGAAAATTTGGAACTCAAAACTTGTGGAACTGAATGTTGTAAACTAAAAGTAAATAAATTTAAAAGAAAAAAAAGAAATGCTTGTTGCCTTACCTTGCCTCTTGCCTCTACACCACACAGTTAAATCAATGAATGAATCAAAGCCTTCCGCTAGATATGGGGTAAAGTCCTTAACCAATCCAGAAGGAGTGAAAGCCACGGGACAGAATGAGACACTGCTGAGCAGAAAGTATATTAGGATTGGTCAGAGTTGGTCATGCCCTGTGGGACTTGAATTAAAATCAGTAAGCTAATTTGGAATCCAGGATTTCAGTGGGTAGAGCAGCTCCATTCAAGCTCTTGAGAGGGAATCACTTTGGGGAGGGGAGTAAGGGAAGAGAGGGCTCTCATCTCCTCCCCGCCTCCTTTGACCAGAGGAAAATCTCACAAACTTCCAAAGGTCAGGAAGATTTGTGCTTCCTATCAATGATGGGAAATGTCCCTATAACAGCAGTGTCTACATCAAGGCCAACTAGACCCAGGGAAGAAAGGCAGCTTTGAGACTCAACAAGAAATCCAATGAAAAGTTAGACCCAAGAGAATTTCACGAGAACTCCATAAAGAGAGAAAAGACCTTCTAGCATCTATACAATGTGAATCTGCTTTATGTGTTCTCTAAGCAGAGCCCACCTTCCCCTGGATTCTGTATATATTTAGGGGACAGTTGTGCCCCCCTCAGTTTGGGGGATGTTTTGTACCAACTGTGTATATTATGCCATATTAGCAAATACCTGTTCCTAAAAACTAATTAAACCTGGATGGATAATTGAGAAGGATTTCCATAGAGGAAATCTCTGCCACTGTAAGCCTCATTAAGTAATCAATCCTGCTCTAGGGACTGTTAATTAGTAATTTACTATTAATCCTACTCTTGCCCCAGGAGAGGGAGAGCAGAGAAGATTAAAGAGTGCTAGTAGGCTCAGCCTATCCTTAGAAAACAGCAATAGGACAACTCAGAATATAATGTTAATTTTAGTCTATTGCCTATATATAGGACAGGGCTGTTGTTGTTTGTCATTTGTTCTCCAAGAGGACCATGACATCAGGGAGGTGATGCCATGACTTGCAAGTGAATTGGATTTAAGTGAGGGAGGGCTGTGCAAAGTCACCAGCCTCACTTTCCCCTGCAGAGTCATCTGGGCAAGGTATAATATAGATCAGGACAATTGGAGATGGCCCCATGGGACAGTGATCTCCTTCAGGAAGTTCCCAAATGAACTGAAAATGAATCAGGGATCACCCTAATGGGTATTGGCACTGGAATGCTACCTTTGGATTCTAGAGGTAACCTTGAAAGAGAGGAAGCATGTGGGGAAAATCCAACCTACTATTCCTGGAGCACATTGGAAGAGTGAACCCAGAGACTGACCACATTATAATAAAGGAAGAAGACCCCTAAGAAGGAACCAAGGGAAGGGAATTCAGCACAAGCACAATGGTTTACTAAGATTCAGGAACTACAGTCTTTCCAGTGAAATGATGATGTTCTGAAAGTCTGGAACTAAGAAAAGGAAAATGATGAGAGAATTTTTACTCATGGAAACAACATGGCAACTAAGAAAGTAGGATTAATTTTAGTCTCTTTCCCATAGGACTTGAGGTCTCCTTCAGGAATTTCCCAGATCCAGAAGAAGGCAATTGTCAGATCGTCTACCATGTGCATTTCCTTAAGGTTTGCATGTTATTGACATATGCCTTAGGGATACTTAGCTATAGCATGCCATATGTTCCCAAGCAAATGTTTGAGTTAAACCTTTAAGTGAAGCTTTACAACTGCTCTCTGGAGTGTGTCATCCCTCATCAAAAAAACATAGACAGATGTGCATGACTGAGAGCAGGGAAAGACATGCCCAAATCCAAGATGAAGGTGTGGACCACTGGAAACATCTGTCAGCTTAGCAGGAGTGTTGAGCCACAAAGTATGAGAACACAGGGGGTTTTGTGGTTTTTTTAAAGTTTAATAATTTTTTTAAAATCATGCTTATTTCCTTAGAATCTCTCTACACAGACATACAAACACACACACACACACACACACACACACACACATACCCCATTAAACTCTTCCTTGTAACAACAACCCTACCTCCCAAAAAAGCAAGCTAGGTTAAACTGACAGCTTTGAAAATACATCTGCCATCATATGCACATCTGCCCTCACCCACATGGTCCCCCACCTCTCCATGAAGAGGAGGAAAGTGTATTTCATCATCATGCTCTAAGACCATGATCGATATTTGCAATAAACTAATCAATCTATCATCAAGCATTTATTAAACACCTAATACGTGTGCCTCGCACTATTCTAGGATCCAGAGATATAATAACTGAAACAATCCCTACTGGCAAGGGACTTCTAGTCTAAGGAAGATGAATCCAGCTTCCATGTAGTGTTATTTTCACATCTATTATCAATCTAAAAGCATTTCTTGCTGTTCATTCATTTAGGCCATGTCTGACTCTTTGTGACCCCATTTGGGGTTTTCTTGGCAGAGATGCTAGAGTGGTTTGCCATTTCCTTCTCCAGCTCATTTTATAGATGAGGAAACTGGGGCAAACAGGGCTAAGTGACTTGTCCAGGGTCACATAGCTAGTGTCTAAGGCTGAATTTGAACTCAGGTCTTCCTGACTCCAGTGCTCTATCCACTGTGCCACCTAGCTGTACCTACTATAAGCCAGGCACTGTGCTAAATGCTGGGAATACAAAAAGAGGCATGAGACAGTCTTGATCCTCCTGGAGTTTATAATCTAAGAGAGCTCACAATCTAGCCTAATTATTATGGTAATCATGTAGATAATTCTAGTGGTTTTGCCTTCTTCACCTTGTGTTAGTTCATGGTGGTCTTCTTGTGTTTCTCTGGATTTCTAACATTTGTCATTTCAAATAGCATGGCAGAGCAAGCTAGGTGGCTCTGTGGCTTAGTCGATGGAGTGTTGGGCCTGGAATCAGGAAGATCAGAATTCAAATCTGGCCTCAGTACTTACTGTGTGATCCTGGGCAAGTCACTTAACCCTGTTTGCCTCAGTTTCCTCATCTGTAAAATGAGCTGGAGAGGGAAATGACAAACAGCTGTAGTGTCTTTGCTAAGAAAACTCAAATACAGTCACAAAGAGGTAGATGTGACTGCAAATGACTGAACAATAATAACACAATACCATTCCATCGCCTTTCTATGACACAAGTGTTTTGGTCCTTCTCCATACGTTTAACCATCCCTGCTCTCTCCCTCCCTTCTCCCTTTGCTGTGTCTTTGATCTTCCCGTTTCCCATGCCTGTAATGGGACTCCTACCTTCCTTTTCAGATGAAGGCCCTTCCTGCTTCTTTCAAGGCCGGACTAGATGCTCCCTCCTCCAGGAAGCCCTTTCTGACCACCATTTTGCAGCTGGAAATTCCCTCTCCCTCCTCAAATTTCTCATCCCACTTTGCCTCCACATTTCCTTTTTACTTACTTCACTCTGCTTTGTATTAGCATAAGACTATGCACATATCCTCTGCTCCCGTTAGACTGTCCACTCCTCGAGAGCAGGATGTCAGTCATCTTGTCCCTCTCCTAGGGCCTAGCAGAGTGCCCTGCTCAGAGTAGGCTCTTAATCCCAACATTTACAAATAATTAAATAGTAGCTTATTTTGCATTTGTTGTTGCTGTTGTTCAGTCACCTCTGACTCTTTGTGACCCTGTAGGGGATTTTCTGGACAAGAATACTGGAGTGCTTTGCCATTTCCTTCTCTAGCTAGTTTTCTAGATGAGGAAACTGAAGGCAAAAAGAGATTAAAGTGACTTGCCCAAGGTCACACAGCTAGTGAGTGTCTGAGGCTGGATTTGAAGTCAGGTCTTCCTGACTCCAGGCCCAGTGGTCTATCCACTGAGCGACTTAGGTGCCTCCTTATCTTACATTTGTTACATCTTATATAAGGTTCTTTCTTGTGAGACTGAGAGAGATACCATAGGCCCCTGAAGGAGAAATGTGAAACCCTTACTCTTGTCAGGTCAGCTACCTTTTATAAACCATCCCTTAGGATGAGCTATTTCTTTGGAAAATTTCCACAGATGGCTTTTTCATCCATTTTGCTTTTCTTCTTATGATTCCCCATTTCTTTCCCAGCTTCTTTTTTTCCTGACTTTCGTTTCCAGATTCTGGGGTTGCCCATGTCTGCAACACAAACTCTTTATGGGCAGTGAGGTGGGGCAATAAATAAAGCACTAGGTCTGGAGTCAGGCAGACCAGAATTCAAATCTGGTCTCAGACACTCATTGGCTGTGTGACCCTAAGCAAGTCACTTAACCTCTGTCTGCCTCAGTTTCCTCATCTGTAAAATGAGAATAAAAATAGCACCCACCTCCCAGAGTTGTTGCAAGGATCAAACTAGATAATAATTGTAAAGCACTTAGCACAGCACCAGGCATTGGTAAATGCTTTATAAGTGTTAGCTATTGCTAGTATTATTATGGGATGGCTGTAGTTTTTTAGTTGTTTTTTTTTTTAAAGAGTGGGAAAGAGAAGGCAGTGAGGAAAGATTTCACACCAGTCCTTAAGCTGGAGCACGACTACTGGGTGGGGTACCCACTATTCCCAGAGGAGAGGACAAGAGAGAAATAGCCTTCAATTGCAGCAGATGACAATAAGCAAAGCCATAATTAGGGGTGTGTGTGTGTGTGTGTGTGTGTGTGTGTGTGTGTGTGTGTGTGTGTATGTGTGTGCCACAAACCACTGCAGGTCAAATGGCATTTAGCATTAAAATTATGGGATAGAGAATGAACCTGTGATGGCATTGCTTTAGGGAACTCCCAAGTGAGGAAACTCTTAAGGCAAGTCAACACCTCCATTGCAACGTGTAAGGTTTTAGAGAGGTGTCTAAAGCCTTTCAAGGTGAAGACGACTTGCCCAATGTCACACAGCCAATGTGTATCAGAGGTGGGACTCGAACCCAGGATTTCTTGACTTTGAGGCTGACTCTCTTTGGTCTATATTGTTGTTTGTCCTCTGCTTTCAAAGAGGACCAGTGGTGTCATGATGTGATGGGTGATGCCCTGGGGCAGAGTGGCACCAGTTCATCAGCCTTACTCTCCCAGAGTGGCAAGACCAAAGTCAAGATGGCTGGTGATGATCTGGGGGGCAGTGCATGACCTTGGCATCTTCGATGTCTGATCAAGCTCGAACAAGCTGTGCAGTACCTGCTTCAGCCTCCTTCGTGGCGTGGCCGTTGGAACAAATTGTTCTCATCCACTCATTCTGCCAGGGGATATCTTCACATGCTTGGGGTATACACCTTCTAGCTCACCAATGGGTTTGAGGCCCTTTGGTTACCCTCCAACCTGTGTTGGTTATCGTCTGTGTTAGATCATCTGCTGAGATGGTTTTACCCAAGGATGCTGGGCATGCTACAGCTTCTTGGACACTGCCTCTTAGGGGTACATGTAGGAAGTAGGGAGCAGGGGGCTGAGGAACAAGTTAGCTCCAGTCACCACAATCTTATAACTTCCTATATTAACAAATGATTCTGACCAAGTAGGTTCTGAGCTCTGTTTTTTCTATGTTGCTGAACAATTGCAAATATTTTCAGTGCCCCCTAACTTTAGCACCCGGAGGCAAAGCCCTGATTGCCTCACAATCATTAGAACTCTGTCACTGAAGTAAGTCATTTAGAAGACTTTTTTCTTTCTTTTTTATTAGAAAGATTCTGAAACACTTTGGATGATGACTGAGGTTCCCTAGAGGAGTTCAAAGGTAAAACCAGCTCTTCTGTCTCTGGTGTCATAAACCTAGTATTCCCTGGAGGCAGGAGATTTTACTAGATGACCTCTAATAGTCCCACCAGTGTTACCATTCTGTGACTCTGTGCTGCAAGGACTGAGTGAACAACAGGTTGACAACCCCAACTTCACACCTGCCTTCTGGAGCTCCCAAGAGGTTGGGCTGAGCCTCGGCATTCTTTATACCTCTCTGCCCTCCTTCTCCCCAGGCAGGAGAAGGATTAGTCATAAACTATTAATTAACAGTCCCCAGAGCAGGGATTAATTACTTAATGGGGCTTGCTGTGGCAGAGCTGCTTCCTTTACCACAAGCCTTTTTAATTGCCCCCAGCAGGTAAACCACAAATCACTCAAGATGGTTGGATGACCCGATGACTTCATTCCAGCCCGAACAACAGAGAACTAGTGAGTAAGAACCTCCTGGTAACACAGACTTCTGGGAGCAACTCTCCCAATGGTGTGAAACCTCAGTGAGTTCCCCAAAGCCTCCACTTTCTCAAGAGAAAGAATTCTATTGAGTGGCATTAAAGGAGACAAAATCTCTCCTTTGTCTCTTCACTCAAACCATCAGGCTCTCATTTACTATTTATCAAATAACTGTCAATAAACATTTGTTAAGGTCAGCTGTATGTGTATA
>CM053586.1:166051703-166122023 GCA_028646515.1 Pseudochirops corinnae
CAGGTAGTATGTTAAATGCTTGGTTTGCAGAGACAAAATGGAACAGTCCCTGACCTCAAGTAGCTTACATTCTATAAGGAAGACAACATGTACTTGAATTGATGCTCAGGCCCTATTTGGCACCATTGGTTGGCACAAAGCTACCAGGAGACGGTATGAAGGAAGCCCAGAGAAGATGAAAAGGGGAGCCCAGTGACAAACTCTGCCTTGGTCACAATTGTTTTGTGTAGTGGAAAGAACACAGGATTTGGAAGACCATTAGGAGACCTGGATTTAAATCCCTGTTCTGCTACTATCATAGTGACCTTGGCCATTCCTGGGGCCTGGATTTTCTTTTTTTTTTCATTCATAAGATTATCAGGACTGGACTATGTGCGGGATCTATAATATCCCTTCCAATTCTTGATCCCATGATCAAATCAGGTAATGTATGAAGAAGAAAAAACCCACAAGTGCCTGGCAAATAGTAAGTACCAAATAAATTCTTCTTCTCTTATTCCCTCGATGATGTATTGTCCTTGGTCAGGACATCTTGTTTTCGCTTCTAACCATAGATGTGTGTGCACAGGGAGACACCTTTCAGTCTCCCCCCCCAAAAAAAACCAAACCCCATCATTTGTTTTGTCTTTTTTAAGTTTGTATTTTTAAAGTAACTTTTAGTCATTTTTTAAAATTAAGTTTTTTTTCCCTTTAGTGTGACGAATAAAAATATGTCCTACATTATTGGATGTTCAAGATGTTTTCCTTCAACAGAAGAGAAAATAAAATTCCCTAGGTAAACTTCCTAATGGTGTGTTCTCAGTCTAACTAATGTTCTCACTTCTCTATGCCTTATCTTCTTTACCTATAAAATTGGGATAACCTTGCTTCCCTTTCCCCCCAGCATTAGGGGCTGAGGCCCAGCTAATGAAAAAAAAAAATTCCCAAAGGCCTTTAGGAATAACAAAATCTAAACAATCCTATGATTGCTTGGGTTCTCCTTCCTGGCGCATACCTTTATGAGCCTACAAATCATGACTGGTGATTTCGTGATATCCTAACCCAGACAAAAATGACACCATTGATGACTTTCCAGCCATACTTTTCTATCAGACCACTGCTGTCTGATGTGTAGACTTCTAGGAGATTTTTCTTATTTTGTCTCCTTTACCTCCTCTCTGTTATCTCTGCGCCACCCCCTTATGATAGATTTCTCAGGCAGCAGGCCTGAGGATGTGGGACCATTTTATCAAGTCACATTTCTCCAGATGTTAGATGATCTCATCCTGTATTAATGTCTCCAGGACCTCTTTATAGTATCAAATTTAGCTAATGTCCTGGCTCCTCTTCCTTCTCCTTTTTCTTCTTTTTTGTTCTTTCTGTATTGATTAATTGCATTTATCTCCATTCCAATGCCATTGGTTCAGTCTTAATTCCACGTGGAATCCAAAGGGATGAATCTTGAGCTGAGGCTCTGGCCAGAGTGTTTCTCTCTTTGTGCTCCTGGGGACCTGAGATTGGGACATTTCATCAGCAAATCCTGGTCATTAAGTCATCAGCTAATGGTTATGAGCTGCATATGGTGACCATTATCAAGGACCTGTAAAGGGGGAGAACAGGATTACATTCAACTCTCTGCTTCTGCCCCTGTCTGGCCACCCATTTATCCTACCAGAAGGTTCTTCCTCCTCCCAACCCCCCACCCCACAGTCTGCCCCACTGCCTCTCCTTTAGCAAAGATCCCCTGAACTTTCGTCCCGTTGATCAAACCGTCCTCATTGTCCATGCCCCAGACTTAGTGGCCCTGGAGAGGCCCTTGTTAAAATCTATCTCTAGTTGGGATAAGTCTCTTTTTCCTTCCCTGCTGCTCCCAATCCACCTTCCTTCCTGACAGTCTATTGGCCTGTATGAACCATAGAAGTCTGAGAAACCCTTTTCAGTTATTAATAACCTTAAATCAACCTATTCCCAAATGCCATTTCATGTTAACCTGCTTTGAATTCCAACATCAAAACCTAGGAAGATTTGATTTCACTTTCTCCAGTGTTTTAAATAAGGTAAACAACTTTCTGAAGATGGATCATGTCAGGTTTAGTATGACAAGATAAGAGACAAGTGAGATGCTGTACAGAAATGTCAAACACACAGCCTGCAGAGTACATGCTGCCCATAATGCTCCAGTGTGGAGCAACCAAATGAAAATGAAATTGGGAAATGTTTAACAAAATGAACAAAAATATAATGCAACATAGACAATGTTAATTTGTGGTTTTCTAAGTCAATATGCAATGACAGGGATCTATTTCTATTTGAATTTGGCACCATTGTGCTAGAACACCTCTGGGACAGAGGTTCTTAAGCTTTTTTTGGTCACAGAAAACCTTGGGCAAGCTGTGGAAGCCTTTGGACTATTCAGAATAAGATAAATGGAAGTATATAGAGAATAATTTTACCTATGTGTATCTGTTTGTGTCTAATGGTAGCCATCTCTATGGTGGGGAAGGGGGAGAAAGGAGGAAGAAAAAAAGAAAAAATAAATTTACATGATAACTATCACATATTTAAAAGGAATAGCAAGCTATACATAATAGACTTACAGTCTCATATGCAGTCATCATTTTATTATACTATGTTATGGAAATGCTTGTTTTATTCTATAAATTAGGAATAAAATTAATTCAAATGCACAAAATAAAACCCATAAGATTACAAAGGAAATCCATTAAATTGAAATCGTTATCAAGTTTTTTTTTTAAATTCCCAGACCCCAGGTTAGGAATCTTTGCTCTTGAATGTCACTGAAATGTTTCCCTTTCACAAGCATTTTATTATCTAGAATAAAATTTCATCAAATAAGGAACTCCCAGGAGAGGAAAGTCCTTCCACTCACTGAGATCAGCTCTTTCTATTTAACTCATAGCTTAGAGGGTTGCCTCTGAGAGTTTAAGTCGAGTGGGCAGGACCTCATAGCCTCTCTGTCTGAGGCAAGTCTTGAACCCAGGCTGACTGCACAGTCACTACACCATCATATCACCTCTCTTACTATATGAAATGTTGCTTGAAATCCATAAGTTGTTAGAAAGGGCTTGAAATTTATTGAACTGTGCAGATTGCTTTCTAGCCTCATGGTATTGAATGGAATTAGCCTTGACCTGTATAAGGAAGGACCTTTCCTTCCTTCCTTAGCAGAATGAGGAGCACTCACAATGTTCATCTTGTTATCCAGAACCCATCTCAGTTTGTGAAGGGAGGGCCCATTACCAACCACACCTTCTGTCTTTTCCTTCCCTTTGCTCCCTCCCTGATCCCAGCTTCCCAAAACTCATCTGAACCCAAGGTTAGGGGAAGGGCGACAGGGAAGATTTGTACCCTTCCCCTTTCCATTCCCTTTGCCTCCTCCATAAGCCTCCCAGGCTGGCTGGGCTTTGGGAAGACTAGCCACCAACCACTAGGACCCAGACTTGCCTTATTCGGGCAGCTATATGGCACAGTAAATAAAGCACCAGGCCTAGAGTCAAGAAGACCTAAGTTCAAAACCAGCCCCAGATACTTACTAACTGTGTGATCCTGGGCAAGTCACTTAACCCTATTTGCCTCAGTTTCCTCATTTATAAAATGAGCTGGAGAAGGAAATGGCAAACCACCCCAGTGTCTCTGCCAAGAAAACCCCAAATGGAGTCATGTAGAGTCAGATATTACTGAAAATTGACTGAACAACAATTTGTCTTCCTTGATTCTCACAATGGTCCAGAACCCTTCCAGGTTGCTTGATTAATCACATCACTTGAATGAGATGGGAGTCACCAATTCTTTTCCTTCTGGTGAGATAGATCTTACTATCTGCCCTGCTTCTCCAACCTGCAGAACCCCAGCATTGGCATCTGCCTTGCTGACGCAACCTAGGGATCCTTGGGCCTTAATGTCCACATCACTGATGAACCCTTAGGACTTCCAAGAATTTCCATCTGCTCTATAGCTGGACTTTTTTATGTGTTGTCTCCCCCACTTAGAGTGTGAACTTCTTGAAAGGAGAGCCTATCTTAGTTTTTCTATTTATATCTCCAGAACTTAGCATGGTGCTTAGCACATCATAAGCATTTAATAAATGCTTTTTCATCTACTCTTTAGGAGCTCCCATTTCTATCAAAGAAATTTATTCCCTATTCTTTGTCTCCAAATATTAGAATAGAACTTACAATGCCAGACTTGACACATGAATCTTACGTGGTGGGACCCCCAAAAGAATTATAAGGCACAAAGAAAGTCAAGCAAATGGAGAAGAGGGTACACCTCTAGTGGGATCCCATAATGGTACAATGATCCCCAATGTTTCAGTGTGGTTATAACCTTGGTTATATGACATTTTATCAGTGAAAAGTATGGACCACCAGGTGGAACAGTAAATAAAAATTATTTTCACCTAGAGCAAAAATAGTTGAAGTATACACGTGTTCTGGGAGTGGGGGATAGGTGGTATAGAGGATGGTTTAACAACAGATACAGTTATGTCATAAGACAAAGTGCTCTGTCCCTTAGAAAAGTTGGCCTTTGCCCTCATGGGGGCTCAATGGGAAGGCAGGGCTAGTAGATGGGCACCACAACAACAGGCCTTGGGGAATGTGGCCTGGCCATGGCTGAGCCAGGTGAAATGCATGGGGGAGACCTACTATTTTGAGAAGGAAGCATGGCCCTTCAGATGTTAGCACCCCAGAGAAAAGCCCTATTCACTTTACTTATTACCATTCTGCCACCAAATTTTGAATTGGGTAAAGTGGATAAAAATACAAAATGACCCTCATTCCTATGTGGTTCCCCTCACAATTCCAAAATGAAAGCAGCTATCTGTAAATGTTAATTTAGTGGTTGGTGGTGTTCCTAATGATCCTTATCCAATGACCAAAGTAACATACTTTGAAAGGAATTGAAACACATTCCAAGTGGACTTTCTTCTTATAAACTTGAAACAAAAACAGTTACAACCCAAAGGAAGTAATAGTTTGTAGATTTTCCCCAGAGAGGTGAATCCATAGAAAAGGTGTTGGAGCTGTCATGTATCAAGAATGAAGACCAGAGACAGAGAGAGAGAGAGAGAGTCCAGGTGTAACCCTCATACCTCAGAGGAGACTCTTTGAGGTGTTAGAGAATTTATGGAAGACTAAGGACAAGAAACTCATGATATGAACAAAGATGGAAGGGTTATAATCTAAACCAGTAAAGGCACTACCCACAACTGTTATATCACAGACAAGACACTTCTGACAAAAGCTTGAGGTTCAAAATTTATAAGGATTTGAGAGAGAATTATAAGACAATGAATTTCCTCATCATAGGATCTTAGGATTAGAGCTAGAAGGGCCCTTAGACATGATCTAGTTCAACTCTATCATTTTATAGATGAGGAAACTGAGGCTCAGAGAGATTAAGTGACTGGTCTAGTAATCAAACACAAATCATCTGACTCCAAAGTCGATGATCTTTATGCTCTCTCTCTTTCTTTTTCTCTCTCTCTCTCCTCTCTTTCCCTCTCCTCTCTCTTTCTCTCTCTCTCTTTCTCTCCTCTTTCCCTCTCCTCTCTCTCTCTTTCTCTCTCTCCTCTCTTTTTTTCTCTCTCTCTCTACCTCACACACACAAACACACACTCATAAGTATCTAACAATAATAGCCGGCGTTTATATAACACTTTAAAGTTTGCAAAGCACTTTACAAATACATCATTTGATCTTCACAACAATACTGAGAGGTAGGTACTGTTATTATTTGCATTTTACAGACAAGGAAATTGAGGCAGACAGAGGTTAAGTGACTTGCCCAGCGTCACATAGTCAATAAGTGGAGGCAAAATTCCAGCTTGGGTCTTCCTGCCTCCAGGTCCAGTAGTCTCTCCAGTGCACCAGCCTAGCCACCCCTTACACCCTAAAGTCTTCAAAGTCTTTAATCATTAGAGACTGTGATACAATCTTCTTCAATATTTCAATGAATCTCTCACCTCTTCAGTGTTTCTACTACTTCCAACAGATTCCAGCCCCAAAGCACACCCTTTTCCATGGCCTAGCATAAATTCTTCTTTTGTTTGGTTGTTTAAAGACTAGGTCTCTCCATCTTACACAGACTACAAATGGACTGATCATCACGAGAGCTTTGACTCAACCCATTTCCAACCTGAGCCTGCTCACTCCTTCTTGAACCTCCATTCCTAGGAGTTCACCATTTAAATGTCAGGCTTAGGACTAGCCCAGTGAAGCTCAGATCTAACTCCAAAGCTTAAGAGATCCAACAGCTTCAGCCTCCCAGAGGCAGATTATAGTCCCTCCCATAAATTCTTCATCAAAGATCCACCAGGCAAGCTTAGGCCTTTAGGCAGACCTTTACTATTGAAACAGCACAAACACAGCAGATAGACTCTCTGCCCATCACCCCCACTCCTGTTGCATAACCTTCTTTTCTAATCATATGTCTCTATGGTGATAATTTTTGGTGCCACTTTTTGCACACCAGTCCTAATTGGTCAATTTCTATGGACTGTTGGCACCCACTGAACCCTTTTCCACTGCCATCGGGGTTACCCGCCATTTTGATCAACCAGAGATAGTGACATTTCCTTATTCTCTGCCATACACTGCCACCAGAAGAATATACCCATTAAACATTTTGTTTGTTTGTTTGTTTGGGGGAGTAATTTCCCAAACACAATAGAGCCTGTTCTGTTCCTCATATTTGTTTCTGGTCCCAGCTGCAAAGTCTGTCCAAGACACTGATGGGCCAGCTCAACAGACTGTTCACACAATTGCATGTTGTAGTTGAGAAAAAAGGCAATCTTCATCCATTTGTTTGTTCACTTGCTTTTTTCCATGTGTTGATAGTTAGGATGGTCTTTTGTGAGTGGCCATAAATCTTATCCAGGAGGCTCTGTGGTAGGCGTGTGAGCATAAATATGTGCATGCATGTACATGTACACACACTTGTACACATGCTGAGTTTATCATTTAAAAATTTTCTAGAAAAAGGATCATAGCTTTAGAGCCAACAGAAGCCATTTAGGCTAACACTTTCATTTTATGGATGAGGAAATAGAGCCAGAGAGGTTAAATAACTGGCAGGGGAAAAGCTGCATAGCTAGTAAATGAGAGAGGTGGTATTTGAACCCAGATCTTTTGATGCCAAATCCAATCCCAGTAATCTTTTTTATTGTATGCAACTTTCTGTGGTAGTGGAGAGAAACAGAGATAAGGGGGAGTGATAGAGGAGGAGAAGGAGGAGGAGAGAGAGAGAGAGAGAGAGAGAGAGAGAGAGAGAGAGAGTGGAGAGGAGGGAAGTGGAGGAGAGGGGAGGAGAAGGGAGGGGAAGGGAGGGGAGGGGAGAGGAGGGGAGGAGAGAGAATACAGATATTTGGATGTATACATGTATCCACAAGAACTCTTAAGAAAAGAGTTTTCTATTTTTCCCCACAGTAATAGTGCAGACGAGTAACCAGCTGCTGTGGTCACCAGAAGTTATTATTTATTGTTCCTCCGTGTTTGGGGAGGGGAGGGAGACCCTGTTTTCATTCTCTGCCTTCCCAGACTATCCCAAACCTCCTTGATTTATAAGAGTGAATTACTATACTTCCATTCACTCACAGACCTTAGGGAAAAGAGTCAGGGGGAAAGGAAAGAGAGACCTCTACAGGAAAACATGAAATAACTATTAGGTTTTGGAAATTTAAGACTAGCCTGCTCTCTGGCTGACCAGGGCTGTCCACCGCAGACCCCACCCAGTCACTGAATCAGAACACCATAGAGCTAGAGCTTGAAGAGACCTCAGAAGCCTAACCCCCTCATTTTACGTGTGAGAAAACTGAGGCATCTGAAGTGATTTGCCTAAGGTCACAAAGGGGCAACTAGGGTGCAGTGGATAGAGTGCTGGGCCTGAGTTCAAATCCAACCTTACGCACTTACTAGCTTTGTGACCGTGGGCAAGTCACCTCACCCTGTTTGCCTCAGTTTCCTCATCTGTAAAATGACCTGGAGAAGGAAATGGCAAACCATTTTGAGGCATTTTTTTGGACATGGCCAAGGTGGGAATTTGTTTTGCTTGACTATATGGGTTTGTAATTAGGGGGGTTTGTTTTTCTTGCTTTCTCAGTGAGGTGAGGGGAAAGAGAGAGAAGGAGGATATTTATTTGAAAATAAAATTAATCAATAAAAATACACTGTCTAGGAGGTGGGAATACGTGTTTATTTTGTACCTCCTATGTGCCAGGCACCATGCTAAGTGATTTTCACAGATATCATCTGAATTGATCTTCTCAATAACCTTGGCAGGTAGGCGCTATTATTAGCCTTATTTTACAGTTGAAAGAAATTGAGACAAATAAAGGTCAAGTGACTTGTCCAGGGTCACACAGCTAGTAAGTGTCTGAGGTCACATTCAAACTCATATCTTCTTACCTCTAGGTCCAGCACTCCATTCACTAAGTCACCTTTCTGCTGGGGAAACAAGGGATGAGGAAAAGAATAGGGGAAAGAGAGGAATCCTGGGATTCAAACCAAGGTCTTTTGGCTCTAAATCTAGGGCTCTGAGTCTCTGCCTTCTTTCTCCTCCTAGTTGAGATATTTGAATTTTAGTAAAAGACTCCTGGAAATAATTCTTTAGCAAGCATGTTGCTGTTATTCAGTCACATCCAACTCTTCCATGATCCCCCCAGGGTTTTCTTGGCAGAGATACTAGAGTGGTTTGCCATTTCCTTCTCCAGCTCATTTTACAGATGAGGAAACTGAGGCAAACAGGGTAAAGTGACTTACCCAGGGTCACATAGTAAGTGTCTCAGAGTAAGTCTCCCAATGTATCACTCTATCCACTTTGCCACCTACTTGTCTCTTTAGTAAAGTACTTAGAAGATGCTTTAGAAGCCATTCCTAACGACTTTTCCTCTATGATCTCATATAAGCCTCACAACAACCCACTGAATTAAGTAGCACAATGACTAGAATCCTACTTCAGGATAAGTAAATAGAGGCAAATGACTTGTCCAAGATCACACATCTAATAAGCTACATAGCTGGGATTTGGACGCTAATCCAGAGATCTCTCCATTACCCCAAACCACAACCACTTTCACTGAATCTACTGTGACTCTTCAACAAGGTGAACTGATGTTCACCTATACCTTCCCCCATTTGTGTCTGGGTCTTCTTAGAAGTCCCTCATTGTGGATCTATATATTGCCCTGGAGGTTTTCCCCAGGTCTTTTAATATTTTATGTAGGCCAGTACAACATTTGGGCAGTCCACGGGTCATCTCTTGATCTCAATACCTCCTATTCTTGGAAGATACCATTTCTTGAGTGCAAGCCATCAATCAACCAACCAACAAGCATTTTCAAACACCTACTATGTGGCAGGCACTATGTGAAAGAAAGAAAGAAAGAAAGGAAGGAAGGAAGGAAAGAAGGGAAGGAGGGAAGGAAGGAAAGAAAGGAAGGAGGGAAGTAAGAAGGAAAGAAAGGAAGGAAGGAAGAAGAAGAAAGAAAAAAGGAAGGAAGGAAGAAAAAGAGAAAGAAAGAAAGGAAGAAAAGACAAGAAATGAAATAGCTCCTGAGTCCATAAAGCTTACATTCTCAATATAAGCATATTAATTATCCCCTGCAGTCTACTTACACCCACCATATGTCTTGCAGAGGTGGGAATTCCAACGCTGCTTAACTTACACTTTGCATAGGTGACCACCTATGATGCTGTTGGTTGGGGCCAGTCTTGGCGCGACTGTGATAAATCTAAAGGCAATGAGAAGTTCTGGCCAAGAGTTGTGAACTCCTCCCTTTTATGTTACCCACACTTTACATCCTGATAGTCTAATTTCTTTAGAGTAGACAGACATCTCTGCCTCACTCTCAGGGTCTGCGCTGCCACACGAGGCCCCCTGTGCAGGCTGGCTCCCTGTGCGGTGTGTCAGGAGGACTCCGCGGGCTGTGGCCCGGGGTGGGGGAAGCGTGAGGGGGAAGGCGGCTAGTTCCGAATACCGGCTCTGACACAGCCGTGCGACTATGAGCAAATCACCTAAATTCTCTGAGCCCGAGTTTCCTTATTTGGAAAATAAAGATACCAGCCTTGGTTGTTATTTGGAGTCAAACACCTTCTAAGCCTCCAAGTGCTGTAGGAACCGGAGTGACTGCTTCTTGCCAGGAGTCTCAATGAAGCGACAAGTTGTACTTGAAGGGATGTAGTGGGATCTTAGAGGTTCTCAAGGGATGTTTGGGGTAGGATGGGAACGGGAGCAGGAGAAATATGGATTTGTGAAGACTTCCAAGTACCAGCTTCTGCCTTAAATCCAAAAGACCAAAAAAAAAAAAAAAAAAAAAAAAAAGGAGAAAATTATTGAAATAGTCAAGTGTCTCCAAAAACTAAGGGATTAAAAGCCAAGAAAGGGGACCCTTTTCTTGTCTCGTTCACTGCACTCTTTTCACAGCTGTTTTTATTTTTCAAAATGTACTGGAATTAAAACGCTGATTAGAATTAAAGTCTCAGTTTGAGTCTTCAAACAGGACTTTCTTTCTCTAATTAGGGGACTGCATCTCATCATCTGCTTAGCATCGGTGAACACATGGTTTCCACTCCCTAATACTGGCTGATGGGGACAGAAGACAGAATAGCTCTCTTCCTTAGAACCCCATTGCAAATACACCCGCCACACTCAGCATTTCTGCCCCAAAGACACTGCATTTTGTGGGACCCTTCTACATTTTATCCTTCTTCAAAATACCTTAATTTTATTACCTATGTATCAGAACACCAACTAGCATTCATACAAGGTTTTAAGGTTTGTAAAACACTTCACAAATATTATCTCGTTTGATACTTGAAACATCACTGGGAGATGGATACTTTTATTATCCCCATCTTACAGATGAGGAAACTGAGGGATTCAGAAGTTAAATGATTTACCCAGAATCACACAGCTAATAAGTGTCTGAGGCTAGATTTGAACTCAGGGCTTTCTGATTCCAAGTTCAATTCTCTACGCACTAGTTCCACTAAAATGCTGATGATAACGACAGTAAAATACCATGAACAACAAAAATAACCGTGGACTCTCTAGGGCTTGATGATACATAAAATGATCTTTACACTGCAACTCTGGGAGCTAAAAGCAGGAACATTAGTATTCCCATTTCACAAATGCAGAAATGATCAGGAAAAGAGTTTTTTTTTTGGAGGGGGGAAGGTAGGGCAACTGGAGTTAAGTGACTTGCCCAAGGTCACACGGCTAGTTTGTGTGTGTGTGTCTGTGTGTGTGTGTGTGTGTGTGTGTGTGTGTGTGTGTAGTATCTGAGGCCAGATTTGTACTCAGGTCCTCCTGACTCCAGGGCTGCTGCTCTATTCACTGTGCCACCTAGCCACCCCTCAGGGAAAGATTATAAAGCAGAACTTTGGTAAGAAGACCTTCCCTGTCCTCTTCAAGTTCAGTGCCTTCCCTCTGGGACTACCACCAGTCAGTCAGTCAGTCAGTCAATTAGTACCTACTATGGGACAAGAACTGTGCTGAGCACTGAGGGTTAAAAGAAAGATAAACACAGTCCCTGCTGTCGGGGAGCTCTCAATCAGATGAGGAAGTCAACGTACAATTAATAATGTACAGAGGAGTGATACCCTGGCTAAATGGTGGTTCGTCAACAGAGGGCAGGCACTAGCATTAACGAGAAATATTACTATTAGCAATATATTTGTTTATTCATACTTATTTGCATGATGTCAAGCCTATTAGAGTGTAAACTCCTTGAGGGCAGGGACTGGTTTTGTCTGTTGTTTTTACTTTATTACGTCTTTAGCACTTAGCACTATTTGTGGAACATAGTAGGTACTTAATAAGTTTTTGTTGACTAACACTTTTTTTTTTTTTCTAGGGTTTCTGCTTTCTATGTTAAGACTGTGCAGGGTCTAGAGTCCTGAGCTTGGAATCAGGAAGATTCATAGTCCTGAGTTCAAATCCAGCCTCAGACATTAGCTATGTGGCCCTGGGCAAATCATTTCACCCTGTTTGCCTCAGTTTCTCATCTATAAAATAAGCTGAAGAAGAAAATGGAAAACCACTCCAGTATCTTTGACAAGAAAACCCCAAATGGAGTGACTAAGAGTTGGACGTGACTGAAACGACAACAGCAGCTTTCTCTGTTTCAATGCCCCAGTCCTGAAGCTATGCAGCATCTCTGTGCACCCCTCTGGTTGCCCAGACCATCCTGTTATGGTACCTTCACTGGGTATTACACCGATTCCTTGGACTTCTGCCAGTCTTGAAACCTCACTGTAAGTCTGACTGTGGTCAAGTCACTTTAACGCCCTAGGATCCAATTTTCTCATCTGTAAAACAAGGGAATTCATCTGGATAACCTCTCAGGTCCCTCCCAGCTATAGATCTCTGACCTTATGATTCCTAATCCCTCACTAGAATTATCCAACTTGTTTGCAAGGAGGCCCCAGAAGGAAGCACTGATGTGTAGGAATAAGCAGCAGCCTTCTCCCTTTGATGGAGGCCTACCTGGAACAATACTGAAAAAGCCACTGAAACCATTCAAGACTGAGACAGGGGAGGTTGCCCAATGGGAACTTGGGTCCTGTCTCTTCTAAGGCAGGGGTTATTAGGTTAAGGTGTTTTTAAAAAAAAATTATTGATACATATGTTTCAATGTGATTAGTTTCCTTGGTAACCCTATGCACTTTGTTTTCTATATTTAAAAATATTTTTCTGAGAAGGGGTTCATAGGCTTCACTAGACTGTCGAAGGCATTCACGACTCAAATAAGTTAAGAACCCTAGCTCTAAGTGAGAGCTTTGCTGCAAGTCCTATTTGTGTCTATCAAAAAATTTAAAGTTAAAAAATTAATAAAATGTTGGTTAATTATTAATAAATAATTAAATAAATTTAAAAATAAAAATAAAAAAATTTGAAAAGCGTCTTTTATTTTTAACCATGTGAGTCTGAGTGCTTATCATAGGAGCTAGTGGCCACCACCCTCAGAGTAACACCAAATATTGATTTTCCCAGTCATCCGGGAGGGAAAAGCATGCCAAAAAAGCGAAGAGTACCTCCAAATGTGACAGCTTCCTTTGTCTCCCAAGGGAGTCTTTGTCACAAGTGTTAGGATTCTATTACGGTCATATTTATATAACATCACCAGCTTCCCAGTTCCTTCATCCCTTGCTAAAGCATAACTTTCTTAAAAATGGAGGCTTTTTCAGCTAAGGTTCCAATAGGGCCTGTGTTGCGGACTCAGAAGGCACTTAATAAGTGATTAAATTAAATAGAAATGAACGTGCAAGACTCATTCTGTGGGTGTGTTTAGCCCTCTAAATACTGAAGAAATCGAAAACAGGAGTCCAGTCCTTGAGGAGCTTAAAGTCTCCGTGAGACAGTTTGAAGCTTCCTCAGTAGTGTCCTCATCTATAAAACGGGAGGGTTGAGCTAGATGACCTTCAAGCCTCTTTTCCATTGCAAAGGGTCAAGCGCATTGAAAATGTTTCCTCTCAGGGGGGTTATCACTGTAAATCTGTTTATGTTCACAGGTGCCTTCCAAGTGCGTGTGTGTGTCTCTCTCTTTGCTCTTTGATGCATTCATTGTCTTCTGCTGATCTAGCACTTCTGATGACACGGCCGGTGGTGGTATTTGAGGGGAAGTATGGTGCTCCCTCTGTGTTTGCATCACCTCCCTCCCCCCTGTACTCTTGTTGCCCTCTGGTGCAGACCCCTAGAATCTGCCTTCTCAAGGCACACCCAAGGTCCCAAGCCTGAAAACTTCTGAAGCTTGACTTTCCCTACTAGACTGGGTGGGCACTTCCATACTGGCTCTGGAAGTGTGACTGATTCTTCTGGCCAGTGACAAAATATTTTCTGTGTAGTTTTCATCCACTGACCCAAGTACTTCACTCCTCCCAAACTGATTAAAGGTCTTTGTTTCCACCTAGTGACTGATTGATTGACTTGAGAAATCTGTATTTGCATCAATTGAGGCAGAAAGTGAAATCTCACTATTACAACACCCTTCAGATGTCTTCCTTCCTTGTTTCTTTTCCTCCTTGCATTCCCTTATCCCTCCCTCTTCTCAACTTTAAATCACAGGTGCCCTTCCTCTCCGTACCTCCCCCACCTTAATTTTTCAATCCTTCCCCAGAATCTGTTCATTTTCAGTTCTTGGTCCCTGTATGGGTTTCTCTTTACTCACTGAAAGACTCCTCTCTCTTCTCACTTTGTAACTCCTGAGCCTGTGCATTCTTCTGTCCCATCACCAAAATCTCCCCTCCTAATTTAGTGGGTGTTTTTTTCTCATCTGTGCTGCTAAGCAGTGCCAGGATATAACTTCTTTCAAAGGAGATGAGTGAAAGATTCATAAGCTCCTTTGTCATTACCATCATCAGCCCTGATATTTTTTAAATTACTCTCTACTTGTGGCCTGGGCACTATTATTTGTAAATGTTCCCAAACCTCTAAGGGTCCTCTCTTTAAGAGGGAAAAGAAAAAGATGCCTTTTATATCAGTTGACAGTTCACAAAGTGTTTTCCACATAAATGGTCTCAGTTTGAACCTCCTGACTGCTCTCTGAGGTAGGTTGTGAAATTATTATCATACCCATTTTACAGACTAAGAAAATGGGCTTTAGGGTGGGATGCTGCATAATTTTTAAAGCTGGAAGGACCTTTGGAAATCTAGTCCAATACCTTAATTTTACAGATAAGGAAAATGAGATGGGAAAGAGTTACTGGAGAAGTGAAAACCAACCCTAAAGATATTCATCCCAGCCCCTACTTTTGTTTTTATCTGTATCTATACACATATATATATTCATAACACACTTATAAGTCTAATAAGTATTATCAACATTTTGTCCGTGACTTGAAGTCTAGACAATCAACAAAACAATAAATCAAGCCCTGATTTGTAACTTTTGCCAATTCCCAAGGAGTAAATTCTCTGAAAACACCAAAATTTTACACTAAAAATTAAATTTTATTTATATTAATTTAAATTTTACACTGAAGATTTAACAAATGGCTCCAAAATGGTTCCAAATAGTTCTAGAACATCACTGAGAAATACCAACTTATTCCAGTGCCCTCTCTATCCCTACTCCACCCATTCTTTGAGGCTGACCACTGGAATAGCCCTCCCTGGAGAACCCCAATAACTGAAAGGGTTTCTACCAGTACTCTTATTATTTTTAATATAATTTAGGGCTTCATGACTCCTCAAAATTGGAGGTCCTCAGGCTACTTACTACACATTCTGCCATGTTATTAATCCATCACTAAGTGTAAGGGACCATTAAAAAAAAAATCAAGTCTCATATATACCCCCACGTATATACCTTCATCCTTCCATGGCCTCTGCCAATATTTGTCTTCAGTTTTAAATAAAAATATATAATATATGTAGTAAATATAATTATATATGTTATATATAGTCATACATCTATAATACATAATTATACATCTATAGTATATAATTATATTGTATATAATTATGTAAGTTAAAAAAAATTAGCATCCAGGGGAGCCCTGAAGGGGAAAGGATAGGAGACATTACTGAAGGGCAGGATGTGGGGGGTATAAGGACTGGTGATTTTACTGAGCATCCATTCCCAATGTCAGCTTACTATTTGTGATATGTATATCTATAACTATATGGTGTAACTATACATGCATATGTACAAAGTGTGCATTATATTCTGTACATTGCATGTCTATGCATACATACATGACACATGATATACCTATGCATGTATACAATCTGTATTGTGTGTTTAATACATATATAAGTATACATGTACATATATGCATGTTACTTATGAGAGGCAATCTGGCATAACCAATAGGGATGATTTCACCTTTGGAGTCAGGAAGACCTGGTTTCAAGTCCATCCTCTTATAAACATCTGCTACATAACTCAAGGAAAGTTCCCAGTGTTCCCAGATCACTCTCTGAAATTGGCATTATTGTTGTTCTGCTTCAGTTTCTAAAAAAGACCAATGAGATCACAAGGTGATGTCCTGACTTGGGAGTGAATTATATTTAAGTGAGGCAGAGTTGCACAAAGTCATCAACCTCACTATCCTCCAAACTCAGGGAAGTCCAGTGGCAGGACAAAAGTCAGGATGATGTGATGGTCCAGGATGCAGTAGATGACCTTGGTGTCTTCAATGTCTGACCAAGCTCTAAGAATTCCATAGCATCTGCTTCAGCCGCCTTCATGGCCCTTGGAACATGTTGTTTTCATTCGCCTGATCTGCCAGGGGAAATCGCCACATGCTGGAGGTAGACACTCCCCTAACACCAATGGGTTGGCAGTGTGTCTGTTACAAAGCAGTTATATTATTACAAGAAATTTCCTCCCAGTGAGTTCCCTCAACTTACAAATCAGAGGCCAGATAAATACCCATATATACACGTATGTGCACACATGCATACATACATGACTCAGGAATTTTTAGTACTGGCTAGAACCCTGTTCTTCCCAGAGGCAATGTGCAGTCAAGGGGACCCGGGTTCAAATCTTGGCTCTACAACTTATTGTTTCCTTGAAATGAGTCTTAATTTCCTTACCTATAAAATGTGGTTAAGCTGAGGTGCCTTCAGGTGTAACATCCCATAGCTCTACCTTTGCAGTCTTAAACTACAAGTATTCCTCGGTGTTTGTGGGTTTCACATTCGAGATTTTGGTGATTTGCAGGTTGGCCATTGACAATTAAACAGGAACTTTTGGATATTTGCTAAACACTGTGGAAAATCACAGACAATGCACATATTTAAAGAAAACCAAAAAAAATTTAGTAAGTCATAAATGCATAAATATTATATATTACTAATCTAGTTTATCACTGCCACAAGTATGCAAATATAAATTTGTTGTAATCAGTTAAATTTTATTAAAAAGTTTCAGTGCATTAAAGAGATTGTATGCTCGGAACTCTCTCTGAGAATGCCTCCTCTTTGTCTCTCTGCCTTTCAGACTCAGTCACGTGATTTTCTCTGCAACTTTTTTATGGGTACAATGTATTGCTTTGTTTTGTGTGCATTAAATAAATATGATCAGAATTATTTAAAATGAAGGTTTGGGTGGGACCAAGAGTTATTCATGGTTTTTCATATTCAAAAGTCCTGTGCATCTAACCCCTGCAAGTGTAGAGGAACGACTGGACTTTCTGAAACAGGCTATTTCCATAGAGGTGCATTTTATTTTTGTTATTTCAGTCGTGTCCAACTCTTCAAAGACCCCATCTGGAGTTTTCTTAACAAAGTTAACTGGAGTGGTTTGCCATTTCCTTGTTCAGCTCATTTCACAGATGAGGAAACTGAGACAAACGGAGTTAAGTGACTTACCCAGGGTCACACAGCTAGTAAGTGCCTGAGGCTGTATTTCAACTCAAGAAGATGAGTTTTCTTGACTCCAGGTCCAGAATTCTATCCACTGCACCACCTCGCTATCCCAATAGATGTGTGTAGAGCTCCACATTCCCATTGTCCCTTCTCCTTGTCCCAGTGGGAAGGCTTCCACATATGCAGCCTGTTTCCATGCATACCTATACCCTTCACTCTAGCCAGATGGATTCCCTTCTTAAAATGACCTTTCTGCTTCATTAAATCCTAGCCTTCCTTCAAGGTCTAACTCAATTCTCCATCTCTGTGACTACTTTGGAGCATCTTTAGAGGTGAGTGCTCATTATAGGATCTGAGAGTTGGAAGGGGCTTTAGAGGCAGTTGGACATGATGATGAATAATCAATAAGTTTGTTTCCCATTACCGCTCTGTCAAGTATAAAATCCACAACCATTTAGGGTACCAGGCTCATTCCATTATTAATGATTATTTCATTATACATTTTCATTAGTTATAATAGTAATTGGTTTAAAAGTGATATAGATATATGGATCTATTAAATACAATTTGTGAGCAAGTCAAGAAATCATTCCCTGATGTCACTGGTCTTCAAAAACAAAGACCAAACAACAACACACATACACATATGTATGTAACTGTATTTGATCCTCACATCAAAACTTTGAGGTAGGTTGCTATTCTCGTCTTCAGTTTCCAAATGGGAAAGTTCATACTCATAGAAAAGTAACTTGCAAAAGGAACTTTCAGTTCCTTGTTGGCATGGGACATGGCCATGATTTTATGAATAAAGGTAGAAATATGAGTCTCCAATGGGAAAACTTGTAACATTTCACCTTGCATGGCATAATTCCATCTCCTTGTGTACAAGGCTCTCCCGTTGGCTTCAGTGTGCACTTAATTGGGGAAGTCATGTTGGACCCCCAGAAAGATCCCTATATACTAAAGAAAATACGAACCTGAGAAAGGTGAATACGGGTCCTTAGCTTTATCTCTATTTACCTTTTCTCTTTTGAAGCCCTGGTCTTAAATATTCTCAAGAAGCAAGCAACTATTATAAAAGAGCAGGGCAGCAAAATGGAACTTTGTGAATGAAGACGAGAATTCTTACCTCCATCTCATACTCCTGCACTCATCTCTAACTAGAGTAAGCTGGCAGAGGCTGCAAAGAGGAAAGGGAAAAAGATAGGAAAAGGAAGAGAAGGACAGGAGACGGTGTAAGTGGGATATGGGTACTCCCACTGGGCTATATATATATTCCCCAGCACTCTCTGCAGCTGTTGGCTGCCCTTGTGAATTGAACAGCTGGGAAGGGTTGCTTCCTCTCCTAAGGGACACTTCCTCCTTCATGCTTCCTGTGGTCTCAGGTTTCTGCTGGATATGTGTGCTTGAAACTGCTCATCCCCTGGAGACCTCAGTACTTCACCTGTCTTTTGGACAGTATGGAATAAGGAATCCTGGCAATGAAGAAAAAGAAAGAAAGAAAGAAGGAAAGAAAGAAAGAAAGAAAGAAAGAAAGAAAGAAAGAAAGAAAGAAAGAGAAGAAGAAAGAAAGAGAGGAAGAAAGAAAGAGAGGAAGAGGAGAAAGAAAAGAAAGAAAGAGAGGAAGAAAGAAAGAGAGGAAGAGGAGAAAGGGAAAAAGAAAGAAAAGGGAGAAAGATAGAAGGGAAAAGAAAAAGAAAAAAGAAAGGGAGCAAAAGAGAGAGAGAAAGAAAGAAAGGAAAGGAAAAAAAGAAAGAAGGAAAGAAACAAAGAAGAGATATAGAAAAGGTAAAGGAAGGATAGCAGGAAAAAGAAAAGGAGAAGGAAAAAGAGACCAAGGGAGGAAGAGAATTGCAGTAGGCAGAACGTTATTAAGTACTTGCTATGCACCAAGCACTATGCTAAGCACTGATGATTCAAATATAAACCCCCAAAAAGGACCCTCAAAGACCTTACATTCTAATGGGGGAAAACTAACACATAACAGGGAGCTGTGGAGGGGAGGAGGAGTAGGTCAGGAAGAGGACCCTGGGGAGAGACAAGATGAAAAAGTCTATGGAGCCAGTAGTGGAACCTGGAAAGAAGGGGGCGTAGATGGTACTGGGAGAGAAGAAAGAAGAATAAAAGGAAAGAGAACAGGAAAGGGGAAAAGAGAGAGAAGAAAGGAAATGAGGGAAGGGGGGAAAGAGACAGACAGACAGATAGACGAGAGAGAGAGACAGAGGGGGGGAGAGAGAGACAGAGACAGAGACAAGAGAAATGGAGAGACAAACAGAGAGACTAAGGCTAAGAGACAGAAAGTGAGAAATAGATTCTGGTGGTGTGTGTTTTCCCCCCTCTGATTCATTTCACAAACTCTCTTGTCCTTCTTGAGTTCCTGGAGCTGCCCAAAGTCAGACTCCTAGAGATGAGGTTCTCTAAAAAGAACTAGACTGGTCCTTATATGACAGATATGAGTCCCTCGGCAGACCCATTCTCAAAGCTTTTTCAGCTTGATAGGACCTGACAGAGCTTGATCTCAGCTGGCACAGCCTCTGTGACCTGAAGGTCCTTCTCACACCACCCTGAAGATTCTTCAGAGTGGGAGCTCAGTGGAGCGCTCAGCAATGCAGTTCTCCAATGGTTTCTTCCCTCTGCCCCTGCAGCAGTCAAGCCCTCTGAGTTGAAATCACTTGATGGGTTTCCCAGACTCTCCAAGTTTTCAGTGCACATGGGCATTAATTGCAGCAGTGACTTGAGCTTTGGGAGCTGAAGGTCTTTGGGGAGAAGAAATATTAAAAATGGGGGAAACGGGAGGAGGAGGTGCTTGTCATTTTAAATTTTTTTTCAAATACCATTTAGTTGGAATAGTTAATACTTGTGAAAGGAATGGCAGCCCCAGAGGCTTAAGGGTAAGGATTCCAGAACTGGGGTGGGGGGGTGGAAATCCAGCCTCCTCTATAATTCTGAAACCTGAAGATTTCTGATGTTTTAAACCTTCTCCCCCATTTCCTGCTCTCCTATTCTTCCTGGCTGTAATCTTGCCTATTAATTCAGAAATGGCTTGATTTAAAGGGGAACAGAGAATTTCAAATAGTTTCAAGGTATTCACAATCTTAAAGCAACTGCCCCAACCTCTATTTTGCAACCCACAAAGATGTGTTTATTTCCTTCAGCACTTTTTGATTAAAGTTGGGCATGCACTGTTTAAAAGGTCTTTTAAAATGATAGGCAGATTTCCCAGCACCCATCTCCCCATGGCTTCCCCACTTCCACATCAGTTTTACTTTTTATTCTGTTTCTGAGTCCAAAGTGCAAAGAGAGCATACATTTCCAATGGAGAAAGCTAGCCTTTTAGGACTATTCCTGAAATACAAGAGGGAGAGAGTAGAATGGACAGATGAGAATTTGTTCCAATGACCTTGAAGGCAGCTGAAGCAGGCATTATAGAGCATTTAGAGCTTGGTCAGACACCAAGGATGCCAAGGTCATCCCATGCATCCCAGGCCATTCCCAGTTATCTTGACTTCTGTCTTGCCCTTGGATTTCAATGATTCTGGAAGAGAGAGTGAAGCTGAGGACTTTGCACAGCTCAACCTCCCTTACATTCACCATTGTTGTTTGCAGAGCTAAAGTGACATCTTGACTCGGGACACAAGTCAAGATGTCACTTTATTTCTTCAAACAACAACAACAGCAATGGTGGGTGGTCTAATAGGAAGAACCTCAAGCTGGAAAGAGAATATGCATTTATATAGGATCCACTATGCAGTAGGCACTATGCTGAGCACCTTTACAAATCTTAACTAATTTGAACCTCACCACAACCCTGAGGTAGCTGCTATTATTATCCCTATTTTACAGATGAGGAAACTGAGGTAGATAAAAGTTGAGCGATTTGCCCAAGGTCACATAGCTAGTAAGTTTCTGAGGCTGGTTTTGAACTCAGGTCTTCCTGCCTCCAAATTCGGCACTCTATACCACCCAGCTGCCTGTTGTACATGCCAGTGGGTCCCTTCCAGTTCCAAAATGATGAACCTGAAATCCCAAAGGTGTTTTCCAGTTCTCACATTCTAATCATGGACTTTAGACAAATGGCTTTGCCTCTTTGAGGCTCAGTTTCCTAGTCTGTCTAATGGGGATAGTAGTGATGCTCAGATTTCCTCAAGGAGTTGTGGTGAGGAAGGTATCTTGTAAAACATAAAACATGCTGTAAGTATCAGTTGTTGTTATTGTTATGTAAAGACTCTGACATTAAGGAGCTCAGTTGATGGAAAGGTTTAATATGGGAGGATATGAGGAGCAGGAGGGCTGGGATGTTTCAGAATAGGAGTCTGGCTTGGAAGGAAAGGTATAGTAGGCAAGAGGTTGAATTGCAGAAGAGTAGAGATGAGGCGGGTAGCATAAACCAAATAAGCAAGAAATTATAGATCAAGTGATCATAAGTTTAGAAATGTGAGGGACTTAAGAGGTCATCTTATCTAACTTTTTCATTATTCAGGGGGAGAAACAGAGAACTGTAGACATATAGTGACTTGCCCAAGGTCACAGAGCTAGTTAGAGCCCAAGTCAGCATTTGAACTCAGATTGTGCAATTCCATTGCACCAAATTAAGTCCAGGGATGTCAGCTAGGAGAGGAAAAGGCAGGTAAATCATTTAAACCCAGTGGGTTCAGTTTCCTCTTCTGAAACTGATGGGGTTGAACTACACGGATGTCTAAGGATACTTACAGCTCTAAGTCAACAAACATTGACTAAGTGTTTACTTTGATAAGCCCTGAGGATAAGAAGAAAGGCAAAAGACCATCCCTGCCCTCAAGAAGCTCACTTTCTAACAGGAGGAGACAACTTGCAAACAATTAGGTACTTAGAAGTTATATACAGGATAATTTAGAGATAATTTACAGAGAGATGGCCCTAGAATTAAGAGGAATGAAGAAAGGCCTCTTGTAGAAAGTGGGATTTTATTTCCAAGTGGGACTTGAAAGAAGCCAGAAAAGCCAAGAGATAGAGACAAAGGGTGAGAGCATTCTAGGCATAAGCAATAAAGAAATGTTTTACATAATTGCATATCCATAACCTATATCTGATTCTCAGGGTGGGGAGGAAGAAGGGCGGGATAGAATTGGGAACTCAAATTTTTATTGTTTAAAAATTGTTTTAACAAGTAATTGGGGAAAATATATTTTTAAAAAGACACTAAAGATGGAGTGTGGTATATGAGGGACGGGTAAAAACAAAAAAGTGAAACTGAAAAAAAAAAGTCTAGAATCTGGAGATGGAGCATGTTGTTCAAGGAACAACAAGGAATCCAACGCCACCGGATTAATGCGTTTCCAAGCCCGGGTTTAGGATGTAGTTTGTGGTCATAGTTTCTAATAATCATAATAGCTCACATTCACATAGCCCTTTGTTCACAAAAACCTATCAGGTACGTGCTGCAAATATTTCTTCTCCCCATTTTACAGATGAGAAGAATGAGGCTTAGAGAAGTGAAGTCATATCACCAATAAATGGTGGAGATGAGGCTTTCAGCCAAGTCTTCTGATTCAAAGCCTAATGCTCCTCTAACTTCAGAACACTACCTTAGGAAAGGACAGAACGAATACAGCTACATGAAATGATCCATCAATCAAGCAGTACTTTTTATGGACCTGATACTGACCACTATGCACCATGGAGAATGAAGAGCTTTGCAGTCTTTTTATGATCTGCCTTCCAAGGGCTTGCTGCTTAATTAAAGGGTTGGGGGAGGATCGGGGGGAGACACAGATAGGTGAAACAACAGAGAATGCCCCAAGACCATAATTAGCTGCTATGTCATGCAGTGCAGAGTTAAAGGGCTATGAGATTTCAAAGGACAGGGGAAACAGAGTGATCGTGAGTGGAAAGGAAGGTTTAATTGAGGGACTGAGATCTGAGTTGGTTCTTGAAGAATGTGTAGGGTTTGAATTAGTAGGGGAGTGGGATACTCTGAAATTTTAGAGTTCTAATGGTCTCTGAGAAAAGAAAGAGGACATATTTATGAAGCAGGCACCATGGAGTGCTTAGAGCTTGGTCAGACATGGAAGATGCCAACCTCATCATTCATGATATCCTGGGCCATCACCAGTCGTCTTGACTTTTTGTCTTGCCACTGGACTTCAATAACTCTAGAAGAGAGTGTGAGGCTGACACCCTTGTGTAACTTTGCCTCACTTAAATCCAATTCACACATAAGTCTAGACAGTACCCTGTGATGTCACTGGTCCTCTCCGAAAATGAAGGAAAAACAACGATATTAAAAGTGCCAACTATGTGTCAAGTTATGCTAAGCACTGGGGATACAAGGATATAAATGAAATAATCCCTGCCCTCATGGAATTTATATTTTCTTATCAATGAAAGCACACGTACCAACAAAACAGATAAATAAGTGATAATGGGACCATTAGCTACAGATCTTAGAACTGTGGTTTGAGGTCCTCAACAATTTGACAAAATCCACTGATAAGTCTCAGACTTGCCAGGTCTCCCTGTGGTACATCAAGGGCAGCAGAAGCAGCTTAAAGATGGAAGATTCTTCATTGTCTGGCTCTAGGGTACCCTCAGGAGCTACCGCCAAGCTTAACCTCTGAAAAGCTTCATGAATCTGTCTTCTTCCTCTGATATAAAAAGAATCTGGAATCTTTTCACTTGTTCATACTGTCCAGAGCACCAAATGCTTCCAGGAACACTCATGGACAATCTACTCACCAAACTGAAGGTGTAGGGGGCAAAAAAGTGGTTTAAACTGGGGGTTTCTCAACTAGAAGTGTCCAAGGGCACATCGCCCCATTAGTTTATTGATCCCTACTTGTCTTAGAATCTTGGGACTAGAAGGGACATAAGCTATCAGGTAGTTTCCCCAACCCCTCAAATGTGAAAGAAAATGACGCGCAAGGAGGGAAAAAGCAGCTTTCTAAGGTCACACAGTTTGTAATCAATCTGGGACTTGAAGCAAGGTTTCCAATTTGGCCTGGCTTTTATTAATCTTCTCTGGTCTCCAGATGTGCCAGTCTCCAGTTAGGCTAAGCCTGATGGTTACCTCCAGCCTTTCGGATCACCCCACCATCAAAGAGAATTACCCGTTTCTTGACACCTTGGAAATTCTCCTGAATTAACATTACAGACTTGATTTTTTCTTAAACTCTCTCCCTTGTGAGGTGGATTTACAATCCTTAACTTTACCCTTAACGTCAGCTTGAAGATCTAAGGCGAGGAAGATGAGATGTGTGAGAGGTGTTCTGGAATGATGTACTCTGTCCTGGCTAAATTGGGAGTAAGGATGGGGGATTTGTGAATCTTATTCTAAGTAGGCTAAGACATACAGAAAGATTTCCATAAGATACGGCCATCCTCTTATTGAGTAAGTAGCACAGTAGATGAAAGTCATTTTTGCCTCTGCAATGAAACATTCTCTGACTATTGTAGTCTGAACTTGCTTTCATGAGGATCCTTCTGGTGCAGGAATTGAAACCTGGCTTTGCTTAATGCCTAGTCCTTGGGCAATAAGCCCCCTCTCGATACCTGATATCTTTTGCAATCAGGGCATGCATGGGCTGGGAAGTTGGCTGGAGCTTCCCTTTCTGATTATTTCTCTAAATGAGGTTCCTTTTGTCCTTGAAGCCCTCCTCTGCTCATGAAATCCATCACTGTTCTAAAGAAAGGAGCTAAAGATGGAGAGGGGCAGAGCAGTAGCTTAGATTCCAATCTTTGTCCTGTCACTGAATTACTTTCCGTGTGACTTTGGGCAACCCTTGTGCTCTCTCTGGGGCTTATATTCTTCACTTGTAGAATGAGAGCTTGCTATAAATAATCTCTTAGGTCCTTCCTTGTTCTATGTTCTATGATTTTTTTAAAATCACAGAATATAGAACCAGGAAGGACCTAAGTAACAACAAAAAACAAAAATACCAACTCCACCAGAAAAGATGGATAAAATACTCCAATCTATCTAATACATATGACCTTGCTTTCAATTCAGTTGTTTTTAGTTGTGTCTGACTCTTCATGACCCCATTTGGAGTTTTCTTGGCAAAGACACTGGAGTGGTTTGCCATTTCCTTCTCTAGCTCATTTAACAGATTTAACAGATGAAGAAACGGAGACAAAGAAGGTTAAGTGACTTGCCCAGGGTCACATAGCTAGCAAGTGTCTGAGGCCACATTTGAACTCAGGAAAATGAGTGTTCCTGATTCCAAGCCCAGTGTTCTATCCACTATGCCACCTTGCTTTCCTGACCTTGCTTTGCCAATGTTTTAAAAAATGGTTCTGGAGTCAGAAGGATCTGAGTTCAAATCCAGCCTCAGACCTTTAACACTTACTAGCCATGTGACCTGCAAAAACAAAACAAAAAAAAGAATGAGTTTGCTGAAGACTTGATGCCATATTTGGATAGCTATTATTAACTAAAATACCCCAAATAGAATCTGGAATTTAAAAAATTATATGTGCTAGGTGGCACAGTGAATAGAGTATCATTCCTGGAGTCAGGAGGACCTGAGTTCAAATCCACTCTCAGATACTTCACACTTAATAGCTATGTGACCTCGGGCAAGTCACTTAACCCCAATTGCCCAGTCTTCTCTCCTCCAAAAAAAAAAAAAGAAAAAGAAAAAAAACATTAGAATAGCTCTCTCTCTTCTGCCTAGCTATTTTCCCTACACCCAGACACAGGTCTGTTCTAATGTATTGCAGTTCATCTAATTTCTCCTACTTTTCTTTTGACCTCATTTAGGTATGTCTCCTGTTATTTGAGAAGCAATACTATATGGCTGAAATAGCACTTGATCTATGTCAAGGGTTCTTAACCTCTTTTGAGTAATCTGGTGAAAACCTATGGACCCCCTTCCCCAAATAAGGTTTTTAAATGCATAAAATACCTAGGATTTCAAAGGAAACCAATTCTATCAAAACACAGTGATTGATACACACACAAACCAAGTCCATAGACCCTGGTTTAAGAACTTCTGATCCAGAATCAAAAGAGTTAGGTTCAAATTCTGGCTATTTCATTTATTTACTGTGCAACTTTGAGCCAAATCATTTCATTATTCAAGGTGTGTATGGGATACAAATGATGGTCTAAGGCAGCAAAGATCTCTTGTGGGAGTGGGGAGTCAGAATAGGCTTTGGGTGTTTTGAATTAGATTAATATTGAGGGCCAAACTTCAGCTAAAGTCCTACTGTGGTGCATCTTGGCATAGGAGAGATTCTGAGTTCTTAAAGGCCATTACCATTGGAACCCAAGTAGTGGAAAACACCACCAAGCTTCCAGCATGGACCTGGTGATGGATCTGGGCACCTGCAGTCCCGAGAGGGCCTGGCTCACTGAGTTTCAGAAAGTTTATTCCCAAATTAGGAGAAAAGGTTATCTGTTTTTCAACCACAACTCTTAAAAATCATCTTTTAATGCTTAGAGAGATTGCAATCAACATTGGTGAAAGGAGATCACACACTTATGAAATCCAGTATTCAAATATTGAAGTGTGTCCCCGACAAGATGTAGATGTACATATTGACCTGAGGGGCTCTTTTCAGAGCTAGAAATAAAGTCTGGGAAGGAGTAACCTGAAAAGAACCATAACATTCCCTTTAAGGGAATGCCTACAGGAGTAAGTATAACTCTAACAGTGGGAAAAGAAATGCAGCAACAGACGATATAAGCAGATGACAGCAGCACCTCCTTTGACAAGAAGCAATAAGCATCAGCTTTGGAGCTGGAGAGAAGACTGCCGAGGCGATGATGTAGTGCAGCAATCGTAGGGTTCTATAGCTAGTTGCTAGGAGACAAAGCTAAGAGAGATGGTCTAACTAGCATGCAACCTTAAGATCAAGAGTTTTTAAGGAAATGTTCCCTGTCTCAATAGAGGCATGGGAAATCTGTAAGAGATTTCTTAAATTGTTATTTCATTTTGTCCTAATTAAATGCTTTGCTATTGGATTTGTGACTCTTGTTGGTCAAGAATGAGTCTGATTGGGGGTGGCTAGGTGGTGCAGTGAACAGAGCACTGGTTCTGGAGTCAGAAGGATCTGAGTTCAAATCCAGCCTCAGACCTTTAACACTTACTAGCCATGTGACCTGCAAAAACAAAACAAAAAAAAGAATGAGTTTGCTGAAGACTTGATGCCATATTTGTATAGCTATGATTAACTAAAATACCCCAAATAGAATCTGGAAGTAGTGAGGGGTTCCAAGGTCCTTCTTTATTTTTCTCCTTTTCATATCTACAGTAACAAAAATAGCATATAGAATATAGACTATTCCTGGCAACTTAGGAATTCATAAAGATACTGTATATCATACTACTCTACAATATATTAGATGTGACAAAGCATGTAAAGCATTTTATAACTGAAGTTATATAAAGGAGCAACAAGTTGATGGAGTAGAAAGTAGGATGAATTTAGAATCAGAGGCCCTGTGTTCAAATCCTGGCTCTCACTACTTCCCTTCTTTGGGCTTCATCTGTAAAACGAGGGGCAAGACTAGATGGTTACTAAAACCTCTGCCAACTCTAAATTATATGATCCGCTGAGTTATTGTTGTGAATGTTATTGTTATTCACATTAGCTAATATGAATAGCATATTTTATCAATTTTATTTACATTCACTTACATTACCTATTTGTGGCTAATGGTAGCCATGGAGGGGAGTTTAGAAAAAAAAGGAAGAAAAAGAAACTTACATGATAACTTTGTTCTATATTTGAAGAGAAGAGCAAGTTGTATATGGTAGATTTACAGTTTCATGTGAAATCATCTTTTTTATTGTACTATGTTATGGAAATGCTTGTTTTGTTCCCTGAATTGAAAAATAAAACAAAAATTTTAAAACATTTATTTATATTTATACAAAGAACAACAGGGGAAAAAAAGACTCTCACTTCTGAGACACCAGCTAAGGCAATTTTCTTTATAGACCCCAGACCTGCTCATCCAAACTGTGAACCCCCACCACCAGTCTTGATTTTGTTTTTGTTTTGTTTTTAATTTCCTAGGTTGCTCCCTCTAACTCGTCTAAACCCCATCAATGCAAAGCCCAAAGAGAGAGTACAGCCTTGGGCGATTTTTTTAGGGCATCGCTGACAGGTGATTTTCAGCCAGCCCTAAAGGACACCAACAGCCCCTTCTCACACTCAGCCAACACCGCTGCCTCATTCCAACACAGATGTGCCATTTGTCAAGAGACTGAGGGAGGCTGAGTGTCATTTCCTCTCTCTGTCTCTCTCTGTCTCTCTCTGTCTCTCTGTCTGTCTCTGTCTCTGTCTGTCTCTGTCTCTCTCTGTCTGTCTGTCTCTCTCTGTCTCCCTCTGTCTCTGTCTCCCTCTGTCTCTCTCTGTCTCTGTCTCTCTGTCTCTATCTCTGTCTCTCTCAATCTCTGTCTCAGTCTCTGTCTCTGTCTGTCTCTCTGTCTCTGTCTCTCTGTCTCTCTGTTTCTCTCTCTGTCTCTGTCTCTCTCAATCGCTGTCTCTCTCTGTCTCTGTCTCTCTCTCTGTCTCTCTCTGTCTCTCTCCCTCTCTCTACGTCTCTCTGTCTCTCTCTGTCTCTGTCTCTTTCTGTCTCTGTCTCTCTGTCTGTCTCTCTGTCTCTCTCTCTCTGTCTCTCTCTCTGTTTCTCTCTCTCTCTGTCTCTCTGTTTCTCTCTCTTCCCCCCTAAGCTGCTCACACTCGGTATGGATTTCTTTCCCTGCTTTTCCCTCCTACTTTAAGGATGGGAGGGAACAAGTTGTTACTTGATTCTCCCACCACTTGCAGAAAACTCTAAGCACAGAGATCAATCATGCCTTTTTTTCCCAGGCCACTTTCTTTTCCAGAGCTCCAAGGAGCCTAATCCAATTAATCTTCCTATGGTCCCAGTCAGGAGCAGACTTGCCTACCATAAGCTACATCTTAAATACAGGGGAGACTTAAGCCAGGAGAATTTAGTGAGCTGCCAAGATCACCTGCCCCATTCCCTTGACAGGAAATTGAGCATTCATTAAGTACCTACTATGTGTCAGACCCTACATTAAGTGCTTTAGTAGTAGTCGTTATTGTGGTAGTAGTAATAGTGGTGGTGGTGGTGGTAGCAACAGCAGCAGCAGCAGTAGTGGTAGTGGTAGTGACAATAATGGTGGTAGTAGTAGTCATGGGGTATATGGGGTGTTCCAGGGAACACTAGGACCTCTATTGTAAGGGCTTGTTGAGTTCTTTTCAGGGCTGCTCATCTACCTGTAGTGTCTACTTGTCACCAGATTGAGGATGACCTTAAACCTTAAACTGGTGGAATGGTAGATGAAAATAATTTGTTCCAATAACTATGAAGACGGCCGAAGCAGGTGCAGTGGAGTACATAGAGTTTGGCCAGGCATCAAAGATACCAGGGTCATCCACTGCATCCTGGGTCATCACTGGTGGTCTTGACTTTTGTCCTGCCACTGGTGACTCTGGAAGAGAGAGTGAGGCTGATGACTTTGTTCAACTCTGACTCTCCAAAAACAATGAACAGATAACAACAGTGATAATAGTAGTAGTTGTAGCAGCGACTGCAGCTAAAACTTATGTATCTCTCACTATAAAAAAAAATCTAAGAGAAGAGGGTCATAGCTTTAGAGCTGGAAGGAACCTTAGAAGCAATCAAGCCCACCCCCGTCCCCCATTTTAAAGATGAAGAAACTTAAACAGAGAAAGGGTCAGGGGGGCGGGTAGGTGGTGCAGTGAATAGAGCACTGGCCTGGGAGTCAGAAGGACCTGAATTCAAATCCGGCCTCAGACACTTAACACACACACACACACACACACACACACACACACACACACACACACACACACACACACTAGCCGTGTGACCTTGGGCAAGTCACTTAATCCCAATTGCCCTCCAAAAAGCAAAAAAAAAAGGAAAGGAAAGGGTCAGGGACTTACCCAGGATTACCTAGCCAGTGAGTGTCGGAGGAGGGCTCTGAACTCAGGCCTTCTTAACTTCAAGGCCAGCATTCTATACTTTATTCCACACTGTCTCATCCTACAGAAGCTGTTGTCCTTCATAGACAAGATCAGCCCTTGTCAAAATATTGAAGTAGGGGCAGAGTTTTCATAGTGTCTCCGACCTTAACTCTGTCCCCCAAAACACACACACACACACACACACACACACACTCTACAACGCCATGCTCATACTGTGTGAGAACACAATGACACAGCCTCAGCAGACATATAGGACCCTAGCTGCCTCTGTTATCACAACTGGACTTGTTGGTGCTCACAGATGCTGCTACCAGATCTGTGGCTGGGGTCTACTCAGTCCTGGCCCATGCTGTCAACTTCACACATTTTGACAAAGACATGGGCACAGTGCCTGGCCTGTATCTTTGCACCTTAGGATCTTATCCCAACCCCTGGTCTACCATCTTTGGAATGTTCCCATCTTTTTTTTGCACACCCATCAACGCTTCCTTTTAAGGCAAAGTGGCTGTTGAGAGTAAGTTATTTACAAAGCAGACACTGAAGTTACAGTTTATTTATATTACTGGGGAAACACACACTCAAAATACCATCACAAGAACCTACCTCTGTACCTATGTGACAAATTACTTAGCCCGTCTTTGCTGCCTTCTCTTATAAAATGAGGGTGTCAGACTTTTTTTGTTGTTGTTCAGTCACATCCAAGTCTTTGTAACTCCATTTGGGGTTTTCTTGGCAGAGACACTGGTTTGCCCTTTCCTTCAACTCATTTTATGGATGAGGGTGAAATGACTTGTCCACAGTCACACAACTAGGAAGTATCTGAGGCCACATTTGAACTCAGATCTTTCTGACTCTAGGTCTTGCACTCTATCCACTGGGTCACTTAGCTGCCCCAGGGGTCAGACTAGATGACCACTAAGGCCAACTCTAGTACTAAATCTATGATCCCATAACCACAGAATATAAAGCCAAAAGAACCCTCAGGGATCATTCAGTCAGAGAATTACAAAATGTCAGAGCTGGAAGAGACCTCAGAAGTAAGCTACCCAGTCCATTTCAGACCTGGACAATTTCCGATTCCCTGGGCTAATACCTGGGCAAGATACCTGGTAGCCACTCACCCCACCTTTGCATGAATATCTTTAGGAAAGGGACACACACTTCTTCCCAAGGCAGTGTGTTTGCCTTTGGGAATAGCTCTAATTAGCACCATAGACTCCCATGGTCAGATTTAGAGTTGGAAGTTGAATTTAGAGTTAGAAGCCACTGAGTCCAATACCTACCCACCCCTCATTTTCTAGATGGGAAGTCTGAGGCACAGAGGAGTTCAAGAAACTTGCCCAGGGTCACTCAGCTAATCAGTGCCAGAAGTGAGATTCGAATCCAGGTCTTTGTGACTGTCCAGTGCCCTGTCTACTACACTACATTGCCTCTCAAATTGCCAAGGAGATTTCTATACTTCAAGCTGAAATCTTCTTTCTGTATGTTTTAATTTGAATTAAGGAAAGCTTTCTCTTTGCTGTCTCTCCACTCCCACCCCCACCATTCCACAGTTGTTCCTAGTTTTGCCCTCTGGCGCAAAGCATCACATGGTGATACTCTCTGATAGACCCTCAAATACTTGAACAGAGCTATAGTGTCTTCTCCAGGTCGTCTCTTATTTGGACCAAACATTCCCCACTTCCATCAACCCATCAATGGATTCACCTCTTGCATGACCTCAAGACCCTTCATCGTTCAGGTTGCTCCCTTTGGGGCACTCTCCTTCAATGTCCTTAAAAGGTAATAGCCTTAAAATACTATACAGGATCAGATTTCTTGCCATCTTGGGGAGAGGGGAGCAGAGGAACAGAGAAAAAAATTTGAAACTCAAAATCTTATAAAGTGAATGTTGAAAACTATCTTTACATGTAATTGGAAAAAATAAAATACTATTAAGTGGGGGGGATAAAATACTATATAGGTTGTATTTGCTAATATAAAACCTGAATGCTATGTAATTACTCTCTTACAAAGTGAATGACAAGGAAAGGGGTTAAAACAAAGACACTGGTGATGATAAACGTGAATAAATTTGGTTGAAAAAGGTAAAAATTATTTCATACTATATGTTATATATTGTGCATGATATATATTGTATATATTATATAATATATTGATATATTTTATATCTACGTTTGAGTGGTTTTAGTGTACACTTACATATTGGTCGTCATTCAAAGGGATCTCATTTTAGAGACTTAATCCAGGTTTACCAGTGGTTTATATTTAATTAAATATGCGGCTTCAGAAAATCTTTTTTCTCATCTTTAACACTTTTATAAGCCTCAATTTGTTTTGATATTTTTCTTTCCTTATACTTTTAATGGCTCATGGATTTGTTTGCATTTTTCCTTGGTTTGGGGCCCTTGCCTTTTTTTCCCCTCACATGTCCTTTTAAAATATGAGTTAAAAAATAAAGCAGAAAATTTCAACTGCATGAAATCAAAAAGCTTTTGCATGAACAAAACTAATGCAACCAGAGTAAGAAGAGAAATTTTAGGCTGAGAAAATCATTTCAATTAATATCTGATGGGTATCTAAGAATCAAGATATATGAAGAGACTTAAAATTACTATTTAAAACCAAGAGTCAGTTCCCAGTGGGCAAATGGTCAAAGAATTTTCTCAAAAGAAGAGTTACAAACAATTAACAACCCCATGAAAGATTGCTCCAAAACCCTAATATGTGGATTCCAGTCAGTTCTTGTGTTTTGAGGATTTTTCCATAGGGTAAAATAAAAGTTGTCCCATTAAAAAAAAAAAGAAAAAAACCCTAATAATAATAGAAATGAACATCAAAACAACTATGAGGTTCACCACAAACCCAGGAAATTGGCAAAGATGAGAAAAGATGGAACTTGTCATTGTTGGAAGGTCTTAATAAATGCTTATTGAATTGATTAATTGAAAAGAATAGCTTTTTGGGTAAGGGAAGGAGGAATGTGTGTACTCAGAAATGAATGTGATATAAAAAGAAAATGCATCAATAAAAATAAGATTATTTTTTTAACAATCTGGGCTCACCAAAAAATTCCCTATGTAGCTATACCAGTTTCTTCAACTGGTTTCTTCTACGCCTCCTGTTTCTTCCTCCCATAGGGATCATTTATGCGCTTTTATACACATTACCAAATCCCACTCAGAGTGATTTCACAGCTAAAACCTCATTTAATCCTCACAACAAGGCCATGAAGTATGTAGGGCAGGTGTTATGTTCATTTCCCATGATTCACCCAGAATCCTCTAGCCAGCCACTCTACTGAGTGGCAGAGCTAAGGCTAAAACTCCACTCTACTGACTCCTAGCCTGAGGATTTTCCACTACTTCATACTCTCTTGCTCTGAATTCCAAGGATTTGAGATGGCTTTAAGGGAATCAACTATAATTAACTAGAGGAGGCTATCAGCAAAAACACCCTATTCAGAAGGATTATGGGATTTAAAGTTGGAAGGAGGAACTTAGAGACTATCTCTTCCAATCCTCTGATTTTTACAGAGGATGATACTAAAGCCTACAGTGATAAATGACTTGTCCAGAGTCACACAAAGAATAAGCTGCAAAGCCAGGGTTCTAGGCCAGGTTCTCTGAATCCAAATCCAGATGGGGCATAGTCTCTACCCTAAAGGAGTTTATTTATTTAGCAGAGACAGTAACTATTATACATGCAACAATACAGAAACTGATGCCCTGAGAAGTTTAATGACTTACTCCAAGTGTTTATTTTATATATTATTTTGTAATACTTATTGTATAAACATTCTGTATAGGCTTATGCAAACTCAGGTCCTGAAAGAACTGGCAGATGTGATTGCTAAGCCGTAAACTTTGCAGGGAAGGGAAGGGATTTTAGCAAAGTTTTTGATGAAGTATTTCATAATATTCTTGTGGACAAAATGGAAAGTTATGAATGGTAGGATAATACAATGAGATGGATTCAGAAGGGACTAGATGACCAGACTCAAAGAGTAGTTATTGATGCTTCAATAACTTCAACATGGTAGGAGGTTTTCAATGGAGTCCCCCAGTGATTTTTGCTTGACTCTGAGATGTTCAACATTTTTATCAATGACTTAGATTAAGTCATACATGGTATTTGCCTCAGATTTGCAGACGCCACAAAGTTGGGAGAAGTATCTAACACACTAGATGAAAAAGTCCAAAAGGATCTTGACAGGGTCAAGCATTGGGCTGAATCTAATACAATGGAGTTCAACAGGGATAAATATAAAGTCTTGTATTGGAGTACCAAAAACTCAACTATCATGCAGAAATGGGATTAGACTTGTTCTGTTTAGACCCAGAGGGTAGAACCAAGGAGCAATGGGTAGAAGTTGCAAAGAGGTAAATTTAGACTTGACATGAGGAAAAACTTCCTGTCAATTAGAGCTGATGAAAAGTAGAATGGGACACCTCCGTTTGGGATGCATTCCCCTTCTCTAAGATCTTCAGGCAGAAACCAGATGATTATTCCCATGGCTGGAATGTTCTTCCTTCTTTGCTCTGCCTACTGACTTATTTTAAGGGCCAGCTAAAACCCCATCTTTTACTAGAAGCCTTCTTCAACCTCTCTTAATTCTTACACCTTCTCTCTGTTAATTATTTCCTATTTATATGTTATAGAGCGAGTTTTGTATAATTTGCATCCTCCGTCCCCCCATCCCATCAGCCACCCCACACTGCCATCAGTTCCTTGAGGACAGGCAGTGTCTTTTGCCTCTCTTTGCATCAGCAGCTCTTAACACAGTGCCTGGCACGTAGTAAGTGGTTGATAAATGTTTATAGATTGATAGGCTGTTGGCTATGATATGGAGGGGAATCCTTTTGTGTATGGGTTGGATTATGTGGCCTTTCAGGTCCCTTCTAGCTCTCAAATTCTGTACTCTGATATTTAATTACATGTATACATGTTGTCTTAATAAAATATAAGCTCCTTGAGGGCAAGAATCGCTTCATTTTTTGTCTCTATCCTCAATGCATAGGATCTGCCATATAAAAGGCACCTAATAAATACTTGTTGATTTATTGATCAAAAAGGATTTTTCCATCTCTTATATTCTATGCATAAGAAACAGGTGCTAAATTGTTTGGTATAGATAATGAATATCAAAATCATTGGCCAAATTCTCATTTTGTTGTTTTGAATACTGCCTGTATAAAAATAGAAACTTTTTGTTGTTTGGGGAAATTTGTTAAAATGGAATATAGCCTGCGATTGACTCTGCCTGTCCTAGTACTGTGGCCCACTTCCTCTTTCTTTAGCTACAGTCATCTGCCTCTTCCCTCTTGCCCCATAGTTATTCATTCCTTTTCCTGGACTCTGCAGTTCTCCTAAGCAGCCAGCTCTGGGTATTTATCACTCATTCTGGTCAGTGTTACAAGTTTAGCTCCCAACAAATGGTCCTAGTCTACAATGGACTATGTCTTTTCGGTGGAGCGAATGGTCCAACAGCTAGCTCCAGGGCCTCTGTCTGAAAGGCACAATGTGAAGCTTAGTCTGCTGCTCCATTCCAAGGTCCATATTTTTCATTCCCTATATCTCTTGTCTAAAACGGAGTAGAGGAAGGTTGATTTCTCCTAATGGCCATTCATCAGCTGCTACAAGAAAAGTCATGATTTTCCAACACACTCTTCCATTCATTATACTTGGAGTGGGGATGGGAGGCCACAGGGATGGGGAGCTTCCAGCCTCGTGGTTTCATTTTTCAGGAAGCTGCAGGTAAGAAATTTCCCTCTACCAAAGCAGATCAGTACCCATTCTCTGGCTTTCAGCTTTCAAGAGTTTCCTGGGACAATGAGAAGCTGATTGACCAGCCAAAAGTCATACAATTTGGTTAAATCAGAAAGGTAACTTAGAGGTGTTTAATCCCAAACTTCATTGTATTACAACTGAGAAAACAGAAGCCCTAGAGAAGTAACTTCACCAAGATCATACAATTTCTTGTTGCAGAACAGTAGGAATCTTTATTTATAGTCTTCTCTGATTTGAGCAACTGGTGGTACAATGGACAGTGTGAGCTAAATCTGGCCACAGGCGCTTAACTTCAGTTTTCTCATCTGTAAAATGGGGATTAGAGTAGCATCTCCTTCCCAGGGTTGTCCTGAGCATCAAATGAAATAATAATTGTATGGAGCAGCTGGGGGGCACAGTGAGTAGAGCGCCAGCTCTGGAGTCAGGAGGACCTGAGTTCAAATTTGGCCTCAGACACTTAACACAAAAAACTAGCCAAGTGACCTTGGGCAGGTCACTTAACCCCAACTGCCCTACCTTCCTCCCTCCAAAAAAAAAAAAGAGATAATAATTGTAAAGGATTAGCAAAGTGCCTGGCACATAGTAAGTATTACATCACATTGGTAGTAGCAGTTATTATTATTATTGTTGTTGTTGATTACACCACAGAGCACAATACAGCAGTATTGTCTACCACTAGTTCCTTCTAGGATCTGGGTCTCTGGGTCTCCTCCATAAAATGAGAAGTTTGTACTAGATGGTCTCTTCTTTCAGGCTCTAAACCCTGCGACTGACAATGATCTCCTAAAACAATGTATGTTTATTCTTTTACAGAACTGCTTTTTATACCATAAATTTTGTCTCTACTACCCAAATTACTTTGTGCAGTACTTCTTCTGGTTCTACTCCCTCAACTTCCTCTCACTTTGGGAAGCTGATTGTTACTCCCCTAATTGTTCTAGAAGCAACTCTGAGTGGTTGCAGTTTCTAGTACTATTGTTCATGAGCCCCCACAAGTGTGCTTCCTAACAATAATCAGTCAGTAGCTTCAATTATCTTTTTAAAAGGGTATTTACTAAAAAGGTATTATAAGAACAGCTGGTACAAAAACAACTCCTTTACTTCCTCCTCAAAAAAAACAAACACATGGGTATACACTCCCTCTGAATACACAAAATTCTTGAGAAAATGAATTCAAACTTAAACAAAAATAGTGAGAAAACACATATGTCAAAGGGTGACTAGTTACTGGGAGTCCTTTTATCTCTTCATAGCATCATCATAAAGTTCCTGTTAGATGTAACTCTATGCTGGATTTCTAGAATATGTGTCTTTGTAGAGTCCATAGCTGAGACTACTCTCCTACCTGAGGGGTAATCAGGCAGAGCTGCATTTCCTCAGTGTATCGACTTTGTCCTGAGCTCATCTCGGCTTTAATTCAGATGCTGTTCGTCAACCACTACTTCTCTGGGGACACTACTCATGCTGATGAGAACTCCAGATGTTATATCTTTCAAAGTTCCAAAGGTGGTTGTTGGAGGAAGAAGAACAAGTTTCTCCATTGACCTTACTCTCCCCATTTCCCAACAATTCTCTTCCAAGAGTTTTTCATTGCTGTATGTAACTAGCCTTCAACTTACATGTTCCAAACTATCTGGCTATTTTTACATGGAGCCCAAAGGTGTATCTGACTCTTTCAGTAACTCATAAATTTCTATGTGGCATCATCTGTTTCTATCTATTGATTAAAACACTCTAATCTCCTCAGATTAAGGAATTATTCACAAGCTTCCACTTTTGATTGACCAATTGATTCAATTGAGTTGTCTGGGCCTTCTGTGATTGGATTGGGGAGGAGGAGTGGGTTGAATCCTACCTTTACATTTGTATATATTTTGCAAGAATCTTGTCTATATTTAATGTCTCTGCAGTGCCCTTGTCCCTTCTGGAAGCCAACAAAGATTGGCAGTCTCATAGCTAGACCAAGTGTGGTCAGTCTTTCAGTTCTCCCAAGATAGGCAAGAGATTTTTATCCCTAAACACAATGAAGTATGGCAGCGTGAAGAATGAGCTGGGGATCCAGAAGAGCCCTAGCTCGGTTCCTTATCCTCAAGTTTTCCAGTCATGGGCTGATTGTCCAAGCTCTTTTAAACAGTATGAGAAGAACCCTAAATACTAGAGATTTCTGAGGCAGAATAAGAAACAGCCCAAACATTGCCAGCACTAATTGAACATGATGCAAAAGAGGTCTATGAGACTAGCATAGGTCCTTCCTGGCACTCTCCTGAAATGGAGACCCATTCCTCTCATCTCAGAAGAGCTAATGGGATGAAAGGAGAAGAGAGTCCCTCCTGGCTAGAGATTGAGCATCAGACCTGTTATCTCTTTAAGAGGTATTTTTGGGTTTTCCTGTTATGTGCTTGAAATTGTATTAAAACCAGAAAGCTATGGACTCTGTGCCAGTTTGATGTACTTGAATACAAGTGGGGAAATTGCAACAAAGGGAACCGAAGGAGATCTAAATTAGTGAGGTTTTGCAAACTCAACGTGGGTTTGCTTTTTTTTTTTTGCCAGGGCAAACTGGCTGAGGGTTTGAGACATGTATTCCACAGAAATGAAAGTTAATGAGAGAGAGAGACAGAGACAGAGACAGAGACAAAGACAGACAGAGACAGAGACAGAGACACACAGAGAGAGGGAGAGAGAGACAGAGAGGGAGGAAGGGATTGAGGGAGGGAGGGAGGGAGAGAGAGAGAGAGAGAACAATACCCAGGAAAATATTCCTAGAAACTTGATCTTCCCAATAGTCCTAGAGGTAGGTGAGTGAGCTGAGGTGGAAGCCATTTCCTCCTTTCCTCTACAAGGCAGGACAGCAGGTTTGAAAGGAAGATACCAATCTAGAAGAGAGTGAGCCACTGGGGAAGCATCACCCATGAGACATGAACTTGGAAGACTGACAACTTGGCCTGCCTAGGAGATACTTATATGTGTACATATTATCTCCCAAAACAGAATGTAAGCTTCTTGAGGACAAAAACTATTTCATTTTTTTGTCTTTGTATCTCCAGCTTCAGGTATAGTTTCTGGTACATAATTAGCATTTAAATGCTTTTTGGCTGATTGGCTGATACCAGGTGGTACAGTGGATAAATCCTTGGACTTGAAATCCGGAATGGTCAGGAAGACCTGAGTTCAAATCCAGTCTCAGATACTTGCTAGCCGCATAACTCTGGAAAAGTCACTTATACCTTAGTTTCTGCTTTGATTTGTTGTTCAGTTGTGTCTGACTCCCCATGATACCATTCAGAGTTTTCTTGGCAAATATACTGGAGTAGTTTGCCGTTTCCTTCTGCAGCTCATTTTACAGATGAGGAAACTGAGGCCAACAGGGTTGGGTGACTTGCCCATGGTCATACAGCTAGTAAGTATCTGAGGCTGGATTTGAACTCATGTCTTTCTGACTCTAGGACTGGCACATTAAACCACCTAGCCGTTCTCTTATTCTGTTAAATGAGGATAATAATAGTACCTATCTCTCAGGGTTGTTTTAAATTTTTTTGTGTGTGTTTTTTTTTTTGGAGGACAATTTGGGGTTAAGTGACTTGCCCACAGCTGGTTTTTTTGTGTGTGTGTTAAGTGTCTGAGGCCGGATTTGAACTAGGGTCCTCCTGACTCCAGGGCTGGTGCTCTGTTCCCTACACCACCTAGCCACCCCTCAGGGTTGTTTTAAGGATAACATAAAATAATAACTGTAAAGCATCTCACAAATCTTAAAGTTCTATATAAATGCTAGCTATTATTATCACGCTGTAAAAACCAAATAATTTTATTACATCCTAACTGGGTTCTAATCTTCTCTTTACCACTAATTTAGTGACTTAAAGCAAGTAATTTCGTATCCTTAGTCCTCAGAGTCTGTAAAATGAGGGTGTTGGGTTATATAGCAGACAGTGTAAGCAAAATAGCATTAAGATATAATTAGAAAGGAGCAACATCCAAGCAGTAGTCACTGGACCCGAGTTCAAATCCCAGCTCAGTCATTCCTTACCTGTGTGATCTTGAACAAGTCATTCAACCTCTGTAGGCCTCAGTTTTCTCATGTATAAAATTGAGGGAACTGGACTAGATCAGAACTTCTTAAACTATGGGTCATGACCCCATATGGGGTCTCAAAAAATCTGTCAAAAGTAAAAAGTTTCTGAATTCACAACAACCAAAAATTAATTCAAAATCAGATGCGTTTCTGGCATCAGAGGTGTTTCTGGCAGTGTTTGCCTGTGTTGCTTCTTGCTCAACTTCACTGCCTCCTTGGTTCTGAACACAAAGCGTGCGCACTTTGCACTGAACATGCCCTCAGGCCATGCAATGCCAACTAATGCTGCAAAAATAGAAAAGGGGGTCATTAGTGAGAAAAGTTTAAGTCTTGGACTGGATGGTCTCTGAGGCCCCTTCCAGCTTTAAATCTATTATCCTATGGTTTCTAAAGTCCTTCCAGCTCTAACATTCTTTAACTTATAATGCTACCAACACTTAAGCCTTAAAATACTCTATATATGTGATTTTTGACATGTCATTATTTTCTGTTTTAAAATGATGTTAGGTTCTGTTTGAGTGTGTTTTTAAAAGTCATGTCTGAGATTGTCTTGGATTTTCCTAAGCCTGTTTAAGAGAGAGCTGAGCTTGTAAGAACTAAAGGATTACAAAATGGGTAATGAGCATTTTTTTGTGTTTAAGTTTGGAATAGTAGTTTGCAAACCGACATGTTTCTCATTGTGGGCAGTGGATCTGGCAGAAAACAACAGCCTCCAGAGGTCTGGGTTCAAAAAATTCAGCTTAAGAAGTTGAGCAGGTCATTGGTAATTGATTGGAGTTGGAAAACCATCTAATCCAACTCCCCTAACTTGCAGACTAGGAAACTGAGGCCAGAAAGGTTAAATTACTGGTTCAAAGTCACACAGTGAGTATCAGAGGCAGGACCATAGCCCCCAAGTTCATTGATACCATGCTAATTGCCTTGTCTTCTACAACATGGTAGTCTTCCCAATGCAACAAGATAACAATAGGAAGGGATTGTGCCATGATAATTCATGAATTTTGGCAGCTAGCTGGCACTGTGGATGGAGAGCTGGCCTTGGAGTCAGGAAGTCCCCTGCTCAAACCTTGCCTCAGACACCCACTAGATGTGTGATCCTGAGCAAATCACTTAAGCTGTGTTTCATTTTCTTCATCTGTAAAATGGGGTTACCTCTGTTTACCTCACAGTGTTGTTGTGAGGATCAAATGAAATAACATCTAACTAAGATGCTACACAAATTCGAGTTATTATTAAGAAATCAATTTAATGAGCATTTATTAATTACCTACTGCATGCAAAGCCCATCTTAAATCTTAGGGTAAACAAAGCCAAAAACAAAACCCAGCCCCTGCCCTCAGGGAGCTAATGTTCTGCTGTGGCTACAACATAAACAGCAGCAAGTTAGGAGTCACATCTCCCAAAGGCAGCAGTGTGCTGCCCGTTCTCTGCTCTGCTCCCGGGGGGCTTGGGGTTAAATGGAAAAGTGACCATTCTCATTAATTCCTGCTACCACTCGGGCCCAGGGGCCCAGACTGGGAGAGTGTCGCCTTCAGATGTCTTTATGAAGGATTTCCCTTGCAGAATCTTGGAGTCTGAAAGGATCACAGAGTCAACTAGTTCAACCCATACCCAACTGAGAGTCCCCAGCACAACAGCTTTAACAAATGGGCACCTGGTGTCTGATGGAAGAACTAAAAGAAAAAGAGCCAGTGACTCCTGCAGGCAGCCTGTTCCTCTTTTGGACAGCTCTAATGGGGAAGAATAGAGGCAGCTAGGTTATTCAATGGGTAGAGCACTAGGCCTGGAGTCAGGAAGATCTGAGTTCAAATCCAGCCCCAAATACTTACTAGCTTTGTGATCACGGGCAAGTCACTTAACCTGTGTTTGCCTTAATCCACTGGAGAAGGAAATGGCGAACTATCCAGGTATCTTTGCCCAGAAAACCCCATGAACATTATTAGCATTCTGTGGTCCATGTAGTCACAGGGAGTTGGACACCACTAAAAGACTGAACAAGTTGTTAAGAAGTGGTATTTTTTTTTCCTTTTATCAAACCTGTATCTACCTCTTCCCAGCTTCCATCACTGTCCCCAACTTTGCTGTCTGGGCCCAAACAGAACTGGGATAACCTTTTAAATATCCAAAGACATGAATTATTATTGATATAATAGTAATATATTAATAAATATATTATTATTATATTATGATTAAATACCAACATGCATCCCCTGCGTCTTTGTCTTCTCTAGGCAAAATCTCTCTAGCTCTTTCAATCAGTCCTTACTTGGCATGAGTTACCGTCACCATCTTGCTTGCGCCCACTGGCCATTCTCCAGCTTATCAAAATCCTTCCTGAATCTCACTGGCAGAAGGGAACAAATGTCCCAAGGATGGTCTAACCCAGGTAGAGCAGAGAGAGCAGCAGCTACAACAAAGGAAGAGTGGCCATGTAGAAACCCAATAAAGCACTGAAGACAAAGATCCAAGAAAGGATTGCTAAACAATACCCAAGGACTCAGATGTCTAGACATACCGATGTGCTCAATGAAACCCTAATACAAGGAAACAAATTCAGTCTCAGTAATACCTCTGGGACTTGGTGGGCTGCTCATACCTAGAAGCAAGCTATGGAAGGGGATAGTCAACAAACAAAAGCAATGGTCGGCAAACATTTATTAAACGCCTACCATGTGCAGGCACTGTGCTGAGCAATGGTCAGCAAACATTTATTAAACCCCTACTGTGTGCAGGCACTGTGCTCTCAAGGAGATCACAGTCTAATCAAGGAGACAACATGCCAGTATGATAATAAGGTGGTGAAGCGGAAAGAACACTGAACTTGGAGTCAGGAAGATCTGAGTTTAAATCCATCTTCAGTCACTTCCTGTCACTTAATTTCTTTTTGCCTCAGTTTCTTCAGCTACAAAATGGGCGTGATGATAACACATACATCCCAGGGTTGTTAGAATAAAGTGAGCTAATATTAGTAGAGTGCTTTGCAAACCTTAAAGTGCTATTAGTCATCATTATTATTGTTGTTATGTGGGAACAGAGTAACATTGTATAGTAAGAAAATATACTCACAAGTATAAATCCAGATGGCAGAGTGAAGATTAATGGAGGAAAAAAAAAAGCTGTATTCTCATGGGTCTATTCTATTGATCACTTGGACAGAAGGACACAACAGATGAAGAGTTCAGGAGACGATCAAAACTTTGGCATGGAGGCCCAGAGAGTCGTTTCAATGAGCTGTATCTCCACTGGAGCTCCCTCTTTGCCAAAAACAGAGTGGCTGACAATTTCTTGGCTGGCCTTGAGGATGATGATTTCATTCTTCTAAAAATGAAGGGAGAGAGAAGGGGAATTGCTATTCTGGACCTGCTCTGGACTAATAAAGAAGAACTGATGACTGAAGTAGAAACAATAGGATCACTGGGGGAAAGAGACCTACACTCCATCTTATCATTTGTGATGAAGGAAAGGGAAGCCAGCTATAGTCTGACATATAATAGCTTGCACTTATATATGGACAACTAGGTAGATCTATTAGAGTATTTAGCCTGGAGTCAGGAAGCCTTGTATTCAAATCTGGCCTCAGACACTTATTAGCTTTGTGACCCCAGGCAAGTCACTTAATCTCTGTTTACCTTAACCCACTGGAGAAGGCGACAACAAACCACTGTATCTTTGCCAAGAAACCCTGTATGAGGTCACAAAGAGACAAGCATGACTGAACTGACTGAACAACAGCAACAAAAGTCAAAGATGGATGAGAAGCTCTCAAGAATGAAATTCTAAAATTGCAAACAGAAATAAATCCAGTGAGGAAGAAAGTTGTGGGTGGATGGGGGAGTTGTCTAAAGAGATCAATGTGGATGCCCAGAGAATTCATGGAACAAGGTAGATTTTTTTTTTTTAGGTGTAAATGATGGAACCAAGAGCAGACAATAGAGGATGAGCTTTCTTCCTCTGTTGCTCACAAGGAAATGATGTGTTCTTTTTATAAAAATATTTAAGCATAGAATAAGCTGAGACTGACAGTGAATCCTAAGGACAATCAAAATGATTTGGGTGCTTTGTTTTTTTTTTTAACAATCAGGAGGTGAAGATCAAAACATTTAATTCAAGGCATCAAGCCTTTATTAAGTGCTTACTATGTTTAAGGCACTAGGCTACCCACTGAAGATATGATTAAAAATGACATAGTCTCCACCCTCAAAGAGCCTAGGGGGTTGGGAATGGGGAAGGAGAATGGGGAAATTGTATGAACACAGCTAAACAAGACACAAGGTAGAGAGATGGAGGCAAAGGAAAGATCCAGGCAAAGCATTCTAGTAACATCTGAGTAGGGAGAGACCACTTGACCTGTGGGGATTCCTGATAAGACTTCATAGAGGGGGAGGCACCTGAGTTGAGCCCTGAAGGAAAAGAAGGATTTTGTAAGTCAGATATGAGGTGGGAGCATCTCTGGGACATGGGAGACAGCCTATGCAAGGAGGATGACAATTTGAGTCCAAGGGACATCTAATTGGCCAGTTTGACTGGGATCTATAATATGTGAAAGGGAGTAATGAGAAACGCAGTTGGATTGAAGACAGAAAAACTCTCAGAGACAGAATGAAAGAGAGACATAGAGGTGCACAGACTGAGGGAGAGAAAGACAGACAGCAAAAGTGAAATGAGAGACACACAGAGAGGGGAAGGGAAGGCAAGGGAAGGGAGGGGAGGGGAGGGAAGGAGAAGGGAGGGGAGGGAAAAGAGAGGAAGAAGGAGAAAAGAAAGAGACAGAGGCCAGAGAAAGGACAAGAAGAATGGGTAGGAAGGTGAGAAAAAAAGAGGGAGAAAGAGACAGAGAGAGAGAGAGAGAGAGAGAGAGAGAGAGAGAAGAAGAAGAAGAATGGGGCAAATTCCTGGGGAAGATAAAAGATATTAGTCCTGCTTAGAGTGGTTGGAACAAGACAAGGCAAATGGACAAGGCAAAAAACCACTGGGCTTCTCCATTTTTATTTTGCTTCCACCAAAGAGACAGATCTTTAGATTTGGAAAAGTATAATAAAAATAGTAGGAAGTTTGAACATAAAATAAATAAAGAGGTAAAAAGAGAGCACTCAGTGGACCCCAGTGAGTTTAAGTCACTAGGCTCAGATGAACTCAATCCAAGGGTACTGGGAGAACTTTTAACTGTCATAAACAGGAGCCTGGAGTGACACACAGCAGCTTGGCCTAATGTTTCAGAGCTTGCTGTCGCTGCCTGCACTAGCACACAGGGCTGCTGATAGACACTTGTTCTGGTGCATCTTTCCAATAAATCTCACTTCACTCTGTAGCAGTGAATCATTTTCCAAGTCTGTGATTTGAGGCCAAGTTCTAATTGGTTGGTCCATGAGGCTAACATATGGTATCATGAAGGAAGCCAGCTTTTAGTTATAGCCAGGAAGTTGAAACATTCATGGAAATAAACAGAATGCCAAACATCCGAGGAATAGGTGTAGGGTGTAGGAGAATTTGTTCCCACGTATTTGATTCAATGCAGCAGAAGGGGCAAATATAATGGGAGAGAGGGATATTATAGACCTCAGGAAACTGGGATTGAAATGAGACCATGAGAAGAGATCGGGAAGGGGATTTGCCCCAGTGGTGGTAATTATGGGGAACAAGGGTAGCGGACAAGGGAAGGGGCATTGTTAAGTTGTAGTGGTCAGGAGAAGAGGGAACCAGAGGAGAGCAGTTTGTAAACATAAAAACTACAACTTAGGTTCTGGATAACCCCTCTAATAGTGGTGAAAATACTTCCTCCTTCTGCTAGAGCCCCACTGGTGGAAAGCTCTCTGAAATCTCTGGGTATATTCTGTGATGGCAGAAGATGGGGGCATGATTTTAAGTTACTTGCCTGAATATTCTCCTGGACGTCCACAAGAGTAAATTTTATTCTGAGCCTCAGACCTCATGATGTGTAGGTGGGTGAAAAGGATGAAGTTAGCAGCAAAGGGAAGTTATTGATCCCAGACGGAAGGAGGAGCCCCAGTTGAACTGATGTCCAGATCAGTCCTAGAAAAGAAAGGAGAAAGAAGGGCCATAGGAGAAAGGGAAGAGAAGGAGGAAGAGAGAGATGAAGAAAGAGGAGAAGAAAGGAGAGGAGAAAGGGATAGAGAGAGGGAGAGAAGAGGAAAAGAGGGGAAAAGAAGTTGGAGGAGGGAGAAAGAAAGAGAGAGGAGAGAGGAAGGGAGGAGAGAGAAGAGAGAGAGAGAGAGAGAGAGAGAGAGAGAGAGAGAGAGAGAGAGAGAGAGAGAGAGAGAGAGAGATTGTTGTTGAGACCCTGGCAGAACCAAATACTGAGCTTAAAAAAATGAAGATATCATGAATGGAGAGCCCTCAAGAGAAGAGAGGAAGTACACCATACTGAGAGCTGATTAAGAACAAATAATTGAACATCTGCAGAAGCCACACAGCTGAGCCAAAGGAAGCTCTGCTGCCAAGCTGCATGTGCATACGCAACAAGCCCGTGTTACAGGTCGGACACTACTGGCCCTTTCATGAGTCGCTTTTCTTTGTTGGTAAATCCTGAGCACTGACCTTACTCTCTTGCAATCCCAATATTTATGTAGGGGATGGAGGTAGAGAGGTTTTAGTCATACCACTAATCTTGGATTGGTTTGTCTGGTTGGGTTTTTCCCCCTGTTGAGTTTATCTGAGAACGTTCCATCCCTTGGAAGGCAGCTATTATTTTGCAATTCTGGTTGCTCATCAGAGTAAACCAGAACCTTGGGATCTCAGGATTCATAGAAAGTCTAAACCAAGAAAGGGACATCAGAGATTATCTAGTCCAAAACTTGTTTTACAGAGAAGGAAACTGAGGTCCAGAGAAAAGTGAAATCCTACTAGCCATTTCCTCATCTCTGCCTACCCTCACTTGCTTCTGGGCTTTGTACTGGCTGTCCCCAAAGCTAGAATGGAGTACCTCCCCAACATCTCATCCTATTGAAACCTCCTTCTTCCTTTAAGGCTCAGCTCAGACCTCTTCCTCTTCCATGCAGCTCTCCAGCTAGAAACAATTCTTTCCTCCCTCAATCTCTCATCCCTTTTTCTTCAACCTCCTCCTCCATTTATCCTATTCAGCTTTATAGATATTTGTGTACCTGTCCCACAAGATAGGCAGCAACGTGGCACAGTGGATAAAGCTCTGGGCCTGGAGTCAGGAGGACCTGAGTTCAAATGTGACCTCAGATTTCCTAGCTTTGTGACCCTCGGCAAGTCACTTGACCCTGTTTGCCTCAGTTTCCTCTTCTGCAAAATGAGATAGAGAAGGAAATGGCAAACCAGTTCAGTATCTTTGCCAAGAAAACCCCAAATGGGGTCATGAATAGTCCGACACAATTGAAATGACTGAGCAACAAACCCACTACTAGAAATTAACTTCCTAATTAATTTGTAAGCTCCTGGAGGGCAGGAACTCTACCATTTTTCCTCTTTTTATCCTCAGTGCCTAGCACATGATCAATTGCCAATATATCAATATGTCAAAGACCTATGATTTCCCTGGTGCGGGAACACCCTTCACCTTTACAGATGACGACCCATCTCTAGCTAAGTAGGTAGATCTTAGAGTTAGAGTTAGAGGATTTGTTGAATTGCTGGACCACGCTGCCAGCATACATCATGGACAGGATTTGGAACCGTTTTTTCTGCTCAGGTTCAACGCTCTTTACATTATATTCAGCTTCCTCACATTTTGGAGAGAAGGGAGCAAACCTACAATCGGATCAGTACAGAGAGGTCTCCATGAAGAACCAACGTGTACGGGCAGCTCGTTAGAAGCAGGTAGTCTCAGGGAGCGGCATGTTCCACTCAGACAGCCGATCCTGTGCCCACAGTCGCACAGCCAGTATGTATGTCAGATCCAGGTCTCTTTCTCAGCTTTTCTTTGGGCAGTTGGGTAGAATGGCAGCTAGAATGTTAGACTTGGAGTCGAGAAGATCCCAGTTCAAAGTCAGTCTCAGACACTTACTATGTGACCCTAGCCAAGCTGATTAATCTCTTTCACTATCAGGTTCTCCATCTGCAAAATGGGTATGATAATGGCCCTACCTCACGGGGTTGTTGTGAGGATTGGGTAAGATCATATATGTAAAGTGCTTTGCAAACACTAACATGCTAAATCAATGCAACTTATTATTAGTAAGTTTATAATTGGTCCCATTCCCCTCTATATGCTACCACATGCTGGCATTACCTCATAAAGTTGTTGTTGTTGCTATTGCTGTTGAGTCATGTCCAACTCTTTGTGACCCTATTTGGGGTTCTATTGGCAAAGATACTCAAGCAGTTCACCATTTCCTTCTCATTTGACAGATGAGGAAACTGAGGCAAACAGGGTTAAGTGACTTGCCCAGGATCACCCAACTAGGAAGTGTCTGAGACCAGATTTGAACTCACAAAGATGAGTCTTCCTGACTCCAGGCCTGGCACTCTATGCACTGCACTATCTAACTGCCCCTCCCCACCCCAAGAGTAGATGCTAAATTAAAGCCTGTTGAATCAAATTCAAGTGACTTAGAGAGTACAATGGATAAAGTTCAGGAGGACTCAGGAAGGCCTGAGTTTGAATTCTGCCTTGGACACTTACTAGGCATGTGGGCACATGGATTAACTTCTCCCAGCCTCAGTAGTCCCACATGTAGATGGATGTGGGGTTAGGCCCGTTGGCCCTTTGGGCCGCTGCCAGTTCTAAATCTGTGCTTCTTTGGCTTGCCTGAGGCCACAAAGGTAGACAGAAGCAGTCCTGGGACTAGACCCAGGCTTCCCAGTTTCCAGGCCAAAGCTCTTACCACTTTGCCCCACCACCAGCTGCCCAACACTGTTTGGTTTAGCGCTTACGACCTGTGGGCTTTTCCAGTTTCCAGCCCCAGCTCTGTCACCGCAATATGGAGCCTTTACGATCCCCTTTACCTCACACGTTGTTTTCGGCAACTCTACACTCCTGGCTTCTCTGCCACAAGACTCCTAGACTCCTACTGTTAATCATTTTATTAAAAAAGAGAGAGAGAGAGAAAGGGGGGAAAAAAGAATTTAACATCTGCTGCTGGGGAAATTTACTGGCCTCAAGTTACCTGCTGCAATTCTGGTCATTTGGGGAAATAATGATGTTATATTTGCCACTTTCCAAATGGTGCAGGAATCTGATCCCCATGTAGAAAACCATCATTAAATCAGCTCCAAAATGTCACTGGTTTCCAGCCTCATTAGTTACAAAGTTAGGGCTTTGCAGTGCATTGTCTGGGCTGGAGAACACATCCACCTCGAAAGCCTCCAAGCTGGGATAATACTTGCTATTGTTACAGGAAGGTTTCAAGATTCTCATTGAATTGTTGTCAAAGAGCTAGGACCAGCAAAATGTACGTGGTTTTGAGATTGTATGGACCAAGTTACTCCTACACTTCGTGGGAACTACACAGTGCCTAGCACAGAGTAGGGAAGGAAAGGGAACATGCATTTATTAAGTGTCTACTGTATGCTAGACACTGTGCTAAGTGCTTTACAGATATTATCTCACAATGACCTTGTGCTACAATCGAGGAAAATGAAGAAGACAGAGGTTAAGTGATTTGCCAAAGGTCATACAATAAAATGTATGATTACATGAATAATACAATAAAGTACAGATTTGAACTCAGGTCTTTCTGACTCCAAGTTCTATCCACAATGCCACCTAGCTGCCTCAATGTAAGCAATTAATATAGTAGGCACTTACTTAGCAGTTACTAAGAACCAACATTGCTCAGCTGTTCAGTTCTACCTGATTCTTCTTGACCTCATGGACCATACTGTCCACGGGGTTTTCTCGGCAAAGTACTGGAGTGGTTTACCATTTCCTTCTCCAGTGGATTGAGGCAAACAGAGGTTAAGTGACTTGTCCAGGATCACACAGGTAGGCAATGTCTGACACTGGATTTGAACTCAGGTCTGCATGACTCCGGCAGGCCTCGCCCTGTATCCACTGTGCCATATCTATGTAGCTAGCACCTTACAAATATTGTCTCATTTGATTTTCAATGATAGCCCTTTGAGGTAGATGATATTATTACAGATGAGGAAGCTCAGACTGAGAGGAATAAAGGAACCTGCCTTGTGTGACACAGCTAAGAAACACCTGAGGCAGGATTTAAACACAGATCTTCCTAACTTGGGGTCCACCACTCTACCCACTGTGCCATACCATTTCTCAAAGTTACCCTACTAGAGCCCAGGTCTGCCTTAGAGCCTTGGAGAGGGCTGAACATGCAGGCAGTGTGGCTAGGGATGGGGGAAATGACTGTAGATGAAGGGAGAGAGAAAACAAAGATCAGATGGAGAATTACAGACCTGCCAGAAGCCAGCACACCAGGGTTTAGCCCTCTGCTCATCCCAGGCTTTTCTGTTAGTCTCCTCTGCTTGTTGCTTCCTTAATGTAGATTTCTGAAAACAGATGGATTCTAAGACAGCAACCCTTGCGCCCAGTGGAGCCCAATTTTGCTACCGAAGCCCATAGCTGAGAGCAGATGTTACGAGTCTTAAGGGAATCTTTATATAGTTAATGATTTGTCCAAGGGCCTTCTCTGTGCTACAGCTGCTGGCTGGGGTGAACTTGAGAAGGGAGGGATGAAGATAGACTGAGGGGAAGGTTTATCTAACATCTTCCATCCCAATATCTTGTTTCTTCCTTTCCTGTAGTTTCCTGAAGGGCAGGTGCCTGGTGTCGATGTTGACCTCCAGCAAGTCAGTTCACCTCTGAGTCAGGGTACCGTACTCCGATGTACATTGGCAGGGGCTGAGCTGTCTACACGACTCTTGGGTGGCTCTTTTGATCTGAGAACCATCGAATCCCAAAACCTCCCAGCTTGCCAGGACTGGGGATTTCAGGGAGTGCACAGGCAAAGGGCCAGACCGGAGATGGTTCTTCATCTGTAAAATGAGAAAGCTGGACAAGACGATCGCTAGGCCTCTTTCCAGTTCTAACATTGTGTTCCAGCTGAGCACAGGAATGTGGAGTCTGTAGTATGGGTTGGGGGAGCAGGGGCAGGGAGGAAGGAGAGCTCTAACTTTCCTAAAATGTCTGAGCTGGCATTTACAACTTAGAGGTCATTTCATCTGACCCTTTTATTTTATAGAGAGAAAAACTGAGAAGGAAAGGGATGATTCACAGCACCTTGTTTCTTTTTCCTATGTTCAGGCAGCATGGTATAGTGAAAAGAGTGAAATTATAGAAGTGTAGTAGGCTCTGGAATGAGAGGTCCCGGGTTTGAATTCTGCCACCTGGCTGTTTTATAAACAAGTCACTCCATCTCTCTCTTTGGGCTTTTTTTCTGCCATGTCTCATACCCAAAATGATCTCCACCCTCTACTGCACCTACTGACTTCCCTGGCTTCCTTTAAATCCCAAATCAAATCCCCATCTTTTACTGGAAGCCTTCCCCAAGCCATCTTAGTTCTTGTGCTTCCTCTCCATTGATTGTGTTTTACGTGCCCTGTATGTAGCTTGCCGTGGACAGATTTATCTGCATGCTTCCTCTCCCTTTAGATTCTGAGCTCCTTGGGGAGAACTGTCTTTTGCCTCTTTTGCTATCAGCAGTGCTCCCTTAGCACAGCACCCAGCACACAGTAATTTCTCAATTAATATTGATTGGTTGACTAGATGGGTTTTAAGGCCTCCTTCAACTCTAGATCTGTGAATCTATCAGGTTCTATCTATGACCTGTAAACTTTACTAGGTCTATGAATTTTACCAAAGGCAGCTGGTAGTCCAGTAGATAAAAAGCTGGTGCTGGAGCCAGGAAGGCTTGAATTCAAATCTGGACTCAAACACTTATTAGCCATGTTACCCTGAGCAAGTCACTTAACCTCTGCTTGCCTCAGTTTCCTCAACTGTAAAATGGGGATAACAATAGCATTTACCTTGAAGGGCTGGTATGAGGCTCAAGTGAGATGTTCATAAAAGTGCCTGGCACACAGTAGGTGCTTCTTTCCTTTCCTCGCCTTTTGACTTGGAGCATTTTCACTGGCTGTGTCTCAGGCCTGGAAAACTCACAGATACAAGAAGCTTTTCCCAATCCCCCACCCCCATCTCACACCCAGTCTTTCTGTCCTCAATTCTGCCTCCTAGCTTCCATGGCTGGGAAACGGAATAAAAGACAACGTCTCAGCTAAAATCCCACCTTCTGCAAGAAGTCTTTCCTGGCCCTCCTTAACCTTTGTGCCAGCCTTTCGTGATTCTCTCCAATTTATGTTGGATATAGCTTGTTGGCGTACAGTTGTGTGCATGTTGTCTCCTCCATTAGACCGAGTTCCATGAAGGCAGGGACTATTTCTTTGCCTTTCTTTGCATCTCTAGCACTTAGCATAGTGCCTAGCACTTGGTAAGTGCTTATTAAGTGCTCTTTGATTGACTTACATCTGAGAGACAGAGCCAGACCTAGGTACAGATGGAAATTAGGAAACCTCACAATGGGAGTGGAACAAATGGAGTCAGGAAATCTGGGAGTCAGAAGAAGGCTTCAGAGGCTGGTTCTGACAATTCCTAGCTCTGTGACCTTGGCCAAGACCCTTGACCTCCCTGAGCCTCAGTTTACTCATTTGAAAATAGTGATTCTTGCACTACCTACTACTTCATTAGGTCATTGAAAAGAAAGCCCTTTGGATATATGGTCACACAGCTAGAGAATATCTGGCATTGTGATAATTGTTGTTCACACTTCATTTTTGAAGAGGACCAGTGACATCTCGGGATGATGTCTTGACTTGCACATGAATTGGATTTAAGTGAGGTAAGGCTGCACAAAGTCATCAGTCTCACTCTCTCTTCCAGAGTCATTGAAGTCCAGTGGCAGGACAAAAGTCAGGACGACTGGAGATGGCCCAGGATGCAGTGGATGACCTCAGCATCTTTGATGTCTGACCAAGCTCTAAGCGCTCCATGGCACCTGCTTCAGCCACCTTCATGGCTACTGGAACAAATTGTTCTCATTCATCCATTCCACCAGGGGAAGTCTTCACATGCTTGGGGTAGGCATCTCCCTAACTCACCAATGGGTTTGAGGCTTACTGGTCCCCCTCGACCTGTTTTAACTCATCTGCTGAGATGGTTTTATTGGGGGGGAGGGGTGGCTCATGCACATACTACAACTTCTTGGAGCCACAGGTGAGGTAGGTGACAGGTGGACACCAAACACGGATGAGCAGTACTGAAAAGGGCTGGCCAAGCCCTCACACCAGAGGTGCTAGTCTTCCCTGGACACTCCCTATACATCGCGGCAATATGGTAGAGGTGTTAGAGGATTTGGGGGGCACAGATATGGTGGTAGCCAAAGACCTACCTATTTCAGTCTCTTCCTTGGTTCCTGAAGTTGTCACCATTAGCTCATCTCCAAAAGACCTCAAGGAGGCAAGGATGATTTTACCAGGTAAGATATACTTAACTAAGGAAGTGGGATTTAGAATCAGGAAAACAAGGCTTGGAATCCAAACTCTCACACAGGGCTGGTGTGTTTGATTGGTTGACATATATTGGTTGTGTGACCCTGGACTTAACCTCTCAGTAACCCCAAGAAAATCTCTTAAGATTTTAAGTTTTGGAACAGGTGCTCATTGATGCTGATAGAAGGGGTTTGAGTGCCGGTGAAACACAGGTTTGGTTTCCCTCCCTCAAAAAAACAGCATATGGTAAAAAAAAAAAAATTATGTTACCTATAGAAAACAAATCAGGACTCTGAGGGGATAGAATACTGAATGAGGAGGTAAGGGCATGGGCACTGGAGTCAGATGGGCTGAGTTCAAATCCCATCTCTTCTATTTAATGCTGATGTGACCTTGATTAACTAGGTGCCCTTAACCTCTCTGGGCTTCCTTTTCCTCATCTGCAAAATGAGGGAGTTGGATTTGATGGCTTCTGAGGTCCCTTCCAGCGCTAGCTTCCATGATCTACAGGTTTCAGGAGATTGTCCAGCTGCAGTGAGGGCAGGATTGCTACCTTTTGCATCAAGGGAGGCAGAACTAGGGCCAAAATGCCAGAAGGAGGGGTGGGGCTGAAGACAAACTTTGCTTCATTCCCAATTTAAATTTTGCCCAGGGCCAGCCCTGCCTATAGAGGCCATGGGTAAATAAACCCAAGAAGGGAGACTAGGGCATGACTGCCTGTCTAGACACCATGTCTCTGTTCCCTGGCTCTGTCAGTGACTCATTGTGTGAACTCAAACAACCTCCTCGGCCTCCCTCTGTATGGAAGATCCCCCATATTCTCAACATAGGCAGCAAGACAAGATTCTCCCTTGGGGACACTGAAATGGGTGGTCCTAGACTCAGCCCTTGAAGGATGCTAAGTGAGGAGCCAAACTAGCTTGGGCGCTGTATGTGCATGAACATCAGGACAAATGTGTTTGATGGAGAAATTTGCAGGACGTTCACTCCATTACATCATGGAGTCCAGAATTTCACAACAGTGGGATCTGCAATGATGAAAGGACTGTACGAAACTTTAGTAGACAATCATTGGGTGAATGAAAAATGTCTCACCTGGTGGTCCACCCTCCAGTGAGGAATCTTTCTTCACTTGGCTCAGCTATTCCTTTGTGAATAATCTATTTCTAGGGCCATCCTTGAATCCTTGCCATCTTGATAAGACTTTTTCCCCCACTAGGTAATCAGGGTTAAGTGACTTGACCAGGGTCACACAGCTAGCAAGCATCAAGTGTCTGAGTCCAGATTTGAACTCAGATCCTCCTTACTCTAGGGCTAGTGCTCTATCCACTGAGTCACCTAACTGCTCCCATCTTGATAGGATCTGCCAAAGGCTATGCTCTGCTGGTATGGCCTTTGAGACACCAGAGAAGGTTGCCCTCACACTAAGGCAGGATTTGGAAGAAGGCTTCAGTAGAGGAAACTGGAAAGATAGATTGTTAATAAGCAAGCAATGCCATGTTTGAAGAAGGTGGATACAGTGATAATAGACTTTCAGTACCACATTTAGAGGGCAGCCAAGTAATGTGGTAGATAGAGTGCCTGACCTGGAATCAGAAAGACCTGAGTTCAAATATAGCTTCAGACACTAGCTATGTGACTCTGGGCAAGTCACTTACCCCTATTTGCCTCAGTTTCCTCATCTGTACAATGAGCTGGAGAAGGAAATGACAAACCATTCCAATATCTTTGCTAAGAAAACCCTAAATGGTGTCACAAAGAGTTGGAAATGACTCACTGAACAACAGGAAGCCCTGTTTGGATGACTGGATAAATGATAGTCATGTTCACCATGTACGTGCTCTTATGTTTTAGGGGCCATGCCTCTCCATAGGGAGCTTTAGGTGCCTTGCTATTTCACTGGGGAAAGTTTTTTGGACCAGGTAGGATATCAGAACTGTTCTGAAGGAGGAAATAGAAAGTGCTTGGCTGCCTTGCAAAAATCTCCCTCACTTTACATAGGTTCTTGTTCCAAAGAAGGTTTTCTCTCACATATGGTGATCTTCAAAATGTCCCTAGTGGTTGACATAAGTCCCAACTATCCCTTTTTTTCCCCCCTTCTCACTAAATCGAGAAACTGGAATATACTGATGTTCAATGGTTGGCCAAAGGCCATGGAGTTGGTGACCCAGACAGAAATGAATGAATGAATGAAGCATTTATGTGCCATGCAATGTGTCTTATGTCTCCAGGGTTACACTCTAAATTCTAAACCTGTCACAACCACACAGAGTTACTATGAGTCTTTGTTCTTGTTAGAGGCAGCTGGTGGCACAGTGAATGGAATACTGGTCCTGGAGACAGGAAGATCTGAGTTCAAATCCAGTCTTGGTCATTTACTAGCTGTGTAACCCTAGTGACTTAACCTCTGCTTGCCTCAGTTTCCCCAACTGGAAAATGAGAATAATAATAGCATCTACCTCACAGGGTTGGAAGATCATGAGATTAATATTTGTAAAGCACTTAGCACAGTGCCTAGTATATAACAGGTACTTTAAAATGATAATTCTATTCCATTCCCCTCCCCTTTTCTCATTTGCTCGAGGCTCCATTAAGCATGGATACATGATGGTCAACACAGGTAGAGGGGGCACCCATATCAGTGAAATCAGTGATATGTCAATACTCCTAACTTTAATACTTCCAGGGTCCTCAGTTTCACTGATATGGGCACCCCCTCTACCTGTGTTGACCAGCATGTCTCCATACCTTAATGGAGCCTCAGTGTGGCATATTTTACAGAGTGCTCAGCTTGGTGTCAGGAAGACCAGAATTCAAATTTTGCTTTAGACACCTACTACCTCTGTGTCCATGAACAAGTCATTTTAATTTATCTGAGCCTTGGTTTCCTCATGAAGAAAATGGGAATAATAATAGCACTTACTTCACACAGATGTAAAATGCAATCAATCAATGAGCAAGTGATTTTTTAATACTACTTACTATGGGTCAAGCACTGGGGTACACCCTAGGGATAATGCACGTAAATCACTTGGCAGTCTTTGAAATGCTGTATAAACATGAGATCCCCTAGTGATGATGAGGATGATGATGGTTATTCAGGAAATGTTGTGGCCAGAGACTTATCATCTGACAGGCAAAATAAGCTAAGATGATACTTAATTAATAGACCCAGAACCCACTGGTGGCCACATCCTAAGCCTTTCCCATTTGGAAGGACTTTCTTCAAACTTATGTTCTAATAAGTTCTAATATGTTCTAATAATGTTCTAATTATGTTCTAATAATGTTCTTCAAGAACCCAGGGCTACCTCTTTGCCATGAGGAGGTGATAGAAGGGGATTTAAAAGGAGGAAGAATAATAATGGTTTTACATTTATATACCACTTTCTGTGTATATAAATTATTAGATCCCGTTTATTCTGATGCAGCAACATGGTATAGTAGACAGAGTGATAGGTTTGGGGTCACGCAAGCGGTGTTCAAATCCTGACTTTTCCACTTATACCCTGGGAGATCCTTAGCCTCTGCAGGTCGAGTTTTCATGCTCTGTAAAATTATAGGGTTGGACTAGATGGCCTCTGAGGTCTCTTCCAGGCTAGATCTGTAATTGATCTTAAATTCCTATGACATCATTTGATTTTCACAACTCTGCAAGGTCGCTCTTGGGAAACTGGGATGTGGCAATAATGCTGGGAGGTAGAGAATCATAGAATCACAGATGTAGGGCTAGAAGGGATTTTAGAGGCCATCCAGTACAACCTGCTCATTTTACAGATGAGGACACTGCGTGATAATGGTACCTACCTCACAAGGTTGCTTTGAGGATCAAATGAGTTAACACAGAAAACACTTCCCAAACCTTAAAGCACCAGATAAATGCTTTGTTGTTTGGTCATTTCAATCGTATGGGACTCTCCATGACCCCCCTGGGGGTTTCCTTGGCAAAGATACTGGAGTGGTTTGCATTTCCTTCTCTAGCTCATTTTACAGATGAAGAAACAGGCAAACAAGGTTAAGTTTACACAACTAGGAAGTATCTGAGGCTGGACCTAAACTCAGATCTTCCTGACTCCAGGGCAGGTAGGTGGCTCAGTGGAGAGAGCACTGGGTCTGGAGTCAGGAATATTCATCTTCCTGAGTTCAAATCCAGCCTCAGACACTTATTAGCCATGTGACCCTGGGCAAGTCACTTAATCCTGTTTACCTCAGTGTCCTCATCTGTAAAATGAGCTAGAGAAGGAAATGGCAAATCACTCCAGTAGCTTTGCCAATGAGATCATGAAGAGCTGGACATGACTGAAAACAATTGAACAACTCCCTGACTCCAGGCCCAATATTCTAGCCATCGCACCACCTGATTTCTATATATAAATGTTAGATTATTATTATTATTATCATTAGTTGAACTCATTATTCAATCCATTAATTCAACATTATATCATTATCATCATGACGACAATTCTAGAGGGGTATTTAGAGATGCCCAGAACTCTTATGTGGTAAATGGTGGGTGAAAGAGACCAACCTTGGTTGGAAGTATTGGAATAGTGATTGAGTGTTTGGTTTTTTGCTTCAAATCCAGGACGCCTTCAGAACTCAGAGGCAGGAGACAATTGTACCCATGAATGGTGCCAAGGTCTGAGTGCCAAGTCTCTTCCTCTGGGGTCATAGTAACAATAATATTAACTATTTGCATAGTGCTCCAAAGTTGGTAAAGAACTTTGAATGCATTAGCTCATTTAAGCCTCAAGACTATTCTCTCTATTTTATAAATGAGAAAAGCTGGGTCTCTAATATGGCCAACTGACTTGGCCATGGTCACAAAGCTGCCAAGTACCAGAAGTGGGATTTGACGCTGGAACATAGAGTCATAAGACAGAGATTTGGACCTGCTAGAAGAAACCATAGAGGCTACCTATATTAACCATCCTTAATTTATGGGTGAGAAACTGAGACCAAAAGAAGTTAAGGTTAGAGAGCTAGTAGGTGTCTGAGGTAGAATTTGAACCTGGGTCTTTCTGACTGCAAGTATCTCATGTTGCCTCTTATCATGGTCTATGCTTTCAAGGGAATATTGATTTGTAATATTGTCAGTCGAGGTCATACCTTGTTTCAAGCTCCCCAGCGCCACTCCCTTCCTCCACTTACAATCCCTGTATACTCCTTAGTGGAAGCAAGTGATAATGAAGACATTGTACAAGTCTGCCCATCTGAATTATGTCAGCTGACCTGGTTTCCAGGGGCTTAGAGATCACTGAGAAGTTTGACAGTAAGCTACACAACCAGTTAAACAACAAACATTATTAAGCACCTACTATGCTGAGCACAAGTGCAAAGGCAAAAAAGCTTCTACCTTTAATGACCTTCCATTCTTATTCCTACTTTATGGGTAAAGAAACTGAGTCCTGGCCAGGACTGCCCAAGGCCACACAGCTTGGTTAATGGTAGACTCACCCAGAAGTCTCCTCAGTCCAAGTCCAGGCCTCTTTCCAGACAATGGCCATCTCTGAAAAATCTGGAAAATGCTGCTGAATGGGCTAGGGGGAGGTAGAAGAAAGGCCCCAAAGGGCCCCAAATACCAGATAATCACCCCCATGATCCAGCCAGGCTGAAGGGATGTAACTTTTTTTGTTTATTTGTTTGTTTTGTTTTGTTTTGTTTTGTTTTCTCCAATGCAGAGTTTATAAGACAGGATCAGAAATTCCCACCCAAAGGTTCTCTGAGACTTAAGAATAACAAGTCGGCCTCGCTTCCTCAGAGTCAGCTTGGAAATACGGAAAGAAGACTTGGGTGGTGGAATCATTGTGCTTGAAGCCCAGCCAGATGAGGAAGGGAGCAGGAACAGCCAGTACCAATGCTCAGGCCTTATCCTTAGCCTCCTTGCTGTCTCCCTGCTTCTCCAGATTTCTCAGCTACCTGCAAGAACCTCCGCGCTTAGCAAAGGCTCATGGAGGGAGAATCCTGGAATTGCTATCATGACCCTCGCCCAGCAGCCAGGGCTCAGTCCTGTCCTTCTGCCAAGGCTGCTCGCCAGGGGAGCCAATTGCAATGACAATAAAATAAAACCTTTGGCAGCCTTTGGCCTCCCCTCTGCGTGCTGGAGCCTGAGGAACGGGAAGCCAAGCTGGTCCTGACTCAAACTCCTTGTGGGTCTTGGAGCTGTCCCATTACCTTTCCAGTATCCTTTTCTGAAGGCATTTTTTTTTTTCAGTCCAGCTGGGAAGGTTGTTACAAACTCAACAAGGTCAAGTTTGTAACTCTGGCCTTGCAGACTCCCAGAAGCCAGAACTGTGAGCTCTTTCCCTCTGGGCGTCTTCTGAAATGGACTGAGTTGAGTCAGCCTTAAGGGGGCTGGCTTTCTGAAAGGAGCATATGGCATAGAAGAGAGCTGTCCAATTAAGCCCAAGAAGAGAACAGAAGAAATATGGTTGGAGCTGATGAGGATGAGCTGAGGGATCTCAGAAGTCACAGGATTGTAGGCCCTAGATCATAGATTTCAAGCTGGAAGGGACTTGTTTGGGTGGGTAGGGGATAAGGAATTGAGGCTTAATGCTGTATGTTCATCTTCCTTAATATGTTTTGCTTGAGTGAATATTAAAATACCAGTTTATATTCTCGAGGCACAGCTAATCTAGGCTGAGTTGAGGAGTGTCCCAGGAAAAATAAATATGCAATAGTCTGCAGAGCGGAGGAGATGAGGCTCAGCAATGGGTGGCAGCTCCTCTATTTACTGGATGGCCTAAAGACCCACAGCTCCACCAAGTGTACATGCAAGAGGCCCACGATCTGCCCAATACCCACCCACTTTGTTTTTTTTCTTCTTTTTCCCACTTAGGTTTTTAGACACTCCACTATCACGCAACAGAGAGAGGCCTGGTCTGTGGGCCAAAAGCAGGACAGAGCCAACTGGCCACAAGTTCCTGAAACAAATGTAAATGGTCCCCACTTGGCCACAGGCTGAAGCTTGGAGAGGTTTCCTGAGGCCAGTAGGTGACTGAGTGAGTCAAGGGAAGAACAAAGAATAGACTTCCCAACCCCTCTCCTGCCTTGGGATCCATTCCCTGCCCAATCTTAACTCCCTTTAAGGCTAATGGGAAGGTTTCTGGGAAGTAGATTGGCCCAACAGAAAAATGACTCGATTTAGAATCATGCACAGATCTCAGCTCCCTTTTACTACCTGTATGACTATGCAAGCCAATGCCCTACTTCAGAGGATCGTTAGGAGGAAAGGGCCTGGTAAGCAGTTCACAGAGCCTGAAAATATGGGTTGTTATTACGCTGACCGGCCACAAATGCAGAGGACTCATGATGAAACATGGGGCCTACATCCTGGGCTCATAACCCAGACTGAGATTTTTTGGAGGGGAGACATGGCCAATGTAGGAATTTGTTTTGCTTGATTTACCTCTTTGGGCCTCAGTTTCTTCATCTGAAAAATGAAAAGGCTGTACAGGGTGGTCCTTCCAAGCTCTTGAAGTCTATAATTCTATGAAATTAATTCAGATAATAACAATAACTCTCCATCTCTCTGCTCCATGCATTTCTCTGGCTGTCCCCCATGCCTGCCCTCCCTTCTCGTCTTCACCTACTTCCTGCTTCTCTGCTTCCTTTGCCAACAAAAACACTATCTTCTACAAGAAACACTTCCTAACCTCTCTGTTTTAATCTCTTTTTCCTGTTTGTTATCTTCCTATTTATCCTGTATATAGCTTGTTTGTACAAGTTGTTATTGTTCAGTTGTTTCAGTCCTGTCCAACTCTTGGTGACAACCGCTTGGGGTTCTTCTGGCAAAGCTACTGGAGTGGTTCACCATTTCGTTCTCCAGGTCATTTTCAAATGAGGAAACTGAGGCGGACGAGGTTAAGTGACTTGCCCAAGGTCACACCGCCAGACTCTGGGGCTAGATTTGCACTCAGATCTTCCTGACTTCAGGCCTGGCACTCTATCCACTGCACCACCTTGCTCAGACATAGTTGTTTGTTATCTCCTCACTAGATTACGAGCTCCTTAAGGGCAGACGTTATCTTTTACCTGTTTTTAATGTCTTCAGTGTTTAGCACCATACTGGGCATGTAGTAGACACTCAATAAATGGTTGTTGACTGACTTTTATTTATGCTTTAAGGTTTGCAAAATGTTTTGCAAATACAATCTGATCCTCGTGATCTTGGACTGTAGCTATCATTATTATCCCCATTTTGGTGATGAGGAAATTGAGGCGGGCAGAAGGTGACATGCCCAGGGTCATATAGTTAAAGACAACAACAACAATAACTAACATTTTATCGAGGCTGCTATGTGCCAGGTGCTTTATAAGTGCTTTGTGAGTGTGTCCTTTGATCCTCACAACAATCCTGGGAGGTGGTTGCTATTATTATCCCAATTTTACAGATGAGGAAACTGAGGCAAACAGGTGCAGTGACTTGCCCAGGGTCACACAGCTAGGACGTGTTTGTAAGGGGAGGGACAGTTAGATCAAGTTTGATTTTGTGATGAAATGCATGTCATTTGTATCATAAAACAGTTAACACAAGGAGGTTTCCTTTGCCCTGGCCTAGCAAGGACACGAAATAAGGATACAGTAGCACTTAGTTTCTACAGTAACGTTCCCACCCTTGTCTCCAGATGCATATGTGGCTGCGTGAAACAGTGGATGGAGTCCGGGAGATCTGAGTGAATATCTGGCCTCAGACACTTACTAGCTGTGTGACTCTGGGCGAGTCACTTTACCTCTGTTTGCTTCAGTTTCCTCATGGAAGTTGTGAGGATCAAATGAGATAATAATTGTAAAGTTCTTAACATAGTGCCTGAGCACTTGGCAAATTCTATATAAATGTTAGCTGTTGCAATAATAATTATTATTGTAATATGCTTCTGATCAGGTTGTTGTTGTTGTGTTTGTCCTTTGATTTCAAAGAGGACCATGGCATCAGGGAGATGATGACATGACTTGATGGCATCAGGGAGATGATGACGTGACTTGCAGTTGACTTTGGTTTGAGTGAGGGAGGGCTATGCAAGGTCACCAGCCTCACTTCCTCCTCCAGAGCCATCTGTGTCTAATAACCAGATATTCATCAGGATGACTGGAGATGACCCAGGATGCAATGGGAGATCCTGGGCCTTTTAGGCTAAGGCCTTTTCAGGTACTCACTTAGAATGGGGTAACACCCATTCAGGGTACAGACCTCTTTAAGGAGTGAGTCAAGGTATGGACCCTTTAATCAGAAAAAAGAAAAAAAAAATCAAGCTGGGAAGGGAAGACCCTCAGATTGCTGTAGGGTATCATAACAGACTCAAATGGTTGTCCACCAAGTTAAAGGGACCCCAAATCAATATAGGTAGATTTTTTTTTTTTTTATGTCATTAGATGACCAGAAATTTGCTCAAAGGAGTCAGAGGCCAATCAGGTCCCAGGGACAGATTTGTTGCTTTTTTTTTTTAAGGGAAAATAAATCCCTATTATAAGGAAATGGAAAACTTATCACAGCTCTTGAACTTTGGTCTTCCCGACTCAGGTACATTTTCTATCCACTACAACATGCTGCCTCTCAGTAATGCAATAACAGCAGCAGTAGTTAGGACACCAAAACACATACTATGAATATGTTTTTTTAAATTTAATAATTTTTTACATTTTCTATGCCAAAATACATATAACTAAGGGAAAATGCAGTCTCTGTTACTGGCTAAGTAATTTCCTCTCTCTGTGCCTCAGTTTCTTCACCTGTAAAATAACGGAGTGGAGGGGCTAGAGCATCTCTAACATGATGTACGAGGAAGCGCGCCGGGAATTGGGAGGTTGGAGCCAGGAACAGATGGAACATCAACTTCTCCAGCTGCCTCTTATTTATAACATGTTTTATTAACTCTGTCAGATTTACTGAGCAAAATACGACCATCAGGCTAACAATGAGAGAAACATTGTAACCCTGTGAGGATGATGGAAGGCCCTTTCTGAGCTAACCTGATGTGATGTCAAGTAGCCTTGGCTCTAGGGAATCAGGGGCCCCAGGTCTGAATCTCAGCTCTGCCACTCACTAATCATATGATCTTGGAAGGGTACCTACTATGTGCCAGGGACCTTATGAATATTATTTCATTCAATCCTCACAACAATCCTGTAACGTAGGTGCTCTTACTATCCCCATGTTACAGTTAAGAAAACTGAGACAGAGGTTAAATGATTTGCCTAGAGTCATGCAACTAATAAGTGTTTGAGACCAAATTTGAACTCAGTTCTTCCTGACTTCAGCAAGTTTTAAAGCTCTCGCCCTCTTGGTATTATTTCCTAGAACATACTTTGAACCCTCTTAACAATACGTGGAACATACAATGTGGCTTAACACAAAATAAACAATTCTTGCCACAACAAGTGAAATGTTTGGTCAATGATAGTATGTCTGTTTTCTTCTTGCACCTCTCTGAATGTTTCATTCCCAGGTAGCTGATCCTAGTCCTGGCTTGGCCCATGTCTATCATTTTTTTATTAAAAGGCTTTATATCACCTCTGAAGTTTAATTACCCATGTAATCACCAACAAGGTCCTTTGCTTCTGAGGCCCCCAGTTTCCTAAACTGTATAGAGACAAGAAAAAATAAGGCAAACTCCAAGAACCCTTCTGGCTCTGAATGTATGATTTATTTATCTTGCCTGCTACCCTGAGCTCTAGACTCACACGGCCATCTGCCTTTTGGACACTTCTAATTGGAGGTGCTGTAAAACACTTCCGCGTGTCTAAACAGGACTTGTTATCTTTCCCCCCCAAATCCTCCCCTCTTCCGACTTTCCTCTTACTACCCATAGTCCACCAGCTTCATGATTTTGCCATCATTCCTCTCCTCACATTCACCCCACATAGCCAATCTGTCTTATCATTTCCATTTTCACCACATCCCTCATAGACATCCCATTCTCTCCATTCATCCAGCCATCATTCTGGTGCAGGCGCTCATCACTGTATGCCTGAAGACTGCCATAGGATCTTGATTCATCTGTCTCCATTCTGAAACATCATCCTCGTAGCTGCCAGAATGATTTCCCTAAAGCTATAGTCTGGCCACGTAACCCACCTCTACCCCCAATCACTAAGTTCCAGTGGTTCCCCATTACCTACCGGATCAAATATAAAATTCTCTTTCTGGCATTTAAAGTCTGTCACAATCTGATCCCTTACTATCTTTCCAGTCTTCTTATCTTAGTGTGTGAAGACTTCCCTGGTGAAATGGGTAGATGAGAATAATTTGTCCCAGTGGTCATGAAGGCAACTGAATCAGGTGCTATGGAGGGCTTAGAGCTTGGTTAGACATCAAAGATGCCAAGATCATCCACCACATCCCAGGCCATCACCAGGCATCTTGACTCTTGTCTTGTCACTGGACTTCTGTGACTCTAAAAGAGAGAGTGAGGCTAATGACTTTGTGCAACTCTGCCTTGCTTAAATCCAATTCACATGCAAATCAAGACATCACCCCATGGTGTCATTGGTCCTCTTCAAAACTGCAAGACAAACAACGATCACAGCAGCAACAAGGACAACAGTATCTTACATATTAGCCTAAATTCAATCTGGAATCCAACTATCCTGACCTTCTTAATGCTCATCATATACAACACTCCATTGTACAACTCCATGTCTTTTGATCAGCTATCCCACCTTCCCAAAATGCTCTCTTCCTTCCCTCTGGCTTCCTTCAAGATTCAGTTGAAATCCCAGCTTGTACAGGAAACCTTTCCCAGTCCTCCCCATTGCTAGTGCCTTTCCACTAATAGAACCTTCCATTTGCATTATACTGTCGTTGCTGTTGCTTGTTTTTTTCAGTTGCGTTCAACTCTCTATGACTTCATTTGGGGTTTTCTGGGCAAAGATACTGGAATGGTTTGCCATTTTTTTCCTCCAGTTCATTTTACAGATGAGGAAACTGAGGCAAACAGGATTAAGTGACTTGTCCAGGGTTATGCAGCCAGTAAGCATCTAAGACTGGATTTGAACTCCGGTCTTCCTGACTCCAGGCCTGGTGCTCTATCCACTTTGCCACCTAGCTGCCCAACATATCTTGCATTTATGTAATTATTTTTGTCTCCTCCATTAGAGAGTGAGCTCCTTGAGGGCAGGAACTGTGGTTTTGCCTTTCTTTGTATAGTACAGCGGTTCTCAACCTGTGGGTTCAATTTGTAACAAGGAAAATACATCCTGCCTATCAGATATTTACACTGCAATTCATAACAGTAGCAAAATTACAGTTATGAAGTAGCAACGAAAATAATTTTGTGGTTGGGGGTCACTGCAACATGAGGAACTGTATTAAAGGGTCACAGCATTAGGGAGGTTGAGAACCACTGATTTAGTATAATGCCTGGCACATAGTAAGTACTCAAGTGCTTATGAATTGATTCTATATGATTTCCAAGTTGTGACAAAGTACACACTTGCTGAATGAATGGGCAAATGAATGAATGAATGAAGCGTGGCGAAAAGAACACTGAATTTGGAATCAAAATGCCTGACTTTGAATCTTATGAGACCCGAGAGAAATTACTTAACCTCTGCTTGCCCATAATGTCAACAGAGCCCCTGTTGAGGAAGCTGGATAGCAAACAGCACCCCAGATTTAGAATCAAGAGACAGGGCTTTGAATCCTAGCTCTACTAACTCTTTGACCCTGACAAAGAAACAAGAGTCTTCTGAATTGTCTGTGAAGATTAAAGTATTAATAATTTCTATTGTTTGTTTATTCTATGTATCGCCATAGTGCTGCCCATCTTAAACAGTAAATAATTCCATTATAGACTGTGAATGCACTCATACAGTACTGTGCCTAGCCCTGTGCCGCATGAGTGTCTGTAACTGGGGTGAAGGTGGAAGGTTGTTGTCCTGAGGCTAGTTCCAGAGATGGGGGCCATATGCAGAAAGAAGCTACACACACTCCTGCCATGACATGTGTGTCTTTAACACGTCCTGGTTCTGACAGCTGAAGAAGGAAAGGCTTCGTTGACTTGTTCTTAGTTCTCCAATTCCCCCAATCTGAGGTTGCTTTGGCTATAAAGACTATCCAAATATACATTCTTTTCATATTCAATATTCTGAGAGAAAGGACTATTTCTCTCTTATGTTAATAATCAATTGCTGTTGGGGAAATCCAGGATTTTTTCCCTTCCTACTTCCTCATTCTCTACTTGGTTAAATTAGCCTCATAAGAGTAGGGTTAATAACGAGATTGCATTTAACTTTATTCTCAATCTTGTCAGAATCCACCTAATTGGGGAAGCTCATTGTGTTCTTCCCAGGCTTGTGGGGGGAGGGGAGATCCTTTGTCTAGATTGCTCAGGGTTGAGAGTAGTCTGGGAGTAAGAGTCCTAATCAGTCACACTCCCCCAGCACCTCATTAGAATAGACCCACCTCTCATTATTATATTCATTCTCATTCATTGTTAACCAATCAGAGTTGATTGCCATCTGTCAGGAATACCCATTCTTCCCCAGTATACAAACGGCAATTGGCCATGATGGTCTTTTGGTTCATAGGAGACAGCCAAATGACCATCCTTTAATTGCTTATTCACTAGTCATAATTCATAAAATGATTAATTACCCCAAAATTCTACCTTTTGAATTTTTCACATTATAATTCATAATGCTAGGGCCACCATCTGCTCTTTATGACACATTATTGGCAGATCCATCTTCCTCATTCACAGTTCTGATTACCAAAATACCACACCTGCCTCCTCAAAAACCTTTTGTTCTGTTGTTTCAGTCACACCTAACTCTCCATGACCCCATTTGGAGTTTTCTTGGCAAGGATACTGGAGTGGTTTGCCATTTCCTTCTCCAGACTATTTTACAGATGAGGAAACTGAGGCACACAGGGTGAAGTGCCTTGCCCAGGGTCACACAGCTAGGAACTCTATCTACTGTGCCCCTAGCTGCCCTCAAAAACCTTTAATAGCTCCCTATTGCCCACCAGGAACAGAAATAGTGACTGGATCATGATTTCTTTGGGATAGGGAACTCCTAGATGAGGACACTCCCTCTACCAATTCAGGTCAGCACCTTCTCAGTAATTTATTGTCTCAGAAAGTTGCCTAAGGCATTGAGAGATTAAGAGACTTTCCTAGGTCACATAACCACAATGTATCAGAGGAAGGACTTGAACCCAGGTTTTTGTGACTCTCAGGCCACAAAGATGCTGGAGTGGTTTGCCTTTTCCTTTTCCAGCTCATTTTACAGTTGAGGGAGCTGATGCAAACAGGGTGAAGTGACTTGCCCAGAATCAAACAGCTAGTTCCAGGCCAGCTCTGTCCACTACAAAATGCTGCCTTACCCACTCTTTTAACTTGTGTCCCACTTATTCCAAACTCTTTAGCTTGGCATTCATGGCCCTGCAAAGTCTGACTCTTATCTCCTTTTTCAGCTTTGTCTTCCCCTACGCCCAACCATGTACCAGTCAGACTATACTCTTTGCCATGCCCAAAATATATCTACCTAGTGATTTCTTGCATCTATACCTTTGTCCAGTCCCTTCACTGAATCTGGACTGTTCTCCTCTTACATGGCTGACAACTAAAACCTGCCCATCCTTCCAGCTGTTGGCTGTTGTTGTAGGGCAGAGAGGCAGCAGAGTGGATAGAGCACCTGGACTAGAGTCAGGAGGACCTGAGTTCAAATCCAGCCTCAGACACTTACTAGCTGTATGACTCTGAGCAAGTCACTTCACCCTGTTTGCCTTAGTTCCCTTAGCTATAAAATGAGCTGGAGAAGGAAATGGCAAATCACTCCAGTATCTCTGCCAAGAAAACCCCAAATGGGGTCACAGAGGGTTGGACACAAGTTAACAACAACCAACATCTTTGATGTCTCACAGAACTTTGTTTTAAACCTCTTCTGTTCAGTTTCATGCTCCATTTCATATTGTACTGATTTGTTTAAAAAAACCAAAGTATTATTTCTTCCTACCTGACTACAAGGTCCTTGAGGGAAGAGACCCTGTGTACCTCTGCATGCCTTCATGAGGTCCTCTCTTCTTCTAAACCTAGGATTTAGCTCCAACTTCTGTGGGCCGAACACATAACAGGTGTTCAATATGTTTCTCCATTGGTCAAATCATTTAGCCTCCTTCAGCCTCAGTTTCCTCATCTGTAAAATGGGATTGAACTAGACCAGAGGTCCTTAGTCCTTTTATGTTTCATGGACTCCTTTGGGAGCTGAGGGAATCCTATATACCCCTTTGTCAGAATGATGTTTTAATTTAATAAAATACATAGGATTCCAAGGGAAACCAATTAAATTGAAATGCAGCTATCATTTTTTTTTTTACATGGACCCGCAGGTTAAGAACTCCTAGACTAGACAATCTTTTGTTGCTGTTGAGTCATCTCAGTCACGTACAACTTTCTGTGACCCCATTTGGGGTTTCTTGGCAAAGATATTGGGGTGGTTTGCCATTTCCTTCTCTAGTTCATTTTACAGTTGAGGGAGCCGAGGCAAACAGGGTGAAGTGACTTGCCCAAGGTCATACAGCTATTAAGTTTCCAAAGCCAAATTTGAACTCAGGTCCTCCTGATTCTAGGGGAAGCATTCTATCCACTGTGCCACCTTGCTGCCCTAGACAATCTATATTGCCTATATATCTTTGGTTCTATGAACTTACGAATTGACTCATCTAATTTCAGAGGCAGAGAGTCCTAGAATCCAGAACTTCTCAAACCCACCCACCCTCATCCTCATTGATGTTTCAGAGAACAGCCTGGGGAACATAGTTGGGATGTGCTTCTAATCAATTTAATTCTCAAACTTCGAGGTAAACAGTAGTCAGAAGAGAAAGTCACTTGAGCTGCAGAAGGAAATGGGCAATTATGGTTTAGGGTTTTCTTCTTCTTCTTCCTTTCCCATCTTCTTGACTCATTCTTCGACTTCCCCTCTCAGCCTTCTGAGCTCCTAGCATGGAGCTTAATAGGTAAGGTATTTGGGGTGGTGGTGAAAACACACACCCACAAGGGAAAGTCAAGCTTTCCATCCACTTCCTCCTGAAAGAGCTTTGTGAACCTCTTGCAGAAGGCAGCTAATGCGCCTTGCGCTAATCCACCGACCCGATAATTCTCACTGAGGACCTGGCAGCCTCACCCCACTCCTCAAAAAGAAATTTATTAGCCGAGGCTGCCGGGAGGGCTCATGTTACTAAGACTTCATTACTCTTACAAAATATACTATGGGACGTTTACTAGTGTACCGTGAAGTATGGCCATAAATCAACTCCCGCTCCGTGGCACTTGTCAGAATAAATGAGCAGAAGGCCTTCTGGGCTGCGGTTCCCTGACTTTCGTTCATCCTGGGGATTTGATTCCCAGGCCAATTCCCAGAATTTGGGAGCAAGAAGCCCATGCCTACCTCCTCAATGCACCATCTCCTCCCCTGCCCCACACCCCACCTCTAAAGCACAGCCCGTCACCTAAAGGCACACACACACTCCCTCAGCTTGCTTTCTTTTTTTTTCTTTCTTTCTTTCTTTCTTTCTTTCTTTCTTTCCTTTTCTTTCTCTCTTTCTTCTTTCCTGCCTTTCTTCTCTTTTTTCTTCCTTCCTCTTTCTTTTTTCCTTCCTTTCTTCTATTTCTTTCTTTTTCTTTCTCTCTTTCTTCTTTCCTGCCTTTCTTCTCTTTTTTCTTCCTTCCTCTTTCTTCTTTCCTTCCTTTTTCCTTTCTTTTTTCTTTCTTTCTCTCTTTTCCTTCCTTCCTTTCTCTTTTCTTCCTTCTTCCCTCCCTCTT